>CM035841.1:403519197-404719197 GCA_020510985.1 Pholidichthys leucotaenia | reverse complement strand
TCCTGTTTATTAGTATTATTAGTATCGTGTTCTTGTTTCATATTTATCCTTGCTTTGTCCTTAGTTCTGGTTATCATTATATTATTTTTATTTCTGTCTTGGGTTTTGGTTGGCTTTTATGTTGACAGTGCCTTTGTGTTCCGGTGCTTGTTGGTTAATTGTTCACGGCTGTCTCTGGGTTTTGATTGTTGCTTGTTCACGGGTGGTTTTAATTGTGTGCCTACTTACAGATGCTGCGCACTGCCTTCTGTGTGGCGACCTACAGTGACTGACCTTGTTTCCTGCCATGCTTTGCCTTGCCACGTTTTTGCTACATCTTGTAGATATAGTTTTGAGCTTACCTGCCACTGTCTTTTGTCTTCAAGAAAACACTGCAAACTACTGTCCCGCATTTGGGTCCTGCCTCTCTACTTTTGCACCATGGAGGGGCATGTCCTCAACAACCTCACTGATAAACCACACGGTGAACCTTTGAAATGTTCAGTATAAAGCAGAAGCTTTATTGTCATTGCACTTGAATACAATTTAATAAAAACGTGCATTTCAACAAATTTGTTCCATTAACACCTCTCCCTTTTTTGATTCACAGACTGGTAACAAGTAAAAAAAAAAAATCTTCTGACCGGTGGGGATAACAAGGCTCTGTCTTTATGATGGTATGGTTGCAAATTAATTTGTGTTGTGTGTGTGAGAGAGAGAGTTTTGTCTCAAATTTTTCTTTAATTTTTTCATTTTTGTTAACTTTTTGAATTTTCAGCTTTTTAACAATACATTTAAATTTTTTAATAAATTTGTATTATTTTGTGTGTTTCACTCAAAATTTTATCACAATTTTTCTGTAAATTTTTGATTTCTTTCCTTGTAAATTTTCAGCTTTTTCAAAGAAATGAATGTTTTTTTAACTAACTTTGGAATTTATTTTTTTTTTGTTGTGGATTTGCAGCTTGATTTTCATGAATACATTAGGAAAAAAAAAAAAACGGTGTGCGATTTAAAGAAAAAACTCTCACCCGCAAGCTGCCCTACAACATCCATTCCTCCATCTCTCCAGCCCTGCTGGCCAGCCATCTTGTCCATGCTCAGGCCCAATGGGGAGATGCCCTGCTCCACCGGCGGGCCAGCCCCAAAGGGCCCCGGGAGACGGTCGCTCTAGCGAGAGAACAGTCAGCGGGAGGCTGCGGCCGGGGCACCCTGCCAGGGATGACCCCGAAACTGTGAGCCTTCAGTCCTGACTCAGAGCCACGGGCACCCCGCTGACTAAACCCCAGGGAGCCCCTCCTCCCAGTATAACTCAAACTCTTTTGAAAGCAAAGATTGGTTGGTTTTATCTGCGAGCATCACGGTAATTACTCATGAGACAAGCGAATGTCAAGATGTGCAGACATGAGAGGCAGGAAGTTGGGCACAGGAAGAGGGAAGAGATTCTGTAATTTTTCTAAATAAAATGCAGACTTCAATAGTCAATAAGAGGAACAGAACAAATTATTTTTTCTCTGCAGACATTACAGGACATTTCTCCTCCTAACCAAGAGAGAATTATTTCCCCAATATCATTATAATGCTTTTTTAAAATCATGTTATGTATCTGAATAAAAAGAATTTGATGCAGCAATTCAAAGCAGAAATGCAAAAAAAAGTTAGAAATTTTCAACTTTTTTAATTTGCAACATTTTTACTTTAAATTTGTAACATTTTTCTCAAAAACATGCAACTTTTTTCACATAAAGTTGCACATTTTTTCTCATAAATTTGCAAAATTTTTCCGGTAAACTGGCAGGGTTTTTTTCCATTAAATCTGCAACTTTTTCTGGTAAGTTTGCAACTTTTTTTTTTCTCAAAAGTTTATAACTTGTCCTATAAATCTGTATTTTTTTTTACTCAGATTTGCAACTTCTGTCCTCAAAAATTTGAAACTTGTGTGCAAGTGTGACTGTAGCCTAAGGTTATGGTCACATTGCAAGTTTTAATGCTCAATTCTGATTTTTCTTTGCACAAATGTGACCGATATCTGATTTTTTTTTAAATGACAGTCTGACAGTCTGAACAGCACACACCCGATTTTTTTTTTCACACCAGACCCAGGCCACTTTCACATGTGGTCCTAATTCGGATACATATCTGATATTTTCCAAAGCGACCTCGGTCTGAATGGTCATGCTGCATTTCATCTGACTTTTTCCTCATTGAAGTGAAACAGACGTGACAATTCTGCAGTGGAGGATGTAGCAAGCATGGCAGACACAGCTGATTTGTGCTCTCTTTTTAATCAATCTTCTTCCCTGTATCCCTGGATTATAATTTTGTCCGCTCTGACTGCACAACAACTTCAAAATTGGGGTGTTAGGGGCTGAAACCGTCAGACAAGCATTACAGGTGCACAGTAACGGCACACTTACTGGACGCTGCAAATTCCTTTTTCCCTGTATACAGCACACCGTGAATCCTGGCTGCTGTAATATCTAAAATGTAAAGTTAATACTGTGACGTATTAGGGGTTCACACAAGAAAAGGAGAAGATGGCTGTGACAAAACAAGCTGTATTGAAACACACCCTTGAACACAGACAGGAGGGGAGGTCATTTCCACAGACCTCCGTTTCACTAAGGGTTGCACAAACACATGATCAGTCTTGTTCTGATTCTACTTATAACACTGCTGTGTCATTATAATGCTGTGTCATTCTAACTGCAGCAACATAATGACACAGTAATAACACTTTAACGCACACGAATATAACGTCCTCTGCTGGCAAAGCATGCCGGGAAAATCCCCGCCCCCTTAACACAGCCCCGACATTACACTGTCCCCCCCTGGACTGGTTTCTGTCCCCAGAATAATAAAAGTCCAACTCAAAAGTCCAACATGAATCCGTCCAGGTGTCGGGGCGGCCTCCGTTGCCGACGACCAGCATGTACAGGCCCGCTAGTGTTCATCCATGCTTTGGTTGGAGTATCTGGTCGAGGAGAAGACTCCGGCTCGACCACCCGTGGGGCGGATGGCTGGTATGGGGCGAGACGGTCATGGTGGAGTACCACGACCTGGTCCCTTTTCTTTAGCCTCACCCTGTACACTACATCCGACAGTCTCTGTAGGACCACGCACGGTCCCGACCAATGGCTCGCCAGTTTTGGTGACCATCCCCTTTTTCGCTCTAGGCAGAAAACCCAGACTCGATCTTCTGGTGCAAAGTCCCTCCCCTGGCAGCGGGAGTCATATGCCCGCTTCTGCCGACTCCCCGCCGCTGCCAGGGCCTCCCAAGCCAGTCCGTGCACCGTGTGGAGGCCGCAGGAGTGCACCGGCTGGATTCCTGAGCTGCCGTCCGGTATGCCCACAGAACAAAGGGCAGATGCAGGTCCCAGTCTCGCTGTTGCTGGTCCAATAGGACAGCGAGTTGGGTGGTGAGGGTCCGGTTGAACCATTCGACCAGGCCGTCGCTCTGTGGATGCAGTGGGGTGGCCCGGGTCTTCCGGATGCCCAGCCGCTTCCAGACCTCTCCGAAGACCTCTGCCTTGAAGTTCTGACCCTGACTGCTGTGCAGCTCCTCTGGTGCGCCAGACCGACAGAACATCTTGTCCACCAGCTTTGATGCCATCGTGGCGGCGCTCTGATCAGGGACCGCGTATGCCTCTGGCCATTTGGTGAAATAATCCATTGAGACCAGCGCGTAGCGGTTCCCCCAGTCCGTGGTCGGGAAAGGGCCCAGAATGTCCACCCCCACCCGCTCCATCGGTGCTCCCACCCGGTACTGCTGCAAGGGGGCGTGGGATTGCTGAGTTAGCCCTTTCTGAGCTGTGCAGGTGTCGCAGCGATGGACGTGAAGCTCTACATCCTGGTGGCATCCGGGCCAGTAGAACCGGGTTCAAAGACGCTGCAAAGTCTTTGTCACCCCGAAGTGGCCCTCTCCTACCGCCCCATGAACCAGCTGGAGTACATTGGGCTGGAGCCGATGGGGAACCAGCAGCTGCCAGACATGATGCTGCCCAGCTGGAGTCTGCCACTGTCGATACACCACGCCTTCGTGACAGCGGAGGTTGGCCCACTGGGAGTGTAGGGCCTTGGTCTCTGGGTCCAGTGCTGACACAGCCTCCCAGGCGGGACGCTGGCCTGCGTCCAGCCACTGCCGAACCTGAGAAATGACTGGATCTCTGTCCTGCTCGCTCTGCAGCTGCTGCGTGCCGAGGACCTCTGTGACGTCATCGCTGGGGGAAGCTGCCTGATTATCCGAGGAGGAGCTGTTCGCCACTGCGTTATTCCTGCTCACAGCGGTCCAGAGAGCAGCAGCTCGTGGGACGGCTTGGTCTCGATCCACTGCCCACTGGCAGTGACGACAGTCCTCTGCCGCACAGGGGTGCCGAGACAGCGCGTCAGCGGTGGCATGGAGGCGGCCTGCCCGATGCACAATCAGAAAATCATAATCCTGCAGTGCCTCCAGCCATCTCGCCAACTGTCCATCCGGCTCCTTAAAGGTCAGTAGACAGGTCAGGGAAGCATGATCCGTCCTGAGCTGGAACCTCCCCCCGTACACATATGGGCGAAAATGGTGAAGCCCTTGGATGACAGCCAACAGCTCTCTGCGAATAACGCAGTAATTCCTCTTGGCTCTGCTGAGAGTGCGGCTGAAAAAAGCAACTGCCTGCTCTCCGTGTTCTCCCTCCTGGGATAGCACCGCCCCAATGCCCTGGTTGCTGGCGTCCGTGTCTACGATGAAAGGGCGGTTCCGGTCGGGATACTGCAGGATGGGAGCTCTGATGAGCGCTGAGCGAAGCTGGGAGAAAGCAGCAGCACAGTTCTCACTCCACTGAAATGCGCATCCTTTCTGCATCAGCTGATGCAGCGGGCTGGCGATGGTGGCGAAGTCTTTCACAAATCTCCTACAATAGGAGGCCAGTCCGAGAAAGCTCCGTAGTTCTCCCACATTCCGCGGCACTGGCCAGTCTCTCACCGCTGCCACTTTCTCTGGATTGGTGGCGACTCCCGCTGCACTGACGACGTGGCCCAGGAAGGTGGTCTCTCGCCGAAATAGGTGGCATTTCCTCGGGTGTAGCCACAACCCAGCCTGCTGGATGGCATCCAATACTTCCCGGAGATTTGACAGGGCGCTGTCAAAATCAGCTGCGTGCACCAACAGGTCATCCAGGTAGACAATGCAGTGGCTCCGGGGCACGTGAGCCAACACTCGCTCCATCAAGCGCTCAAAGGTTGCCGGGGCGTTGCAAAGTCCAAACGGCATCACTTTGAACTGATACAGTCCCTGCCCGATGGAGAAGGCTGTTTTCTGGCGGGCCTCAGGTGACATCTCTACCTGCCAATAGCCACTGCAGAGGTCCAGCGAGCTGAACCAGCTGGAGCAGGCGATGTGGTCCAGCGCGTCATCGATGCGGGGCAGGGGGTAGGAATCCTTACGGGTGACGTCATTCAGGCACTGGTAATCCACACAGAACCACCACGAACCGTCCTTCTTCCTGACCAGCACCACCGGCGCCGCCCAGGGGCTGCTGGAGGGCTCAATAATGTCTGCCTCCAACATTTCTCGTACTTTTTGTTCTGCTGCCGCCTGCCTTGAAAAAGGCAGACGGCGTGGGCAGAGCCGAATCGGCCTGGTCTCACCGGTGTTGATCTCGTGCTACACCAAGCTGGTACGGGTGCATTCCTGATCCTTCGCAGCGAAGACGCCCATGTAGCAGTCCAACAGCTCCCGCAGCTGGCGTCTCTGTCCTGGTTCCAGCGCGCTGCAGCTCCACTGGGACAATTCCTCGACCGCTTGCTGCGTTTCTGCTGACACGTTGACCCGCTCCGCTGTGATCCCCCCCCCCCGATGTCCCTGTCTGTGCTCGCGCTCCCTCTGCTCGTGCTGGTGGCGCCATTGTGTCCAGTCCTTGTGGTGGCCCGCCCGGTTCGGTCCGTCCCGGCGGTCCCTCAATCACGCAGGCCTCCGGGTTCCTCCTCTGGGTCCCGCTGTGGAGCGTGATGGTCCGAGTTCCCAGCTGGAGGGACGGTCTGGCGGTGTCAATGTTTGCGCTCCACGCTGCGAGCAGATCGACTCCAATAATGCAGGGGTCTTGGATGTCAGCCAGCCAGAATGGGTGGTTTGTGTTCTGGCTGGCCACCCCCACTACGAGAATTCTCCGCCCTCCCAATCTGGTGTGCCCACCGGTAGCTGTGGTGACATAGCGCCTGGTGGGTTCCCACCCCTGCGGTGCCGTCTCGTCCATGCCCAGCAGCACACCGGGTCGAACCAAGGAGATGGTAGAACCGGTGTCGATCAGGGCCCGGATCAGCATTTTGTCCAGGTTGCACTGTAGCCTGGACCTTCGTCGACGAAGGCTGCAGTGCAGCCTTTGGACGAAGGCTGCAGTGCAGTTGAAACATGTAAAGAAGGTAAAGACATCTTTCTATTTTATTTGTTGTCTTTCATATGAACAAAAGATAAATAATTAAAAGAAGACAAAATTAACCTATTTGACGTATTCAGTGTTTACTGCTTTTAGCTCAAAGTATCTTTTTGTTTCTCTAGTCTACTCTAGTCATGTTTGTTTTTAATTCATCTTCTTCTATAACGCTTTTTTACTCATCTCTGGATGATCAAAAAACCATCACCCTTGCTAAGCTGCTACCCCCCATCCCCATACAAAGTGTAAGGAAATGTGTAAAGAATGAGTGCAAAGAATAGAATGTCAGTGAGAGTATAGTTGCGAATGTACAATATTGAAAATTTAGAAAAACTTGCAAATATAAAAAAAATATTTTAGTTCATTTTTTGTCATAATTGTGACCTTTATCCTCACAAATTTGTCTTTTCTAATAATTGGCAAAATTTTTCCTCAAAGGTGCAATTTTCTCTGAAACTTGGGACTTTTTCGTATAAATTTTCAACCTCTGTCTTAATTTGTGATTGTAAAATAGCATTTTTTTATCATATTTTTGCACCTCCATCTTACAAATTTGTACTAGATTTACATTTATATGTTCATAACTTATGCCAAGTTTGTGAATACCCCCAACCCTTGTTTTTTTTTAAAAAAAAAAGATACCTACTGCAAATCTCTTATTTTAACAATGTGATTAGATTTCAACAAATCTGTAAAGCAAAAGCAATACTTTTCACTAGCTTTTCTTGAACTCTTGGCTGCACTGCCCTCACAGTTTTTGGTGATACTGCCAAGTTTGGTCCATATCCATAAAGTTTTAGGAAATGTGCAAAAATACAGATAGGAGGGTCTGGGAATCTCCAAATATATAGCGACCCTTGAGTATAAAAGAGCCCTAAACCTGCATCCTTTCTCTTGGCCAGCAGGTGGCAAGTTTTCTTGTAACAAAAGGTCAGACTGCCTGATATTCTGTGGGAAAATGACCTTTCAAGCATCAAGAATTTTCCAGATTTTGGTCTTAATTGCAAGCCTTCTTTTTATTAGATTTTTCTTAGATTGAACACAGGTGGGCAATATAAGCTGCGGCTTCAGCCATCACCCTTTTGGATAACTTGTGTTGAATTGTATAATCAGAGGAGTTATTGTTTAATTCAACCTTGTTGGATTTTTTTCCTTGATGTATTGTTCTGTTCCTTTCTTTTAATCTTTTAATCTAATCTATCAAAAAACAAAATAAAGATTCATTCATATTTATACGCTCTTTATGTAGCTACTCAATTATTTGCATAAATGGTATCATTTTAGATGAGAAAGCACACCGACCTCTCAGCTGTAAGGCTGAGAACATTGTAAGACTGAGAACATCGTGATCAATTGTCTTAGTTTACTGTTAGATTCACTCCCTGCTTGTTAAAAAGGATGCCCAACTCGCAAAATGCCAAAGTTAAGACTTCAAGACAGCAAACCTTAAATGACCTAGTACTTTTCTATCCGTGCCTGTCCCACTCTCCCCCTTTTGAAACAGAATGGCATTAACAAAGCCGTTCTTTTTCAACATCCAAATGGGGACCATGTAGGGAGGATATCCATTGTGTTGCTAATTGGGGGACCCCCTGGGTGCCTTTGTGAGTGTTGCTGTGGGCAGTATTGAGCCCAGTGGCCAAATTGCTGACATAGGAAGCATTGGTCCCGTGGGGGACTCTGTCTCAATTATTAAACCTCTGACCATCTCCTGTGGCCCTGTGGCTGATAGTGATAGGGCAGATTAGGTGGTGGTCTGGGTAGGGTCCATATTGTTGTGATGTGAGGTCCTGGGGTGCATAGATAGAGTTTGGCAGGGCATGGGTATGGCTTTTTCTAAAAATACTTCAGTTTACTCAGTATGTGATTTTGGCACCTCTCTGATGGGGCTTTTAGTAAATGAGACTGTTGGTCAATTATATTGAGATGTGATTTTAGCAGTAAGAATTCTCGGGTAAGAAAGAGTGCACTTCCTACATTTGGCCACACGATGGAGGCACTGTGCCGCGCCTTGAAGGCGGTTCCAGATGGCGTTTACCCGCACATGTGCACTGAATGCCACGTGGCCGCCTCTGCCACGTGCAATTGTGAACGTGCAAGATGGCCCCGGAGCCTATTGTCCACAAACCACAACTTGTTCTTCAAAGAAATTGGAGCACTGCCTCCTTAACTTCAGCTGTAAACATGCCAGAATAACCTTACAACTTTAACTTAGCACTCCATGTTAATACTGTTACCTCAAATAATCTCCTCTCAGTAACCTGTTTTAACAATCTCAACTCCACTCAGGAGTGGAGGCGAATTACCTCCCTCCTTTGTGGACAAACACACACACCCGCCTTTGTTCCCCACACGGCCCAAAGAGCGCCGTTAGTTAAATCACACTATGGGAAAAGGTTAATAGATATTCCCAACCCCGTTATTTGTCAAACCACATATTTAGCCCCTAAAGACACAGAATTAACAGACATCAGTATGCACACTGTAGACAATATAAGCAGTAACTATTTTTATTATTTTGGACAGTCGCTCACTAAGGAATGGTTAAGAGATTCTTGCGCTGTACCTTAAATTAATAAAAGGGTTTTTGTTTTGTTTTTTTCTCAGTACCAACACCAGGCTAGCCCTGGTTCCCTTATTTGAGGAGATGAACACAGTTGATTCCGCTGTTCCCCAAGTCTCAATATTTCAGGACAGACTGCATCCAAAATACTTCGGCACCAGGCTAGCCCTGGTTCCCTTATTTGAGGAGACTAACACGGTTGATTCCGCTGTTCCCTAAGTCTCGTTATTTTGGAACAGACTGCATCCGAAATTACTTCACCCACGTGGCATCGCTCCTTAACGACATCGGGTCGGACAGTTAAATCCCCCCCGGCATCAGGCTAATCCTGGCTATTTTTAATTTGGAAGACGGGCACAGCCGTTGCCCCTAAATCTTATTAAGTTCTGGGTACAGACTGCATCCCAGAACCTCTCCGATCCGTCCAACTTTAAATAGACGGCACTTTCACTGAGGCCTTGGCAGGTCCCCCAGTACAAGCGGTTACTGTGTCTTAAAGCTCAGTGCTATACTGATTTAGACAATCATGGCTTCTCTCCACAGCAGCATCAGGTCAAACACTTTAAATGGCTCCCCCCGGCATCAGGTCACTAACCCTGGCTATTTTCATTTGAGGAGATGAACCTGGGTGATTATTGGTCACCCTGGCTCCCTAAGTGTCGTTATTTTGGTTCAGACTGACTCCAAAATGTTTTATCAATTGATGAACCATACACCCGTGAATTGTATGTCCATGATCAGACCATCCTACCTCAGACTGAAAATAGGACATGTGCACTTTCCTTTGAAACTATTTGACTATTTGGTTAGACTTTACATGTGACTCCCAACTAAATTATAAAATTTGGAGATCGGATATATCCTTTAATCAGACAACTGTAAGTTTAGTATGGCCAAAGTGCAGAAATTCGTGTAAAAAAGGTTTTCTGCTTACCTTTTTGTTCAGGCACCAAAGTCGTCTACAAAAGGGTCCTTCTAATCTGTTCCAGCCTCGTCTCAGAATAGTTCAATCTGGGTCACCGGCACTAAATTGTTAAAATCCCATTTCTTTGTTTGAAAGATCCAAGAATAAGCCGGAGAATTCTTCAATTTAAAGATGCAACATTTATTTAGAGGTCACATGTAAAGAAAGCAGCGCTGGGTGCAGCATGACGCAGCCCCCTCAGGAGCGTCGCCAGACTGACCGCAACTTCCGGGTGCAACTTACATTCATCTTCTTGGGTTGGTTAGACAAACCCTGTACAATAGGATGGGCTTGTACGCGACCGTCTGATTGGCCAGTTTAACTCTGACGTGAACAGGCCATCTGCTATTCACATTAACTGTCCCCTAAAATGTACTTTCAAAAGTGTGTGTGTGTTGGTTTGGGTGTGTAACTAATGTAAAAGACCTGACTAAAAGAAGTGAGAGAGAGAGAAGAAAGAGGGCTCTATAGCTCTGCCTAATTCCTGTTTATCAGAGTTTAATACAACATATTTGTTCATAAGAATGCAAACAGAATATGTGTAGAGCATAATGGGAGATTACCTGCAGAATTATTATTTTGGCACTCTAACTTTTCATAACCCTTTCAACACCATACCCACAGTGATGCATAGTGGTGGCAGCATCATAATTTGGGGCTGTTTTTCTTCAGCTAGAACTGGGGCTTTAGTCAAGGTAGAGGGAATTATGAACAGTTCCAAATACCAGTCAGTGTTGGCACAAAAACTTCAGGCTTCTGCTAGAAAGCTTAAGATGAAGAGGAACTTCATCTTTCAACACAACAATGACCCAAAGCACACATCCAAATCAACAAAAGAATGGCTTCCAGACGAAGATTAAGGTTTTGGAATTGCCCAGCCAGAGTCCAGACCTGAATCTGATTTAACGTCTGTGGGGTGATCTGAAGAGGGCTGTGCACAGGAGGTGCTCTCACAATCTAACAGATTTGGAGTGTGTTTGCAAGGAAGAGTGGGCAAATATTGCCACTTCAAGATGTGCCACACTGATAGACTCCTACCCAAAAAGAGTCAGAGGAGATGACTATTTCAGTGCTGTAATAAAAGCCAAAGGTGCTGCAACAAAGTATTAGTTTAAGGGTGTGCACATTTATGCAAACAGGCTATTGTAATTTTTTTAAAATTATTTTTCCCCTTAAAAGATTTCATGTCATGAACTTCCTCATGCGCTTTTACACAGGACACGGAGGAGGAGAAGGAAGAATGGATTTGCGCGTGAAGTTTCACCACAACATATTTATTAACACAAGAGTTGACAGCTCAAAAATAAAGATTAACTAAAAGGCTGCTGTGTACACAAAATGGCTGACGCAATGAGCAAACAGCAGGCAAACCACTGTGTACCGTGGCCACAGACAAAAAATACAAGCAATACATACGCTTGGGAGAATTTGGAGTCCTATAAGAGGCTCAACTGGCTGTGGAGGAGAAACTGGGTGAATGAGCCTAAGCGTAGCAGCAGTACTGCACACAGAAATGCTAACAGTCTTTACTCACAAGCACAGGAGCAGTCCAAGTTGTCCAAGCCTCCCACGAGCACACACAACCCTTCGGGAACATCTCACCGTCATATGGCAATTAACGACCGTATGATTGCGCACAATGGTCCAGTAGTGTTTGACTGGCAGAGGCCGCCTAAGTACACACACTGCTGGCACCACAAATTGGGCACACCTGGGCGAGGCGTGGGAAAGATAATTACAGGGGAGAATCAGCTGGCTGTCACAGAGAGAGGGGGCGTGGTCGGACCGGCGAATGTTAGACAACGCCCATATGAAAGTGGGTCAAAGAGGCTGCCTAACAACCGCTGACCAGAGCGGCAGCTATAGGCATGGAAAAGAAAAAGGACACAGACATAAAAACAACAAGAACTCAGAAGATAACAATACATTATAAACCCGATGACTTAGCCACAGAGAACTGTCAGAACCGAGCCTACAGGAAAACAACGGTTCGGTTTGTGACATTTCAGTTTGTTTTTTAATTGGGTTGTATAGGTTATAGGTCACATTAAAGGTGGGAAAAGTTTTGAAATGATTTATCTTGGTCTCATTTTTTTTACATCACAAAAACCTGGCATTTGAACAGGGGTGTGTAGACTTTTTATATCCACTGTGTATATGGCGCAAACACAACACTGCTCATCACCAAAAGAACACCATACCTACAGTGAAGCATGGTTGTGGCAGCATCATGCTTTGGGGCTGTTTTACTTCAGCTGGAACTGAGGCCTTAGTCAAGGTGGAGGGAATTATGAACAGTTCCAAATACCAGTCAGTGTTGGCACAAAACCTTCAGACTTCTGCTAGAAAACTGAAGATGAAGAGGAACTTCATCTTTCAGCATGACAGTGACCCAAAGCACACATCCAAATCAACAAAAGAATCGCTTCACCAGAAGAAAAATAAGGTTTTGAAATGGCCCAGCCAGAGTCCAGATCTGAATCTGACCAAACATCTGTGGGGTGATCTGAAAAGGGCTGTGCACAGGAGATGCCCTTGCAATCCGACAGATTTGGAGCATTTTTGCAAAGAAGAGTGGGCAAATATTGCCACATCAAGATATGCCATGCTGATAGACTACTACCCAAAAAGACTGAGTGCTATAATAAAAGTCAAAGGTGCTGCAACAAAGTATTAGATTAAAGTGTTGATGACATGTTTTTGACTTCCTCTAATTTTTCAACAGATAATACAATATGACAAAATAGGTTGGTCTGTGCAGTTCTAAGTCAAACAGGCTTTTTTTCACGCGAATATCTGACGTCTTCATGAGCACCACGTCACCAATTACGTCAGTGGCTGCAAAACCCCGCTGCCATGTAGTCACGTCATCGGGAGAACACAGCACTTGGCTGCTCATTGTACACACAGGATGGAAGCGATTGAAAACATCGACGATGGTTGCAGCACATGTAGTCTGGAATTGGTTTGTGTTGTCCAATCTTCAGACGATTATAGTCCCGAAGAATGGGATGATAATGAAGAATCTGGGGGCATCAGACCGTATAGGTTTGAGCCGTGCCAAGCGGGCATTGTGCCAAGCCAGTCACACTCAGTGACGGTGGACAGGCACACATGCCCACCGCAGCAGCAGCAGTGACAAACACACAGCAGGGGAACACCAGTGTTTTTCTTTTGCTAAAGATATTGCAACAAATTATTTGTTCATAAATCTAATTTATTTAAAGCCGATTTTTCAATAAAATCATAGCAGTGTATTCTCTGTGGCTCAGGCATCGGGTTTATTATGGATTATATTTTGAGTTCTTGTTGTTTTTGTTTTGTACATGTGTTTTATGTGCGTTTTGAGCCACTTTCAGGTGGGCACTGTCCAAGATTCACCAGTCCGAACACACGCACCCTCTCTCTTTGACAGTCAGCTGTTCATGGTTTGTGTGCATCATCTGCCATGTTGTCAGCCAGCCAATGTTGCCAGCGCTATCACGACATGTTGGTCACTCCACACAGCTGTGGTTCTGTTGCACCCCTTGAAGCGATGTCGGCCCTGGGGCGCAACCGTGGTTAACACGTCTCCTCTCCATGTTCACTGGGCAATGTCGGCTCCAAATGCCAACTGTGGGTGTTTCTGTTTATTTTGTGGGTCTTCACCTTTTTGGGAACTGTTGTCATCATTCTTATCATGGAGTGTCTAGCGCGTCGTGAGAGTGCTGAAAATACTGGCAGACAAACAGCACAGATGACAATACTATGGACCATCAGTGCATGACAGGCAAATGGCCGCGAAGTAACACGCACTACCGCTGGTGATGGTGTGATGAGAAGCATCTGGGCGAGGACCGGGAAACATGATCAGCGGGAGTTTGAATCAGCTGGTGATAATGAGAGAGGGAACGTGATCGGACCAGCAAGATGTCAGCATGGGATCAAAGAAAGTAGGTCAAAGCTGCATGTAAATCCATTAATCCTTCCCCTCCTCCGCTCCTCCTGCATAAAAGCGCACGAGGAGCGGAGGAGGCTTATGACAGTTGGAGTTGAAGCGAGTGATGTGGTCTTTCACGGTTTGCTGTTTATCTAAGCCTGTAATACAACGCGAAGGCACAGCCATAAAATTAAATCAAGAAACCAGAGAAACTGTGATCTACAAAGCTGCTGTCATTCCAGTCAACAACACCGGAGTCTGTTCTCCCGCTTACGTCATGGGGGTGCCACCCTTAATTCGGTGGGTGGCACCACAGTCCAGTCAGCGGCTGCTGTTTTTTGATGATAACTAATTTATGCAGGCGCAGTTGTAAATGTTATATTGATCATCGACAATGATTTTTGGGTTTACACAACATCCTGAAAAATGTCAAAATCGTGTCATCAGCCCTTTAAGGGTGTGTATATTTATGCAACCAGGTTATTGTAAGCTTTTTAGTTTTTGTTTTTCCCCTTAAAAGATTTCAGTTTGTTTTTCAATTGGGTTATATGTGATGTCGGTATTTGAGCACCTTATTGTTAAGTGCGGTGTAGTGGCGGGTACTTCCTGTTCCGCCACTACATCACCCAATAAATAGCAGAGGGCATCCATTACATGGTCTCTTCAACTGGTGCCCTCTGCCTGGTGTCTATTGTGTGTCTGTTGAGTTACATCGTACAATAAAGCTGAGTTTGTCCAGTCACCTGACCTCATCCTTTACAGAGGTATTTTACCATACATAACATTTGGCGATCGAGGATTAACTTATGGAGGCATGTATTACACCACTTCGCCTCCTCCTCAAGCTCCCGGGGGAGCCGCACATTCTGTGGTCGACATGGTTTGAGGCTTTCCAGACCTACAACACCGCACTCAACCTGGCTAAGTTCAACAAGTTAAGAGCACGTACGTTACTTATTCACAACCTTGGGATTGAGGGCCAGCATGTCCTGCACACACTTGGAACCTTGGACTCTTTTGAAGACGTCCTCGAGCTGCTAGCAAGCCATCTTCATACCCCGGACAGCGTGACTGTCCGGAGGATTCGTTTTCGGCAGCGAAATCAACATGTGGATGAATCTATCATCAGTCTGTCACTGACTTAAAGCTGTTAGCTAGCTAGTGTCATTTTAGGCCACTGGAGAATGAATTGGTACTTGACCAGGTTGCAGAGCACACAAGTCGTGCCGCTATACAGGCTAGGTTTCTTATGGCGCCGAGTGACCTAATGTTAGCTAGGGCTGTTGAGTTAGCTCTCTAATTGGAGGCTGCAGACAAGCTAGTTTCAGAGCTAAATTGGTGCCAGTCACAACAGCCGCCGGAGCCTCCCGCTGCGGCATTAGTTGCGGACTCGGATAGTGAGGATAGCTTGGATGATGATGCTATGGAAGCCAGTGCTGCCAGCCGAAGGTCTGCCCCGGGAAAATCTCTTTGCAAGGGTTGCTGGTCCATGAAGCACCAAAACAAGGCTAAGGACTGCCTGGCTAGAGGGGAGCATTGTAGCAGATGTGGACGCTTGAACCATTATGCTAAAGTGTGCCATGTATCTGAGCCAGCGAGCCCAGGGAAGAAATCACTCAGCCCGCCCCCGACAACCATCCATACGGTGTCTCCCAGTGCCAATGGGTACACTTTCTGCGCAGTGGAACTGGACAGCGTGGCGATACTGCTGCTGCTTGACACGGGAGCAGAGGGGTCTGAATTGGGCCACGGTAAGGAAGTTTTTCCCCCACTACAGAGTAAGAGGTAACCCAGTGCTGCTTTATGGTTATGGAGGTGGCAAGCTGTGCACAGTTGAGATGTTGGCGTTAACAGTTTGGTACAAGTCTGCAGCGATGGCTGACTTCACATTCCACATGACGGCCAAAGGCGACAACATCATGGGCTGTGATTTGTTTTACGGACTGGGTTTCACCATTAAAGGGCCTATATCATGCTATTTTAAGCCTTTCAGAGTAAACTATATGCATGTATGTGATAGTATATTACCTTTGGTACCCTAGAGAATGAATTTCTTATGAAATATGAGTTATTTTCGCGAGCTACTTTTCCAACCCGGAAGTAAGATGCCTCGACCCCTGAGCCGGCTGCTGCAGCGTGTCACTCTGCCCACGAAAACTTAGAAGACATTGTCTTACGGAAAAAAGCAAACAGTTGTTGTCACTGAGCAGATTAGGTGCGAGAGGAACTACTTCTTCACAGCGTCAATGCTAAAGTGAAAGAGTTTTGCCGATCACTGCTCCGTTAGCTTCGCGGAGAAAGTGGGTGTGTGCGTTAGCCTGGGGGCGGTGCTGGCAGCACAGGCACTTCCTGGAGTGCCTCACCCACGTTCATACGTATGAACGAGGGGACCCAGTCATTATCCGGGACAGGGCGGAGCAGCAGCTCAGAGAGTAGGGTTGAGGAGGAATACTCCGAGATGCGTGAATGGAGCAAAATACCACTTTGGTGGTGTTTTTGGTGAGGAATTAACATTATAACATGCTTAAAAGCTCAAAAAAGTCGATTTTGCATGATATAGGCCCTTTAAAGTCGATGCTGGGGAAGAATGGTCAGGTTGTGGCCAGTGGAACCCTCAGGTTCTGGTGGTTGATGATGACGTTGTGTGGGACGAAGGACTAACGGACACCACGGTGGTCAAGCAGGACAAGGCTCACTCAGGTTCAGTGCAGCAGGAACTCAGTGCCGGCGCTCATGAAACGGTTGAGGGGTGTACCGAGCGTGGCGGCGAGGCACCTGCGCTGGCGAGTGATACCAATGTGCTAGTCCCAGATTCCTTCGGAGCTTGGCCACAGGGGGATGGAGGGTCTGCAGCTACGATGGCGACTGCTACAACAGCTTCAGAAGAGGACGGGGCCAGACCGACGAACATGGTAGAACCGCATGCTCAGCAGCCCTATGTCAGGCTGAGCCGAGCCCCTCTTAGGGTTATGGACTTGGTCCGGGTTCGAGTAGAGGAATATCCACGGCAAAGATGGGCCAGACGACAGCTGATGAAACATCGGGAGTGTGTGCACATAGTGGCCAAACTGTGCGCAGCATACTTCCAGCTGTCCGACGGCTCGGCGAGGCATGCCAATCAGTTTCAGCATATCTGGGAAGAGGCTTTTGGTGACAGGGCTGGACGAGAGCAGGAGTCAGTGGTGATGAGAAGAGGCGCTTTCATCCGGGAGATCAGCCATTGTCCCGAGGGACTGCTGCTTCCAGGGGCGCGTCTGCTGAGAGGCTGCCCTATGTCCTCCACGCTGGTTGTGCTCCTCCTGCCCAAGGGATAGTGCTGTAAATTTTGTGAACTAGTTCTGATGTTCATATGTTTATGTATGTTGTAAAATGGGATTGTTTTGTATGTTTTTATTACTTTAGGAACACGGCAATAATTTTAGTTTATTAATGGACTTTTCTTTTAACCGTTTGAGTGTGAGAATTAGCATGCCCCTAGTGGCAGAGCGCGGCACTGTGCCTGCCTTCTCACTCTGACTTTGTCAAAAGTAAGTGAGAAATTTCTGGGGGGGGGTTTAAATGTACTGATTTCTTTTTCATATACTTTGAAGATAAGATGATGAGGTATATCTCTACACAAAAGAGTGTCAAAAGACTGAACCATTTTTTGCGTAAATATGTCCAAAGTCCAGTTTGACTGAGTTATGGAATTTAAAGAGGTGCCGCAACACTATGCAAATTAGATGCATAAATTTATTCCTATCTGAAACTTTGTATCATATTTTACATTTTTATAATTAACAATAAGCCATTATCTCTTACCACTTTCAAGTTATAGCCTTTGAAATCTGAACTATTTTATTGACAAAAAATATTTACCACTCTTGACCACTAGGAGGTATGTCGCAGTTTGGCAACATACATACTCAGAGGGTTAACTTACCAGGTGGCAGAATAATCCATATGCCATGTGGGCAGGATGGTAGTCCACCCATCCGCCCTATTTTAGGTTTTGTTGTGTGAATGTGTTAGGCCATTTAAGTACATCAGTTTTCGTTTTGGTAGTGCGTGATTCGGTTCTCAAATTGGGTAGGGTTTTAATTGAGTGAGTGGTTCTGGACTTTTCTAAGGGGGGAGGAAATGTGATGTTGGTATTTGGGCACCTTATTGTGAAGTGCAGTGTAGTGGCGGGTACTTCCTGTTCCGCCACTACACCGCCCTAAAATAGCAGAGGGCATCCATTACATGGTCTCTTCAACCGGTGCCCTCTGCCTGGTGTCGACTGTGTGTCCGTTGAGTTTCATCGTTCAATAAAGCCGAGTTTGTCCAGTCACCTGGCCTCATCCTTTATAGAGGTATTTTACCATCCATAACATTGTACAGGTTATAGGTCACATTAATGGTGGAAAAAGCTTTGAAATGATTTATCTTGTTCTCATTTTTTACATCACAAAAACCTGGCATTTGAACAGGGGTTTGTAGACTTTTTTTATAACCACTGTAGATCCCTCTCTTGCCATTCATTTCAATTTTTTCGATTTAAGATAAGATAAGATAAGCCTTTATTAGTCCCACAACGGGGAAATTCCAGGATTGCAACAGCACAGGGATAGCAACACTCAGAGCACAATCAGAAGGCAAGAAAAAAAACAAGCAAGCAAGAGCAGCTAATATACATATGTACATATTACTATAAAATATATATATATACACACACACACACAGACACACAGTGCAGAGCATTGTAGCTAGATGGAATAAATATACAAGTACATAAACACACACAGTGCGGAGCAATGTAGCTAGATGGAATAATATGTAGATATATAAAAACACAGTGCGGAGCATTGTAGCTAGATGGAATAAATATATAGATATATAAATATAAACACACCCAGTGCTGAGCATTGTAGCTAGATGGAATAAATATGTAAATATATAAAAACACACAGTGCAGAGCATTGTTGCTAGATGGGATGAAACAGCATAACCGTCTACTTAGTTATCCTACATGGTATGATTATGTGCCCATACATATTCTCACCCTCCATAGTGACCGGTATTTTCCTAGTTGTATGCCGGAGGGGACCATTGTGTAAGTCTATTGCATCTTTTGCATTCAAAAAACTATTAGGGTCCCATATGCGGAAGTACAGGGGCCGTGACTTAGGCTTGAAGCTGGGAGAGCTGTCATACAGACAGCAAAGCAAGCCCAATAAGCAACTACACATTAAAAAACAAGCCCAAAAACCCACAGCCCACAACTGACGAGATTTGCAAGTGACTTTAGAGAAAAATAAGCCCAAAGTCGCTTATAATAAGCAGACTTGGCAACACTATTCTGGGCTCATATTTGCATCCATCAGCACAATGCTGTGTCTGACATTATGTTTTCTTCTGTATGCAGGTCACTTCATGGCTGTAGACCGTTCACACTGGAATCTGATGGGTGTCGCATTTAAATTATAATGTGAACACCCACACAAAAAATAATCAGATCTCGGCAAAAAAATGGGATTGAGCATTAAGACCTGCAGTGTGACCATAGTCAAGCAATATTTTTGAGAACTACATTTAGCTGAGTTAATATTATAAGGTAATATTACTTTCACTTGGGTACAACTTTTGACTGCTTTACCCGCCTGTGATAATATAGAATATTCGGTTTAATGCGGAGCCTCTGATTCTCCCAGTATGGCGGAGGATTAAACACCAGCTGAATCACACGTCGCCTTTCATCTCCTTATCGAGCCTAAACCATTCGTCTTAGTCATTAGATCAACATGAGGGGCCTCTATTGTTTTCAGCAGCTTAGTTTTTAATAGAAACATTCATTTTATCTCTTGTTAAGAAAGCCTCTGTTTATTTTAGTTCAACCAATGTGGATATCTTATATAACAATGACAATAATAAACCCTGAATGTGCTGTTTTGAATCAGCAGCAGGGTTCATTTGCAAAGTATCACTGCAGTAAATGCATAAACTGCTTTAAAGTTTAAGTTTTCAGTTTTTGTGCAGCTCTGCATTTATTTTGCACCAGACTAGTGAGAACAGTTGACATGTTGAAAAAAGAAAAAAAAAAGTCACATTTTCAGACTGCAGCAGAGTTCCATTCTGCTGTTACCGCGGTAACCGCTTCCAGAGATATGCACCTATTTGAGCAAAAGTGGGCCTTACAACACTACAGTTTCTTTTTTATATTCCCTTTTATTTAATGTCACGTTTAACAAAAATGCCAAGGAAAGCTGGAAGAAGGTTTGCAGTTCTCAGACGCTCCAACAGCAATGAGAAATTTCAACTTTGGAAATAAACAGAATCCAAAACACACAAGCCTTTATTGTACCAAGCATGTCCCTGTCTGAGATGGCACAGTTTACACAGATTCCCTGAATGTGTGCCACCAGCCCTCCTCTGATAGTCTCCAACCACTACGAGGCCCTGGCAATGGCTGATAATGCACCTTCCACCGATGCTCCCGTTTCATCGGTTCTAGCTTGCCCGGGCTCCACTCGACGCTCAGCCCCCGTTGATGTCACACCCGTCCCTTCGCTGGATGACCCGGCGGCCTTTCCTCTGCTGAGGGCTGACTGCAGTGGGGTAGCTGGCATGGCCCCAGCCAAGCTTCGGCAGCTCCAGCCCCATTCTGGAGGGCTCTGTGCCCAATGTATGATCCTGAGGGAGGCTGTTCACTGGCACTCCGGGAGGCCATACTGCACAAAGCAGTTGGGGAATCCCTCTTCCGGTTCCGGTACCACTTCGCTGCCCTGCTCGTTGGCTGGTGAGGTACGGGGCTCTACCTCTCCCAGTGATGGGACCTCCACTCTGCCGCCACGTCACTGCACTGACTCTCGCCGAGAGACCCTGCAACCACTAACATCCCTCCCGCCTTTTTCTCCAACCATGATGATTGTCGGTCACTCCATCATCAGGTATTTTAACTCTATTACTGTTTCCCAGGAGCTACTGTCTCCGACCTGTTAGTAAAGCTCCCGGATTTGCTGCAGTCACAACCCCCCTCCATCACACAGATTCACGTAGGGACTAACGACACCACCCGCAGACAGTCTGAAATCACTACAAATGACTTCTGCAAACTTTTTAATATTCTGTCAAACAGCAGAAAGTCTGTTTTTATTTCTGGCCCCATTCCCACACTGCGCCGTGGATCAGATCGTTTTAGTCATGTTCTTGCTCTCTCAACTAGGCTCAAGTCCGCCTGCAGCAGCAACATTAATTTTATTGACAATTTTAACTTGTTTTGGGGCCGCCACACTCTATATAAATCCAACGCCATACATTTAAATGCATCAGATAGCCGTCTTTTAGCAGCAAACCTGATGCATATCATTGAAACCACAACACGCAATTGACTGTTTACATCCCACGACCCCTCCCCCCGGATCCATTCACATCTTTGACCTCCAGGAAGACCACTATCCAGCACCAGTCCCTCCTGTTGTCCTCATATTCTGTATACACCCCGTGTCCTCCGGGTCAAAATGACCCGTCTTCACTAAACCCCCAATATAAGCAGCTTAATTGAATTTTAAACACCAAATTTTATTTTGCTTGAAGAAACAACTTGTCATTCACCACAAAATGTGTGAATACCTGAGTTTTCCATCTTCACCTGTATAAGAAAGAATAGAAATGTGCAAAAATGAATTTTGAATGCATTTTTATTCATCCCAATGATTCAGGTTTTTTTTGTTGTTTTTTTTGCTAGTGAACAATGTAAGAAAATATACAATACAAAAATGTGAAAAACAACATAACTCATTCAACTAATTAGCACATGTAGGGCAGTATGCAAGTGCACAGCCTTTGCAGATATTTTTCTTACACCTGCAGCACACTGTATGTGTTTTACAGTCCTTCTTTGGGGGGCAGAACTGACATCTCTTCCTCTTACTTGCCCCAGCTGGGGCAGCGGCTGTGGCAGCTGGATCCTCAAGTTGATCAGGAGTTCCTGCACTCTGAATAGCTTTCACAACTGCTGCAGATGCTTCTGTGCGGGGGACATGCTTCCTTCTTTCAATGAGTGGAGTTACAAGTGCCTTTCCTAGCTGCTCCAGAAACACCCTCCTCTTGTTCTGTTTACGAGGCATCCAGGTCAGGTTGAGCTCTCTCCAAATCACAAAGGCATTGTAGGAGGAAACATCAATGATGTTGTGGAAGATGACCAGGGGCCAGCGGGCAGTCATCCTTCTGCAGCTGTATGTCCCAATCACCTTATCTAGGTTGTCCACACCTCCTTTGTTGCAGTTGTAGTCTAGGATGATGGCTGGCTTCCTGTCCTCACGATCGCTAATGGCAGCGTCTTTGTGCTGTGTGCTCAAAAGTACTACATTCTTGTTTTTCTTTGGGAGGTAGGAAACTAGAGTGGTGGTGGGCGTGAAGGCAAACTTTGATGAGAAGACCTCTCTCTCCTTTGATGCAAGCAGTGCAGGTGGGAGCTCAGGCTTGTTCTTTCGAACTGTGCCAACCATGGTGATCTTCCTCTTCAGGAGCTGCTGTCCGAGTTCATAAGAGGTGAAGAAATTGTCACATGTCACATTGTGACCCCTCAGTCCCTCTGTCACATCAAGCACAATTCGCATCCCCTGGTTCTTCTCTGGGCCTCCACTGGTTGGCTTCCCTGTATAGACTTGCATCTTCCAAGCGTAGCTTGATTTGGCATCGCAAGCCACCCATGACTTGATCCCATATTTTGCTGGCTTGCTGGGCATATACTGCCGGAAAGGACAATGACCTTTGGACAGAAGAGATTAGCATCAGTGATTAGTATCAGTGTCACAGAAAACAGTCATAGAAATCAATAGTGAAAACTATTACATTATTATATTTTATTACAAATATGAAAATAAATTACCTCTAAATGGAACCAGTTGCTCATCCACTGTTACATCAGGCCCTGGGTTGTAGAGGTAAGGCAGCCACTCCACCCACTTATCCCAGACCTCTCTTATGGCTGCAAGTTTGTCTGTCACACGTCTTGCTGGTCTTGACTCACGGTTATCAAATCGTAGCATTGTGGCTCGGAAAAATGGCCTTCCACTCTTTGCATCCCATAGACTAGCTGCAGCCTCACCTCGGGACCTGTATACACCTGCTAAGATTAGCAGCCCTAAGTAGGCCTGCAGGTCAGTCTCATCCATCTTTTTCCAGCTGTCTCCATATTTGTGAAAACCCTCCAGATTTGTCATCTCCAGGATTATTTTTTTGTATTGCTGGTGTGATGAACAGGTAGAATGTAGAGACAATGTCATGGGCATGAGAAACGGCATACCTTGTGGGTCCTGGGGTCATCTTTATGACATTTTGTTCTGCCTCCCTGCCGTGTTGGTCATATGCTTCCGAGGACCATGTTATTTTCCCGTTTTTTGAAAGGAAAGTCTCTCTTTCAGCTTCAGGGTTTTCTTCTTCTTCTTCTGAAGATGATTCATCATGCTCTGGGTTGTATTCCTCCCCATCTTCTTCTTCTGATACATCCTCCACTTCCTCTTCTGAATCAGAGTTGTCTTGCTGGACATCTTAAAAAATCAGCTCTATAGCCTGTTCGACGGTGTAACGTGCACTCATGGCTTCAGCACAGAGAGAATTCGGGGTACTGTCATCTGCAGCACCTTTATAACCTCTGGAAATCCACCTGTCTTGTTTTGTTTACGTCTGCTACTGATTGATCTGAGACCGATCAAAGGCACTGCAGTCCGCGAGAAGGCCACCTGTCTTGTCTTGTTTACGTCTGCTATTGTGTTGTTTACATCTGCTACTGATTGATCTGAGACAGAACTAAAACATTCTCACATTCTGTGGTGTGCAAATAACTCAGTGACCGTGATTTCAACTCAATTTGACTGTCGGGTCATTTTGACCCGAAGACGACCTTTGTACCTTTTTTTGTACAGCTTATATGGAAATGTGAATAAAGGCAACAATTCACTTAGCCTAATGTTGGGGTCAATCTAGGAAAAGTCATAAAATTTTAAGTTGAAAAAATATTGTTTAGGGGTATTTTTTTTGGTTTTTAACACAGTGACGGGTCATTTTGACCCGAGGACAACAGGAGGGTTTTAATGGCTGTGTGTTGAATTATTTTGAGGGGACAGCAAATTTACACTGTTATACAAGCTGTACGTTGATTAATTTACATTGTATCAAAGTGTCATATCTTGATTGATTGATTTTATTTATTTGAACATTCAGACAAAAAAGAAAAAAAAATTAAAACAAAAATCAAAACCAAAAAAATAAAATGTTCAAAAGGAGTGGGAGGAAGCCAACGCTTATATAGTCCCACCCCTTCTCCATACCCCATAAATTATAATATCATTCTAGTCATTATTCATCCCACAATTACATTCATTATACAATACCATAATATATAATACACCTTATAATTAAAACTATGCAATAGAAATGATACAACAATGATAGTTTATATTGACAATAATGCCAACATCTAATAATAATTGTAATAATAATAAATAAATACTTCTGGTATGTTTAATATAATTATAGATATCATCATAATCACCATATATACCACCATATATCCCCACATGGCTTACAATACCTAGGCACAGTAAGTAACCATATAATAATAATCATCATCATCATAGCAGTCTGTCGTGGGCGACAGTGACTGTTTCATTTAGGTCTGATCAGATTCCTCCACACAGCTCTGTCCTTAGCTTTCTGCTGCCAGGAACTCCTGTCTATGTCCAACTTCTTCAAGTTTCTTTTTACAGTGTCTTTAAATCTGAGCCTTGGTCTACCCTGATTGCGTTTTGCCCTCGCATAACTGTGAGTAGAGTAACTGCCGAGGGAGACACTGGTGGTCCATCCTCTCAACATGTCCGAGCCATCGCAGGTTCATCTGTATTAGCATGTCCTCCATTGATGGTAGACCAGCTCGTTTCAACACTTCTATGTTGGTTATCTTGTCTTTCCATGAAATGTTCATTATGGCTCGAAGGTGTCTCATCAGGTACGCGTAGAGTTTCTTCACCTGCACTCTGTAGACAGTCCAAGTTTCAGCACCGTACAATAGAGTAGCCAGTACTGTTGCTCTGTACACTTTTCATTTCACATGGAGAGGCACATGTCGATTGTTCCACAGTCTCTCCCTCAAGTTTCCAAACACAGCGCTCGCTCTTCCCATTCTGAGAGATAGTTCATCCTCCAGCCTAGCATTCTCTGAAACAGTACTCCCTAGGTACTTGAAAGTCTTGCACTTGACTAGTGGCTCTGTACCAATGCTGATCTCTTCTGGTAGTGATGTTGATAATTGGAACTTTGGTGGTTGATAAAGGCACTCTGTCTTCTTCTTCTTCTTCTGGGCTGCACGGTGGCGCAGTGGTTAGCACTGCGGCAGCACAGTTTACCCTTGGCCGGGGGATTGTGGGGATCGTGGGATCGTGGGTTCGATGCCAGCCCCCGACCAACAGTGATCTGTGTGGAGTTTGCATGTTCTCCCCGTGTTGCGTGGGTTTACTCCGGGATTTCTCCGGTTTCCTCCCACATGCCAAAAACATGCATGTTAGGTTAATTGGCTGTTCTAAATTGTCCCTAGATATCTGTTTCCTATAGGCCCTTAGAATAGAGGGTTAGTATTAATAAAAGCGCTTTGAGTGGTCTTTGTGACTAGAAAAGCGCTATATAAGTGCAGGTTAGTTAGTTAGTTAGTTCTTGATGTTGATTTTGAGGCTGAATTGGCTAGCTGCTCTTGCAAATTTCTCCACTAAAGACTGCATATCTTCCACGCAAAAAGCATTTCTCTTACTATCTTTATCGATGTCTTACTTTTAGCTTTAAACTGTGCCACATTGAACAAGTCTGCTTCTTTCCTTGTTTGAGTGTATACTCCTTCTGAAGTGTCTTTGAAGGCCACCTCAAGCATGGCTGCCAGATATAGCGAGAAGAGTGTAGGTGCCAGCACACACCCTTGTTTCACCCCGTTGCTTATTGAAAAGTCTTTAGATACTGAACTACTCATTGCCACGTTTGCTTGCATACCTGTATGGAGTGCCTCGATCAGGCTGACAAACTTCTCTGTACAACCATATTTCTTGAGTACTTGCCAAAGTCCTTGTCGCGAAACAGTATCAAAGGCTTTACTGAAGTCTATGAAGACTACATAAAGCGACATGTTCTGTTCAATACACTTTTCTTGAACCTGTTTCAAGCAGAAAATCATGTCCATTGTGCTTCTTCCACTTCTAAAGCCGCACTGTGTTTCCGGTAGTACATTCTGCGAGATGTGTTCACTGAGTCTGTTAAGTAGTACACGTGAGAGAATCTTACCAACAGTGGCTAGTAGTGATATACCTCGGTAATTTCCACAATCCTTCCTGTCACCTTTCTTGAACAAAGGCACAACGCTTGCATCCTTCCAGTCTTGAGGTACTTTCTGGGCATCCCATATCTCTTGGATGAGCTTGTGCAGGCAATTGGTCAGCTGAACACCACCAAATTTCCACACTTCTGCTGGAATTCCATCCCTTCCTGGAGCTTTACCATCCTGTGTTGTCCTGATAGCTGCCATTAGTTCATCAAAATTAGGTGGTTCATCCAGGCTTGATAAAGCTGGTCACTGCACTAGAGCTTCTTTAGCCTCTTCAGTGAGATCTCCAGGGTTGTTTAGTAGTTGGTCAAAGTGGTCTGCAAATCTGTCCAGGAGCTTGTCTTTCTCCTGCAAAACCGTTTCACCATCCATAGCCTTTAGTTGGATCAATCCTCTTGGTTTAGGGCCGTAGATTTCTCTCAAACCTGTGAAGAATGTTTTCATGTCCTTCCTGTCTGCTGCAGTTTGAAGTTTCTCTGCTTTTTCATCCCACCAGTTGGACTTCATCTCTCTGGTGTACTTCTGTGGCTCACTCTGAGCCTTTGAGTATTTCTTCTTCTTCGACCTTGTGTTACACTGTAGGTTTTCCTGCCTAGCTGTATTCCTCGCTTCTTGTAGTTTCTTCAGGTGTTCATCATGCTCATCAAACCAATCTTGATGTTTCCTCTCAGGGTAGCCTAATACATCACTCGCAGTCTGATACACCGTATCCTTCAGTGTTGCCCATTTCTCTTCTATGTCATTCTCTGAGTTGTTGCTGTCCCAGTCTTTCAAGTTTTCATCCATTTCCTGTGTAAGTTCTTCCTGCTTCTTTTGGCCTTTCAGTGCACTAGTGTTTAGCTTCCGTGGTGGCTTCGCACCTGTCCTGCAGTGCTGTTTTCTTCTGCAAATCCTTAATCTATATCTCAGCATAACATGATCAGTACCACAGTCCGCGCCTCTCATTGCTCTGGTGTCCAATACATCCCTTCTGTCTCTCTTCCTGACTATGATGTAGTCTAATAAGTGCCGGTGCTTGGATCTTGGGTGCATCCATGTCTTCTTGTGTGTGTCCTTGTGCTTAAATAGAGTGTTGGTTATGACAAGGTTGTACTCTGAACATAGTGCAAGTAGAAGTTCTCCATTAGCATTGCATTTGCCTACTCCATGACTGCCTAGCACTCCTTTCCATTTCTCGGTGTCCGAACCAACTCTGGCATTAAAATCACCAACGAGTATCAGCCTGTCATCAGTCAGTACACGCCTGATAGTCTCACGTAAATCACTGTAGAACTCTTCCTTCACCTCGTCTGTGTTGGTCATTGTTGGGGCATATACACTGATGAGTGTGGCATACATCTTCCGCTGTAGTGGGAGTCTCATAGTCATTATCCTGTCATTGATTGGCACCGGTTCCTCATCAAGCATTGCTGCTATCTCCTTTCTAACTGCAAAGCCCACTCCTGCTTCTCTCCTTTCTTGAGTTGATCTCCCACTCCAAAAGAAGATGTACCCATGGTCTTCCAAGCTGTTATATCCAGGCAATCTTGTTTCACTAAGTGCAGCTATGTCTACATTGTACCTGTTCATTTCCAGGGCCACAAGCGTGGTCTGTCTTTCTGGACGCTGTGATGTTGTTCTGTCCAACAGAGTGCGTACATTCCATTCTGCTACACACAAGGTTGCTGTTTTCCTCTTCTTTTGTCTTCCTGCTCCTAGCTTAATTTTCACTGCCTGTCGGAGTGTGAACTGATCTGATCTGACCATATAATAATAATAACCATAATAATAGGTAGCCATATGGTAGTTACAACAACAATAATAATAATAATACCACCTGGCCTATATAATACTTCAAATAATTCAATCCTAACAACAATCCCAATACTATAATTCTAATAATAATGATATCAATAATAATAGTACTCAGCATATATATTCATAATAACAACATTTCTTCATTGAAGACACATTGTAATGCTACTGTCCTTTATTTTTATATTGCTCAAAAATCACTTCTTTATATGTTGATTTAAATATATGGATGTTTGGACATTGCCTGTGTTTCTCCCCCAACCCATTCCACAATTTTCCCCACACACAGACACACAAAAACCCTTCCTAGTAGATCTTACTAGGTGCATTTTAAATTTTGTATTTCCCAATAAATTATATTTCCCTTCTCTCTCACTGAAAAGATTTTGTATATTGTGTGGCAAAAAGTTTTAACTGACTTTAAACATTAACTGTGCCGTATAATAATCAAACAGATCCCATAATTTCAATAATTTTGAATGGAAAAACAATAAATTAGTATGTTCAAGATACCCGACTTTGTGTATAACACAAGACTGCCCTTTTTTGTAATAGTAGCAATGAATTAAGTGTACTTTTATAATTGTTACCTCAGACCTCTGTACAGTAGGTCAAGTATGGAAGTTCTAATGAGCAATACAAGATATGAAGCGATTTGTAATCTAGAACCTGCTTAATTTTATTTATAATTGCAATTTTTTTGCGACTTTGTTTTGTATGTATCTGACATGTGGTTTCCAACTAATTTTATCATCTAGTATTACACCCAAAAATTTGATCTCCTTAACATTTTCAGTAATTACATCATCTATATGAATATGTATAGCCTCTTTATTTTTACAGTTACCAAATATCATTACCTTAGTTTTATCTATATTTAGTGATAATTTAGTACAATCCATCCATTTTTTTAAGCTTATTTAATTCATTATTTAGAGTATGGATTAGATGATTATAATGATTTCCAGAATGAAATATATTGGTATCATCAGCAAATAATATTTTTTTTTTATAATTTAGAAACTTGGAATATTCATTCATTCATTCATCTTCTTCCGCTTAATCCGTTTCGGGTCGCGGGGGGGCTGGAGCCTATCCCAGCATCTTTGGGCGAGAGGCAGGGTACACCCTGGACAGATCGCCAGTCCATCGCAGGGCCAACACAGAGAGACAGACAACCATTCACTCTCACAGTCATACCTAAGGACAATTTAGAATCCCCAGTTTTGATACCAATTAACCTAACTTGCATGTTTTTGGCATGTGGGAGGAAACCGGAGAAATCCTGGAGTAAATTACTAACTAACTAACTAACCTGCACTTATATAGCGCTTTTCTAGTCACAAAGACCACTCAAAGCGCTTTCATTAATACTAACCCTCTATTCTAAGGGCCTATAGGAAACAAATATCTAGGGACAATTTAGAACAGCCAATTAACCTAACATGCATGTTTTTGGCATGTGGGAGGAAACCGGAGAAATCCCGGAGTAAACCCACGCAACACGGGGAGAACATGCAAACTCCACACAGATCACTGTTGGTCGGGGGCTGGCATCGAACCCACGATCCCACGATCCCCACAATCCCCCGGCCAAGGGTAAACTGTGCTGCCGCAGTGCTAACCACTGCGCCACCGTGCAAATCCATGCAGACACGGGGAGAACATGCAAACTCCACACAGATCACTGTTGGTCAGGGGCTGGGATCAAACCCAGGATCTCCCGGCCAAGGGTGAGTTGCTGTGCTGCCGCAGTGCTAACCACTCTGCCACCGTGCTGCCCAACTTGGAATATATCATTTATATATATGTGTTAAATAATTTGGGGCCCAATACTGACCCCTGGGGGACCCCACAGGCAATTCCCATACATCCAGACAGATATTCTCCCATCTTCACAAACTGTTGTCTCTCAGATAAATAACTTGCAACCCAATTCAGTGCCATTCCCCTAATACCATATATTTGCAGTTTATCAAGAAGTATTGAATGATTTATTGTATCAAATGCTTTTGTAAAACCTCTAAATATGCCAATTGCATATTTTCCTTGATCTAATGCATTTATTATTTCCTCTGTTGCTTCCATTATTGCCAGCGATGTTGTACTCTTTGCTCTAAATCCATATTGATTCTGATTAAACACATTGTGTTTATTTAAAAAGTCCTCTAATCTGTTGTTGAAAAGTTTTTCCAGAATCTTTGAAAATTGGAGTGATACTGGTCTGTAGTTTGTGTAGTGGTGTTTATTTCATTGCTTGAATAATGGTATTATTTTTGCTATTTTCATTTTCTGCGGGAATGCGCCAGTTTGAAATGATAGATTACAAATATATGTAAATGGTTTTAATATGCCATCAACAGTTCTTTTTACTAGTGCCATATCAATACCATCACAATCAGTAGATAATTTATTTTTACACTTTTCAACAACAGACTTTACCTCTAGTTTATCCACCACTGAGAGAAAGATTGACCGGGGGTTATTTCCAATCAATGTCTCACTCACAGTGTCTCTTCCTTGGTTTGGAATTTTTACTGCCAACTCTGGTCCAACATTTACAAAAAAATAATTCATTTTATTTACTACCATGTTCTTTTCATAATTATCACCCCAATCATCAGTAAAATACTCTGGATATATCGTTTTCTTAGTTAAGATAAGATAAGATAAGATAAGCCTTTATTAGTCCCACAATGGGGAAATTCCAGGATTGCAACAGCACAGGGATAGCAACACTCAGAGCAACAATCAGAAGGCAAGAAAAAAACAAGAACAGCTAGTATACATATGTACATATTACTATAAATATACTATATATATATATATATATATATATATAGACACACAGTGCGGAGCATTGTGGTTGGTGAATGTGCAGCAGAAAGTCTAAGCTCTCTCTCCCTCCCGGGTGCGGCGGGCCAGCTGGATGTCTTTGGGCATGATGGTGGTGACCCTCTTGGCGTGGATGGCGCACAGATTGGTGTCCATGAAGAGACCCACCAGGTAGGCCTCGCTGGCCTCCTGCAGAGCCATGACGGTGGAGCTCTGGAAGCGCAAGTCGGTCTTGAAGTCCTGAGTGATCTCCCTCACCAGGTGCTGGAAGGGCAGCCTTCAGATGAGCAGCTCCGTGGATTTCTGGTAGTGACGGATCTCTCTCAGAGCCACGGCACCGGGCCTGCAACGGTGAGGCCTCCCCACTCCGCCGGTTGCCAGAGCGCTTTTTCGAGCAGCCTTGGTGGCTAGCTGCTTCCTGGGGGGCTTTTTCCTCCAGTAGATTTACGGGCGGTCTGCTTGGTTCTTGCCTTTATTATTCTGTCTTATATTTCTTGCAAGCCGCCTAAACTCCAGCCCGGCACCCGCGTCGCTTTCCCCACAGTTCCTCGGCATGTCGAGCTTCTCCGTTAGCACCGGGTGGCGGTTGGAGCTAGCTAGCCAGCTAGCTCCGTCCCCCGCTGCAAACAGCGGCTCAGTCCGCCGACTCGGGAGACCCTTGGGGCGATCTGTGTGTCCGTGATATATATATAGAGTGAAAGGTGTAGAAAGAAGAAGGAAGATAAGAGAAGGGCAGTTGCAAACGGCAGCCAACTCGTGTGGCGCCGCCGGTCCGGCGGAACCGGAACCGGGAAAAAAAAAAAGTTCCATTTTTCCTTAATTTATTTAATATATCCCAGACTCCTCTTATATTATTTTTATTTTCATTTAACATTTTCCTATAGTATAATTTTTTACTATTACGTATTATTTCAATTAATTTATTTTTATATGTTTTATATCTTTTTTCAGATTCTTTGGTTCTTAATTTAATGAATTTTTTATAGAGATAATTTTTCTTTTTACAAGCATTTTGTAGCCCTCTGGTTAATCACAGGCAATTTTTGTATTTATGTTTTTTATAAATTTCTTTAATTGGACTGTTTTTATCATATAGTGATTTAAATATCAATAAATTTATTGTATGCCAAGTCCACTTCTTTCTCTCTATAGACAACATCCCAATTCTGTAACATTAAGTCATCTTTTAAAGCACTGATTCTATCTTCTGCTCGTATTCTTTTATAAGTAATCTTTTTACATGGTTTATTATTATTCTTACTCTCATTAACCCCATAATTAACGTCTAAAGAAACAAATACAGGTAGGTGGTCACTAATGTCATTTTTTAGTATACCACTCACCATATTATATTCAATATAATTGGTAAAAATGTTGTCTATCAAGGTAGCACAGTGTGTCGTTATTCTCGTAGGTTTTGTAATCTTTGGAAATAAGGTTAAGCTATACATTGTATCTAAGAAATCTTCAGTTGGTTTATATTGTTTTGTTTTCATTAAATCTATATTAAAGTCACCACAAATAAAGATATCTTTTTGTCTTATTTTTGTGTACATCTTTTCCATACCATTTCTAAATTTTTCCATATCAGATCCCGGTGCTCTACATATACAACTTACTATTATGTTTTTTTTCTATTTTCCATCGTAATTTTGATTGTTAAACATTCCATACTTTCATTCACTGTTGATGTCATGCTGTCCACTTTTTTACTTTTTAATTTTCTATCATTATACAGTGCTACCCCACCACCACTTTTACATTTCCTATTTTGTGTGTACATCTCATATCCATGTAGTTCAAAATTTACATCTTTTTGTTCATTAATTCATGTTTCACTTATTGCTATAACCCTAAATGGGGTGTTAAATTGATTTAAAAACTCCTTAATACTATCAAAGTTGGCGAAGAGACTCCTACTATTAATATGTATTATTGTCAATGTCTGATCTGAGTTCATAATTCCAATTAATTGTTGTTCATCATAATAAGCACACTTATTGTTAATATGATTAAAGTGGTTATTATCTGGGTCAATATCTCCTAAAATGTCTTGTGGTTGCTGTTCAGTATTGACAAAGGTTTCAGCTTCAAGTTGCCCTAATACACTTCCATTATTAAATGAGGAAGGATGATTGGTTAACGTTCTAATCATAAGTTGTGTCAACAATGTATGGCAAAAGGAAAAAAAAGGGGGAAAAAAAACAAAAGAAAAAAGAACAAAAATTTCCACTCATAATCTTACTGCGCTGTTATTCGTGCATAAGAGCTAAAGTTTAGATTCCTCTAATTCCTCCAGTTCTCTAATCATTGTTACTTTAGCTTCTTCTGAAGTGCCAAGCAGTTTTATCCACACCTGCCAGGTCTTTGTCCATGTCGATTGTATTTGTCCCTGTTTTCTGAGAGCCCTGGCTTGTCTAGCTATTTCAGAGTTCTTTTTTGTTAAATGTTTGTTTACATATACAGCCGTTCCTCTCAGTTTTCTTGCTTGTCTGAGAAGATCAGTTTTTGCATTCCTGTTGACAAATAGGATGATAATCACTGGTTTTCCTTTACTGTCTTTTTTTAGGTAACGTGTGGCAAGCTGAAGTACTCTTATTGTCCACAACAATGTTTTTAGAGTTGAAAAAATTTAATACCTGCTGCTCAAGAGTGTGTGATTCTGCCAATGTCTCATCCTCCCCATCCTGGTTATCAACTCCAGCTGCCACACGTGCATAGGAGCGGTGTCTGGTGTTAAGACCGCTCACAATGACATCATCCATTCTTGTATACTGTTCTAATTCATCCACATGTCTTTCTAAGAAATTAATTTTCTTGTCTTTTTCCATAACTTCAGCCTTTAATTCATGCACTTGATCCATAAGGCCAATAAGCAGACTTTGTTGTTTTGCTATCTTAGATATTTCTTCAGACGTAAAATTTAGTGAGAGTTTGATCTGCTCCAACTCCTCTCCATTTGTCTGATTTTTTTTCGGAGGCATAATGACTAGTCTGATTGGGATCAAAGGAGCGGCTCACCTGTTGGCAAGTACAGGAGCCGAAGTACGTCCGATGGCTAGTGAAGGCCACTAACTGGCGTTGTCATCTAGTAGCTGGATCTGCCGGTGAAGCCAAGGCTTCCTTGGTAGCTAGTGGAGGCCTCTAGCTAGCGTTGTCCTATGTGGCGATGAATCTGAAGCTCTCCCGGTGGCTGTTGGCTAGTACAAGAGCCAAAGTACGTCCGATGGCTAGTGGAGGCCATCAGCTGGCTTGTCGTCTAATTGTTGCTGTTATCTGGCGGTGAGGTCGAAGCTCTCCCGATGGCTAGTGAAGGTCGCTAACTGGTGTCATCATCTGTATTGTCCCATGAAAAGATATAATAAAATATTTACAAAAATGTGAGGGGTGTACTCACTTTTGTGAGCTATTGTATGTAGAGCCAAACGGCATCAGTACGCTCCATAGCTGTGGATGTTCTCTCTTGACTGAAATCCAGAACTCTGCAAGCATCTTTGAATGAAAGCGGTCACTTGACAGTTCAATCAGTGCGTCCTCCATGTCGGATGGCAGATGACTTGCGGCCGTTACAGTGAATGGTGATATTATTCAGTCATATTTTTCCATAGTTGTTTCCTCAGGGAAAAACTTATTAAAGTGTTCCAGGAGGGCTTGAAGGTGGGTAGTGATGGACTTCTTCACAGTGTTAACACTCAGATTATTTTCCTCCATGAACTCCTCCAGCTCAGGAAACATATCAGTCCTACCCATCTCAGTCCAGCGATCTGCTTTCCTTTTGAATGTGCGGATTTTATCGTTCAGCGACATGATGCTTGTGTTTTCACCTTGCAATGACATGTTAAATCCGTTTAGTCTGTCAAATATGCAGGACAAGTACGCTAGCCTTGTTAACCAGTCAGGGTCAGTCAGGTGGTCAGTGAGCTGGGACCCGTTCTCCTTCAGAAATAAGCGCACCTCGTCCTGCAGTTCATACAGGCGGCTAAGGACATTTCCTCACGAAAGTCACTTGACCTCTGTGTGGAACAGCATGCCCTGATGCTCCGATCCCAGTTCATTGCAGAGAGTAGTGAACAGCCTGGCGTTGAGTGGATGTGATTTTATGTAGTTGACAATTTTTATGGCAGTCTCAAGAACACTCTTAAGATCTGGATTGAGCGTTTTACTCGCAAGAGCTTCTGTGAATAATACAGTGCGTATAGTTTACATGCAGGGATGAGAATCCTCTGCGGATCCGCAGAATTCCTCGGATTTGATCATGACTAGGGTCATTCTCGTGAATCGTCTAAATTCGAGGAGAAAATTTTAGGGGGGTGGGGGGAGGTATGTTAAGAGCGGCGAGTCGTATTTTCGATCGGCTGCTAAAATCCACCATGCAGAACGTGCTACCCAGCGAGATCAGTAATGTAATGTAACAAGGCCACTGATTGGCTGACACTGATTGAAGCAACCAATCGACGATTTTGTTATTCCTTTGTCATATCCAACATGCGGAGCGAAATGCAAATGGCGGACAGTTCAATCAACCGAGTTTTCCCAATTTCGTGAAAATGGTGAACCTAAAACTCACGAAAGACAACAAAGCATAATTTAGAAATCGACAAGGGATAAGGAACAAGTTTCGTTGGGAATGGCTCGAAAAAACTGTGTCAATGACTGTAAAGATCGGTAAAAATACCGAAGTTGTGGTTGAAAAAATGGCCGACTTCATAGCGAAATGCGAAGTACCAGGGAAAGCCTAGTGTGTTTAATGTAACGATTTCTTGAGTTATGGATCTCGTGGTTGTGTTGCCTTAGTTGAACACTGTTCAAAACAGAAACATCTCAAAATTGTGGCTACAAGGAGATCGAACTACTCGCTCGTGCTGCATTCAAAACGATCGATGGACACGGTCAAATTCAGATGCCAGTCAATCAAAGTTCATCACAATCGGCCCCGATTACAGCAATTAGTGATCGGAAGACACATTCCGAGGTAAGATTTTTTCTCGTTATAAGTAATGTACTTGAGAATTTTCGCGTAATGAATTTGTTATGAAATAGCATGTGTAAGTTGTGACGTCATGCCTGTTTTGAAACACTAATTGCATTTGAATGCTGATTATCGATTGTTAATAGATAAATGTTATTACATATTTTCTCACAATTTGAAATGCAATCTAAGAATATGAATATAATTTATCATTTTTTGTTTCACTAGGAGGAGTTACATAATGCATGTGTAAGTTTTTTTGTCATAGGTGGTGATGGGTTGCCTTTCCTAAGATATCTTTGCTTTTATTAGTAAACATAATTTCTTTATGGTCATTGCATAAAAATATTAAACATCTTTTAGGTTTTACTTACTTTCTTAGATTATCTTTCAAATATTAAAATATACTAATATGCAACTTTTTTTATATTCCTAGTAACACTAACAAATGCACACATTAATAAATCAGAATGTTTGCAGAATGTCAGTATATTTTAATAAATGGGTGATGGACTTGGTGATGGAATTTTGTTAATATTTATAATTTATTTTACTTGGTTAAATTATTTTGTCTGTTCTAGAACTATGTAAATGTAATTCTGTGTCAGTTCTAAACATATTAAATAGTAGTAAAATATAATTTAGTATTATTACATCAACATACCATTCAGATATCATAAATTTACACATGTGATGCAGCAGCAGATTAAAAAGGTAAACTATAAGTGCATTTGTACTTACTTCTAACTTTAAATATAAGACCACCTTTGAGCATTCTAAAACATCAGATTTCGTTAGCTTCAGGGGGGCGTTGCCCCCCAGACCCCCCACCAAGGCTCCGCCTTGGATCCGGCTTGGGGGCCTGCATCCCCCAAGACCCCAGGCTTAGTTTCCTCTTTTTTCCGAAACCCCATTCTCATCCCTGTACATGGGGTGCCACTTGTAAGACTCTTGCTTTTAATCCTTTCTTTTTCCCAAGCAAGCTGCAGCACCGTCTGTACACACACCGATGCACTCATCCCAAGACAGTCCCGCTTCTTTTAGTTTGTTGTCAAGTTTTGTGAAAATGTCCTCACCTGTGCACTTTACATCCAGCGGGGTGCAAAACAGCATGTCCTCGTTAAGTTTTCCATCAAAACTATCTGATGAAAACAAGCAGCTGGGCTGAGTGATATATCTGTAGATTCATCTAATGGCAAAACATTTTTCCTTTTCTTCACTCTGTCAGTCAGCTGACACTTTATATCCTGGGCCATATCCATGATGCACCAAGATATGGTCCCATCAGACAGCGGCACTGCTTCCAGCTCCCGTGCCTGTTTATCCCCATGTATTGTTCAACTCATAGCGATAGCAGCAGGTTTTATTAGGGCTTCTCCAATTGTGTGTGGCTTTTTTGCCTGTGCAATTAAATATGCCACTTGATATGATGCCTTTTGAGCTTTGGTTGTGGATGTTGTTTGGTTAGCTATGACTTTCTTTTGGCCTTGCAATTCTCTCTCCTTTCGGCTGAAAAAATCTGCTGGTTTAGCGGCAAGAGATGGGTGCTTGGTTTTCAAGTGTCTGAGCATTTTTACGGGCTTTAAACTCTCATGTGCAAGCGCCTCGGTGCACACTACACATTGCGGATGTTGTACTTCACTGATAACGATGCATGTGAATCCATACTGAATATATTCCTCTCGATACTTGCAACACTTGGAGGAAGGCTGGTCTGACTGCTTATGGAACCCTTTACGGTGCTTTACTCCTCCTCCTCCTCCTCCTCCCGCACCAGACGTTGGCCCTTCTGGTGGCATGTCTCCACTCTCCTCTTCTGCCATCTCTGCTGGCCTCTCTGTGTTGTCTTTGGTTGGTATTAACCAACGTTTCATTTTTAAAAATAATATCCTGGGTTTTAAGCGTAATGTGTTGATTTGAGCTGTTCAGGTGAAATCTACTGGTGCACACTGACCTGTGTGTGACCTGTGACGTTTACTGTGGCGCAGTTAAAGTGACATGTCACCTGAATAATCACCTAAGGAGGATTCTGAAAATCATCTCGTGACACCCCCCCCCCCCAGCGCCTCGGGACCCCCTGGGGGTGGCAACCCCCACTGTGGGAATCTCTGGTACATACTATTGTAATGCCCTGCTCTCTGGTCTTCCCCAAAAAAGGATATCATATCTCCAACTGCTCCAAAATTCAGCTGCATGATTGTTGACGAAGACCACTGGGCGGGCACATATTTCACCAGTTTTAAAATCGCTGCATTGGCTTCCCGTGTGTTTTAGGATTGATTTTAAGGTTCTCTTAGTAGTTTTTAAATGTCTCTATGGTTTTGGTCCTTCTTATCTATCTGAGCTGCTTTTATCTTATGAGCCCTCACAGACCCTGAGGTCCTGTGGTACTGGCCTTTTAATGGTTCCCAGATTCAAGACCAAGACATTTGGTGAAGCCCCCGTTCACTATTATGGCCCTCATCTGTGGAACAGCCTGCCAAAGAGCCTCAGGGCTGCAGAGCCAATAGATGTTTTTCAAGAACAGGTTTAAGACCCACCTTTTTAATTTGGCTTTTAACAAACCTGTTTAACTATTACTGAAGTAGTCATTTATATTACGTTGTTTTATGTTCTTCTTGGTGCCATTTGTTTTTAGATTTTCTCATTGTTCCTTATTGATGTGTTTAGTTCAGTTTTTAAGTATGGGTTTTTAGTTCCTGTTTCGTGCTCTGTGTTTCTTTCTGTACCTTTTTAAATTTGGCTTTTAACAAACCTGTTTAACTATCATTGTCATGAACTCCTTGTGCGCTTCTCCACAGCACACGGAGAAGGGGAGAAAGGTTGAGGATTTAGGCGCAGGTTCCACCACACACATTTATTAGACACAGGAACAGATCAACAGTTCCAACAGACATTAGCCCTCAGAGTAATAAAGAGTCCTCCAGGACACCCAACAGACACGGGAGGAATAAAACCGGGCGACAGCCAAAGCGTAGCAGTTGTGCTGCACGGGGGAAACGCTACAATAAAGCGTAGCGGCACAACTGCGCTCAGAAATGCTGACAGTTTTAACTCACGGAGTCGGGGCAGTCCGAGTAGTCCAAATAAGGCTCTGAGGGAACACAATCCTTAATTGACCTTGGCTTCAAATGGCGAAAGACGACCACATGAAGCACAATGACCCAGCAATGCATGACTGGAAAAGGGCTCCTAAAGTACATGCACTGCTGGCTCCACAAATTGAGCACATCTGGGCAAGGAGAAGGGAGATGGCACACGGGAGTGGGAACAGCTGGCAGTAATAGAGAGGGGGGCGTGGTCTGACCAGCAGACAGTTAGACAGCTCTCACTCCAGCGTGAGCCCAAGAGGCTGCCTCACTGCTGCCGGCCAAAAAGCAGTGGCTATGAGTACGGCAAAACACACAGAAAATGCATACTAACATACATACAATGTGACACATACCCACAGAGAGGCCAGGACCGAGCCAGGGGAAACCAATCCGCCTCGGTTCCTGACAGAGCCCCCCCTTTAAAGGGTGGATTCCCAGACACCAAAAGAAACATCCCCCCCCCACACACAATAGGAACAAACAACACAAACCCAGGTGGGAGGTAGGGGGGACAGGAAAGGTGGGAACACAACACCCCACCCAGGGACCACAGTTAACCCCCCCCCCCCCAAGTCCATAGGCGTTGGGGCTCAGGAGGCCGCCCAGAGTCCCAGGCCCAGCAGAAGGTCCGGTGGACGGAATTTGACGGTCTGCCGGAAAACATGGGTCACCAGACCCGGGGAGTCAATCCTTTCGGCAGCTGGCCAGCGTTGTTTATCCACCAGGGCCAGCGGGATGAGGCGGGAGGCGGCCTGCCTACCAGAAAGCTTGCTGGTGGGTGACCGGACCGAAGGGAGGGAACCCCCATGGCATAGGACCAGGAGGAGAAGGGGACCACGGCGTCCTCATGGCGATCTGCAACACCCTTGGTCATCCCGGCTTGGGAACTAGCTGCACCCGCAGTGGACCCCGACCGGGCCGGCTCTGCTGCACCCGCGGAGGACCTCAACCAGGCCGGCTCCGCTGCACCCACGGTGGATCCCGACTGGGCTGGCTCCGCTGCACCCACGGTGGACTCCAGCGGGAGCCTTGCTGCACCTGCAGTGACCTCCAGCTGAGGCTCTGCAGCACCCACAGTGACCTCTGGCTGAGGCTCTGCAGCACCTGCGGTGACCTCCGGCTGAGGCTCTGCAGCTCCTGCGGTGACCTCAAGCTGAGGCTCTGCAGCACTTGCGGTGGACCCCAATTGGGCCAAAGCTGCACCCACGGTGGACCCCAATTAGGCCAAAGCTGCACCCACGGTGAGCGGGCCAACCTGCAGGAGCACCAGGCTGAGGGGACGATCGACGGGGGGGAGCCCTGACGACCTTGGCAGGAGGAGCTGGAGCAGCGGCGTCCTCCTCTGGCTGGACCAGACCCTCGGCAACCTCCGGCGGTGAGACACCCTCTCCGGCGACCCTAAACAAACGCTCAAAGGCAGCAGGAGAAGAAAAGTGGTTAGGGTCGCTGGCAGCGGCAGAGCCCGGCAAAGGAAGTTCACACGCAGCTACGCGCTGTGCCCGACTCTCCTCACCCAGAGCCAGACAAGATCTCTCTAAAACTGTCAAAAGAAAAACAAGAGAGAACACTTGCCTGAGCTCGAGCTCCACCTCTGTCCAGGACTCCGTCAATCCTGGCGATGAACACTCAGGCCCAGCCTCCAAGAGGTCCAGCTCCGGCTCCCAATCTGCTGCAGACGCCTCTGCCGCTGGTGAGATGGTAATAGCAGTCCTATTGTCCTCCTGCAGTGGCTCCAACACTGGGGATTCCACCGGAGTGGCTGCAGAAAAACGCCTCGGTGCGGGCCCCTGGGCAGGATCATCCAGGACCCCAGCCTGCTCCACCGTCTGACGGCTCGGTTCTTGGACTGGCAGCCCCTCAGGAATAATTGGAGGAGATATGGAGAGGGGAAGGAAAGAATCATTATTTGCCGGTGAAGGAGAGGGCCCAGTGGACTGCTGATACTGGGCCTCTCCCTCGGGAGACAGACAAGGTTTAAAATAATTAAGTTCAAATAGATGAAAGGACCCTTGCCTGTCATCCCGGCGTGTGATGTCCGCAGCTGTAGCTGACTGGCAGTCACCCCTCTCCATGTCCACGACCATACCGGTCCTTTCCAACAGAGATGCGGAAGCAAGAGCCGATGCCGATGACTCCTCCGACATGCCTGCAGGGGACCAGCACCGTGCTGGCTCCAGCGCGGAATCCTCCAGGGGCCCCAGTTCCTCCACCGTCCAGTGACTCTGCTCACACTCGAAAATCGAAGGGGGAGACACAGAAAGGGCAAGAGAAGGGTTTACCTCCACAGCTGGAGGAGAGAGCCCAGCAGACTGCTGGAGCTGAGCCTCTCTTCTGGGAGACAGGCGTTTATCATCATTACATTAATTAAATGAGAAAACACTTGCCTGTTCTCCCGGGGCTCGATGTTGACAGCTGCGGACAGTTGACCATCATCCCCCCCCCCCCATGTCACTGGCTGTTTCGGCCCCTTCACACAGTAGCTGAGGAGCCGGCTCCAATGACGTGGAGGTGGGCATAGCAGGTGGAGGATTGGCGGGACCCTTATGGCGAGTCCTCCTGGAACGGCGGCGACAAGAGGAAGCAGGCGGCGTGTTCTCCAGTTCCTCCAGAGAAGGCCCCTCCTCCGTCCGGAATTCTCCTCCCGGGAAGCACGAGGGCATGGGAGGAATGGGAAAAACAGGGGGACAAACAAGCTCGGCAGCTGACAATTCATCAGGAATCAGGCAAGCAGCTTCACGTGTCATTACCAGTGACTGAATAAACTCTTGCCTGAATTCCTGTGGTTTGATGATGTCAGCTGTCGTCTCCATGGTCGGGGCATGCTCGTCATCCGGCTGGAGCGCCGACCTCCTCGGGGATTATTTTCCAACCTCCCAGCCAACTCCAGAAGAAGCCACGGTTTCGCCTCCTGGAGGAGTTCTGTCTCCACCAGGAGAACCTGTCTTCATTCCTCCTGCTCCTCTGGGGACGGAGTGGACCACGGCTCGGTACAGGGAGGCAGGGCTGTCGTCGGCGAGGCTGGACACCTCTTCTGGCGGGAGTTCCTCCTCTTTTTCCTCACGGGCAGCTCGGGAACCAGATAGTCCAGGATGCGAAGCATCACGCTGGGCAGCGAGTCACCCATGCTGAGGAGCTCTGTGCTACCCAGAGAAGTAAGCGGCATGGCCACAAGGAGCTCAAGCACCGGGAGATCCTCATCCGATTCCTCGCATGGCACGGCGAAGATGTCCTGGAGAATCTCCATCGCTTTGAGATGATCCCAGAGGCTGTCTCGCTCCATCACCCTTGTCAATGCTTCCTCTCCAACAACTCGGCCATGGTGCCCGGGCAACAGGTGAGTCCAAATAATGGCACAAAATTAGGGAAATGGATGTGTGGGTGAACCCGCTAAATCCTTTGAGCTGGCTGAGTCATTCTGTCATGAACTCGTGCGCTTCTCCACAGCGCACAGAGAAGGGGAGAAAGGATGAGGATTTAGGCGCAGGTTCCACCACACACATTTATTAGACACAGTCACAGACCAACAGCTCCAACAGACATTAGCCCTCAGAGTAACAAAAGCCTGTTTTCCACTAGCCCAGCACACCTCAGTACAGCTCGGAATGCTTCTGTCTCCATTAGCACAGTGTTGCGGGGCAGCAGCAGATTCTCAGCGAGGCAGGGCCACACTCCCGTGATGTTATGCGCCAGACTGAGTCCTTATTTACACGAGACAAAAAATGGAGGATCCAAGGATTATTGCCTTGCTCGCTCTGTGGTTTTATCTCACAATTAATTTTATCTCATAATTAAGCTGCAACAACACAAGTCACTTTTGTTTTGAATTAACTGCCAAATGACCTAGAAACAATGAGCTGAAACTTGTTTTTATTTGTATTAAATAATGAGACGGTGGCACACTGTCCAACACCACATCCTAGGGCATTTTGGATGTACTGAATTAAAAAAATTCATGTTTTTCACCTTCAGGTCAACGTTTGGAACAACAGTATTATTATTTTCCGTTTAGATGATGCTACACTCCTTCTAAAGTATTGTAAATCTCTGAATTTGGAATGCCGATAGAACATTCAATTTACATATACTTGTACCTTTGACTTGGTGCTAATTTTTTATGATATTTCAATAAAAAGAACAGAAAGCGTACAAAAAGATTTCTTTTTTGGTCTAGTTAAAAATTACATTACCTTTACAATGGTTGACCCTCAGCATCATTTTGATCAGACTAGGCAATGGAATTTCTATGTAATTATACTGTTTTATAATTCAATGTTATAACAGACAAACCACACTTTCCAAAACAATTCCATTTTATTATATACAAAATATTAAAATAAAAAAAAAACTTTGCAACACAACATGAAGGTTAATCGACATTTTATACACGCCGACCACTGAGTGCTGAGGCTCGGATGAATGAAGGCGTCTCTGCCAGCTGTGGGTCATCAAGGCTCGGTTGAATAATCCGTGCGGGCTGTCGCGGCGGACGCGTGGGATGATTCTACAAGGAAAATGCACACAATAAATTACAGCACGAAATATATACAGAAAAGACAATAGTTTTTAACAAGAATTACATAAGCTTATTTCAGCGTATTGTTCACATGAATAATTACAATAAAAGCTTTAGTCCGCAGTGTGCTGCAATAAAGCAGCGATCCATCCACAAATGAACAGCTTTTTTATTGCATACATAAACTGAGCGTCTTACCGAATATATTTGCGAAAAAACGCACAATAAAAAAAAAATTAAAACTCACCGTTAAAGGACCTCCGATGTCCAGACCTCCCGGTATATTTTTTCATTCCGGGCGGCTCCGTCTAACTCGCGCTGAATACGTTCGTCTGACAATGCAGTCAGCAGACACTGCAGCTCCTTACTGGTCCATGGAACACCCTTATTACGCGAAGCCATTTTTGATAGAGAATAAATGAAAATAGCACAGCAATACACTGAAAAGGAACCGCCAACAGTGGTTGCGTGCTGAGTAAAGGCGGTCGTGAAGATTTTTTTTTTTTTTTTTTCAAAAACTTTATTGAGAAGGTCGTGAAGATTTGGTAGATGAGGAGGAGGAGAGGGGCGGTTACAACCTGACCAATCAGCGCCGGTTACGACCTGACCAATCAGCGGCGACCGGTCTGTTAACGTCACAACACAGCACAGCTCAGCACTGCTGTACCCTGCCCTTCAGCGGGGCTGAGAATCACGGCTGTTAAACCGTGTTGGGGCTTGTGGAAAAGCGTACAAAGCGTACTGAGCCGTCCCGTGTCGCACTAAAGCGTGCTAGTGGAAAAGGCCCTAAAGAGTCCTCCAGGACGCCCAACAGGCACGGGAGGAATAAAACCGGGCGACAGCCAAAGCGTAGCAGTTGTGCTGCACGGGGGAAACGCTACAATAAAGCGTAGCAGCACAACTGCGCTCAGAAACACTGACAGTTTTTACTCACGGGGTCGGGGCAGTCCGAGTTGTCCAAATACGGCTCTGAGGGAACACAATCCTTAGTTGACCTTGGCATCAGATGGCGAAAGATGACCACTTGAAGCACAATGACCCAGCAATGCATGACTGGAAAAGGGCTCCTAAAGTACATGCATTGCTGGCTCCACAAATTGAGCACACCTGGGTGAGGAGCGGGGAGATGGCACACGGGAGTGGAAACAGCTGGCAGTAATAGAGAGGGGGCGTGGTCAGACCAGCAGACAGTTAGACAGCTCTCACTCCAGCGTGAGCCCAAGAGGCTGCCTCGCCGCTGCTGGCCAAAAAGCAGTGGCTATGGGTACGGCAAAGCACACAGAAATGCACACTAACATACATACAACATGGCACGTACCCCCAGAGAGGCCAGGACCGAGCTGGGGGAAACCAAGCTGGCTCGGTTCCTGACAATTATTGAAGTAGTTATTTATGTGTGTGGGTGTTTATATATTTACATATTTATTCCATCTAGCTACAATGCTCTGCACTGTGTGTTCATATATTCATAGATTTATTCCATCCAGCTACAATGCTCTGCACTGTGTGTCTGTGTGTGTGTGTATATATATGTATTTTATAGTAATACGTACATATGTTTATTAGCTGCTCTTGCTTGCTTGTTTTTTTTTTTTTTTTTTTTTTTCTTGCCTTCTGATTGTTGCTCTGAGTGTTGCTATCCCTGTGCTGTTGCAATCCTGGAATTTCCCCGTTGTGGGACTAATAAAGGCTTATCTTATCTTATCTTATCTTATGTTCCATTGTTTTACATTCTTTTTAGCTCCATTTGTTTTTAGATTTTCTTATTTTGATGTGTTCCTAGCTCAGTTTATAAGTATGGGTTTTTAGTTCTCTTTGTTTTATGTCTTCTTTGTTTTATCTTGTATTTTATGTGTTTTAGCTCCAGTGTTTCCTCATTGGGACCCTCATGCTGGACACTGCTAGGCCGATCTGCATGGGTGTTGGTCTCGTGGGTTCCTCTAGTTTGGGTGGGTGGGGGCTTTATGCCACTTCCTACAGCTGTGGTGTGAGCACCGGGCTGTCCTGGTTGGGGTGGCTTCTGTGGCATGCCCTGTGGTTATGGGCTGTGTGATCTCCCGTCGTGGGGGGCTCCACCAGATGGTTGCTCCTTCACATGGTGCCTCGGTGCCAAGCAGTGTCTCTTTTATTTTATATGTGTGTAAGAGAAGTAGAGGGTGGTGTATGTGTGTGTGTCTCTCTCTCTCTCTCGACCTTGGAAATGCCACCTCCATCTACCCGCCAGGGGGTGCGGATCGTTCCCCCGGACAACACTGTTACTGTGAAGGGGGTCCTTTTGGCTGTGCGGGCCCAGGTGGGCCCTGCTGCAATCCGCTATGCGTCCAGGATGAATAGGGCTGTAGTTGTGTTTCTGGCTACTGAGGAGGATGTCCACGCTCTGGTTGCGAGCGGTATTGTAATCGGGGACATGTATGTACAGGTGTCCCCCTTATCAGTACCATCAACGCTTATCACCGTCTCGGGTGTTCCACCTTTCATTACTGACGAGCAGTTGGCGGTGGAGCTCCGCAGATTCGGGAAGTTTGCGGGCTCGTTTAAACACGTCAGTTTGGGAATCAGTGAAGCCGACTTAGACCATGTGAGATCACTCAGGCGACGGGTGTTCATGTTTCTAGACTCGCCCACTCAGACTCTGGAAGTGTCCTTCCGGGTCAAACACAGGGACGGCTACTATATGGTGTATGCGAGCGCGGGACAAATGAAGTGTTTTGAGTGTGGCGATGTGGGCCATAAACGTTTCGCCTGCCCGCACAGGCGCCCGGCGGGGGGGCTCTGGTGGGGCCGCGGCTGCGGCGGCCGGTGCGCCTTCCGCATGCGGCGCTGCTGCGGACGGCGTTGCGGGCGGCGAGGCCTCCGCGGCACCTGCCGCAACTGCGGACAGCGTTGCGGGGCCTTCCGCCGCTCGTGCTCCGGGGCCTGCCGCTGTGCCTGTGGACAGTCGGCCTGTGGCCCCCGCGGCGCGGCCTGCAGCTGGGGGCGTGACTGGCGATGGCGCACAAGCGGTCCATGACGTGGACTCAGCATCACGCTGTGTGACATCAGCGGCTGTGCTTCCGCAGCCTGCTGCAACTTCACAGCAGCAGGCGGAAAAACGCCGGTCGCCTGATATAGGTGCCGCCCCGGACCACGTGACTGATGAAGGATCAGCTGCACCAGCTGACGTGCTAGCTGAATCTAACAGTCAGCACATGACTGATGAGGGATCAGCTGCACCAGCTGACGTGCCAGCTGAATCTGACAGTCAGCAGAGTTGTGCTGACGAGGGAATGGAGTGTGGAACTGACACAGAGTCTGCTAAAAATGAGTCTATTGGGGATAATGGCGATGCCAATGCGCATTTGTATTCACTAGACGAAATAAATGCTTTCCTGGATGGGACCTATAATAATAGGGCCGTTAACGTCGCAGATTACTTCAGTGACACTGACAAATTTATTTGGTCTGTTAATGTACTGAGGAAGGAGGTTGGTGTTGACCTCCTGGATGAAAGAAAACGCTACCGCCTGAAGAAGCACCTCGCAGCCCTGCATAAATCAGCAGGGGGACAAAAGGCCAAGCGCGCAAAGATGGAATGATTTCCATGGCAAAGCACGGTGCTCCTCACAAATATCGCCATAATGCAGAAAATACAATTGGGGACCTTAAACATAAATGGTGGCAGGGGTAATCATAAAAGGGGATTCGTTAGTGACCTGTTCAAATGGAAGGGTCTCAACATTTTGTTTTTGCAGGAAACTCATACCACTTCGGCGGATGAAGTCGACTGGGGCTTGTGGTGGAAAGGCCCATTTTCACTCAGTCACGGCACAAATCTAAGCGCGGGAGTGGCCATTTTGTTTGGGGAATCAGCAAATGCACAAATTTTATCAGTGGTGGAGATAGTGAGGGGCAGGCTGCTTCTAGTTAGGGCGCAAGTGGGGGATTCCGTGTTTTGCCTGGTTAATGTTTACGCGCCAAACTACGGCGCGGAAAGGGTTGCCTTTTTCAATACAATGACTACTGAATTGCAGCGCTATCACCAAGACCAACTTGTTGTGGCTGGTGATTTCAACTGTACCTTGGACTTCACTGTAGATCGCACTAATCCAGAACCTCATCTGCAGTCTTCTAGATGCTTGGAAAATTTCACTGTGCAGTTAGACTTAGTGGACACGTGGAGGTTGAAAAATGCCAATGCGAGACGGTATACCTGGGTCAGGGTCACTGACGGGGTTGTCAGTGCTGCTAGATTAGACAGGATATATGTTTCTAGAACCTGTAGCCCCGGCCTCCTTCACAGTAACATAAGTCCCGTCGGTTTCACGGATCATCACCTGGCTACTGCGGTGTTACTGAACTCACCAGGGAAACGGGCAAAATCATATTGACACTTCAATAACAAGCTCCTTCAGGACAATGCCTTTTGTCAGTATTTTGTGTGCTTCTGGGAACACTGGAGGACCACGAAAGCTCGTTTTGGTTCCCTCGAACAGTGGTGGGACGTTGGCAAAGTGCAAATTCGCCTTTTTTGTCAACGGTACGCTGCATACTCAACTGCCATCATCAACGCCAAGGTCAGTGAACTAGAGGACGCTGTAAAGAGGCTGGAGGCCAGCTTGGTTACGGGTCGGGATTCTACCGCTGGCCCTTTGCTACAGAAGAGATCGGCCCTGCGCACATTCTTGCAGGGCAGAGTGGAGGGGGCGCTAGTGAGGTCGCGCTTCACTCGCCTGCAGGACATGGATGCACCAACGTCCTTCTTCTTCAATTTGGAGAAGTCTACTGTGACAAAGAAGCTGATGGCTTGCTTGACACTCCCAGATGGTCGCCTGACTACGGACCCGTCCGAGATGCGCCGCCATGCAGTGGATTACTATGGGGCCCTGTTTGCTGCGGGAACGTGTTGCAAAGAATCTCAAAATCAGCTCTTCGAGGCCCTTCCGGTGCTCGGCCAGGACAACAGGGCCGCTCTGGACTGTGCCCTGACTTTGGATGAGTTGACTGTGGCTGTGAATCAGCTGGCGCTGGGACGCGCCCCTGGACTTGATGGCCTTTCTTCAGAATTTTTTAAGCATTTTTGGAATGTTGTTGGACCAGACTTCTATAACGTTCTGAAGGCCTGTTACAGGGAAGGAACGTTACCTGTCTCATGCCGCCGTGCAGTGCTGTCTCTGTTGCCAAAGCAGGGGGACTTGGCCCTGCTGAAAAACTGGAGGCCTGTGGCTCTTCTTTGCACGGACTACAAGGTGCTTTCCAGGGCCCTGGCAAACAGACTGAACACTGTCTTGGGTTTGATCGTGGATAGGGATCAAACATATTGTATTCCTGACCGGAACATTATGGACAATGTTTTCCTCATACGTGACGTTCTCCAGCTCAGTAAATGTCATGACTTACAGTTTGGAATTGTGTCTTTGGACCAGGAAAAGGCCTTTGATAGGGTTGACCATTCCTATTTGTTTTCTACCCTGAGGGGGTTTGGGTTTGGGAATATGTTTTTGAGGTGGGTCAATCTGCTATACACTGGAGCTGAGTGTTTGGTGAAGGTGGGGGCGGGACTGAGTCGGCCAATCCCTGTACACCGGGGAATACGCCAGGGGTGTCCACTCTCGGGTCAGCTGTACAGCTTGGCTATTGAGCCTTTGCTGTGCAGGTTGCGCGCTCGGCTGGGTGGTCTGGTTCTGCCGGGGCCATCAAGCTGTGGCCGCCCGATTGTCTTGTCTGCTTATGCGGATGACGTCGACGTTTTCATCACCTCCAACGGGGATGTGCAGCGTCTGGTGGACACTTTGACAGTTTATGAAAGGGCATCTTCTGCACGGGTTAATTGGGCCAAGAGTGAGGGTCTATTGGTGGGCCACTGGTCACGTCAAGCCATCCCTCGCCTGCCCGGCGGCCTTCAGTGGGGGACGGCTGGTCTCAAAGTGTTGGGGGGTTTTCTGGGTACGGAGGCTTTTGAACGACAGAACTGGAAGGGTGTTAAGGACAAGGTGCGTGCTCGCATTTCTAAATGGAAATGGTTGCTACCACAGCTGTCATATAGGGGCAGGGTTCTGGTCGTGAATAATCTGGTTGCCTCGGCTCTCTGGCATAGGCTGGTGGCTTTGACACCGCCAAGGAGCCTCGTGGAGGAGATTCAGAAGACAATCGTGGACTTCTTTTGGTCTGGTCGCCACTGGGTACACGCGACAGTTCTCTACCTGCCTGTGGCTGAGGGGGGACAGGGCCTGGTGGACATACATTCCAAGATCGCCAGCTTCAGGCTTCGAACTGCACAGCGACTCCTTTACGGATGCGGACCCTGCTGGATGGACACTGCTAAGCTGCTTTTGAGGAGAGTTGGTCGCTTGGGCTATGATACGCAGCTCTTCCTCGTGACATCTGGGGAGGTGGACCTTACTGGACTATCTGCTTTTTACATGTCCGTTTTGCATGCATGGCGAGTCTTCAATGTGGCCCGCTTCCGTGACGAGGCGCCGGGCATGTGGCTGTTCGAAGAACCACTGTTTTTCAATCGATTCATCGCAGCAGAGGTGCTGCAGTCTGCCAGTCTGCGGAGTTGTTTGCGGGAGGCACGCTGTAACAAGCTGGGTCATCTTATGAGGATGTCGACCACATCGATGGATACACTGAGGCAGAGTGCAAAAATTACATCTGTCAGACTGCTGCAAAGGGTGGTGGAGGACGTGTGCGCCGCCCTGCCGCGGCCGCTTCGAGCGTTTGCGACGAACCGCACTCTTTCCAGTCAATGGGATGACGACACTGCGTCCACCTTTCCTGCAATTTCCATAACTCCAGATGTGGGGGAGTGGCAGGGAGGAGAGGATCACCTACTGACCTTCAGGATTCCTCGCCTGGGCAAGTTCCAGTTTGTCGGGACAAGGGCGGTGTATCACATCTGTGTGAAGGTTCTGAATCTGCGCTCTCTGAAGGATGTCACGGAGTCGAGGTGGGCGGGTTGTTTGGGGCCAGGGGTCTCCCCAAAGGGCAGCTGGCGGTGCATGTACAAGCAACCTATTGAGAAACACACAGCAGATCTCCAGTGGAGGATTGTGCATGGGGCAATAGCCACAAATAAATACAGGGAACACCTTGATCCGACTGTGGGGGGGGGGGGAATGTTTGTTTTGTTCCCAAGTTGAGACCCTCGACCATTTGTTTGTCCACTGTTTTCGTTTATCTGGACTCTTTGAGATTTTGCGCGAGTGGTTTCGGGCTTGGGGTGAACGATTCTCTTTTGGTCTGTTCATTTACGGTCCGAAGTATAAAGTGGCAAGGAAGGCTGCCCACACTTTGATGAACTTCCTATCTGGGACTGCTAAGCTTGCCATCTGGCTGACGAGGAAAAATCGGGCAAGCAATGCTGGCAATGTGGATCCTGTGTCCGCTTTCAAGGTCCTGTTGAAAGTCAGACTCCGGGTGGAGTTCTCTTACTATCATATGGTAGACAATCTGGAGGCGTTCGTCAATAGATGGGCTGTAGGGAATGTTTTGTGTTCAGTGGGTCAGGGGGATGAGTTATGTTTGCACCTTTGAGATGTGACACACTTGGACAACTGATATTGGTCTTTCTGCAATTTTGAAATGTGCAATAAAGCCATTTTTTAAAAGTCAAGTCTGTCTCTCTCTCTCTCTCTCTCTCTCTCTCTCTCTCTCTCTCTCTCTCTCTGTGTTTATGGGAGGGTTGGAAGGGGTGGGGATGTATCGTGCAAATATATGTAACTAAATGTGTCTAGTGTTTTTATCTATGTAAAGCATTTTGCGCAGCATCTAATGTGTGAAAAGTGCTATACAAATACATTTTGATTGATTGATTGATTGATTGATTGGCCTATGGTCATGAGCTTTGGGTAATGACCAAAAGAATAAGATTGTGGATACAAGCGGCTGAAATGAGCTTTCTCCATAGGATTGCTGGACTTATCCTTAGAGACAGGGTAAGGAGCTTAGTTGTCCAGGAGAGGCTCACAGTAGAACTGCTGCTCCTCCATATCGAAAGTAGCCAGTTGAGATGGTTTGGGCATCTGGTCAGGATGCCTCCTGGACACTCCAACTAGAGGTGTTTCCGGCTCGTCCCACTGGGGGGTGACCCTGGGCAAGACTCAGGGCTCGCTGGAAAGACTACATCTCCCAGCTGGTCTAGGAATGTCTTGGAATCCTCTCTGAAGAGTTGGAGCAGGTGGCTGGGGAGAGGGAAGTCTGGGCTTCTCTGGTTGAGCTGCTGCCTCCGTGACCCGGACCTCCGAAAAAGCGGTAGAAAATGGATGGATGGATGGATTCACCAGTATTCATAGAATGGTAATTTTTACATTTAATAATACTGCATGATATCTAAAAGACTGGTAGCACATTCAGCTGTGGGTTTTAAGCCAATTAAGGGTGTTTTTCACACCTAACCTGTTTGGTTGGGACTTTTGGACTTTTCAGTTTGAGTCGGACTAAAATTTTAGGCGTGGAAAGTTCCCTAAACCACAGTTGGGACCAAACATCTGAAATTTGGTCTGACAAAAACAGGTGGTCTCAGTCTGGATTAGGGATGGGAATTGAAAAGCTTGAATTGAAAGAAAAATATATATAAAAAAATGCAGAAACTTGGATGTTGGAGTTTTTTGGGGGGGAAAAATGCCACCTGAAAATCATCATGGCTGATAAGGACCAATGTCCTTTTTAATGAAGACCTGGATAATATTCTACCCTCACTAAACTAGTTCACCAACTAATGTGATGGAGTCTTCCCTAATTTCAACTCAAAGTGCGGTTACCAATGTTTCCTGAGCTGCAGAAAACATCCTGAGGGATGAATAGTGTCATGACTATTATTAGCAATCAGCTCATGTGTGCAATGCAGCAACAAGAAGGAACAATCAAACAACAGCACATGTTTGAAAATTTTATTAAATATCAAAATCCCCGCACAACTACAGAAACAGTCACTCGCCAGAGGAAACAGCCTGTGGAGAGAAGACGAGAGCCGTGAAAGGAGGAATGGAGTAAGAGGGAAAATGGGCTGGCTGAACTGCCACTTACGTGAGCCTCTAGGGGAGAACCTGCAGGGCCCCAGCGGGGAATAGACGAACCTGCAGGGTGAGGGGAATGGAGCTGATGGTACCTGACCAGGTGGTGGTTGTTTGCCATTGACGCGTGATGATGTGGCAGGAGAGCGCGCACAGTCCTGGAGACACACCTGCACGATGGCAGCAACCTTAGGAGAAGAGAAAACACATGTTAATAACTTCTTCACCTGTGTGAATCATATACTTGCTTGTTTAGCTTAGGCAGTATACCCAGACGAGCCAGCGTTGAATCACTGAAAAGTGCTTCCTTATAAACGCTGGCTGATGAGAGGGCGCAGGTGTGTCCTCTCACTCAGGTGCGCTGATGACCTGAGGAGAGATGAACGGGAAGGAGGGGGCACGCTCTCGCCGCCCATGACAAGTAGCATGTTTGCTAATTACAGAGCTATGCTAACAACACTAATGATATCATAGCAACAAGACAGAAGTGCATGATAAAAAGTTGTTTAGTTCTCTTGGAAAAGGAGCAGTGTGACAAAGGCGTATATCATCCCCCCCAACCTGGAAAAAAGAGAGAATTGTCCCCCCCAGTATCATCAAAAACCTTTCTATGTCATGTTACAAAACTGAATAAAATACATTTTAAGCACAAATGCTAAGGACACATGCAAAACAAATGTTTTCTAGGGGAAATTTGCAGTGTTATAAATTTGCTATTTTTTTCTCATAAACTGAAACGTTTTCTCATAATTTACAACAATATTGGACTTTTTTTAATTTGCTATTTTTTTTTTACTTTTTTCTTGTAAATTGGAAACTAAATTTCAAAATGTTCACATGGATGCTGGTTAAATTTTTATGCTATGTAATGATTAAATTTTTCATACACGGATGGGTTTTCCCCCCATATTTTATAGGGTTTGAATTGTTGCCCATTACAAAATCTTGCATATTGCCCCTAAAAACCTAGGAATGGCCCTGACTACAATAACACTGATAGTGTGTGTTAAGTATGTAAACCTGGTGATGAATGAGGCAAGATGAGGGTAGCGTCGAACACAGCTTTATTGATGGTTTGAACTGCAGTTACACGGCAAGCACCTGGCATGGGCACCTGGTGTGGGCATCCAGCACAAGAGATTGTGTTATGGTGGCTTGCCCCACTATATAGGGCAGTGACGTGACAGGAAGTCCATGTCACCACAGTGCACTTCACAATAAAGTGCCACCATAACATTCTCTCCCCCCCCCCCTTAGAAAGTCCAAAACCACTCACACAATTTAAACCCACCCAGTGTGGAACCTGAATCACTCTCTAAAATAATGAAAATTAATGTAATTAACTAGCCTAACACACTCACTCAAAACAGCCTTAAATAGAGTTGGTGGGTGGACTGCCACACAACCCACACAGCACTGTGGATTATTCTGCCACCGGATAAACTAAAAATGTCCTTTGTTAAACTAAAATATCTGCTGTGCTCCTATAAAACATATAACCCCATAAGAACATTCAAGAAAACTCAAGAACTATAAACATACTGCTACAGCACAGTCACTTGGGTGGGAAAGGTAGAACCGGCATGGGGATGCCCAGGGCAGCCATTCAGCAGGCGCGCACCTGGAGGCAGCAAGCCCTCAGAATGATGGCTGATCTTCTGAACGATGGAGTCCAGTTCCCACACCACCATCACCGACTCCCGTCCAGCCTCGTCACCAAGAGCGTCCTCCTGGACATGCCGAAGCTGATTGCCATGCCTCGATGAGCCGTCCGACAACTGGAAGTACGCTGCACCCAACTTCACCACTATCCGCAATCGTACTTGATGTTTCGCTTGCTGTCGTTTGGCCCATCTTTGCCGTGGTCGTTCATCACCCCGAACCCAACCCAAGTCCATAACCCTAAGTGGGGTCCTGCTCGGCCCGATGTGTTGCTGCTGACCATGTGGTAACTCCATGCTTGTCGGTCTGGCCCCGTCCTCTTCTAAAAACATTGTAGCGGTCACCGTCATAGCTACAGACCCCCCCCATCCCCCTGCGGCCAAGCTCCGGAGGCATCTGGGGCTAGCATGGTGTCACTCGCTGACGCAGGTGCCCCACCGCCACACTCGGTACCCCCCTCTGCCATGTCCTGAACGCCAGTATTGAGACTTTCCTGCGCCAAACCTGAGTAAAACTGGTCCTGCTTGACTGCTGGAGCCTGGTAGCCCTTCGTCCCACACAATGTCCTCTTCGGCCCTCGGAACCAGAGGGTTCCAGCAGTCACAACCCAACCATTCGTTCCCAGCACCGTCGTTAATGGTGAAACCCAGTCCGTAAAATAGGTTACAGCCCATGATGTTATCACTGCGCGCTGCCACCTGGAACATGAAGTCAACCATCTTCACAGACTTGTAACAAAATGTTAACTCCAAAGTTCCAGCTGTGCACAACCTGCCACCTCCATAGCCATACAGCGGTGCTGGGTTACTCTTAATTCTGTAGTGGGGGACGAACTTCTTCACCGTGGCCCAATTCAGCATGACCACACCGCCGCCATGTCGAGCAACAGTGGCACCTTCACGCCGTCTAACTCCACTGAGCAATACGTGTACCCGTTCCTACTGGGGCTCACAATATGGATGGTTGTCGGGGGCGGGCGAAGTGATTTCTTCCGTGGGCTCTCCGGCTCAGATAAGCGGCACACTTTAGCATATCGGTTCAAGCATCCACATGTGCTACAATATTTTCCTCTTGCTGGGCATTCCTTCACCTTATGTCGGTGCGTCACAGACTCACAACACCTTGCACAGGGGTTTTCCCCGGGCAGACCTTCAGCTGGCAGCATTGGTTTCCATAACGTCATCATCCAAGCAATCCTCACTATTCAAGTCCATGACATTTGCTGTGGTGGGTGGTTCAGGCAACCGCTGTGACTGACGCCAGTTTAGCTCTGAAGTTAGCTTGTCTGCGGCCTCCAACTGGAGAGCTAGTTCAACATCTCTGGTGAATGAAGTCATTCGGCGCTATTAGTAGCCTAGCTCGCAATGCAGCATTGCACGTGTGCTCTGCTAGCTGGTCGTGCACCATTTTATCTTCCAGCTGTCAATAGCAGCATTCACTAGCTATCTGTCTTAAGTCGGTGCCAAACTGGTGGATGGGTTCACCTACCCGTTGGTGTCGCTGGCGAAAACAAATTCTCCGTACAGTCACGTTGTCTGGAGTGTGGAAAGGGTTAGCTAGCAGCTCCACGGCATCCTCAAACGGAAGAAGCAGTTTGTCTTTTGTTTGTTTTAGTTGTTGGTTTGTTTGTTTTTTTGTCTGTTCTCCTCCCTTTTTTTCCCCCCTCCATACACTTCCTATCCCTCTTCCCCATCCTGTTGGGTTTTCCATGGGTAAAATAATTAAAATAAAGTATTAAAAGTTATTACAGGAGGAGTTTACAACAATATACAATACACAGTTAGGTACTGTATAAGCTCCTTTTGGCAAAGTAAATCTGTTTTGGCACAATAAGGGTGACAGATCCCTGTTCTGTTCACGTAGCTGCTTGATGGGACAAGGGGGAAAAAAAAAAAGACATAACAATGGCGACGTAGAGAAAAATGGGTCATCTGGAGGACACTTTTCCTGAAGATGGACACGCACGGTGGCGCAGTGGTTAGCACTGCGGCAGCACAGTTTACCCTTGGCCGGAGGATTGTGGGTATCATGGGATCGTGGGTTCGATTCCAGCCCCCGACCAACAGTGATCTGTGTGGAGTTTGCATGTTCTCCCCGTGTTGCGTGGGTTTACTCCGGGATTTCTCCGGTTTCCTCCCACATGCCAAAGACATGCATGTTAGGTTAATTGGCTGTTCTAAATTGTCCCTAGATATCTGTTTCCTTTAGGCCCTTAGAATAGAGGGTTAGTATTAATGAAAGCGCTTTGAGTGGTCTTTGTGACTAGAAAAGCGCTATATAAGTGCAGGTTAGTTAGTGTCCCGGTCGGAGAGTGACGTGGCTAGACAAGCCAGACTCTGCTGTCTGGCGAGCAGGTGCAGGTTGTGCAGCTTGAGGTGAAGATAATCAGGGTGCCCGACAACCTGCCGTTGGCGAAGGCAATGGAGTTGACGTTGCAGTTGGAGGCCACCGACAAGCTAACATCACAGCTAGGTGAGCCACAACAACAAATCTTGCTAACTTATGCAGCTACCCCAGCAGAAGTTCCTGTTAACACCACGACTCGCTTGGAGGACACTGAGGTGAACGTTACAGGACAACAGAACATCATGGAACACCATTTAGGTGGTAACTGCGGCTCCCTGAGGCACCAAGAGTGAATGTGACCATTCCCAGCCGGGGGGCAGCGATCCAGAAGCTGCAGTAAGCTCAATCACTTCACCAAGGTGTGCCAATTGTCACGACAGACATAAGACCAGCCACACAACCAAAAAGACCCACCGGTGACCACCATCCACGCTGTGAACTCTGGAGACTCGTGTACATGTGGTGCACTGTAAAGCTGGATGACGCCGACTTGCCATTGCTGCTGGATACCGCTGCCATGAGGTTAGTGCTGAACTGGGTTACTGTTAAGAGACGTTTTCCTAACCATCCTATTGAAAAGAATCCTGTGGAGTTAAATGGCTACGGGCACACACACATCAGCAAAGTAGGGACCGTATCACTGGTGATTCTCTACGGGTCAAGAATCCTCCTGGTGTTCATTTTCCAGGGACTCTGTGGGAACGCTGATGTTGGAAGCACAACACACCCGGGTGGGGATACAGCCGCTCCAAGCTTGACAACGCAAGGAGAGGACAGTGAGGTAAAAGGGCAGAAACCAAATTCATCTGTTATCCGCGCCCAGTGTTAGCAGCAAGGAGCTGCCAGTGTGAGAGTCACGCCGCCACAGCAGCGGCCAGCATCAGGGATGAAAGAGCAGCAGTGCCAAGTGCAGCTGAACAGATCACTGCTCACAGTGTTTGATTGGGTTCGGGTCCGCCGATCCGAACACCTGGGCCTGCCGGTGTTCCTGTCCCCATCTGTGCAGATTGCCGTGTGATTAGGGCCAACCACCTTCCAGAGGACTGATGGTTCAAGATGGCACCCAGATTCCCCGCGACCGGTGCCTCCAGGGCACCTGAGGCCCTGAGGTTGAACTGTAAATGACTGTTTTTGAAATGTGTTTAATAGAATCACGTCTGGCTCACGGTAGCAGAGTAATCCACCCAGTCGTGCTGGGCCAACCGGCGGTCTACCCGGCGGCTCAGGTTTGAAAAAAAAAGAGAGAATAGCTGTTGTAACTGCAATGTTTAAAAAAAAAGAGAGAGAAAGCTGCTGTGATTTGAAATGTGTATAATGTTTTGGCTTTTTCAAGGGGGAGGTAGGTGTTGGATGTTGACGTCATCACGCCGTGTTTATATTATGAGTCTGATGCCGGGAGTCGCCCATTTTGGCGCTCCGCCTCTAGCCTAACACCAGCCTGTACTAAACCCCAGTTAGCATAATGGCTATCTACTGTAACACATACTGTTAACAGTGTTGTTCAATAAACCATCATTCAGTACAGCCACCACCTCCGCTGTCCTCATTCTTCAGACATAACACCATCCTGTGGTGAGAAAACAGTAACTGCAGTAGTTGTAGCACCACAAGATGGCACAACAAGAGCGTGCACAAGGCACCTCATTTTGGGGGGAAAAACTGACCCTCTAAATAAAACTCATGAAGACTTCTTTTTGGAGCTGGACACTGCATACATTGGTTGCAGTGACTAAAAATGGATTTAGCAAGGTCTTCTCAGCCGATAGCATCTATTAAAAATGCAACAACTGGCTGCGGGATGTATCGATCCCGTACATCGGCCCAGGACAGAAATCTCCTGGAGCTTCCCCTGTACAAACCTGCAGTCTGACGGAGCTCTGCAGCTCTGCTGGAATAGCTGGAGGTGCAGCTCCTCAGTGAAGGGCAGCGAGGTTGTTCAGGGAAGTTTCATACATAAGTGCAATTTACATGGTTACATGAAAAAAACATGAGAAACTGTAGGTTTGGACTGTAGGTTAGGATAGAGGGCCTATGGTTTTGTAATAGAAAATAATTCAGACTTTACAAATGAAAACAAGAAAAGGGAAAAAAAAAAAAAACTCTTCCCCTTCACAACAAAAGCGTTAAAAAATAAACTTTGGGTGTTGTCTACATAAAGCATCATATAGAATAAAAATTTAACCAGCAACCAAATGAACATTACAAATTTTAAAGAAAATGTCACAGATTTTTGTGGAAAAAAGTTACAAATTTAAAAGGAAAAAGTCAAAAATTTCTGAGAAAAACTTTCAAATTTACAAGAAAAATTTTAGAAAAAGTCACAATTATGAGGGGGAAAGGACACACATTTATAAGAAAATTTGCATATATGTGAGAAAATTTTGCAAGTTTATGATAAAAGGGTGCAGATTTGCAAGAAAAGGGTAGCATATTTCTGAGAAAAAAGTGCAAGTTGATGAGAAAAAAGTTTATTCCAGAAAAAAATGTAACTGACAAGAAAAAGGCACAACTTTCCAAGAAAAACACTGCAAAATTTTGAGGGGAAAAAATGAGAGAAAATTTTTGAGGAAAGGTTGCAAATATACAAGAAAAAAATACATTTTCAAGAAAAAAGTCGAAAGAATTTAGAAGTAGTAACAAAATGAGGGGAAAAAACTAATTTATAAGAAAAAGTTGCAGATATATGAAAAAAGTTTTCAAAAATTATGAAAAAAGTTGTAAATTTACAAGTTAAAAGTAGCAAATATATGAGAAAAAAGTTGCAAATTTAGAAGAACAAGATTTGTAAATTTATGAAAACAGGGTGCAAATTTGCAAGAAAAGGGTTTTACTGTATGACTTCCCTGTTTATTCATATTGGTCTACCATGCTGTTGTGTCTTGTGTGTTCTTTACCGCCTTCCGTTATCTTTGTATTGATCAGTATCTGTTTCCTGTATTTAGGTTCTGTGGCTGTTTTCCTGTTGTGCTGCTTGTGCTCCAGATGCAGCAGGCTGTGCCGCACACCAGGAGAACAGGCAAGTTCAGTCTCATTCTATTCAAATTGTTGATGAATTGTCTTGCCTGACTCCTGGTAAAGAGACTCAGATAGTACAGTCCCCTGAGTGCTGTTTGCCTGCTGCAGATGATAAGTTCTCACCTACCCTCTCCATATCTCCTTCTCTCGCCTCTGAGTGTCCGTCGGCCCTGGAACTCAATCGCCGGGTGATGGAGGAGCCCGCAGTGTTGGAAAACACCATCCCAGCCCCGCAGATTCCCTATGGGCAGAGAGAGGGCGCTGAACCTGAGCTCGCCACGCAGAGTCCAGTCCCTATGGTGATCCGGACCCCAGCCGCCAAGCTGGATGAGCTTCCTGCGTGGACCCCTACGCCTGGGGCAGAGGGGCCTGCCACAACCGTCATGCCTGCTGCAGGGGCCACTGCAGCAGAGTGGACTCCTGAGCTGAACCTCCTGGGGGCCGAGCCTGCAGGACCACCGTCGCCTGGATCGTCGGAGTCCTGGACAGCAGTGGAGCTCGAACTCAGGCAAGTGCACTCTTTTGTTTTTCTCCTCTCTGTGTTAGCACGATCTTGCCTGGCTCTTGGTGAGGAGAGCCAGGTGCAGCCGCCCACTGCACTTCAGTTCGCCTCGTCAGACTCCACCTCTGCCGGTGACCCTGACCCCTCTTCTCTCTGTGTTGTCCCTGAGCTCCCTCCCAGGGTCGCCGGAGCAGATCCAACACCACCTGAGGTCTCTGAAGATCCAGGTCAGCCACCCAAGGTCGCTGAGGGTCCAGCTTCCCCCGCTGTGGAAGTCACCATGGGTGCAGCACTGGCCCAGCTCGGGTCCACCGTGGGTGCAGTGTTGGCCCAGCCTGGAGCCACCGTGGGTGCTGCAGAGCTCCAGCCTGGAGCCACCACCGGTGTAACTAAGCCCCAGCCCAGAGCCACCATGTGCGCTGCAGAGCTCCAGCCCGGAGCCACCACAGGTGCAGCTATGCCACAGCCCAGAGCCACCACGGGTGCAACTATGTCCCAGGCCAGGACCCCCATGTGTCTTGAACCGAGCCCGTTGTCTTTCGGACTCAGTTCTGACCTGCTGTAGCTCAGGTTTATCTGTGTATTTGTGTATTGTGTTGTCTTTTGAGTTTTTGTAGTTTCTATGTCACTAGTTTATTTTTTCCATACCTGTAGCCACTGCTCTGGCCGGCCGCTGTGAGGCAGCTTCCTTTGGCCTACATTCATGTGGGTGCTGTCTGACACTTGCCGGTCCAACCATGCCCCTTCTCTCATGACAGCCAGCTTGTTCCACTCCGGTGATTGCCTTTCCCGCGCTTCGACCAGGTGCACCTAATTGTCCGTGCCAGCATTGCTTGTACTTAAGCAGCTCTTTGCCAGACAAGCATTGCTGGACTATTGTATTGTCTCGCGTCTGTGTTGCCACCATTCACTGTAGGCTGCCCGCTGCACATCCTAGCGTGTGAATCTGTGAGTGAACTCTTTTGTCTTTTTGTATGTCTGCTTTGTTTTTGAACTGTTTTTTCCCAGCCACAGTACACTGTGGTCTGCCCGCTGCACGCCCCTCCGTGTGAGCCATTAAGTGTACCCTGTTTACCGTTTTTGTATGTCTGCTTTTTGTGAACTGACCCTTCTTTTGTTAATAAATGTGTTTGTAGTGTAACCTGTGTTTAAATCCGTCCTTCCTCCTACTCCTCCGTGCATTGCGTAAAAACGCACGGGGAGAACGTGACACCGTGAGGGCAACTATGTCCCAGTCTGGGACCCCCGCGGGTGCTACTATGTCCCAGACCGGAACCTGGGACTGTGGGTGGCCTCCTGAGCCTTTTAGCCTCTGGACTTGGGGGGGCTAATTGTGTGTTTTTTTCCAGTGTGGGCCCTGAGTAAGGTTGTTTTTTGTTCCCTCCTGGCCTGTTCCCCCCACTACCCTCCCTGGGTAGTTTGTGGTAGTTCCTGCTGGGGGTGGGGTCTGTTCCTTGATGTTACATTGGGTGTCTGGTGTACACCCCATGAGTGTGGGGGGGGGGGGGGGCCTGTCATGTACTGAGTTTGGTATTTTCCCCCCCAAACTCAGTTTCATGACTTCCCAGTTTATTCATATTGGTCTACCATGCTGTTGTGTCTTGTGTGCTCTTTACCGCCCTCCGTTATCTTTGTAATGATCAGTGTCTGTTTCCTGTATTTAGGTTCTATGGCTATTTTCCTATTGTGTTTGATTTCTGCAGTGGGTTGATATGTATTATTTTGGATGTCATTTTATTTTTATTTTTTGTTTCCCTTTTCCCTTTTGGCAGCGGTCAGGGTTGTCAGTCTCGTGTGGGGCGTACCCTGCCGCTTGTCAAACTGCCTGCTGCCCCCCCTCACCTGTCCTTACTGGCAAGCCGCTCTTCCTCATTACTGATTACCAGCTGTTCTCAATTGTTAGTCATTTACTGCCTTCCCTTAATCAGTCAGCCCACATCTGTCTCTCATTATAATCAGTTGGACCCCCTATTTAAAGTAGATTGTTTTTCCATGGTTCTTTGGTTGCTGTCTCATCATCGTTGAAAGGACTGTTCCCCCTTGTCTCCACCAGAGCCCAAAATCACTCTGGCATGCCTTCTTTGTAAGTTGATCCCTCGTCGTTATTTCATGATTTGTTCACTTTGCACTTGTTTCTGTTTTTGCCAAAAAAAAAAAAAAAAAAAAATCACAAACTCAGAGTCCAGCAACTTGGTTGTTTTTTTCCCTCTGTGCACCGCGTAGAGGCGCACATATGACAAGGGTAGTATATTGCTGAGAAAAAGTGCAAGTTTATGAGAAAAAAGTTTAACATTTTCATGAAGAAAAATCTAATTTACAAGAAAAAAGTCACAATTTTTTTAAAAAGCATTACAAAATTAGGAGGGAAAAAATGACACAAAGTTGCAAAGACAAGTTGCAAATGTACAAGAAAAAAATTTAATTTACAAGAAAGAAGTCACAAATTTCTGAGAACAAAAGTTGCAAATGTACCATGAAAAAAGTTGTGAATCTACTAGGGAAAAAGTGCAAATTTATTTTAAAAAAGTCAAAAGTTTATGAGAAGAAAGCTTCAAATTTACATGAAAAAAGTCACAAATGTTTTCAAAAAAACTTGCAGAGGAGAAATGTGTTAATTTATGAGAAAAAAGTTCACATTTATGAGAAAAAGCTAAAATTTACAAGTACATTTATGATAAAAAGTGATGAGAAATAATGATGTACGTATGAGGGAAAAAAAAAGCATTTTTGTTTAGCATTGGTGCTTCACATTCACGTCATTCAGTAATGTTGACTGGATACAGAAGGTTTTTTGTTTCCCCTATTGTATGAGCTCACCTATAGAAGGTCATTTTAACCTTTCTCTGCTGCTCTGGGGACCCAGAGTCACTCACATTTATTTCAAAAACAGAAAAGAACAACCCTTCTAGCATGTACTGTATAAAAACCATCACAAACCCATGTTCCTGTTATTTCTGTCCGTGCCCAGGGTCATACTTTTCAAGACAAATGTTTCCCCGTCTGCACATATTGATATTGAAAGCTCCTGAAAAAGCCATCGCCTGCCAACCTTGGGTTTCTGCAGGGAAAAAAAAAACACTCAGAAGAAGAGAATGGAACAGATAGAAATTGATTTTATGTACTATTATGACTGCTTGGCCCCTCGCTGAGAAACTTCTGGTGCTGTCACAAACTCAGCTGGTGACTGAATGGGAATGAGGCTCCGCACCGCAGGCAGAGAGTTGGTGGTCAGTTAAGAGCAACTGAAGCGGCTAAAATATCCTCAGAGGCTTCAGGAATTGAAGATAATTCATAACCAACAGAGCCGTTTCTGGCTTTTTGAGGCCCCTATGGAAGACTGTGTTTAGGGGCCCCTGCATTGTTACAGGGAAGGGTTCAAACCATGGGCAGATATTTCATTTCATTCAAAGCTGCAAATTTACATGAAAAAAGTTGTAAATTAATGAGAAAAAGTTGAATTTACATGAAAAAGTTGCAAATTAATGAGAACTGTCATGAACCGAGCCCGTGTTTCCTGTGGGCTCGGTTCTGATCGATCCTGGTGGCTCAGGCAGTGGGTTTGTTATGTGGAGTTGTGTTTTGATTTCTTGTTGTTTTCATTTCTGCGCTCTGTTTCTGTTCCTGCCTGTAGCTGCCGCTCTGGCCTCCGGCCACGCCCGCCTCTTTCTGACAGCCAGCTGTTCGCCCCAGTAATCATCTTTCCCGCGCTCGCCCAGATGTTCCCAGTTGTCACGCCAGCGGCGTCTGTATTAAAGGAACTCTTCACTAGACAGACGCCGCTGGATCATTGTACACGTTGGATGGTCGTTTTCCCTGTCCACCGTCATGTCAGGAAGGACTGTATTTGTGTTGTTCGCTGTTGCCGCTGTGACTACTCGGCCTGCCCCCACACTGTGAGTATCTGTCTGTGCGCTGTCCGCCGCTGTATTCCTCCAGTGTGTGTGTTAGGCGACCTTGAGAACTCTACACGTACCCGAGCTGTTGTATGTTTGTTTGTATTGTGTCAATAAAAGTGTGTGTGGTGTAACCCAGCGTATAAATCCATTTGTCCTTTTTCTCCTCCTCCGTGCGCTGTTGGAGAAGCGCATGGAGAGCTCATGACAGAATGATCCAGCCGTATAAAAGGATTTAACAGGTTACACCCACACGAATCATTTTTTCACCTTTTGGACTGTCCGTTTTTTTCTCACCTGCTTTCCCCGCACTATGGATGAGCTGCTGGAGAGGGAGCTGTGCTCGCTTTGCCCGCTGGAGGATATTCTCTCGTGGACACTGGAGCCCTGTGCCTCCAAAATGGCTGGTCAGGCACGGGACGCAGCGAGAAGGGTGATGGAGTGGGACAGCCTCTGGGATCATCTCGAAGCGATGGAGATTCTCCAGAACATCTTCGCTGCCCCATGCGCGGATTAAAATGAGGATCTCCCGGTGCTCGAGCTCCTCGTGGCCACGCTGCTCATTTCTCCAAGTAGCACAGAGTTCCTGTGCGTGTGTGACTCGCTGCCCAGCACGGTGCTTCACATCCCGGACTACCTGTTTCCCAAGCCACCCGTGAGGAGGAAGAAGAGGAACCCCCGCCAGAAGAAGCATCCAGCCTCGCCGACAACAGCCCTGCCTCCTCGTTCCCAGCCGTGGTCGGCTCCGTCCCCAGAGGAGCAGGAGGAATGAAGACAGGTTCTCCTGGCGGAGACAGAACTCCTCCTGGAGGTAAAACCGTGGCTTCTTCCGGAGTTGGCTGAGAGGTTGGAGGAATATTCCCCGAGGAGGTCGGAGCTCCAGCCAGACGACGAGCATGCCCCGACCTCGGAGACAACAGCTGACGTCATCGACCCACAGGAATTCAGGCAAGGGTTTATTCAGTCACTGTTAATGACACCCGAAGCTGCTTGCCTGATTCCTGATGAATGGTCAGCTGCCGATCTTGTTTGTCTCCCTGTTTCTCCTGTTCCCCGCATGCCCTCGTGCTTTCCGTGGGGAGAATTCCAGACGGAGGAGGGGCCTTCTCTGGAGGAACCGGAGAACACGTCGCCTGCTTCCTCTCGTTGCCGCTGTTCCCGGAGGACTCGCCATAGGGGCCTCCCCAATCCTCCATCTGCCATGCCCACCTCCACATCATCGGAGCCGGCTCCTCAGCTACCGTGTGAAGAGGCCGAAACAGCCAGTGACATGGGGAGGAGGGGGGGACTGTCAACTGCCCGCAGCTGTCAAAATCAAGCACCAGGAGAACAGGCAAGTGTTTTCTCATTCAGTTCTATGTAATGATGATAAACATTGCCTGTTTCCCAGAGGAGAGGCTCAGCTCCAGCAGTCAGCTGGGCTCTCTCCTCCAGCTGTGGAAGTAAACCCTTCTCTTGTCCTTTCCACATCTCCCCCTATGATTTTCGAGTGTGAGGAGTCATCGGCATTGGATCGTGCTTCCCAGTCACCATTAGAGAGGACCGGTAGGGCCTTGGACATGGAGAGGGGTGACAGCCAGTCAGCTACAGCTGCGAACATCACACACCGGGATGAGAGGCTAGGGTCCTTTCATCTAATTGAACTTAATTATTCTAAACCTTGTCTGTCTCCCGAGGGAGGGGCCCAGTTTCAGCAGTCCGCTGGGTCCTCTCCTCCAGCTGCAGCTGTGAGCTCATCCCCTACTCCCTCTCTGTCTCCTCCCTTCATCCCTGAGTGCCTGCCGGGCTTGGAACCGAGCCGCCAGATGGTGGAGGAGCAGGTGGCTCCGGACATCCCGTTCCCGGAGCAAGCACGGAGAGGTCCCCCTGCAGCCACGCCAGTGGCATTCTCTGCGTTGGACCTGCTGCAAGAGGTTAACAGGACTGCTGTCACCATCACGCCTGCTGCAGGGACCGCCGCAGCAGAGCCACCCCCTGGACCTGACCCTCAGCCGACGGGATCCAGACCGTCACCGTCAACAGCGTCGAAGTCCTGGATGGCAGTAGAGCTTGAGCACAGGCAAGTAATCTCTCCTGTAGTTATGATGGAGAGACCTTGTCTGGCTCTTGGGGAGGAGAGCCGGGTGCGGCTTCCGGCCGCACCTGGTGTCCCCTCACCGGGCTCTGCCACTGCCAGTGATCCTAACCTTTTCTCCTCTCCCATGCCTGTCGAGCTCTCACTAGGGTCGCCGGAGAGGAGCTGCCATCACTGGGATTAGCCAACCGACAACAACAAGAGGTTGGCAGCCTAAGAGGAGGTCGCCGGGGGCACAGCACCGGGCATGACAATGGAGGCTGCGCACCCCAAGTCGCCAGAGTCCTGGACGGCGGTGGAGCCCAAGTTCAGGCAAGTGTTCTCCATTATGTCAACTCCTCATTTGACAATGTCACACTGCCTGACTCATGGCGAGGAGGGCCCGGGGTAGTTCGTAGTAGCCCTCGGGGCCACCTCATCGGGCTCTGCCACTGCCAGCGACCCTAACCTGGTTTCTTTTTCTCTCCCTCTGGGGTCGGAGCCCCCAGCCAGGGTCACCGGAGAGCAGCTGACTTCGCCGGAAGCCACCGAGAATCGTGATCCAGTGCCAGGAGGTGCTAGGAGCACCACCTCCCCCGCTGGGGAGGCCATTGCAGGAGCAATGAGGACCCCGATGGGGGTCACCGCTGGTGCAACGGTGCTCCAGCCAGAGCCTATCGTGGGTGCAGCGGAGCCGGCCCAGTTGGTTACCATCATGGGGGTAGCTGAGTCTCAGCCAGAGGTTACCATGGGTGCAGTTAGGCTCCTGCTGGAGTCCGTCATGGGTGCAGTGGAGCCGGCCCGGTCAGGGGCCACCATGGGCACAGCTAGGCTCTTGCTGGAGTCCATCACAGGTGCAGCAGAGCCGGCCCAGTCAGGGGCCACCACGGGTGCAGCGGAACCGGCCTGGTCGGGGGCCACTGCGGACGCAGCTAGGCTCCTGCTGGAGTCCAGCATGGGTGCAGCGGAGCTGGCCCAGTCAGGGGCCACCATGGGTGCAGTTAGGCTCTCGCTGGAGTCCGCTGTGGGTGCAACAGAGCCGGCCCGGTCAAGGCCCACCACGGGTGCCACTGAGGAGGCCGTGGAAGTTCCCTCTCCTCGGTCCGGTTGCCCTCCGGTCAGCCTTCCAGTGGGCAGGCCACCTCCTGCTTCACCCCCTCCGTCCTGGTGGCTGAGTAACGTGGGCCGGCCTCCAGAAGAATTGACTCCCGGGTCTGGTGGCCATGTTCTCCGGCAGGCCGCCGGATTCCGACCACCGAACCTTCTGCTGGGCCTGGGACTCTGGGCAGCCTCCTGAGCCCCAATGCCCGTGGACTTGGAGGGTCAATTGTGGACCCTGGGCAGGGTATTGTGTTCCCTCCTTTCTTGTTCCCCCAACCTCCCACCCAGGTTCGTGCGTTATTGTTGTGCCTGTAGGGGTTGGTGGTGGTGGGGTTCCTTGATGTTACCGTGGGTGTCTGGTATCCACCCCTAGAAGGAGGGGCTCTGTCATGAACTGAGACTGTGTTTCCTGTGGGCTCGGTTCTGATCGATCCTGGTGGCTCAGGCAGTGGGTTTGTTATGTGGAGTTGTGTTTTGATTTCTTGTTGTTTTCATTTCTGCGCACCGTTTCTGTTCCTTCCTGTAGCTTGCTGTACCTTGCTGTACATGGTGCACGAGAGTCAATAAGTCACTTAGTGTTCAGCAGTCTAATGGCAGAGGGGAAGAAGCTGTTCATGTGACGGGAGGTTTTAGTCTGGATGGACCGAAGTCTTCTACCAGAGGGGAGGGGGGCAAACAGTACGTGACCAGGGTGTGAGGGATCGGCTATGATCCGGCCAGCACGCCTCCGGGTCCTGGAGATGTACAGATCCTGGAGAGATGGGAGCTTGCAGCCGATCACCTTCTCAGCAGTGCGCACGACGCGCTGCAGCCTTAGTCTGTCCCTGGCAGTGGCTCCTGCGTACCACACGGTTATGGAGGTGGTGAGGATGGACTCGATGATGGCTGTGTAGAACTGCACTAACATCTTGGTGGGTAGCTTGAGCTTCCTCAGCTGCCGCAGGAAGAACATCCTCTGCTGGGCTTTTTTGATGAGTGAGCTGATGGTCAGCTCCCATTTGAGGTCCCTGGTGATGGTAGTGCCTAGGAAGCGGAAGGAATCAGCAGTGGTGATGGGAGAGCCTGAGAGGGTGAGGGGGGGCAGAGGAGTAGTGACTTTCCTGAAGTCTACAATCATCTCCACTGTCTTCAGAGCGTTCAGCTGCAGGTTGTTATTGCTGCACCAGGACGCCAGCTGGGCCACCTCTCTCCTGTAGGCGGACTCGTCGCCGTTGGAGATGAGCACGATGAGGGTGGTGTCGTCCGCAAACTTGATCAACTTGACAGACTGGTGGCTGGAGGTGCAGGAGTTGGTGTAAAGGGAGAAGAGTAGGGGGGAAAGTACACAGCCCTGGGGTGATCCGGTGCTGATGCTAGTATAGTCTGAGACAGTCTTTCCCAGCCGCACATGCTGCCTCCGGTCCGTCAGGAAGTCGATGATCCACCTGCAGAGGGAGTCAGGCACGTTGAGCAGGGACAGCTTGTCCCGGAGCAGAGCGGGGCGGATGGTGTTGAATGCGGAGCTGAAGTCCACAAACAGGATCCTGGCGTAGGTTCCCGGGGAGTCCAGGTGCTGCAGGATGGAGTGGAGGGCCAGGTTGACTGCATCGTCTACAGACCTGTTGGCTTGGTAGGCAAACTGCAGCGGGTCCAGGAGAGGGGTGGTGATGGACTTGAGGTGGGACAGGACCAGGCGCTCAAAGGACTTCATGACTACAGAGGTGAGCGCTACAGGTCTGTAGTCATTAAGTCCAGTGATCCGTGGCTTCTTGGGGACAGGGATGATGGTGGAGGATTTGAGGCAGGACGGCACGTGGCATAACTTAAGGGAGGTGTTAAAAATGTCTGTGAGTACAGGAGCCAGCTGTTTCGCACAGAGTCTCAGGGTGGAGGGAGACACGCCGTCTGGGCCGGGGACCTTGCGCGGGTTCAGTCTGGAGAACTGTTTGAGCACATCCTGCTCACTGATGATAAGGGGAGGGGGGGAGGAGGGGGGGTGCCTTAAATGAAGTAGGGAATGTGGAGGCTGTGGAGCTGGAGGGAGGGGGGGAGTTGGACACAGATGACGAGGTGTCAAAACGGGCATAGTGTTGGGACAGTCTCTGACAAAGGGCTTTGTCATCCTGACCTTTAGGAGCCTTAGGTCGATAGTTGGTGATTTGCCTCAGTCCTCTCCACACGGAAGCCGAATCATTAGCAGTGAACTGCTGCTGGAGTCTCTCTGAGTATAGAGATTTAGCCCTCTTCAGCTCTCTGTTAAACCGGTATTTAACCTCCCTGTAGCAGTCCCTGTCTCCACTTTTCAGCGCTGCTTCCTTCTCCTTCCTGATCTGTCTGAGCTTAGCTGTGAACCAGGGTTTGTCATTAGAGTAACTCACCCTGTTGCGTGATGGAAGAATGTTCTCTTCACAAAAGTGGATATATGAGTTCACAGTGTCCGTGTACTCATCCAGATCATGCGTGGCTCCTTTAAGCATGCCCCAGTCAGATATTTCCATGCACGTTTCCAGCTTCTCCTCAGCATCACTGGTCCGTATCTTCGTAGTGCTCACAACAGGTTTAGTGAGCTTCAATCTCTGTCTGTATGTGGGAATGAGGTGAACCATCACGTGATCAGATAATCCCAGCGCAGCTCGAGGGACAGCGCGATATGCGTCTTTCACTGTGGTGTAACAGTGATCCAGTGTGTTTAATCCTCTGGTGGGGCATTTAATAAACTGTTTGTAGCGGGGGAGATCGTGGCTCAGATTGCACTGATTAAAGTCGCCAGCCACAATAATCAGCGAGTCTGGAAAACTCCGCTCTGTGTGTTGAATGTGATCCGCGAGCACGCGCTGAGCTTCGCGCGTGTCCGCGTCGGGAGGGGCGTACACAGCGATCATTATGAAAGAAGCAAACTCCCGCGGGGAATAGAAGGGCTTGCAATTGATAACAAGAAATTCCAAGGCAGGAGAACAGTGTTTGGAAATTACCGTTACATCAGAGCACCAGCTGCAGTTGATGTAGAAGCAGACACCGCCTCCTGTGGTCTTGCCGGAAAGCTCTGTGTCACGATCAGCACGGAAGAGCTGAAAGCCGTCGAGGCGCAGCGCGCTGTCCGGTATATTTTCCCGGAGCCAGGTCTCAGTAAAGCAGAGGACAGCTGAGGAGGCGAGGTCCTTAAAACGCATCAGCAGTCTCAGTTCATCCACCTTGTTAGAGAGAGAGTTGGTATTGGACAGAAATATGCCAGGCAGCGCCGTTCGCGAGCCTCTCCTGCGAAGTCGTACGAGAGCGCCCGCTCGTCTACCTCTCTTCCGCCGTCTCACTTTCCGAGCCAAACAATAAACCAGATCGGCGGCAGGGGCTAGAAAAACTGGGAGGAGGTCCGTGGGGGTGAAAGTCCTGATATTTAGAAGTTCTTCACGGGTATAAGTGCAAGCAGACACACAATTGACAAACAAAAACAAACAAAGAGCGCAGCGAAGCACCATGTCGACCGCTGTGGGCGCCATCTTGGATCACCAAACTGAAAAAAAAAACCTTCCTCTCACCTTCCTTCAGAAATTGAAGGAAGGTGAGAGAGCTGATCAAAGCGGACCCGGCAAGCTCCTTCATCAAATTCGACCAGTTGGGGAGGGCACGAGTAGCGGCAAACGGTGAACTGAATGACAGTGATTCAGTGGAGGAATACATCTGGAGCCCTGTGCTCTCCATGGAAAAACAGTTTAAGCCTGCACATATAATGGAAGCACAGAATTACACGGGTGAGGACAAATTCTATTCTCTGAGTGCACTGTGCTGATTTGATTTGACCTTGTTTGCCCCGTGTTTACATTCCTCCTGACTGAGATAAGCGGAAGGACTGGCTCTTATGTCTACCCAAACAATCGACAATCAGTTGTTGTCGTATCAGCGGATTGGACCCTCAAGGACAATGCCCATGTGCCTTCTGCAAGCAAGAGAGATAGACTCTGGACTTGTTTATAAGTCACATGATTATAACATCTATCCACTGCCAGGAGGCGCCCTCTGCTGCTCACTAACAACTGTTACATTTACACTACACAATGCATACAACATTACATGCATACAATACACTGCCTCTCAACTTTTGTGTGTGATCTCCTGCTAAATGTCTGCTAAATGTGCATTGAGGGTTTTTTTGCCTGCAATCAAAATTTCGCTCACTTGCCGAGCGTCATTCTGATAAAACATGTTTTTTTCTCTCGCCTACTGTGTCATATCCATTCTCTTTTTCTTTTTTTCCTTTCTTCTTTATGACTGGTGCCTAGCGGCTGCCCCGGCCTTGGATGCGCTCTGCAGAGCGTGCCCAAATGCCAAGTCACGTTTCGTTACCTTGTATTCATACATGTGTAATGACAATAAAGTTGAATCTCATCATCTCATCTCATCATCCACTCGGAAGCGGAGGAGCTGAATGAAGCTAGCAAGACGGTTAGCTTAAAAATGGTACTTCAAGAATTAAGACAATTTCGCCGAGAGTGTTGGGCCGAATTTCATGAAATTAAAGACGAAATAAAAAGGACAAACAGCAGAGTGGACCAGGCTGAGGGCCGAATCATGGAAGCAGAGGAAAGAAAAAAAGGGCTGGAAGAAACCATGCTGGATTTACTTAAACGACAGTCAAGACTGGAGGCTAAGCTAACCGACCAAGATGGAAGACTAAGAAGAGACAACATAAGAATTCATGGTCTGAAAGAAGGAGTCGAGGATGGTTTCACCACAATGGCTGCATGCGTGGAATCCATACTGAGAGAGAAGTTGGAAATTCCCCAATCCACCGACTTGAAGATAGAAAGGGCGCACCGTACATTAGCCCCAAGGCCGTCGGCAGAAGCGCCACCAAGATCGGTGGTGGTGAAGTTCTCCAACTCCAGAATAAAAGAAGAAGTTGTGAGACTGGCTTGGCAGAAAAAAGGATTTATGCACCAAGAGAGAAAAGTTTTTGTGGAGCACGACTACGCCCCAGAGGTCCTTAAAAAGCGTCGGGAATACAACGACGCTAAAAAGGTACTACGAGAGAAGAAACTGCGCTTTCAAACTCCATTTCCGGCAAAGCTGCTGGTTTTTTACGGGGATGAGATGTGTCTCTACAACTCGGCGGAAGAAGCAACCACAGATATGGCGAGAAGAGGGCTCCCGGTAACGGTGTATAAACCCGCAGCAGACCCGATAGAAAGAATCAAGGCTCAAACATGGTGCACACAGAGACCCTCAAAATCCACAAGTCAGCAGCGGGAAACCCAGCGCCAGAGCTATAAGGAAAAACTGAGCGTTTTCAGGAGGGAATAATGATATTTTCAGTCAATCTGCGCATCCAACCCTCCTCCTACAAGGTAACAAACATTAAAGGAGATGCAGAATCAGCAAGTATCAAGTGGTAAAACATTTCATGGAACAGACATAATATTAGAAACAAATAAGACTAAAAAAAAAAAAAAAAAAATTGTTAAAATAGAAATGTGACAATGAACCACATGATCTCTCCACACTAACAAATACTGTATTAACGTGACTGTTTACTGTGATGGTGGTGGGAGGTTGCACACAATTTCATAGGGTATAGGCATAAAAAAAAAAAAAAAAAAATCATTACAAGTTTCGGATTGGGATCTGAAATTCACGTTAAAAACATGGGACAACTTACAGGGGTAAGAGAGGGCCCTCAACACGTAACAGAGTTTGAGGAATTTCCCTCAGAGCCAACACACCATCAAGTCTCTTCTAAGGTCACTAAAAAGACCTCAGCTCAGGAAGATCTTTTGTCAGTTTTTTGTTTTAAAGTTTTATATACTATGTTCTTAATGTTTTTTCAGTTTCTGAGTAGCATAAAAGAGGGCCACCACACTGTCATACTAAATAAGACAACACAATGGAGAAACAGGGTGTAACCAAAATAGTCTCATATAATGTAAAAGGGATTCTGAATCCAGCTAAAAGATCCAAGATTCTAGGCAAAATGAAAAAAGACAAAGCAGGAATAATATTTTTACAGGAAACCCACCTAACAGACGTGGAGCACACTAAACTTAATAGACAAGGGTTTAAAATGATCTCTTCATCTTCATATAAATCAGGGAGGAGGAGGGGAGTAGCGACATTGATCTCAACCAAAATTATATTTGAAAAAAAATCAGAACACAAAGATAAAGAAGGGAGATTCAGCATGGTACTTGGTCGGCTAGAGGGAGAAAATATCACCCTGCTGAATGTATATGCACCTCCAATTCAATTCAATTCAATTCAGCTTTATTTATAATGAATAAGGGGCTAACTGGAAATTTTATAAAAATGTATTTGACCTAATGATAACTAAAGCCCAAGGTTTAGTGATATGTGTTGGAGACTTCAATCTAAGACTGAATCCATACTGGGATGCATCAGGTAATTCTCCACATCAAAATAACACTCAAAGTAGAAAAACTTGGATGCTACTAAAAGAAATGGGAATCTGTGACGTGTGGAGGGAATTCAACCCCAGTGTAAAAGATTATACATTTTACTCAGCACCACATTCATCATACTCAAGGATTGACTATTTTTTTATGTTTAATAGAGACATTGGAAGAGTAAAAACATGTAAAATAGGACTGATGGATATCTCTGACCACAGTCTGATCTATATGGACTTAAGTATCCAAAAATACACAAACAATACATTTTCTTGGAGGTTAAATTCAAATGTGCTGAAAGGACCACTGAAAGATGAATTGGAATCAGATATTCTCAGATATTTGGAAGAAAATGATAATGGAGAAGTATCCCCTTTAATACTGTGGGACGCATGCAAAGCTGTAATAAGGGGAAAGATTATCGCAAAACTGGCAATCCAGAAGAAACTGAGACAAGAAAAACTAATCACATTAGAGTCAGAACTTAAGAAACTAGAAAAAGACCACAAAGACAACACTCATTCTAATGACTCGCTCAAAATTAAGGAAATTAAAAAACAAATAAATGAGATCTACACAATAGAAATCCAGAAGAAACTTACATTTCTGAAACAAAAATACTATGAAACAGGCAGCAAATCGGCAAAATTACTAGTCTATAAATTGAGGAAACAACAAACGGAGAGAGCAATCTACAAAATCAGAGACCTAGTATCAAAGGAAATAAAATTTAGAATTCAGGAAATTCTTAAAAGCTTCGAGAACTACTACAAGAACTTGTACTCCCTCAAAAACATAAAAAACCGCATCCCGAAGCCTTCCGTAAATACATTAAACCTTCCCACTCACTGAGTCACAAAATAAAACACTATTGTCAGAAATACAACCTAAAGAATTAGAAAAAGCAATTATGAAACTTAAAGCTAACAAATCCCCAGGAGCAGATGGGCTTTACAGCAGAGTGGTACAAAACCTTTAAACAGCACCTATCTCCTCTCCTCCTGAAACATTTAACTATGTCCTTCCTCAGGGGAAATCCCCCCCCCCCGGAGAGAGGGGTCATGGCAGGTCATACCTAAAACCTGAAAAGGATAAACTAGACTGCTCCAACTACAGACCAATCAGTGTGTTAAATCAAGACTATAAGCTTTTTACCACTATCCTTGCCAAAAGGTTAGAAAATTACTGACAGATTAATTTCATTTAGACCAAACAGGTTTTATAAGACAAAGACAGACACAAGATAACCATTAGACACACTTTACACATAATTCATCTATAAAAAAAAATATAATTTAAATGCAGCCATATTGGGATTAGATGCTGAAAAAGCATTTTGATTCGGTTGACTGGTCTTTCCTATATAGAATCTTATCCAGTTTCATTTTCATAACAAACTTCATTAGAACTATCCAGGCATTATATAAAAAACCAACAAGCTAAAATAAGGATTAACGGTAAATTATCATCATCTTTTGAACTGGAAAGAGGATGTCGTCAGGGCCTGCCCCTTGTCTCCACTGCTCTTTGCAATCTTCATAGAACCTCTGAGCCAATGGATAAGAGAGAATCAAAAATTCAAGGTATTACACTTGGTCAGAAGGAACATCCAATAGCACTCTTTCTGATGACAATTTTAATATACCTGGGGCAGCCGGACACCTCTTTTCCAGAACTAATCTCAGTTTTTTCAGAGTATGGAGATTTATCGGGGTACGAATTAAACATGCATAAAACCAAAATTTTAACATTCAACTATGACCCAAATCATATTTACTAAGCAAACTCAAAACTAACTGGGAGATGGAAACTATGAAATATCTGGGGGGTCAAATATCCCGAAACAACTCAACAAAAATTATAACACTAAACTATGATCCACTGTCGGCAAAAATAAAATCTGATCTAGCAAGATGGAATATGATACCATTCTTGGGTACTGCACAAAGAATTGAAGCAGTCAAAATGAATACACTCAACATCTTCTATACCTTAGTCCCAAACAATACCGGGTAGAAACCTCCCAAAAAAACATGCAAGAACTGGACAGAAGGATCTCAAGATTCATATGGCAGGGCAAGAGACCTAGAATCAGATATAGGACCCTACAGCTAAACAAAGACAAAGGTGGGCTCGCGCTGCCAATATCAGGGACTATTTAAAGCCGCACAAATTAAAACTTTAGTAGAGATATGTAACCCAGTCTACACTGCACAATGGAAGGAGATGGAATGCCAAATAACAAGTGACATCCCCTACAGGCGATAATAGGGAACAATTGCCTTACCTAAACTTTGAATAACACTACCCCGTGGATAGAGACCCCGCTAAAAATTTGGTTTAAGATAGTCAGAGAGAATCAAACTAAAGAACCCTATCGATTACTGCAATGGATTGCCTATGATCAAGACTTTACTCCTAATAAAACAGACACTAGATTAAAAAGTGGAAAGAGAACGGACTGATAAAATATTACGATTTTTTTAAAGGGCAAACTTTATGAAGTTTTGAAGATTTGAAAAAACAAGGTCTAATAAATCAAGACCTTTACAGGTTCTTTCAGCTTAGACACCACATAAACAAAATATTAAAAAGGAGGATTTGAAAGGGCCCAGTCAGGTGTTGTGAAGGTCTTCTTAATGGCATATAAAGGGATCCCAGGGATCAGATACATTTCTAAAATATACAAGGCTTCAAGACTTAAAAGGTGACAACACATCATATATAAAAGAGAGATGGGAAAAAGAGGGGAATTTCACTTTACAACTGGAAATATGGGAAAAGCTAAATAAACCAACAACGGAAAAGTACCTCATCCCTGCAGTGGAGAGAATTTGGATGGAAAAATTTGGTAAGATTTTTCAGAACACCTGCTCAAACAAATTTACTCGTAAGGGGTTGAATTGTTGGCGCTTGTGTGAAGAGACTGCAAATCATTTTCATGTGTTTTGGTCATGCCCAGTTATCCACCAATATTGGACCAATGTACAGACAATATTGGGGAAAATATTCAAAGTAACAGTCCCCTTTTCTTTTGTAACTTTGTATTTGGGTTTTACTACCGGAATCACTGGAAAGACGAGGAGAAAAATACTTATTCACTGTTTTAATATTGGCAAGTAAAAAAGCTCTAACTAAAAAATGGATGTTGAAGGATTGTCCTACACCTGAAGATTGGATTAGCGTGATTCAGGACATTTATTCGATGGAAAAGTTGACATTCGCACTGAGACAGGACATGGATGGGTTCTTGAACTTTTGGCAACCCTGGAACGCATAGTATGTGTCTTCCATTAGATCTAATCTTTGACAAATACCATTTCAATAATGGCACCTCTCTTCATTCCAATGCTACTCAGATACTCTTTTATTTAATTTTTTTTTGCTCTTTTGTTTTGTTTTTGTTTTTTACCTCCGCCAAGGAGGTTATGTGATCATTGGCGTTGGTTTGTCTGTTTGTCTATTTGTTTGTTAGCGAGATAACTCAAAAAGTTATGGACGGATTTTCATGAAATTTTCACAGATTGTCAGAAATGGGGTATCCTACAGATGCTTACATTTTGGTGGTGATCCGGATCACCGTCCAGAAGAAAACAGCCATACGGAAAATGCCATTTTCGTGAATAACTACTGAACCACTAATCCTATCATTGTGAATCCAATTGCTAGTCATATGTTTTCATGGCCAAGGAATCTGAAAACGTAGACACAAACACTGTATGGGGGGGAGCTGTGGCGAAAACCACCATTACGGAAAATGCGATTTTCGTGAATAACTACTGAACCACTAATCCTATCATTGTGAATCCAATTGCTAGTCATATGTTTTCATGGTCAAAGAATCTGAAAACATACACACAAACACTGTATGGGGGGAACTGTGGCACTTGGCGAAGGTCTGCACTCTCCGAGTGCTTTTCTAGTTTTTCTTGTTGTTTTTTTTGTTTGTTTTTTTGTTCTTTCTTTAATTTCTCTTTTTCTTTCACTTAAAAAAGGGTGTTGTAATAATTATTTTTCCAATGTTGTCAATAAACAAAAAAAAGGGAACATGTGATGAAAATGTAAACAATGCAATGCTGTAATGACATGTATTACCTTTAACAAAAACTTAAATAAAAGGGGGAAAAAAAGTTTTCAGTTGATCCAAAATGCTTGTAGCAAGAGTTTTAACAGTACTACAGAGAGAGATCGTGGTCTTCTGGGCTGGCCTCCGCACTGGCTTCCCTAGAGTTTAAAAGCCTTCTGCCTCATTAAAAGCTCTAATTAATCTGGCGTCCTTTTATTTAAAAGATCTGATACTACCCTATTATTCTGACAGAGCACTACCGGCTCCCAAAATGCAGGATTACTTGTAAGACCTAGAATCTCAAAAGTACAATGGGAGGCAGAGCCGTCAGGTATCAGCGCTTCATCCTGTGGACCAGCTGCCAATCTGGATTAGGGAGTCAGACTCAGCTCTGTTTTTAGAATAGGGTTAAAACTTCCTTTTGATATTAACCTTTTGCCAGTGACGTCACGCGTCACGTGATTTTTGTTGATACCGCCACATTGGATGTCAACTCGGGCGCTGTGTGAGTGCGTTTCAGCATGGCGTCCGCTCAGTCAGATGTGCCGGCTTTGTCCGATGTAGCGCAACTACTAGATAAAAAACATCGTGACCGGTACATGGAAAAGCACAGTGTTATCGGCGTGGACCCTTACAACTTGTCGCTTGAAAAATTCACCAGTTTCATAGATTTTTGCCCAAACCTGACGTACGCTATATGGACATCTACAACTACCAGGTCAACACACCGTCTGGGTACACTGGAGAGTCTCTGAAAGCCTACAAAAGTTTGGACGCTTCTAGTTATTTTGTTGCTGGGCTTGTGAGAAATGTGCTGATATCCCCAGTCATCACTTCAACGGTCCACTATGTCATGAAGGCTCAGGTATTTTTATTTTATTTTTTCCCAAATTCAGACTCTAGTCTCTAGTCTCTCCCCTACTGTATAGATTTGCCATGTTATATAGAATCTATTAAGTGATAAATTATTAAAATTTAATAAAATATTCAATTATTATTATTATTGTTATTAGCTGTATAATATGTATCTCTATTAATTAATTAAAAAATATTAAATATTTTTATAGATCTATATATTCTGTAAAAGGATTTTTAAATATTTGGTCTTATCAATTAGAATACTGGATAAACAACTCCCAACACTATTAGATATATTACAAATTTTATTGTTCAGTCTATACAAGAAAGACTTATATCCAGATAAAAAGTCACATAACTCACATAGAATTTTAAGAATATTAGTCCACTACAGGTACATCACTCCCAGAAGATGTCGGACCCCCAACTGAAAACCCTGGGTGATCATGAATCAAGATGGTGTCATATTGTCTTCACACTGTACTTGTATGGCAGGGGTTAGGAGATGACTTGTTCCACATGTTGCAGCTGTGTTGTTTGCTGTGAGTGTGCTGTCCGCCTGTCCCAAGGCCAGACTTGCACTGAGGTTCCCTGCGCCTGGAATTACACAACAGCAAACTGGAAGCTTCCTTTTTGCTGCATTGCGTGATAGCGATTTTAAAATTTATTTCTAAAAATAACTTTTGAAGTGCTTTACAGTCTATTAAATGCTATATAATCATTATGTGGGACGTCATAATATCTATGCAGGAAATTTAGGTTAGTTATATCAGACATTGTTTCTTCTGCAGGTAAAATTGTTGAAGAAACTACAGATCGCAGAACAAGGTGTGTGGTTTGTGGCATCAGCAGCGAGTCGGCAGAATAACGGCATCCATCTTCAAAGAAGCTGCACAGACTCATCTTGACGTTCCTTCGAGAAGCCTGCTGAAGCAAGATATGCTACCCAGTTAGTTTTACCAGTAAAGCAACAAAGTAAGAGACTAGAAAAGCAAACCATTCAAACCTTCATTCATCATTCCCAAGCCTGCATGCAATTCCTGAATTGTTGTTTTTACGGTAATCATCTCTTTTTTAGCCTGCTATGCTTTTGCTACGTACTGTAAGCTATCTTTTGGTGCTCAATTGAATCATTGAGTACTAAGTGGGTTGACCATGGAAACTGACAACATTTAAATTGTAAAGAAGACATATAATTCTAAAAAAATTGTCATTTCATTGTGCTATCTAAAATATTCAGATTTCTTACAGAAAATAGTTCTATATTGTTTTTAAGGAATACTGGTACATTTTTTTTTGTACTCTGTCAATAATTTTGCCGATTTGTTTACAGATGGGGATGCGACCATGAGAAAGTGGCCCATGATCAGTATGAAGAAATCAGGTCTTCTCAGCACCAGGATCTACTAGTGTGTGATGCTGGACTAGTCCTCAGTCAGCGCTTCCCCTTCATGGGTGCCTCTCCGGATGGATTTGTCTCCTGTAGCTGCTGTGGGGAGGGTCTGGTGGAGTTGAAATGTCCTTTCTGTAAGAGGAATCAGGCTTTAGAGGAAGCGGTGGAAGACCCTCAGTTTTGTGCAAGCAACATTGATGGCGACATCAAGCTGAAACCATCTCATAAATATTTCTACCAAATCCAGCTCAACCGGGGTGTCACAGAACTTTCTACTGTGATTTTGCTCTCTGGACTCAAAAAGGTTGTAATGTTCATAGAATGAGTTTGATGACCTCTTTTTTATGAGAAAGTTCAACTTGTTGGTAATATCACGGTCTGTCATTTTACCAGAACTACTCGCCAAATGGTATACCAAAAATCCAAATTTGTTTCATATATCTTGTAAGACAAAAGAAACCCAAAAGGTGTATAATACTAGTGTCATTTGCTACTGCAGAAAAACCTGTGGTGATGCATCTATTGTAACCTGTGAGTCTGGCTTTTGTCAAAGTTGGTCAGTTCCATGTACAGTGTCTCAGGTTGAAAAATGTTCCAAAGAAAAAGGGGTGCTGTCCAGATTGTAGAGCAATTTCAAGGAGTCAGAAAAAATCTGAAGAACTAAGTGTGTGTAGCATGTAGATTGTGGTTGTCTCATCACCTGAGGTTTACTAAAAATAGTAAAAAGGTATTGGCAAATAGAATAGAATATTTCTTTGTTGTACAACTAGCTTAGCTATTGCATGTAAATATATATCATGACTTAAGTAATAAATTCAAATTTAATTGTTATAAATAATTTTCAGGTTATTTCATTGCGTGCATCATATAAAATGTTGTTGCATAGCCGCGAGTAAGGCGGCTATGCAATCTTTCCTCTTCAGCGCTGCCACCCACCTCCCTGCGCTGTCTTCGTCAGCTGGGAACCAGTAAAACTTCAAGTTGGATCCCTTTGTCTGGCGATTTGTACACCCAAAGGCACAGCAGTGAAACAACATAGTCTATTCAATGCCAACATAAATAAAACAAGATGTAGGTTGAAATCAGGTAAATATATCGAGATCTGGTACACCGCTGAACAGCTGCTGAATGCGCCGTCCACTCACTTCCGCCGTCCAAGATGGCGGCGTAAACAAAAGGTGTGACATCACAGCAAATGGTCAATAGCCTACAATTAGGGAGGGATCATGTGCCCCTGAACCCTCCCTTACTTATGCTAATAGGTTTAGACAACTGGGAGACCTCCAACAATGCACTGGGCTTCACTCCTTTCTTCACTCTCAGTGAAATATTTTTGCTGGTCATTAACATCTGTTTGTTCTCTCCCATAGATTGAGCCCCCGTCATGCTGTTTGCTCTCTACATGTCTGTTCTTTTCATCTTCTTCTCTATCCCCTCACCCCCAACCAGTCACAGCAGATGACTGCCCCTCTCTGAGCCTGGTTCTGTTGGAGGTTTCTTCCTGCTAAAAGGAAGTTTTTCCTCTCCAAGGTCACCAAGTGCTTGCTCACAGAGGATCGCCTGATTGCTGGGGTCTTTCTGCAATTGTGGGGGTTTCCCCTATAGTTGAAAGTGCTATGACTGCTGTTGTGAAATGGTGCTATATAAATAAAGTTGAATTGAATTGATATTGGGGAGGACAATCTCTTTTTTCCAGGGTTGTGGTCCTTTGAAATGGGGATGGGAAAAACTCCTCCCAACAAAAGTACCATTGTCTGAGCGTTGATCTCAGCACTCAAGACTCTTTTTGTTATTTTGAGTATTTTCTGTCTGTTGTTACTGTATGTTGATAGTTCTGTGTGTGTATTATTGGTTTGTTTACCTTCTGAGCCCTTTCCCCTCGCCAGTCACACTCATTTACTACCCAGGCTGTCACTCTGTCTGCTCAGCTGCATGGTATTGATTAATTAGGTCACTTGCTCACTCTGCTCCCCGCACCTGTGCCTCATCTGATTGTCTGTTATTTATACACTGCCTGTTCATTGCTTCATTGCAGCAGTCATACTTGGATGTATTGGACTCTACCTCTGTTTTTCTCCTACCTGCACTCACAGGGCAATTTTGGCTCCGGAGTGCTTGCCTGTAAGTTTTCCTTTTTGCATTTGTGTATGTCATGCACTGCTTGTCTTTTTGTTAATAGAATGTCACACTACAGCCTTGCGCATGGACTTGTCTTTTTCTGCTCCGGAGGGGCGCGTTCATGATAAAGTATATAAAGTTGAGAATAGGGCTGGGCGATATGGCTTTTAACATGTATCACGATACATTTATGGTTTTATCGCGATACATGATGTATATCACAATATCTTGATCTCCTCCGAACCACTGTATAAATGTAGATGACCCCGTTTACATGATCATGAGTAAATCGATTATAATCAGCTTTCTGGAGTTACCTGATTATTCAAACTGACATGTAAACAGAGTAGTCCGATTACTTTTATCAGTTAAAGGCCATTGTCGGTTTATGCGAAAACACACCGAGCTTATTTGCCCAATAAACCGTTTACTCGGTGCATGAAAACACCATAAGCCGTTTATTACTTTAATCAGTTTAGTCCATTCATCGGTTTACTTGTGACCATGTAAACAGGGTCATTGTAAAACCTTTGCATAAAATGACACCGACATGATAATAGAAACAGACCCATGTATTGCATCTTTTTAAATTGCAAGTTAAATTTAGCAAACTTTATTCAACCAGTCAGACAACCCCAATCATAAATTTGCAACAAATCAGAAAAAATAATAGTAGGCCTTCCTATTATGGCCTGTAATAAAACCATTAAAAATAAAAAGGACTCAACACGATAAAAAAGTGCATTAAGCAAGAGTTCTAGAGAAAGATATTTTACAACCACATAAATTAAAGTCCACTGTTTCTGTTTGGTCATGTTTTTAACAATAAGGGTCATGTCTTTGGCAGCATAATTTGTGACCACAGTTGTGATCGCTTTCCATTTTGCACTTTTGTTGTATGGGATAGATTTTCCAAATGAAGAACCCATATAGTCATTTTCTTAGGGCTGGTTCCTTTATTTTTTTATTTTTTTTTTGTAGGGGCTACCTGGGATGTTGAGAGTGGATTTTAATGTATTCTTCATATTATAGTGGATGACATCTCAAGTGATGAAACAAAATAGTGGTAGTGTGACATAATTCACACAAAATTGTATTTTGTTCAGTTTTTACCTTCTGAATGACATGGTAAGTAGTAACAGACCCAAAAGCAGACAGCAAAGGAGACCAAGGTTGCAATACAATAATGATTGTTTATTGAAGGTTTAATACTGGACTGTGTGCATGGAGAGTCTGGCAACTCTGTAAGAGGAGAAAAAGGGTAAGTTGCAGTAATTACAGGCTGTTATTGTCACAAACCAAGCCAGTGTTGTCCTGTAGGCTTGGTTCTGACCATTCTCTGTGGCTCAGGTATTGGGTGATTTATGTATTGTGTTTTCTTTTGAGTTCTTGATTTTATGTCTTGTTTCTTTTCTTTTCCGTGCCTGTAGCCACCGCTCTGGCCGGCGGCTGTTACGCAGCCTCTTTGACCTACATTCGTGTGGGCATTGTCTAGCACTCGCCAGTCTGACCACGCCCTTCTCTCTCTCTTGACAGCCAGCTGATTCCTCACAGGTAATTGTCATTCCTGCTCCTCACCCAGGTGTACCCAATTTGTGGTGCCAGCAATGCTTGTACTTAGGCGGCCTTTGCCAGTCAAGCATTGCTGGACCATTGTACCTTGTCATATGTGCACAGTCAAATGGACGTGAACCGCCGTATGAATGTTTGTCAGGTGAAGGTGTTTCATTCCACACCGTCGCTACTCCCTTCGGTGTGTGTCATGCTCATTGGATTCTCTTGGACTTCTCGGACCGCTCCAGTACTGTGAGTTACAAACTGTTTGCTTTTTTTCCCCAGCCGTGCCAGGTCAGCTGCCACACCTCGGTTCCCTTGCTCAGTTCCTCTACCCTTTGCTGTACATTGTGTTGAACTGTTTGTGTTTACCTTCTGTTCAATAAATGTGTGTGTGGTGTAACCTACGAGTAAATCCATTCTTCCTTCCCCTCCTCCATGCGCTGCATAAAAGTGCACGGGAGGCTTGTGACAGAATGGTCCAGCCAGTCAGGATTTAGTGGGTTACACCCATGCATTGCTTTTTTTCTTTTTGAACATTTTTCCTCACCCACCTGTGTTGCCCAACGATGCCTTTGACGCGCCGTTCCCACACCAGCCAAGGCAGAGGATCAGCGGGGCGTCCTACGGTGGAGGAAGAATGGGCGGTGACCTTCATCCAGGACTTTATGGATGAGGCCCATAAAGCCCACAGACATAAGGTGAAGTGGAGCAGCCTGGAGGCAGCTGAGGGAATCCTGGAAGCGCATCCTGATCTCTGGTATTACCCTCAGTACGCAGACCTGATTGCCTCGGTCTACGCGCTCCAGCACATGTTTCCTGGTGTGGGGAGAACAGTGCTCCTCACGGAGCCCAAGCGGGGAAGCACTCCTCAGCCTGCAGCCGTTCTCTCACCCGTTTCGCCATCAGCGTTGGCTGCCCAGAGGCAGGGTCATCCCGCGAGGAGACGCCGGGAGAGGCCCTCCTCGTCTTCGGCAGCCATCATCTCCCCTACAGCTGTCGTGAGGCCTGCTGGGGCTGCCCCAGGAATGCCCACCGACGTAGCCATGGAGACGGCTCCTCCACAATCCATGGAAAGGAGCCAGATCACCATAGACACAGAGAGGAATGACTGTTTGCCTGCTGCAGCTGCCAACATCAAACACCGGGGTGACAAGCAAGTGTTTTTTCATTCTACTCAATTAAATTATGATAAATCTTGTCTGTCTCCCGAGGGAGAGGCCCAGTCTTTGCAGTCCACTGGGTCCTCTCCTCCAGCTGCAAACATTAATTCTTTTTCTATTCTCTCCGTGTCTCCTCCAATTATTCCTGAGCACCCATTGGCCCAAGGTTCGGGCCATCAGATGGTGAAGGAGCCGGTGGCTTCGGAGGATTCTGCCCCCAAGCCAGCATGGAGATGTTCCCCTGCAGCCACGCCACAGGAATCCCCAGCGTTGCAGCCGTTGCAAGAGGACAACAGGACTGTTACCACCATCTTGCCAGCTGCAGAGGCAACTGCAGCAGATTGAGAGCCTGAGCTGGACCTCCTAGAGGCTGGGCCCGAGCCTTCATCATCGGGATCGACGGAGTCCTAGACGGCGGTGGAGCTCGAGCTCAGGCAAGTTATCTCTCTTGTTTTTCTCATGTTAGTATTAGAGAGATCTTGTCTGGCTCTGGGTGAGGAGAGTCAGTTGCAGCCCTCAGCTGCGTCTGAACTTACCTAGCCGGGCTCCGCCACTGCCGGCGACCCTAACCATGTTTCTCCTTCTGTTGTTCCTGAGCTTCCTCTTTTGGCCGCCGGAGGAGACTCATCATCACCAGAGGTCTCCGTGGATCCGGTCTCACCACCCGGTGACGTCATGGGTCCTGCTCCCCCCGCTGCGATCATCAGGGTGCCTCCGATCGACCGTCTCTTCAGCTTGGTGCTCCTGCAGGTTGGCCCGCTCACTGTGGGTGCAGCATTGGACCGGTTGGGGTCCACCGCGGGTCCTGCAGAGCTCCAGCTGGAGCCCACCGAGGGTGCTGTAGAGTTCCAGTCGGGAGCCACTGCGGGTGTTGCTGACCTCCAGTCAGGAGCCACCGCGGGTGCAGTATTGGCCCAGTCGGGGTCCACTGAGGGTGCAGCGTTGGCCCGGTCAGGGTCCACTGTGGGTGCAGCGTTGGCTCGGATGGGGCCCACCGCAGGTGCAGCTGTGTTCCAAGCAGGGACCACCAAGGGCACTGTGGGTCAGCCTAAGGATGCCATAGCCTCCTTCTCCTCCCTGTCTGATGCCATGGGGGGTCCCTTCCTAAGGTTCAGTCACCCACCAGTGAGACTCCCGGTAGGCAGGCTGCCTCCTGCTTCATCCCTTCAGCCCTGGTGGCTTAGCAATGCTGGCCAGCCGCCAGAAGGACTGGGTCTCTGTCCCAGATGGCCCGTGTTTTCTGGCAGGCCGCAGGACTCTGTTTGCCAGACTGCCTGCTGGGCCTGGGATTCTGGGCGGCCCCCTGAGCCTCCACGCCTTTGGACTTGGGGGGGTCTGTGTGGGCCCTGGGCGGGGTGTAATGTGTTCCCTCCTTGCCTGTTCCCCCTACCTCACACCCGGGTTCATGGTTGCGTTCCTGCTGGCGGGGGGGAGGGGGTTCCTTGATGTTGCCGTGGATGTCTGGAATCCACCCCCGGGGGAGGGGGGATGCTCTGTCACAAACCGAGCCGGTGTTGTCCTGTAGGTTTGGTTCTGACCATTCTCTGTGGCTCAGGTATCGGGTGATTTATGTATTGTGTTATCTTTTGAGTTCTTGTTGTTTTTATGTCTTGTTCCTTTTCTTTTCTGTGCCTGTAGTCACTGCTCTGGCACTGCTCACTGGAGAGGCCCTGGCACTGCTCTGGCACTGCTCAGCAGCTGTTAGGCAGCTTCTTTGACCTACATTCGTGTGGGCGTTGTCTAGCACTCGCCGGTCTGACCACGCCCCCTCTCTCTTGACAGCCAGCTGATTCCTCCCAGGTAATTGTCATTCCCGTGCCTCACCCAGGTGTATCCAATTTGTGGTGCCAGCAATGCTTGTACTTAAGCAGCCTTTGCCAGTCAAGAATGTTTGTGTCGGGTGAAGGTGTTTCATTCCGCACTGTTGCAACTCCCTTCGGTGTGTGTTATGTTCATTGGATTCTCTTGGACTTCTCGGACCGCTCCAGTACTGTGAGTTACAAACTGTTTGCATTTTTTTCCCCAGCCGTGCCAGGTCAGCTGCCACACCTTGGTTCCCTTGCTCAGTTCCTCTACCTTTTGCTGTTGAATGTCCTGGAGGACTCCACTGTAACCCGGAGCATTTACATTTTGTTGAACTGTTTGTGTTTACGTTCTGTTCAATAAATGTGTGTGTGGTGTAACCTGCGCGTAAATCCATTCTTCTTTCCCCTCCTCCGTGCGCTGCGTAAAAGCGCACGGGGAGGTTTATGACAGTTATTGATTGTAAATAATGTTCTCTTTTTCTTACAGGTTTGGCTATTGAACCCAGCAGTGGCAGGTTTCCCTCGGTGATTCGTCAGCATAATGGAAGGAGTCCAACAAGGTGAGTGAAATCACCGAGTAAGGGGTTGTGCTTGGGGAACAGAAGTGAGAGCATAAATTTGGTGCACATTGGTAAGACGACTTACTTGGTTGGTGGAGGGTGAAGGTAGGGAATCCAGATCAACAGTTCCGCCAAGATACCGAGTCTGGTGAGCTCCTACAGTCTGTAGAGTGTTGCTCTTATTTAAGGAGTGGAACTGATTACATGCAGGTGTGTAGCTCAGCTGTGGAGAATGAGTAATTAGGAGAGAGAGAGAACAGTGTGCACCTGAACCACTACACTGAAGTCCAAACCACTGCCAGAGAATGAAGCTGATGCTTTTTTTCCTTTTGTTCAAGTCTGCTTCCACTGCCGTCGGTGTGTGTGTGTCATTTCATTTTCCCCCGTTTCCTCACGCTCTGCCAGTATTGCCAGATTGTGCAAAAAAACAAGTGCCTCTGCTCCACAAAAAAAAGCTTGAAGCATTTTCAAAAATTACAGGAAAAAACAGACCTGGCAACAATCCTGAAATGAAACATGGCGGGGGGATGCTTGAGTGCAGCTGTGTGAGAGAGGAGAGGAAAGAGAAGCTGACAGCTTACATTGCGGCGACAATGCGCGAGAGTCACGATAGACATTTTTTTGTATCACGCATAATAGAATGTATCAATATAACAAATATATTTGCGTATCTCACAGCCCTAGAGAATGGCTGACAATTGGCTAATGTTATCTGTCTAGCTTTGTTTGCTGGGGAACTGGAGGTCAATGGAATAATACCTTCGCTAAATAATGTACAATTTGCTCTGTGTATGATAGATTTCAACAAATAATGGGCCCAATATGCAGATACTACACAGACAATGATCTTAAGTAAAAAGGTAAGTATTTTATTGAACAATGTGGCTGGAACAGCTGGTGCTAGTACCCTTGCAAAGATCGGAAAAGAAAGTGATGAGTGGCAAGGGTTGCACCCCAGCGGGGCAGAAGGTAGGACTCAGATGCGTAGCGGGCGTTTAACATAATTTAATTAACACAAAAGAGCAGCTCAGAAGCTGAAACAAAAACTAAGCAAGACTTGACAGGGAAAACTCACAGACTTGGCAAGACAGAAGGACGGGCAAGACTAGACAGAAGCGTGTATGAAATGCCAGAATGACTAATAAGGCAGACACTAATCAACAGAATCATAAACAGCCATGACTAATTAGGGAATTAACCCTTATTGTGGCAAGATTTCATGGACAGATAGCGCCCCCACTGGCACAGGCGCAGCGCAGCACCTGTCATGTGATGTTAAATGATGTGGACAAAAACTCCCCTGTTGATTTAAGTTGTACAAAGGATTCCACCTCACAAGGTGGCAGACATATATAACTTACTGCTCTTGCCTTGGAGGACTTATGGCAGATATAGAGCCATCCTGAAACCTCACCAGAGAAGAAGATTTTGTAAACAAATCTAGATCTTACTCGATCGCAAGACTGAGAAAGCAGACTGAGGAAGCATTTGCTCCCGAATTTGCCAACTATGATTCTAAAAAGAGATTATTTAGCTTATGAGGGTAAATATCTACATTTTGTTATAACAGAGGGTGGGCGAAGCTGGTTGATGTTCACCTGCTATTGATGCTATCGGCATGTGCCTGGGTAGAACAATCGCGCCGGTTCCATGTCGTCATATACGATTAATAGCAGCGGAATAAAAGCGAAGTTGAGGTGGAATAATCATAACAGTTTCTGGATGTGAGGGGGAAAATAAAGTGACCGAAAGAAGAGAAAATAACAACCAGGATGCCACAAAAGGACAAAGCAAGCGAGCCCAGCCAGCGGTAAGTCTGTCAAATTTCTTTGTTTGTTGACATTCTACTAATGTTCTGGTTCATATACTTTGAAGAGAAGATAAAAAAAAAAAAAAACTTTCTTTGTGTAAATATGTCCAAAAGTCCATTTTTGACCGAAAGTTATGTAATTTGATATGGCTGCTGTGACATTATGCAAATTAGATGCATAAATTTACTCCTGTCTCAAACTGTGGCTTATATTCTACATCTTTCTAATTGACAGTAAGCCATTATTTCTTACCACTTTCAAGTTATAGCCTTGGAAATCTGACATCTGAACTAAATATTTTCTTAAAATAAAAGCTTGACCACTAGGGGCTTATGGTGCAACAGAGCGCCTGTGCCAGTCATTGGGTTAACAATGCAAAACCAAAGCAAGACTAAGGTGAGAGTAAACACACATTAAACTCAAACCCAAGACAGAATATGAAAGATTATCAAAATGTCAAACAGGACAAAAGCAAGGATAATCAAGACAGAACCAGGACCATGATAATAAACAGAAAACCCAAATTATAAGCTTAATGCAGGGATGTGGGTTGACTCATGTCCTGTAACAAGAAAATATAATTTATAACACAAGGTGAGGACATGAGTTCAACCCACGTTCCAATAATGAGTGTACAGTTGAGACAACGGGTCAGTATTGATCATTGCTGCTCTTACATAACAGGTGTTGAACTCAGCAGTGAACGTGAACTTTGGTTTCCATGGCGCCAGGTCCAGTCTGTGAGATATGTATTTGGCACCTTTATTGTGAAGTGCAGTGTGATGATGTTCACTTCCCGTCACATCATTGCACTGCCCATATATAAGGCAGGGGCGCCATCTTACGACCTCTTTTGCAGGATGCCTATGCCAGGTGCATACTGTGTTGTTGCTGTACATAGTTCCTATATAAAGCTGTGTTCGCCAACCATCATCATGCCTCATCCTTCACCCAGGTATTTCCATACATAACATTTGGCGATCAAGGATTAACTCATGGAGGCGTGCATTACACCACTTTGTCCCTTTCTCAAGCTCCCGGGCAAACCACCGGTTTTATGGCCGCATTGGCTGGAGGCCTATCAGATGTATATTATGGCGCTGGACCTCGGGAAGCTCAAGGGGACGAGACTGAACGCTTCTCATTCAGAACCTGGGTATTGAGGGACGGTGGGTCCTGTGGACGCTCGGCACTGCAAACTCATACAAGGAAGTTGTGGATCTGCTAGGTAAACATTTCTTCACCCCAGACAACGTGACTGTTTGGAGAATTTGTTTTCGCCGGAGACGCCAGCGGGAGGGTGAGCCTATCTACCAGTATGTCATTGACTTGAAGCAGCTAGCCAGCGAATGTCATTTTGGACCGCTTGAAGATGAAATGGTACGCGACCAACTAGCAGAACACACATGTAACAGTAAGCTGCGTGCTAGGCTATTAGTGGTGCCTAATGACTTAACGTTAGCTAAATTAATGGAGCTAGCCCTTCAGTTGGAAGCCCTTGATAAGCTAGCTGTGGAGCTAAATGGGCACCAGCCACAGAAGATGCCAGAGCTGCTTGCCTCAACTAATGTTGTGGACCCTGATAGCGAGGATAGCTCAGACGAAGATTTTTGGGAAATGCTGTCAGCCAAAGGTCTGCCCCGGGAAAACTCCCAATGCAGGGGTTATGGGTCTGTGACGCACTGCCATAAAGCTAAGAAATGCCCGGCTAGAGGAAAATGTTGTAGCAGATGTGGATGTTTGAATCACTACACCAGGGTGTGCCATTTGTCTTACCCGGAAAACCCAATCGAGAAATCACCCCGCTCGCCCCCGACGGACACTGGGAGTGAATGGTACGAAGAGCTAATGGACGTCCTCGCTTTCAAGTCGACCAGTTCTTGCTCAGGGTGGGTACCTATGTCGATGAATGACACCATGCTAGCCCCATATGTCTCTGATTCTTGGCCACAGTTGGGTGGGACGTCTGCAGCTACAACAGTGAACACTACAACATTTATAGAAGAGGACGGGGCCAGACCGACGAGCATGGAGTTACCGCATGCTCAACAGCAGCACATTGGGCCAAGTAAAATTCCACTCCGGATTATGGACTTGGTTTGGGTGCAGGGTAAAGGACGTCCACGGCGAAGATGTGCCAAACGACAGCCAGCAAAACATCGAGGGCGTCTGCGCATAGTGGCTAAGCTGGGCACAGTACGCCTCGGGTTGTCCGATGGCTCATCGAGGCACACCAATCAGCTTCGGTGTGTCCAGGAAAACGCTCCAGGTGGTGAAGCTGGACAGGAGTCAATGATGGCGGTGTGAGATCCAGGCTCCTTCATCCGGAAGATCGGCCATCGCTCTGGGTGTCTGCAGTCTCCAGGGGCGTGCCTGCTGAGGGGCTGCCCTGGACCCCCCCATGCAAGTTCCAACTTTTTCACCAAAATGACTGTGCGGTAGCACTTTAGTTATAGTTCTTGGATTTTGTGCATGCATGTTATGTTATGGGGTTATTTATGTGTTTTGCTTTTAGTTAGGAGCAAGGCTGTAATTTTTAGTTTCAATAAAGGACTTTTAGGTTATTGGGTGGCAGAATAATCCACCCCACCGTGTGGGCTGTATGGTAGTCCACCCATCAGCCTACTACTAGCCTACTACTTAGCCTACTTAGTGCATGGTTTTCGTTATTTTAGTGCATGATTCAGGTCCCAATTTTTTTATTTTTTTTTTGGGGGGGGGGGGTTCAATTGTGTGTATGGTTTTGGACTTTTGTAAAGGGGGGGAGAATGTGAGATATACAGTGGGGCAAAAAAGTATTTAGTCAGCCACCAATTGTGCAAGTTCTCCCACTTAAAAGATGAGAGAGGTCTCCAATTTTCATCATAGGTATACCTCAACTATGAGAGACAAAATGAGGAAAAAAAATCCAGAAAATCACATTGAAGGATTTTTTATGAATTAATTGGTAAATTCCTCAGTAAAATAAGTATTTGGTCACCTACGAACAAGCAAGATTTCTGGCTCTCACAGACCTGTAACTTCTTCTTTAAGAGGCTCCTCTGTCCTCCACTCGTTACCTGTATTAATGGCACCTGTTTGAACTCGTTATCAGTATAAAAGACACCTGTTCACAACCTCAAACAGTTAGACTCCAAACTTCACTATGGCCAAGACCAAAGAGCTGTCAAAGGCCACCAGAAACAAAATTGTAGACCTGCACCAGGCTAGGAAGACTGAATCTGCAATAGGTAAGCAGTTTGGTGTGAAGAAATCAACTGTGGGAGCAATTATTAGAAAATGGCAGACATACAAGACCACTGATAATCTCCCTCGATCTGGGGCTCCACACAAGATCTCACCCCGTGGGGTCAAAGTTATCACGAGAACGGTGAGCAAAAATCCTAGAACCACATGGGGGGACCTAGTGAATGACCTGCAGAGAGCTGGGACCAAAGTAACAAAGGCTACATCAGAAACACACTACGCCGCCAGGGACTCAAATCCTGCAGTGCCAGACGTGTCCCCCTGCTTAAGGCAGTACATGTCCAGGCCCGTCTGAAGTTTGCTAGAGAGCATTTGGATGATCCAGAAGAGGATTGGGAGAATGCCATATGGTCAGATGAAACTAAAATAGAACTTTTTGGTAAAAACTCAACTTGTCGTGTTTGGAGGAGAATGAACACCATACCTACTGTGAAGAATGGGGGTGGAAACATCATACTTTGGGGCTGTTTTTCTGCAAAGGGACCAGGACGACTGATCCGTGTAAAGGAAAGAATGAATGGGGCCATGTATCGTGAGATTTTGAGTGAAAACCTCCTTCCACCAGCAAGGGCATTGAAGATGAAACGTGGCTGGGTCTTTCAGCATGACAATGATCCCAAACACACCGCCCGGGCAACGAAGGAGAGGCTTCGTAAGAAGCATTTCAAGGTCCTGGAGTGGCCTAGCCAGTCTCCAGATCTCAACCCCATAGAAAATCTTTGGAGGGAGTTGAAAGTCTGTGTTGCTCAGCGGCAGCCCCAAAACATCACTGCTCTAGAGGAGATCTGCATGGAGGAATGGGCCAAAATACCAGCAACAGTGTGTGAAAACCTTGTGAAAACTTACAGAAAACGTTTGACCTCTGTCATTGCCAACAAAGGGTATATAACAAAGTATTGAGATGAACTTTTGTTATTGACCAAATACTTATTTTACCGAGGAATTTACCAATTAATTCATTAAAAATCCTTCAATGTGATTTTTTTGGATTTTTTTTTTTATTTTGTCTCTCATAGTTGAGGTATACCTATGATGAAAATTGGAGACCTTTCTCATCTTTTAAGTGGGAAAACTTGCACAATTGGTGGCTGACTAAATACTTTTTTACCCCACTGTATATCTGGCACCTTTGTTGTGAAGTGCAGTGTGATGACGTGCACTTCCCGTCACATCATCGCACTGCCCATATATAAGGCAGGGGCACCATCTTACAACCTCTTTTGCCAGATGCCTATGCCAGGTGCATACTATGTCATTGCTGTACATAGTTCCTAAATAAAACTGTTCACCAACCATCATCGTGCCTCATCCTTCACCCAGGTATTTCCATACATAACACAGTCCAACAAAGATGGCATGTTTGTGACTTGACTGCAGATGAGAGATGAGATACCCTGGGCCCAGGGACTTCATGATGAAGGTGAGATTAAATTTGCTCAAGCCTTACAGTTTGGGTGGATGATAAAGAGGTAGGTTATGGAGTCCATTGTAGAAGGCAGGGGATCCGCCCACAGGTATCCAGATTCTGTATCAGGATACCTGAGTTACTGGGCCACCCTGGTCAAAATATAACAAACTAATCCAGAAATGATGCAATTTATAAACATATGTGAATTAATGAATCAGCCAGAAACACTGTCTAGTGGTGTGGCTATTGTAATGAATAAAAACCATGGTTATTAAGCTAACTCCACTAGCTATTTGAGTTGCCAGGCCACCCTGGTCAAAATATAACAAAGTAATCTCAAATTATGCAAGTTATAAATAACTGTCAATCAATGAATCAGCTGGAAACACGGATGTCTAGTGGCGTGAATATTGTAGTGATTAAAAACCATGCTTGATAAGTTAACTCCGCTAATGATCCGAGTTACAATGCCACCATGGTCAAAATATAACAAGCTAAACTGAAGTTATCTAAGTTATAAATGACTGTGAACCAGCTGGAAACACTGATATCTAGTGGGGTGATTATTATAATGAATAAATACCATGGTCATTAAGCTAACTTCACTAATGCTCCGAGTTACCGGGCCACCCTGGTCAAAATATAACACACTAAACTGAAGTTATGCAAGTTATAAATGACTTTGAACCAGCTGGAAACATTGATGTCTAGTGGAGTGAGTATTGTAGCTATTAAGAATCACAGCCGCTAAGCTAACTCCATGGTAGTGCTATTAGTTTGAGGCATGCTCATTAAAACAGGTGCTGGTGAAACATTCCAATGAGCTGCCGTTCTCACGTCACAACTGGAGACAAATTAAGACTGCTCACTGAACAAGAGCTCCTGAGACCAAGTGGACCCTTAAAAAAAAATGACGGGTTTGTGTTTTCTGAGCTTTTTTGTTTTTTGTAGTCACTCTTTAAACTCAAGTTAATGCACAAACCCAATGAAAAAATAAAAGATTTTTTTGCAGCACCGCACAGATTTTTTTCTTTTTTTTCTTTATTTAATGGAAGAAAAAGGCTGAATTGATCATATGGGATTGCTCATCGTCATCATCATCACTGGTAGGTGTTTTGTGAGGTCAGGAAGATTGTGGAGATAAATTAGGCAGATTGCTGGGTTTTTTTGTTTTTTTTTTACCCCGGCTGCTTATTAATTAACGTACATCATGCTGCTGCCTACACAGGTGGTCGTTCTTGGCTGTAAAGGCCAGAGTCAGAGTCCACTTCTGAAGTCTTCAGTTCAAAAAGTCATTATGAGCTGACTGGCTGTGCAGTACTAGTTTCTGAATTCCTGAAATCTGAAAAGCTTAAAGAATTAACTTTTGTTTTAGTGTGATGTGACCTGGCAACATGCAGTAGTAGTCGGTAAATAATTTTATTTATTTATTCTGTATTCATGGACAAAAAATGTATCCTAGTACCCGATGCTTTTATTCTGAATCTCATTCATCCATTCAGTTATTACCCAAAGTTGTGACCTCAGGCATCCTTGATCTAAAATGTGCAAATCAGGAAATGCAGCAGGACATTACAGTGACCAAAATTATTATGTACACCAGAGAATGGCAGGAATAAAGGAGGGATTGTGTATTTTTGAAAGACCGATAATCTAAGTCTATGCGCAAACTGGAGAGGGTTAAAATGAACGGAATACATTAAAAAAGAAAAAGTGTGCAATTAAAAAAAAAAACTCCTCTTCAGTGGGAGCCCTCAGCACGCCCCTTTGCAAGGAGATTGTCCCTTCCATGGGTGACAGGAGAGAGCGACACCTCTCCCCGGCCACTGCCACTGCTGGAAATCCCACCTCACACAGACAGGAGGCCAGAAATAGGAGCAGTGTCTTCAATGTTCCCATGGCAATCACTCAGTTTCAATCTAAAATGTGGGCAGTGACACCGCCACCAAAAAACCCTCCTTTAAGTCCATTGTCACCTGCAGTCTCAAGCATCCAATCCTCCCATGGTATACTTGCAAAGGTGTTAGTCAGGAAGCAACGCTCAAACTCCTCCAAAAGTAAAGATAGATGACTGATATCTAGAAGGAAGGCCCAACTGAGTTTCATCCAAAACCCCTGCTAAAGCTGGAAACATATCAGAAGAATTTCCAAAGAACCTCTCTAACGATGATTGTTTTTGTGTTTTCATTTTGGCTAGCTAGCTTGCAGATTTAATTTTCAAGCATAAATATACAGTAGTCCGTGAGCCGAACACTATGTCGGTACCAAAAAGGTGCCGGGTTTGTTTGGTGTCATTGGAAAGCTAGTGACCCAAGTAGTAGGAAAATGTGTGATAGCAAGTAAAACTGAGTAGCTTCAAAATTTTATTGCATTACATATTTATAAGAATGGTGTCAAAAAAGTCATTCTGATTCATATACAGTAGAGATCAAAATTACAGAATAATGTATTAATATTTGATTTATTCTGAAATATTGTTATTATTCATTGCTCAGAATTTAAGAAAACAAAGTGAATTTGAAAACTCTCAATGGGGAATCGATTCAGCACTGGAATTGCTTGCCAGTTCGCTGCTGTACAGGGCAAGGATCTGTCTTGGCACACAGTGTCTCTCTGTTTAAGACAATCTGGACTCAAAGCTCACTCTGCAGTGATCAAACCTCTCATCAGCAGAAAGAATAAAAAGGCTAGATTTGCCTTTGCTCGGGAGCATGTTGTGTGGACAGAGGAGAACTGGTCAAGAGTGCACTTCAGTGATGAGGATAACTTCAATTTTTATGGGTCTGATGGGAAACAATATGTTTAGCGTTACACTGGGGAAAGACTGAACCCAAAGTCTGTAAAGAAGTCAGTTAAATTTGGAGGAGGAAGTGCCATAGTTTGGGGGATGTTTTCTGCAGCAGGAGTTGGGCCTCTTGTACAGCTACAGTACATGGCAGAGTGAATGCAAATGTTTGTGAATTGTTATGTATGTCCATAATAACAACACGCAGCATGGACATGATGGTGCAGGCATGGGTGACGTCATCATGCCATGCCTATAAGCATGGGGCAGCATGGGCAGCACGGTGGTGCAGTGGCTAGCACTGTTGCCTTACAGCTAGAAGGTTCCTGGTTCGAATCCCCAGGTTGGCAGGGGTTGGAACCTTTCTGTGTGGAGTTTGCATGTTCTCCCTGTGCTGCGTGGGTTTACTCCGGGGGCTCCGGTTTCCTCCCACAATCCAAAGACATGCATGTTAGGTTAATTGGCTGTTCTAAATTGTCCCTAGATATCTGTTTCCTATAGGCCCTTAGAATAGAGGGTTAGTATTAGTGAAAGCGCTTTGAGTGGTCTTTGTGACTAGAAAAGCACTATATAAGTGTAGGTTAGTTAGTTAGCTATAATAAGGGACTGTTGGCGGCAGCCCGTTCTCTTTGACGCTCCGCCTCTAGTAACATTAGCTTACTAGCTTGTACTTATGTAACACGTGCTACCAGCTGTCTTCTAATAAAGCTACCGTTCAGCACAGCCACCGCCTCCGCTGTCCCTCATTCTCAGATATAACAATGGCGACAAGGAGAAAAACTGGTCTTCTGGACGAAAAAACATTTTTCCTGAAGATGGAAGTGTGTCTGGTACCCTGGCTGGAGAGTGAGGTGGCTAGACAACTCAAGCTCCGCCAATGCCGACAGGCAGTGGAAGAGATGACCCAACAGTGCACTGTGGACCTCCACTGTCTGGTGAGCACATGCAGGTTTGGGCAACTAAAGGATGAAATGGTGCTGGACCAGCTAGCGGAGCACACCAACAACCCACGGCTGCAGGCGAAGCTGCTGATGGTGCCGGACGACCTGCCGCTGGCAAAGGTAGTGGAGTTAGCATTCCAGCTAGAGGCCGCCGACAAGCTAACATCACAGCTAGGTAGCCCACAACAACGGACCCTGCTAGCACAAGCAGTTACCCCAGCAGAAAAACCCGGTTACATCGCGACCTTCTCAGAGGACACTGAGGTGAATACCGCAGGACAACGGAACATCATGAGACACCAAATGTGTGGTAACTGTGGTTCCCTGATGCAGCGAGCGTGTTCCTGCCTGGCCAGGGGCCAGCGATGCCAGCACACGGAGAGAAGGCATAAACCGGACTTGCCTCAGATCCTCGCCTGGCATAAGCCTCAGGGAGCCACCGCAGAGCTGCAGGAGAGGGAGTTTGTGGCCAAGAGGGACCCCAGTGAATGATGACAACCCAGTGCATGTCCTGTTGCCAGCAAAAGCAACGCACCGCTGCGAACACAACCAGCATCGGGAGAGAGAAGGCGTAAATCGGACTCCTCTCTGATCCTGGCCCGGCATATGTGTCGGAGCCACCGTGGCGCTGCAGGAGAGAGAGTTTGTGGCTGAGCAGGACCCAGCAGAGCAATACCAATCCAGAGCACGTCCTGCCGCTGGCGTGAACGGCATGCCGCGACAACAGCGTCCAGCATCCAGGACAACAGAGCAGCAGCATCGAGTGCAGCCAAACAGATCACTGCTCGCATTGCATGATTGGGTTCAGGTCCACCAATCCGAACGCCTGGATCCACAAACGCTCCAGTCATCGCCGATGATGATCACTGCGGATTTGGGGCCAGCCACCTTCCAGATGGCCGATGGTTCAAGATGGCACGCCAGCCATCTGCAAAAGGTAAAAGCAGCCGCCCCAGATGAAGCCACGGCACAGGAACCGACCCAGCCAGTGTGGGACCCGGACTGGGACTTTGCAAGAGAGCACCCAGGTCCCCTGCAGCCACCGCGGGCTCACCACAGGCCTCCTGAAGTTGAACTACAACAATGACTCTGCTTTGCAATGTTTAGGGAGAGCACGGTTGACGACAGTGGCAGAATAACCCACTCAACCGTGCAAGGTCTGCCAATAGTTCATCCAGTTGCTCAGGTTCAGGTTTGATTTGTTGTGAGTTCACATGCGTGTCATAATGTTCATAATGGTTTTGGTTTTTCCCAGAGGGGAGGTGAATGTTATATATGCCCATAATAACAACATGCAGCATGGACGTGATGGCGCAGGCATGGGTGACATCATCACGCCATGCCCAAAATAAGAGACTGTTGACAGCAGCCCACTCTCTTTGGCGATCCACCTCTAGTAACACACCACCTTGTACCCTGTTATAGTTAGCTTACTAGCTTGTTTGTATGTAACACATGCTACCAGCTGTCTTCTAATAAAGCTACCGTTCACCACAACCACCGCATCTGCTGTCCCTCATTTTCAGACATAACATGAACCTCCTTCAGCAACATGCAGTTCCTTCACTGCAGTTGTCTCCCAATTAGCCCACAATTTTCATGCAAGACAATGCCCCCTGTCACACTGCAAAATGGGTATGTCATGACCAGCAGAAGATACGGAGAGAGAACTCAAGATGCAGGCAGAGGTCAGTCCAATGATTGAATTAATAAAGGCACAAATGCCAACAAATGCGTAAATTTAAGCACTGATTAAATGAAAAGTAAACGACAGCATGGGACCTGCAAAACACCAATAACAAACCTTAGTGTCAAGCTGAGTGCCCCTCCGGCACAGAATTCAGGGCCCAAACGCTGGGCTCAAAGTTTTAAAGTTTTATTTTGAGTTGGTCAAACCCCGACACAGCTCGAGGGCTCAAAAACAAGACTTGAAAAATCCAAATATTTAACTAGGCAGGATACAGGCTAGACAAGACTGGAACAAGACATGAAGCGTGTACTCATGCGAAATGACAATCAAGGACACCAGGCTGAACAAAGGCAGACACAGGTTTTCATAAGGCAAGGGGTGACTAATGAATATCAAACAGGTGTAGACACTAACTAAGACTAACAACTGACACATGGGGAGAACGGTGATGACAGATATGGGAACACAGGACAGATGGGGCAACACACACAATCACTGACAGTAAACACACAGAGACAAACAGAGGATTAAGCGAGACAAGACCAAACAATCATAATGATAATGGCAAACAGAGAATCATACAAAACTAAGCTCAAGACCAGAATAATGAACATAACATGACTATGATAATGAAAAATATTAACAAACTAGACTAAGTGGAAAACACAGAAAATAACCAGAATAAACTTAAAGCATGAGTATCGTCTTCTGCCCATGCACAGGTTCTAACACTTAGAAAACCAAGGAGCCAGGAGCACAGAAGCACATGAAAATAAAGTGATCCATAACCTCCATGGAAAGAATTATGTTACCACAAGGTGCAGAGAAATAAGACTGAACATGAAGAGAAACTGATGATTGCAAATAGGAAACAAACATGGACACAGGTGCCAAGAATGAAACAAGGAGGTTACATAACCCAAAAGGTAAAAGGTAAATCATAACCAGGGATAACAGGAAATGGCCTTTCACACAAAAACAGGAAATAAAGTTGCATAAGAGAAACCAAAATAGGGAGTGTTTTCAAAATAAACCTGACCCAAAAGAACTAGACTAGATGAGAACACTACAAATACTTTTAACATAGCCCAGAAACTAGACAGAATAACTCATGATAAAAATAAATCTAAAATAATATAACTCTAAGGGTGAGGCATGATCAATAATCATGCCACTATAGCACCTTGGGGGAGCCAGATTATCTAGCATCTCAGACAGGAGACAGTGATAAGCTTGGGACAACAAAGAGCAGGAGGTTCCTGGTGAGATAGCAGGAAGGAGTCAGGGATGAAGGTTGTTTAATGCAGTGTGATGCAAATGTCATATTGTGTGTGATGTAAATGCCATGAAACTTAAGAGGAGAGTTTCTGCTTAAATGTTCAGTCTGTTCTGTGCTTGAAAGATGTGTCGTCGGCGGCCTCCGTCGGTCTATGATGACCATGGAAGAGAATCCTAAACGTCTACTCTGCTGGAACAGCACCGCCTGTGGCTGAACAGGCCGATGCGCGAATGACAGTCCCTGTCACACAGGTCACACTTGTGGGTGGTCTCCGCGCTGCTGGGTCTGTGGCGGTTCTTCCTGCGGGTCCTTTTTTCATCTGCTGCAGCAGTCAGTCTCTCTTCACCCGCCTTGAGCTGTCTGGTCAGGGTGCCTCTCCATTTGGAGCGGTCCGTTGCAAGGTCCTCCCAGTGCTCTGTGTTGATATCCAGGGCCTTCACGTCTCTCTTGCAGACATCTCTAAAGCGCAGCTGTGGGCGGCCAACGTCTCTCCTGCCAGTTGCCAGTTCTCCATAGAGGACGTCTTTGGGGATTCTGCCATCCTCCATACGGTGAACGTGGCCTAGCCAGCGGAACCTGCGCTGCCTGAGTAGAGTGAACATGGAGGGAAGGCCGGCGCGGGACAGAACTTCTGTGTTGGGCACTTTGTCCTGCCAGGATATGTCCAGGATGTGGCGAATGCAGCGCAAGTGGAAGGAGTTCAGTCTCTTTTCCTGCCGGGCGTATGTTGTCCACGTCTCACTCCCATAGAGCAGTGTGCTGATGACGCAGGCGTTGTACACTGCCATCTTCGTCTTGACAGAGAGTTTGGGATTCTCCCACACTCGTGTGGTGAGGCGAGCGAGTGTGAAGGCTGATTTTCCAATCCTCTTGTTGATCTCTGTATCAAGGGAGAGGTTGTTGCTGATCGTGGACCCCAGGTATGTGAACTGATTCACGACCTCCAGCTTGTAGTCATCAATGGTGATGGTTGGTGGTGCTTCCGTGCCTTGCGCCAAGACGTTAGTCTTCTTCAGGCTGATGGTAAGCCCGAAGTCCTTGCATGCCTGGGAGAAGCGGTCCATCAGGGTCTGAAGCTCCTGCTGTGTGTGGGTTGCGACTGCAGCATCGTCTGCGAACAGCATGTCTCTGATTAGAGCCTCGCGTACTTTGGTTCTGGCTTTCAGGCGGGCGAGGTTGAAAAGCCTGCCATCAGATCTTGTGTGCAGGTAGATTCCCTCTGTTGCTGTGCTGAAGGCATGCCTCAGGAGCATAGCAAAGAAAATCCCAAAGAGGGTTGGCGCAAGTACACAGCCCTGTTTCACTCCGCTGCGTATGTTGAATGGCTCTGAGACGTTGCCATCGTGCTGCACTATCCCCTGCATGTTGGTGTGAAACGATTCGATGAGGCTTTGCAACTTTGGTGGGCATCCTATCTTTGGCAGGATCTTGAAAAGGCCCTCTCTGCTGACCAGATCGAACGCTTTGGTGAGGTCGATGAAGGCGACGTACAGAGGCATGTTCTGTTCTCTGCATTTCTCCTGGAGTTGGCGGATGGAGAATATCATGTCTACCGTCGATCGCTCAGCGCGGAAGCCACACTAAGACTCGGGGTAGACACGTTCGGCAAGCTTCTGTAGACGAACGAGAACAACTTGTGCGTAGACTTTGCCAACAACGCTGAGGAGGGAAATGCCCCTGTAGTTGTTGCAGTCGCTTCTCTCCCCTTTGTTTTTGTAGAGGGTGATGATCTTGGCGTCCCTCATGTCCTGTGGTACGGCACCTTCCTTCCAGCACTGGCAGAGGACGTCATGCAATGGCAGCAGTAGGGCGGTCTTGCAGTGCTTGATCAGGTCAGGGGGTATGCCGTCGTTGTCGGGTGCCTTGCCAGCGGCCAAGCTATCAATGGCCTTACTGAGTTCGTCGATGGTTGGCTCGGCGTCAAGTTCGTCCATGGATGGCAGGCAGTCGATGGCATCAAGGGCTGACGGTGTCACGGTGTTCTGTCTAGAGTAGAGGTCGGAGTAGTGTTCCACCCATCTCTCCATCTGCTTGTTCTTCTCTGTGGTCATCTCCCCAGTGGAAGATTTGAGGGGGGCCGTCTTGCTCTGAGCCGGACCAAGTGCTTTCTTGATGCCATCGTACATACCACGGATGTTCCCTGTTATGGCAGCAGTTTGAATGTCTTGGCTGAGCTGAGTCCAGTACTCGTTGGCACAGCGCCGAGCAGTCTGCTGAACTTTGCTTCTCGCAGCCCTGAGAATCTGGAGATTCTTCTCGTTTGGGTACTTCTTGTACTCAGCAAGTGCTGAGCACTTGGCTTCAATGACGGGGGTCATCTCGGTCAACTTGGCATCAAACCAGTCCTGTGACTTCGAGGTCTTCCTCCCAAAGGTAGCCAAGGCTGTGCGGTAGATGGTGTTTCGCAGCTCTTCCCACTTCTGCTCTGCAGATTCTCCTCCTTGTGGTACACCAAGTTCCTTCTCAAAGGTGGAGGCAAACTGCTCAACAAGTTCTGGTTGGGCCATCTTGCTGGTGTCAATCCGTGCCTTTCCAGGTTGTCTAGCACGATGGAATTTCTTCAGCTGCAGCTTGACCTTGCAACACACCAATGAATGGTCTGTGTCGCAATCTGCACTCTGGAACGAACGGGTGATTAGCACGTTCTTCAGTGAGGTGCGCCTGGTCAGGATCAAGTCTAGCTGGTGCCAGTGCTTTGAGCGCGGATGTTGCCAGGAAACCTTGTGTTGGGGCTTGGTCTTGAAGAACGAGTTTGTGATGCACAGATCGTGATATGTGCAGAACTCGAGCAGCCGCTGTCCGTTGTCGTTCATTCTGCCCACGCCAAAAGGTCCAAGACAGGAGGGCCAGGAGTCGTGGTCAGCACCCACTCTGGCATTGAAGTCTCCAAGGAGAATGAGTTGTTCAGAGTTGGGGATGATCCTGACAGTTGTTGCGAGATTCTCGTAGAACTCGTCTTTTGCCTCTGGTGTGGCTGTCTGTGTTGGGGCATACACACTGACGAGGGTGACTGGGCCTTCAGTGGTGTTCAGGCGGAGGGTGAGGAGTCGTGCAGAGCCAGTGCTGCCCGGTTCCACCATCTTCAGCAAAGTGTTCTTCACTGCGAAGCCCACTCCGTGTTCCCTGTGTTCGTCACTGCCCTTTCCCTGCCAGTAGAACGTGTAGTCCTTCTCTCTCAGTGTGCCTGCATCAGCTAACCGTGTTTCCTGGAGAGTGGCGATATCCACTCCCAGTCTCTTCAGCTCATTATTGATGATGGCAGTCTTCCTGGTGTCGTTGATGTCCTTTAGGTTAGCAGCGAGTCCTGTCATCATAGTGCGGACGTTCCAAGTTCCCAGTTTTAGAGTTGGTCTCTTTTGTTTTATTGTCTTGCCTGGTGCAAAGGTTCTCAGCCTGCTGTTTGGATTTCTCCTTATCCCCATGCACCCAATGAGGAAAGCAAGCTGTGGCGGGACAACACCTTATTGGCTGGGGGCTGCCCAGCTTGAGGCGGGCGGTAGCTGTCCAGTGAGATCTGATGATCCCTCCCACCGTCGGGAACAACCCCTGGCGCCACGCTCTACGCCAATTGAGCAGTGGCTTATAACCGGTAACTGTCATTCCCCGTGTTTTGTCTATGCCAAAGGCGAAGCTGGAGTGTCCTCTCCAGTGATCCGGTGTTCTACCTTCCAGCGTTGGGCGTTGGTAGGATTCAAGCCTGGGCAGGAAGATATGGAGGACAAGATGTTGCCCATGCAGCATGTCCCCCCTCTCCACGTCACTGATGAATCCAAAGGAACAGCAGGGCTGCTACAGTTTGGCACCAGCGCCGTTGCAGGAATCAGAATCAGAATCAGAATCAGAATCAGCTTTATTGCCAAGTATATTTACAAGTAAACACACAAGGAATTTGACTTGACATAAGACGCGCACGTTAGGCGCATCCAATGACGCGTCGCCATACAAGGCGCCTGTCAACAGTGGAGGTAAAGAGGGGGGAGGAGGGGGAGGAAAACACAATAGGAGAGAGAAAAAACATAGTAATCAGAATAAACGCTCATATGTGAGCCAAATTTTGACTACACAGAAAAAAACCCTCATGCATTAGCATACAATAGAATTCACAAGACACAAGAGAGCAGTGTACAGTATCTTTAATCAGTTCATGAATCAATGTGTGTGCGGTGTTGAGCAGTGTTGATGATAATAAGAGAGACCCAAGGACCCTTGGCAGAAGATGTTTTGTCTGTCTGGCGCCCAGTCTTATCTGGCGCTGCAGCTGGCTGTCCAAGGCCTTGTGCTCATGATTTTGAAAAAAACACAGACTGCAGACAGCCAGGAGGAATTTTCATGGGGAATAATAGTGCCAAATAGGACTGATCACAGAGAAGACTTGTATTTCTTCTGTAGATTCAGTACATTAATCCTTCATTGCGCAGCTTTGAATTCGTCGTGGAAAGACCTGAGCGAACCCATGATGTAATCCACCTTACGAGACAGTTCTCCAGTAGTCGCTATCATGGTCTTCTCCAGTTTCTCAATTTGTTGGATGCACCTCGCCTGGCCAGCATTTTGATAGGTTGAATCCATCTTCAGCAATTTGCGGTAAACCAAGACAATTCCTGTCCCAATCAGAATTATCCCAATCACCAAGATTACGAAGATAAACAGATCTTCAATATCTTCGATAGAAAGATTAGAGAGACACAGCATTTTCCATTTACCCGTGTCACATAGATAGCCCACCGGAGCCGTTCCAGCGGGGCAGACAGCTTCCCCCGGAGCACTTTTCCTTGTTGAAAAAATAGTGTCAATTGTGTTCAAAGCCCAGCTTATTAACTCCATAATTTCTTTTCGGCGGTCGCAGTTAGACGCAGGCAGACAACAGCAAGCTGGGATCTAGTAATAACAGGAGGGGAGGAAAAAATCAGCAGGAGAGAAGAAAAAAGCGTCTGCTCTCTTGGGAGGGCGGAGCTGCCAGAACGATGTTGAGCACAACATAGAACTGCCTTAGGGGCTCCGACTCCGGATTTTTCCTCAGGGTTGACTCCCGAAGCCTTTCCCGTGACCGGGTATGCCGCAAGGCAGCAGAGGTTTGAAATCAGGGTTTACCTTCCCCTAGATGGGCTACCTTCCCAGGTTGACGAGCCACCATCTACCCGAAGCATCTGGTTTTAAGGCGCCAGAGATCCGTCCTCGCCCCTTCTCCTATTAGTAAAAGCAGTTCCGCCGGGCTTAGAGACTAAACCATACGGGCAGGCTAGGAGTTGGACTTAGTTGTCAGAGGCTTTTCGAGACGCACGCCATAAGGAGCATTTTATGAGCACTGGGAGCTTAACCCCAGTGTCGCTCCTGGCTATGACAACCTTGGAACCTTGAAAGATGTGAGTGTGTAATAAATCATCTGAAATGATTCCGCCTCTGATTTCACACACTCCACACTGGTGACCCAAGACGTATTATGGAACACGAGGCAAGATCCCCGGAGCCGGCCCGGTCAGGAAGCTACAGCGAGGCGGCAGCCATCCCACAGACAGCCCGGACTGGAACCTACAGCCACGCGTGTGCGGTTTCAGTCAAGCTACCGGATTTCTGGCAGCACAACCCATGCTCTTGGTTCCACCTCACCGAGGTCCAGTTCGCTCTCCGGGGAGTAACGGCAGATGATACCAGATTCTACCATGTGGTCGCAGCGCTCGACGCTCGCACAGCTCAGCAGGTAGCAAGCCTGCTCGATCAGCCACCAGCCAGCAGCAAATATGAGGCACTCAAGGCTGCACTCATCCAGCGCTACACACTCTCGGAATGTGAGAGAGCAGAGAGGCTCCTGACACAGACCGAGTTAGGAGATGGTTCAGTTGTAGACCTGATGGAGAAGATGCTGGCGTTAATGGGCACGGACGACGGGCACTTTCTGTTTGCCCACCTCTTCCTCCGGAACCTTCCGACAGTAGCGAGAGCAGTTCTGGCCAATTCGCCGTGGCTGGCCGCGTGCGACTACCGTGCGCCAGCCCAGGAGGCAGACCAGATCATCATCACCACCAGGGCGATCACAGTCAATGCGGCAGCGGCGGAGCCCAGCGAGACGACCAGAGGAGGCGAGGAGCTACCGACGGTAGCGGCAGCGGGGGCCAAGGAGCGCCAGAGAGACACGCTCTGTTTCTACCACCGCCATTTCGGAGAGAACGCACGCAGATGTGCGCCACTGTGCCAATTCAAGCGCTCGGGAAAACGCCAAGGCCGGGGGTCGGTAGCTGCTGCGACCCTCAGTGAAGAGAACAAGCTGCTCTATTTAACGGATGCACGCTCTGGGAGGCGTTTCCTTGTGGACACCGGAGCCCAGAAGAGCTTCATCTGGCCGACCTACGCTGACCGGCTGGCAGGATCTAGCGGACCCGGGATGTTGGCAGCAAACGGCTCAGATATTAAGACCTTTGGTGAGAGGACTCTGCTCTTATCACTACACGGCCGTACATATGAGTGGACTTTTGTCGTAGCAGCACTGAATTACCATATACTGGGGGCTGATTTTCTGTGTGCACATGGTTTACTGGTTGATGTTGCTAACAGGCGCTTGGTTAATGCACTGTGCTTTGACTCTCTCCCCTGTATAGCTCGAGTGACCCAGCCAACAGCACAAGCCAACGTCACAGCTACAGGCGGTAAGTTCCACACACTGCTCACTCAGTTCCCAGCACTCACGGTCCCAACGTTTTCTGCGGCCATCGCGAAACACGGAGTGGAGCACTTTATCACCACCACCGGGTCGCCCGTTTTTGCAAGACCTCGGCGCTTGGACGCAGCTAAACTGGCCATAGCGCGTGAGGAGTTCGCCAACCTGAAAAGTTTGGGCATCATCAGGCGCTCGAACAGCCCATGGGCTTCCCCGCTACACATGGTCCCTAAGGCTGAGGGATCGTGGCAACAGTGCGGGGATTTCCGCGGGTTGAATAACGCCACAGCGCACGACCGCTCCCCAATTCCCCACATACAGGATTTTTCCGTTCACCTCACCAGAGCGCGCATTTTTTCCAAAATAGACCTGGTCTGCGGTTACCACCAAGTCCCAGTGCGCGCTGAGGACATACCCAAAACAGCGGTAATAACTCAGTTCGGTCTAGTCGAGTTCCTGCGCATGCCATTCGGGTTAAAAGGAGCGGCACAGACGTTCCAGTGCATGATGGATGCAGTGCTGCGCTATCTCCCGTTTGTGTTCGTCTACCTGGACGATATCCTGGTAGCCAGTGTGTCCGAAGACGAACACGAAACCCACCTCACGACGGTTTTCCGGAGGTTGGAGGAGCACGGGTTAATAATCAACCCAGCGAAATGCCATTTCGGCGTGACGGGGATTGATTTTTTGGGGCACCGCGTCTCTCCGGAAGGAGCGATCCCACTGCCCGACAAAGTGCGCATCGTGGCGGATTTTCCCCCGCCTCAGACAGTCAGGGCGCTGCAGGAATTTTTGGGGATGGTGAACTTTTATAACCGTTTCCTTCCCCACGCGGCGCAGCTCATGCAACCATTGTACACCGCGCTCAAGAAACAGAAACCCGCGGATAGGGTCGAATTGACCCCGGAGCGAGAGCGGGCGTTCTCGGAAGTTAAGGCAGCCCTGGCAAACGCCTCACTGCTGGCGCATCCAGACCCGACGGCCCGCATAGCACTCACCACCGACGCTTCAGACGTGGCCATCGGGGCTGTCGTGGAGCAGCGCGTTGCCGGGGTTTAGCAGCCACTCGCCTTTTTCAGCAGAACTTTGCGCGACAGCGAACGTAAATACAGCGCGTTCGACAGAGAGTTGCTGGCCCTCCACCTGGCCATACGCCACTTCCAGTTCTGGCTGGAAGGGCGCAACTTCACCGCGTTCGTGGACCACAAGCTGCTAACATTCGCGATGGCCAAGGTTTCAGAACCGTGGTCGGGCCGGCAGCAGAGACAGCTGGCCGCGATCTCAGAGTTTACCACCGATATTCAGCATGTGTCGGGTAAACTGAATGTAGTGGCGGACTGCCTCTCACACGCCATGGTGGCCCCGGTCTGCGTGAGGATAGATTACGCAGCCATGGCCGCGGAGCAGATTAGCGATGCAGACGTGCGCGCGCTCCAGTCTGGACCAACAGGGTTAAGGCGGGGAACAGGGTGCTGCAGGATGGCGCCCCCCCCCCCCCCAATCTGCAATGTCCCCACGGGTCGCCTGCGTCCGGTGGTCCCAGCCGCGTGGCGCCGCCGCGTGTTTGAGTCGGTTCACACTCTGGAGCACCCAGGAGTGCGCGCATCGGTCAAAATGGTGAGAGAGAAGTTTGTGTGGCCGAGCCTGCGCAAACAAGTGAAGGAGTGGGCTGCAGCCTGCGTGGCGTGCCAACGAGCCAAAGTACACAGACACACGAAGGCTCCCTTGGAGCCGTTTCGTATTCCGGCTAAGAGGTTCGACCATGTTCACGTGGACCTCGTGGGCCCCCTCCCACCATCACAGGGGTGCACGCACCTCCTGACAATGGTGGACCGCACCACGCGCTGGCCAGAAGCGGTCCCGCTGGCGGCAACCACGTCCGCAGACGTAGCGCGCGCTTTTTTAACAGCATGGGTGGCACGTTTTGGATTCCCGTCGGACATTACGTCCGACAGGGGCCCGCAATTTGTTTCCGAACTCTGGTCCGTGATGGCCTGCAGCCTGGGTGTTACAATTCACCGCACAGCCTCGTACAACCCACAGGCCAATGGGTTATGCGAGCGTTTTCATAGATCACTGAAAGCGGCACTCAGGGCTTCATTGACAGACGCAAATTGGGTAGACAGGCTGCCATGGGTTTTACTGGGGTTGCGCTCCGTGCCGAAAGAGGATCTGGAAGCTTCCCCGGCAGAGCTCGTTTTTGCGCAGCCACTACGGCTGCCCGGGGAAATTCTGCCAGATAATCCAGCGCCGGGCAGCTCCCCGTCTCAGCTTTTGCAGCGTAGTGCAAACACAGGCACGCTGCCGGGCCCTGCCCACCACAGTTTTCCGCGTGTTTTCGTGCCTAAAACTTTGAACAGCGCGGAGTTCGTGTTCGTCAGACACGACGCCCACCGCCCTCCATTGCGCCCACCCTATGATGGACCGTTCAGAGTGTTGGAAACAGGGGATAAGCATTTTTTTGCTAGACTTGGGGGGTAGGAGGGAAAAAATTGGCATAGACAGACTCAAACCCGCTTTCGTTGTGGCGGACGAGCAAGTGCTGTTGGCTAGGGCCCCTCGGCGTGGAAGACCCCCATGGAGAGCTCCCCAGGGAGACGATTCTCCAGAGCAGCCACACGGACAGACCGAAGTGCCCCCCCCCCCCCCCAGCAACAGCCCACCCGCAGTCAGACACACTCCCAGCAGCCCCCCACCGGCACAGCAGCGCCGCGGAGGCGGTAAACCCCAGTTACAGCAGATACGGGAGGAGACGGAAGCCCAAGCAGCATGTGGACTGATGTTCAATTGTTCTATCACAGCATGTGGACTGTTATTCTATTGTCCTATCTAAGATGCTGGGGGGGGGGGTGTAGCACCTTGGGGGAGCCAGATTATCTAGCATCTCAGACAGGAGACAGTGATAAGCTTGAGACAACAAAGAGCAGGAGGTTCCTGGTGAGATAGCAGGAAGGAGTCAGGGATGAAGGCTGTTGAATGCAGTGTGATGCAAATGTCATGTTGTGTGTGATGTAAATGCCATGAAACTTAAGGGGAGAGTTTCTGCTTCAATGTTCAGTCAGTTCTGTGCTTGAAAGATGTGAGTGTGTAATAAATCGTCTGAAATGATTCCGCCTCTGATTTCACACACTCCACACCACCCCATTACAGAGTTAAACAGTTCATTGAATCAAACAATACTGAAACAATGAAATGGCCACCCCATAGTCCAGATTTAAACACCATAGAGAATCTCTGGAAAATCCCTGGCAACAAACTAATGGCTAAGAAACCCACTAGAGTTACTGAACTGTGGAAGAGACTGAAGAAGAATGGACCAAGATCAAACCAGAGCAGTGTGAGAAACTAGTGATGTCCTGTGGGCACAGATGTGCTGAAGTCATTCAAAGAAAGGGCCTCTACACTTCCTATCAATTTTTGAATCCTATAGCCCTAAAAAAAAAAAAAAAAAAAACTGCTTAAATTGTCATAGCGAATTAAGTTTTGACAGCTCACGTGCATGATGCCAAACACAGGAAGGAACCACACAGAGGGGCATGTTTGACAATTTTATTACTAGCAAAAATCCAAAGCGCACAGCTGCAGAAACAGTCACTCGCCAGAGGAAAGGCCCTGTGGAGAGAAGACGAGAGCCGTGAGCTGAGGAGTGGAGTAAGGGAAATGGGTGAGCCAAATTACCACTTACTTGGGAAATCCAAAGAGGACCGGCAGGGAATAGACGAACCAGTAGGATAAGAGGGTTGCTGATGGTGCCTGACCGGGTGGAGTAGGTCGCTGAGGAACGGTGTGGTGAGGCAGGAGAGCATGCGCAGTCCCGGAGACACACCTACACGGTGGCAGCAATGTGAGAAGAAAAGGAGAAATAAGGTTAACGGCGTGTTAACACTTAAGACTTATAATAGCTTGCCTAATCACGGGCAGTATACCCAGACGAGCCAGTGTTGACTGCACGGAGGGAGCCTCCTTATGTACGCTGGCTGATGAGCGGGTGCAGGTGTGTCTTCTGCCTCAGGTGCAGTGATGAATTCATGAATGTGAAGCCGGAGGGGAGGGTTGCGTCCCGCTGCCTATGACATAAATCTTCTCTTCTGACACAGTAGTAACTGTTCTCTAATTTTGCTCACTGTTTTTTTTTTGTTTTTTTTTTTTACAAAATAAATGTTTGCGTTGAAGTGCCTTGGTTATTTAAAAAAAACCATGCTAGTACAGCGGTGGTATGTATAGTCACAGCTGATATTCAGTGAAATTCTGAACAAGGAAGAATAACAATATTTTTGAATAAATCAAGTATTTATAAATTGTTCTCTAATTTTGGTCTCCACTGTATATACATGCTTCTATAGAGATCAAAAGTGGTGCTATATACACAAATAAGGTATGAAAATGTATGGAAAACATGACTAAATAATATGTAATAATAATAATGCATTGGATTTATATAGCCCTTTTCATGGACACTCAAAGATGCTTTACAATGGATACATTATTCATTCACTCCACAGTCAGACATTGATAGTGGTAAACTACTACTGTAGCTACAGCTGCCCTGGGGCAGACTGACGGAAACGTGGCTCCAGGGCCGCTGCACCTCTCTGACCACTACCAAACATTTACACACATTCATCCCCAGTGTCATGGACACTGAAGGCAAAGTGGATAGAGCGTCTTGCCCAGGGACACAATAACAGGATGGCTGGGGAGAGTGGAATTCGAACTGCCATCCCTCTGGTTATCTGTATGTTATTTTCAGGCATCTGTATTAAAAAAAAAAGACTAACTTTATTTTCTTCAAATTTAGTATGTTTGCACCACTGTTACTCAGTAGCAGAAGCAGTTAGAAGGATTCTGACTGTTTTGCCAAAACACTGAATGTTTTCTTTTGAATGAGACCATCCCCATGAATAAGCTGCAAGGGGCTGAAGAACAGCTTTTACTTTACTTTGGGTATGTTATTTTTACATGTTTTTAGGGAAATTGGCTGGAATGGTAATAAACCAACAATAATCATAAGCTGAACATTACAGCATAACAGCTGTGTGGTTCTCCACTGGTTTCCCTCACACCACAGATTCATTTCTGGCTGGTGGGCATTATTTCTCCTAATCTTCCTCTGCTCCTGGTCTCTATGATGTCTGACAAGTTCAAAATTATATGGCTGTGGTCCCTCATATGAATACAGACTTATTTTCCTCCTCTTCAGAGGATAAACTACTACAAATCCTCCATTCACAACCTACTGTACCTCTTTATAGGAACTTGACAAGTTTTGAAGGGTGTGACTTCACCATTCCCAGCTTTAGGGTTTAAGTTTAAGTTTAATATTTATTTGAAAGGGACATTACATACTAATGAAAATGAACACAAATGTATGTCAGATTTAGCAATGCTGCTAATTTGCATCTGTAGTCCCCCGGCAGGTCACAAAAACACACAAACAAGCAATCATACACTAGCAGAACAACTGCAATGAAACTGTACAAAGTGGATATGCTAAAGTGCAAGAGTTAAGGTGTTACAAAACAAAACCTTCAAATGTCACACAAGTGAAGTGCTGTGTATGCACACACACGCATGCACCCAAACACCTCACAGCAACAACAGACAGCAACAGACAAGAGGCAGGGCATATGTGTGTGATGCACGGGCACACTGCGTGGTTGAATGTGTTATATTGTTGTAGCCGTGTCTAAGAAGAATTTCTGTCACTGACTGGGATAGACAGTAAAGTTATCTATCTATCTATCTATCATATATACAGTAGTGTGAAAAAGTGTTTGCCCCTTCCTGATTTCTCATTTTTTGTGTTTGTCACACTTAAATGTTTCAGATCATCAAACAAATTCAAATATGAGACAAAGATAACACAAGTAAACACAAAATGCAGTTTTAAAATGAAGGTGCTTATTATTAAGGGGAGAGGGGATCCAAACCTACATGGCCCTGTATGAAAAAGTGATTGCCCCCTAAACCTAATAACTGGTTGGGCCACTCTTAGCAGCAACAACTGCAATCAAGCATTTGTGATAACTGGCAGTGAGTCTTTTTCAGCGCTGTGGAGGAATTTTGGCCCACTCATCTTTGCAGAATTGTTGTAATTCAGCCACATTGGAGGGCTTTTGAGCATGAACCGCCTTTTTAAGGTCATGCCACAGCATCTCAATGGGATTCAGGTCAGGACTTTGACTAGGCCACTCCAAAGTCTTCATTTTGTTTTTCTTAAGCCATTCAGAGGTGGACTTGCTGGTGTGTTTTGGATCATTGTCCTGCTGCAGAACTCAAGCGCGCTTCAGCTTGAGGTCACGAACAGATGGCCGGACATTCTCTTTCAGGATTTTTTTGATAAACAGCAGAATTCATGGTTCCATTTAACACAGCAAGTCTTCCAGGTCCTGAAGCAGCAAAACAGCCCCAGACCATCACAATACCACCACCATATGTTACTGATGGTGTGATGTTCCTTTTCTGAAATGCTGTGTTACTTTTACGCCAGATGTAATGGGACACACACCTTCAAAAAAAATCAGCTTTTGTCTAGTCAGTCCACAGAGTATTTTGGGGATCATCAAGATGTTTTCTGGCAAAACTGAGATGAGCCTTTATGCTCTTTTTGCTCAACAGTGGTTTTCATCTTGGAACTCTGCTATGCAGGCCACTTTTGCCCAGTCTCTTTCTTATGGTGGAGTCATGAACACTGACCTTTACTGAGGCAAGTGAGGCCTGCATCTCTTTGAATATTGTTGTGGGGTCTTTTGTGACCTCTCGGATGAGTTGTCGCTGCGATGTTGGGGTAATTTTGGTCAGCAAGCTACTCGTGGGAAGGTTCACCACTGTTCCATGTTTTCGCCGTTTGTGGGTAATGGCTTTCATTGTGGTTCGCTGGAGTCCCAAAGCTTTAGAAATGGCTTTATAACCTTTTTCAGACTGATAGATCTCATTTACTTTGTTTCTCAATTGTTCCTGAATTTCTTTGGATGGCAGCATGATGTCTAGCTTTTGAGGATCTTTTGGTCATCTTCACTTTGTCAGGCAGGTCCGATTTAAGTGATTTCTTGATTGAGAACAGGTGTGGCAGTAATCAGGCCTGGGTGTGGCTAGAGAAATTGAACTCAGCTTTCCAAAGATGTGATAAACTACAGTTAATTTATGTTTTAAAAGGGGGCAATCACTTTTTCACACAGGGCCATGTAGGTTTGGATTTTTTTTCCCTTTAATAATAAACATCTATATTTATAAACTGCATTTTGTGTTTGCTTGTGTTATCGTTGTCTAATATTTAAATTTGTTTGATGATTTGAAACATTTAAGTGTGACAAACATACAAAAAAATGGGAAATCAGGAAGGGGACAAACACTTTTTCACACCACTGTATATGCGTATGCTGCAGAGCATCCACTAGTTATGGGTACAGTTTTGGTTGTTTAAAAGCCAATTTTTACAGTGTGTCTTAAAAGTGTTTAGTGTAGTTCATTCTCTGACTGCAGGTGGTATATTATTCCAGATCTTGGTGCCCCCCACTAATAGCACAGACTGAGCAAATGTGGTGTATCTGTGGGGGACCTCACAGTCTCCTGTAGTGATTGCTCTGGTGGTTGTGCCAGTGACAGTCCTCAGTTTAACATATTCTCCCAGGAAGGGGGGGGGGAATGCATAGCCATTTAATATTTTATAAATTGAACAGGTAAATTTGAGAATTTTATAATTTTCAAAAGACAGAAAATTGTATTTCTTGTTAATGTGACAACAGTGATATGTGGGATCTTTCTTATCAAAGATTTTTATGGCTTTTTGTATAAAGATTCAATGGGTTTGATTATGGTTACACCAGTGAGTGACCAGCTGGTAAAACAGTAATCAATATGTGAGAAGATCCTAGCATTTTGGCCGCACTAACTGTCAGCAATGGTGTAATTTGTTTAAATATAGGGTGTAGCCAGGAGGCAATTTGGTTATTTTTCAGCAAGGGGGATGACTGGTATTCACAAATTTAGCTTTAAGGTACTAATGGATAAAAGTAAATTAGATGAAAATGTGCAAGCGTGAAAGATGAAAGCAGACGAGGCAGCGAGTTAGATGACACATGAACTTTATTCCTCTTCCAACATAAAACACAGAAACTCTCTCTCTCAGTGCCTGAGCAAACTCTTTTATACACTTCTATTCCCATCTCTGGCACACAGGGTAAACACATTAACATACAGACATAAAAGACATGTACACACATTAACATGACATTGACACACACGTCACAGAGTAGGTCTTGCTACCTAACATTCGCACCCATGCATCCTCAGGTGTGAACCTGGTGATGTGGGGGGTGAAAGGCAAATCTTTGTTTAGCTCCTCTCACCTTTCTCCATTAGCATCCCTAACTGTCTTCTCCCCCACCAACCCCATTGTCCCGGGTGGAGTGCCATGTGTATTGTATCCACCACATAGCCCACCCCCGAACATCCAGAAGAGGCTGTAACCCTCTGGCACCTTGAGCTTGAGCCAGTGCCCGTAACAGCTGTAACGTGGAGTCGCTGGTCCAGCTGAAGCATCTTGCTGTTGAGGTGGGCAGGAGACGAACTCAGCCTCCGGCCCACAGTCCTGAGGAGGGGGAAAGGGTGGGGAGGGGAAAGACCTAGTCTGCGGCCAACAGCTTTCTGTAGGGGGAACACCAACTTGCAGAGCCACTGTAGGTGGGCGTCCACACCGGGGGGCTTGAGTCATCACCACCTGTTCATATGCCAACACATAAGCGGGCTTAAGCCTGTCAATGCAGACAGTTTCCTTATGCCCCCCAAAGTCCAACACAAAATGCTTTGCCCCATTTTCCATCACTCTGAACGGTCCATCATGCGGTGGGCGCAGCGGGGTTCTGTGTGCATCGTGCCTAACAAAAACGAACTTGGTGCTCTGTAAGCTCTTTGGGACAAAGGTGTGGGGAAAACAATGGTGCACCAGGCCCAGCACATTGGCCGGCCTTGAACCGTGAAAAAATTGTGTGGGTAGGTCAGTCCCAGGTGTGGGGTTTTCCAGTAAAAATTCCCCGGGGATCCACAGCGGCTGAGAAAAAGAGTCCTGCCGGGGAGGCTGCCAGATCCTCCTTAGGCACGGAGCTCAACCCTAGCAAGACCCAGGGCAGGTAGTTGATCTAATTTGCATCCGGGAGTGAAGCTCTGAGTGCTGCTTTAAGCAACCTATAAAAATGTTTGCGTAACCCGTTAGCCTGGGGGTTGTACGTGGTGGTGCAGTGGATTTTGACCCCCAGGCTCTGGGCCATAGCGGACCAGAGTTCCAAAACGAATTGCAGACCCCTGTCGGAAGTGATGTCCGACGTGGATTCGAACCGTGCAACCCATCCATCCATCCATCCAGCTTCTACCACTTTTACGGCGGTCCAGGTCACTGAGGCAGCAGTTCAAGCAGAGAAGCCCAGATTTCCCTCTCCCCAGCCACCTGCTCCAGCTCTTCAGAGAGGATACCAAGGCGTTCCCAGACCAGCTGGGAGACATAGTCTCTCCAGCGAGTCCTGGGTCTGCCCCGGGGTCTCCTCCCAGTGGGACGTGCCCAAAACGCCTCAAGTGGGAGGAGTCCAGAAGGCATCCTAATCAGATGCCCATATCACCTCAACTGACTCCTTTCAATGTGGAGGAGCAGTGGTTCTACTCTGAGCCTCTCCCGAATGACTGAGCTCCTCACCTTATTTCTGAGGGTGAGTCCAGCAATCCTACAGAGAAAGCTCATTTCAGCCGCTTGTATCCACGATCTCGTTCTTTCGGTCATTACCCAAACCTCGTGACCATAGGTGAGAGTAGGAACGTAGATTGACTGGTAAATCGACAGCTTTGTCTTAGAACTCAGCTCCCTCTTCACCACAACAGACCAGTACAACGTCCGCATCACTGCAGATGCTGCTCCAATCCATCTGTCGATCTCTCGCTCCATTCTCCCCTCACTCGTGAATTATTTTATTTAGCGAATGCAAAGTCCTTAAGCCAAGCAGTTGCCTCCTGGTTTGCTGTATGGAGGGTGTGTAATCCTCCTTCCAGTCTTTGGAGCGGGCAAGCCTCTATGATGTGTTCCATTGTTTGCTCCTCTCCACATGCGCACAGTGGGCTAGGGCTACTGCCCCATCTGTAAAGGCTGGCCAAGCAGGGGCCATGTCCAGTCCTGAAGCGATTGAGTGTAGACCACTGTCTCCTTGGGAGGTTGGTGCCCGGGACCTGTTGGTTGGGGTTTATCACCAGCTGTTTGTTTGGGACCTCCTTGGTCTCCCATTCCTCTTGCCAAGCTGTCTGGATGGTGAAGTCAGCTGGGGGAGGGTTTTTCCCAATCGGCCGTCTGGATGGAAGTCGGGCAGTGGGTGGGGTGTAGATATCTGCATGGATTGGTAAGTGAGGAGAATCTTTAACTTTTTGGAGCATCCTTTGAGTTAATGCTGCTCGCCGGATGTGTGGAGGGGCTATGTTTGACAGTACAGAGAGCCAGGGGAGTGGTGTTGAGCAGATTGTTCCAGTTATAGTTCTCATGGTTGTGTTGAGCTGGGTGTCTACATGGTGTGTGTAAGATGACCTGGACCAGACAGGGGCACAATATTCTGCTACAGAGTATGAAAGGGCCAGTGCTGAGGTGCGCAGGGTGGAGACTGCCGCCCCCCATTTTGCACCAGCGAGCTTGCAGAGCAGGTTGTTTCGTACCTTCACCTTAGCGTGAATAAGACCCCAAGATACTTAAACTCCTCCACTTGGGACAGGAGCCTGTCCCCAACCCGGAGAGGACAATCCACCTTTTTCCGGCTGAGGACCATGGACTCGGACTTGGAGGTGCTGATTCTCATCCCAACCACTTCACACTCAGCAGCAAACCGTCCCAGCAAGAACTGCAGGTCATTGCTGGATGAAGCTAACAGGACAACATCATCTGCAAACAACAGAGATGAGATCCTGTGGTCACCAAGCATGACACCCTCCATTCCCTGGCTGCACCTAGAAATCCTGTCCATAAAAATTATGAACAGGATCGGTGACAAAGGGCAGCCCTGGCGGAGTCCAACTCTCACTGGGTCTCTGTACGACCGTTGTCGTACAGAGACCGAATAGCTCGAAACAACAAGCCCATACCCTATACTCCCGAAGCACTCCCCACAAAAAACCACGAGGGACACAGTCGAATGCCTTCTCCAAGTCCACAAAACACATGTAAACTGGTTGGGCAAACTCCCACGAACCCTCGAGAATTCTCGAGAGGGTAAAGAGCTGGTCCAATGTGCCACGGCCAGGACGAAAACCACATTGCTCCTCCTGAATCCGAGGTTCGACCAGCGGCCGGACTCTCCTCTCCAGTACCTTGGCATGGACCTTCCCAGGGAGGCTGAGGAGTGTGATCCCTCTAAAGTTGGAGCACACCCTCAGGTCCCCTTTTTTGAAGAGAGGAACCACCACCCTGGTTTGCCATGCCAAAGGCACTCCCCCCGACCTCCACACAATGTTGCAGAGGCGTGTCAACCATGACAGCCCTACAACATCCAGGGCCTTGAGCTACTCAGGGCGTATCTTGTCCACCCCCGGGGCCCGGCCACCAAGGAGATTTTTAACCACCTTGGTGACCTCAGCCCCTGTGACAGGCGAGCCACCCCCCTTGTCCACAAGCCCTGCTTCCTCTATGGAAGGCGTATCAGTGGGATTGAGGAGATCCTCAAAATATTCCTTCCACCGCCTGACCATATCCCCAGTCGAAGTCAACAGCGCCCCATCCACACCATACACAGTGTGGACAGGGAGCTGCTTTTCCCTCCTGAGCCACCGAACAGTTTGCCAGAATCTCTTCGAGGCCGACCGAAAGTCTTGTTCCATGGTGTCACCGAATTCTTCCCATACCCGGGTTTTTGCTTCAGCAACCACCTGAGCTGCACTCCGTTTGACCTGCCGGTACACCCCAACTGCTTCGGGAGTCCCACAAGCCAACCAAGCCTGATAGGACTCCTTCTTCAGCTTAATGTCCCCCCTCACCACTGGTGTCCATCACTTGGTTCGGGGATTGCCACCACGAGATGCACCGACCACCTTGCGGCCGCAGTTCTGGGCCGCCACTTCAACAATGGAGGTGGAGAACATGGCCCATTCAAACTCCATGTCTCCAGACTCCCTCGGAATGTGGTTGAAGTTCTTCCGGAGGTGGAAGTTGAAGACCTCCCAGACAGGGGCCTCAGCCAGACATTCCCAGCACACCCTCACTATACGTTTAGGTCTACCAGGTCTGAATGGCATCCTCCCCTGCCATCGGATCCAACTCACCACCAGGTGGTGATCAGTTGACAGCTCTGCACCTCTCTTTACCCAAGTGTTCAAGACATACGGTCGCAGGTCTGATGGCACGATAACAAAATCGATCATCAACCTGCAACCTAGGGTGCCCTGGTGCCAGGTGCACATATGGACACCCTTATGCTTGAACATGGTGTTCATTATGGACAAACTGTGGTTAGCACAGAAGTCCAATAACTGAACACCACTCAGGTTCAGATCAGGCAGGCCGTTCCTCCCAGTCACCCCCCTCCAGGTTTCACCGTGCAGCCCAAGCCGACAAAAAAGCACGAGCCACATTTCCGCGGATGTAGTGGAAGCCAGCAGCACCACTTCAGGCCATCACATGATGCGGTCCATGATTGTCAAAAGGTGTGTGAAATATTGTGATGATGGGAGGGGGCCCACCAAATCCACATGGACGTGGTCGAACCTCCTGGCTGGAATTTGGAATGGCTCGAGGGGGGCTTTGGTGTGCTTGGATCGAGGGGAGCTTTGGTGTGCTTGTGCACTTTGGCCCACTGGCATGTGACGCACACTGCAGCCCACTCTTTCACTTCCCTGTGTAAGTGCAGCCAGACAAACTTTTCCCCCACCAGTTTAACCGAGGCGTGCACGCCGGGGTGTGAGAGGGAGTGGACTGACTCAAAAAAAATGTGGCGGCGCCAAGCGCTCGGAATCACCAGGCATGGGAGACCGGTGGAGAGGTCGCAGATCAAGGAGGGCACCCTTCTTGCACTGCCCTGCTCTCCAGTTTTAACCCAGTAGGCGCGGACTGGAGCGCGCAAAGGTCTGCGTCTCTCGTTTGCGTCGTAGCCATGGCAGGGAAATCTATTCCCATGTAGACCGGGGAGACTAACATGTGCGACAGGCAGTCAGCCACAACATTAAGCTTACCGGCTACGTGCTGGATGTTGGTTGTAAATTCCAAGATCGCAGCCAAATGTCGTTGCTGCCGGGCCGACCACGATTCTGAGACTTTGGACATTGCATACATTAACAGCTTATTATCAACGAACGCGGTGAACTCGTGCCTTTTCAGCCAAAACTGGAAGTGGCGCGTTGCCAGGTGGAGGGCCAAGAACTCTCTGTCAAACGTATTGTATTTGTGTTCGCTGTTGCGCAAAGTACGGCTGAAAAATGCAAGCGCCTACCACGCACTGGAAACATACTGCTCCATCACTGCCCCTATGGCAATGTCAGATGCGTCAGTGATGAGTGCTATCCGCGCTGACAGGGCAGGGTGGGCTAGCAAAGCAGTGTTAGCGAGCGCTATTTTGGTGTTTATGGAAGCCTGGACTCGCTCAGCGGTCCAGTCGATGTTTTCTGTGGGCTTCTTTTTTTGAGTGCGGCATACAACAGCTGCAGCAGCTGGGTTATTTGGAGGAGGAAACGGTTGTAAAAGTTGACCATGCATTTCCTGCAGGGCCTTCACGGTCTGCGGATGCAGAAAGTCCAGCATGGCGCACACCTTATCAGGCAGCAGAATCGCACCCTCCGGTGAAATGTGGTGACCCAAAAAGTGAATCACTGGCACACCGAACTGGCACTTCACCAGGTTAACGATAAGTCTGTGCGCTTCCGACCTCTGGAAGACTAGTTTGGGATGGACGAGGCACTCCTCCACAGACGCGCTAGCCGCCAGAATGTCGTCTAAGTAGACAAAAATGAAAAGCAGGTCAAGGAGCACCATGTCCATCATTCTTTGGAAGGTTTGCGCCACGCCCTTTGACCCGAACTGCATGCGTAAAAACTCAAAAAGGCCAAAAGGAGTTATTACTGCTGTTTTGGGAACGTCCGCCATGTGCACCGGGACCTGGTGGTAACTGCGGACCAGATCCACTTTCGTAAAAACACGCATCCTGGCCAGGTGCACGGAAAAGTCCTGGATGTGCGGGATGGGATGCTGATCGTGTTCCGTGGCATTGTTCAGAATCCCCAGGTTGGCAGGGGTTGGAACCTTTCTGTGTGGAGTTTGCATGTTCTCCCTGTACTGCATGGGTTTACTCTGGGGGCTCCGGTTTCCTCCCACAATCCAAAGACATGCATGTTAGGTTAATTGGCTGTTCTAAATTGTCCCTAGATATCTGTTTCCTATAGGCCCTTAGAATAGAGGGTTAGTATTAGTAAAAGCGCTTTGAGTGGTCTTTCTGACTAGAAAAGCGCTATATAAGTGCAGGTTAGTTAGTTAGAAATCACCGCACAGTCGTCACGACCCATCGGCCTTAGGCACCATGTGTAGTGGGGATGCCCACGGGCTGTTGGAGCACTGGCTAGTTTACCCGCGTCCAGTTGCCGAGGTCACGTGAACACCAGTGGGCCTTTTGTGGTTATGAAATGTTCAACCCTGTGTTTGGTTACTGTAGCAGAAAACGCCATAACCGTGAGTGCTGGGAACTGTGAAAGTAAATGCTGGTACTTGCCCCCTGGAGCTATAATGTTAGCCTGTGTTGTTGGCCCAGTTCCCCGAGCTGTGCAGAGCAAGGAGGAAAAAGAGACAGCATCCACTAAACGTCTGTTGGCAACATCGACTAACAACCCATAAGCACATAAAAAGTCTGCGCCTAAAATGGGGACAGAACATGCCACCACCACAAAGTCCCATTGGTAACTGAGTCTGTGTAAGCACACCGTCAACGTCCGTTTGCCAAACATCCTGGTGTTGGGTCCATTGGCAGCCATGAGCTCGGGACCGCTGCCTCCTGCCAATCTGTCTGCGCTAACCGGCAGAATGAGGCTCGTCTGGGAGCTGGACGTCTCCCCGAATGTGTGTCTGTGATGAAAAGCAGCTTGTTCCTGTCACCAGCAGTTGCAGCTGCTACTGACTGCTGGCCGTGCGATTTCCCTGGTTTCTTGAATTGGTATGGCGGCAGACAGCATTGGGCAGCGAACTGGACGACACACAAACTTTACTCCTCTTCCAACATAAAACACAGAAACTCTCTCTGAGTGCCTGAGCAAACTCTTTTATACACTTTTCTTCCCGCCTCCGGCACACAGGGTAAACACATTAACATACAGACATAAAAGACATGTACACACATTAACATGACATTGACACACACGTCACAGAGCAGATCTTGCTACCATACATTTGCACCCCTGCATCCTCAGGTGTGAACCTGGCACGGCGGGGGGCGAAAGGCACATCTTTGTCTAGCTCGTCTCATCTTTCTCCATTAGCATCCCTATCTTCTCCCCCGCCAACCCCATTGTCCTGGGTGGAGTGCCATGTGTATTGTGTCCACCACACAAGAATAAATGTGCAAAAATATGATAAAAGACACCAATTTAAAAATTCAAAAAGTTGTACGCTGTGGGGATCCACCTCAGTATATTTACACTCAGACTTAAAAGACAAAAAGTAATCGTCATGGGGGGTTTGTGTGTGGATGTGGGGGTGGTGTGTTGATGTGAACAGTGACAAAGAGAATGGGAATTACAAAGGCTTTGATATTAAGGCAGCACACAGAGAAGGCTGACCGAGTGGTATGATTTAAGAGCAGAGGTGCCTGAGAGCTGTTCCTTTTTCTGTTGCTTGTGTTTCTAGAGAAATGTGAGAGAGAGAGTTGAATAAAGCCTGATATGATCTGGACCTCTCTGCCTGATTAGTCCTCTCTCCACAACGTTATAATTTAACTGCATTGAATAAAAAAGTTTAGCCAGCATCCAGATGAGCTTTGCAAATTTACAAGAAAAAAGTTTAAAATTTACAAGAAACAAGTTTCAAATTTAACAGGTAAAAAGTTGGTAATTTTTCAGAAAAAAGTTGGTCAGGTCTATAAAAAAGTTTATATGAAAAAAGCTAGCACATTTTTGAGGAAAAGGTTGTAAATTTACAGGAGAAAAGTTACAACTTCTTGAGGAAAAAGTTGCAAATGTATAGGGAAAAAGTTGCAAAATTCTGAGAAAAAAGTTGCAAATTTATGAGCAAAAATGTTCCATATCTACAGGAAAAAATGTAGTTTATGAGGGGAAAATTTTCAGATTTATGAGAAAAAAAAGGTGCAAATATTTGAAACAAAATTGTAGATTTACAGGAAAAAGTTGCAATTTTATGAGCAAAAATGTTGCAGATTTATAGGAAAAGAGTTAAAAAGGTAAAGAAAGTAAAAAAGCAAACTTCCTATTCCATGAGACAAAATTTTCAGATTTAGAGGAAAAAATTGCAAATTTATAGGAAAAAGTTTCACATTTTTGAGGAAAAAACTTGCAAATTTATACAGGAAAAAGTTGCAAATTTTTGAGAAAAAAGTTGCAAATTTATGGGAAGAGTTACACATTTTTAAGAAAAAACTTGCAAATCTATGACAAAAAATTTTCAGTCTTGTAGAAGAAGTTTCAAATTTATAGGGAAAAAGTTGCAAATTTTTGAGACAAAAGTTGCCAATTTGCAAGAAAAAAGTTGCAAATTTTTGAGGAAAAAAGTTGCAAAATTATGAGCAAAAATGTTGCAGATCTACAGGAAAAAATGCAGTTTATGAGGAAAAAATTTTCAGATTTATGAGAAAAAAGTTGTAAATATTTGAGACAAAATTACAGACTTACAGGAAAAAAATTGAAAATTTTTGAGGAAAAAGTAGTAAATTTATAGGAAAGGAGTTACAGATTTGTACACAAATTTATGGGAAAAAAGTTGCAAATTTTTGAGAAAAAAGTTGCCAATTTGCAGGAAAAGAAGTTGCAAATTTATGAGCAAAAATGTTGCAGTTTGACAGGAAAAACTGCAAATTTCTGAGGAAAAATTTACACATTGTTGAGAAAAAAGTTGCAAATTTATAAGAAGAGTTACACAGTTTTGAAAGAAAAAACTTCCAAATTCACAAGATAAAATTTTCAAATTTAGAAGAAAAAGTTGCAAATTTATAGGAAAAAGTTTCACATTTTTTGAGGAAAAAAGTTGCAAATTTGCAGGAAAAAGGTTGCAATTTTTTGAGAAAAAAGTGGCAAATTTATAGGAAAAGCACCACACATTTTTGCTCCACAAATATATAGGATGTTGCAATTTTTTGAGAAAAATGTTTTAAAAAAATTATGTTCCATCCATCCATCCATCTTCTACCGCTTTTCCGGAGGTCCGGGTCGTGGAGGCAGCAGTTCAAGCAGAGAAGCCCAGACTTCCCTCTCCCCAGCCACCTGCTCCAGCTCTTCAGAGAGGATACCAAGGCGTTCCCAGAACAGCTGGGAGACATAGTCTCTCCACCGAGTCCTGGGTCTGCCCCGGGGTCTTCTCCCAGTGGGATGTGCCCAAAACACCTAAGTGGGAGGCGTCCAGGAGGCATCCTAATCAGATGCCCATACCACCTCAACTGACTCCTTTCAATGTGGAGGAGCAGCGGTTCTACTCTGAGCCTCTCCCGAATTGTCATGGTTCAAGCGCCGGTCTCGTCCGCGCTTGAGCCATGCATCATCTTCACCAGGTTTGACAGCAGTGTGTACCTTCTGGCTCCCTGAGCCTTTATTGTGACAGTGCTCGGGGGGGCTTCCTGCTGTCAAGTCTGACAGCTGTGCTGCATTTCAGCTCATCAGCTGCTCTCCATTTAAGAGGGCTCTGGGAGCAGAATATTGCGGCAGTCTCGTCAACGATTGTTCGTCAAAGAATTCTCCTTGCCAGACGTTGAGCGAGCGTTCCTAGGCTCAGACATCAACTATTCCTTCATGGTCTGACGTATCGACCATCCCTGGGTTATGATTGTAAGTGTGCTTCTTGTTTGCCTCATGGTCACGTGTATCTAGTGTTGTATGTTTTAGCCCACCGTGGCTCATTGTTGTGTGTTGTGCTTTTGTTAACAATAAACTGTGCAAACTTCACCGGTGTCTTTGGCATCTTATGGTGGCTCGCGAGGGCCACTGCATGACAGTAGACTGCCGCCACACTGAGACGCCGTTCCCGGTGAGTTTGCTTAATTGGACGATTGTTTTTCTCTGTCTGGGTAACTGCGTGCTGGGAGAATGCCGTCGCTCAGGGGCCACGCTCGGAGTCTGGGCTACGAGCTGGTGGAGGCTTTGGACTACGTAGATGAAACACTCATCACTGCCTCCCTCTGCGACTTTCGCAGCGATGTACATCGGTACCTAGACCTCGCTGAGGATATCCTTAGTCCCCTTCCTCGCTTTGCCGACCACGTTGAAGTCGTTGCAAGGAGGGAGGACATCGTCGCACAACATGAGATACTCCGTGGGCTGGAGGGAACCTCCGGCAGGAAGCCGAAGAGGAGGCATCCTTGCTCCCCGCTTTGGGATCCCATTCCTGTCCCCGATCCAGTCCAGGAGTCCGCACCACCCAGGGGTCATCCCCGAACGAGCATGACGTCAGCCGGGAATCCCCCAGAGAGGTTACAGCTGACAGCAATCTCTATCTGGGACCGAGTGACTGCAGCTCGCTCCGCCGGTCACCCCACACAAATCATTAAGCACGTGACGGCGGCTGTCAGGCTGGTTGAGAGGAACCCCGAGCTGAGTGACTATCCGGAGTACGCTGACTTGCTCGCCTCCGTTTCTGCTCAAGAGCGGTGTTTCCCGGACCTCACCTTTGCCTCGCCATCAGCCAGAAGACGTCGGCGCCACGCTCAAAGCGAACCTCAGCAAAACCCCCATCTGAATCCGCTTCCGGCAAAGCCCGTAAGTGGACCTCCACGAGCGGCCCCTCCTCGTCCTTCCAGGGGGCCCTCTGTTACCATCCAGCAGGGAAAGGGAGGAACAACGTCCCCTACAGCAAGCACCATCCATCCTCCAGGAAACAAGCAAGTGCAAGTTTATTCTTCTCTTCATAGTTGTGATTTGCCTTGTCTGACTCCTGGGGGCGGAGTTCAGGGTTCGCAGTCCCCCGAGCTCCCACCACCTGCTGTAGCTCTTATCTCTAAACATGCTGCCTCTGCATCTCCCTCCGCTGAGCGTCCATGACGCCAGGCCTACGTCGCCGGACGAGGAGGGGGCCTGCGGTTCTGGAGAGCCTGGTTCCAGCCCAGCAGCCATGTCATGGGCAGAGGAGAAGAGCGGACTGCAGCATGGAGCCTGCACCAACGATGAAGCGTCCCCGGGTCTCCACATTGGAACAGTTCGAGCCAATGGGTCGAGGGTCATGCCGGGCAGGTCGTCGGCGTGAACGTCAGCGCCGGAGGGTCCTCAGACTGCAGACACCATCATGCCAGCTGCGAAACCCGCCGTGGCCGAGTGGGAGCCTGATGACGAACTTCTTCGCCCTGAGCCTGGATCGACGAAGTCCTGGACAGCGACAGAACCCGAGTGCAGGCAAGTGCTCTACTTTGTTTTTCTCCTTTCTGTAGCATTTCTGCCTGCATTTCTGCCTGCCTCTCGGGGAGGCGAGTCAGGGACAGCCGTCTGCTGCACCCGAGCTCGTCTCGCTGGGCTCTGTCGCTACCAGTGATTCTGATCCCGGTTCTTTCTTGTCTTCTGAGCCTTCTTCCAGAGTCACCGATGCGGAGCCAGTCGCAGTCGCTGTGCTGGAGGTTCCAGGTTCGGGGTCGGTGGTCGTCACTGGTGCCGCGCCGACCCAGTCGGGGTCCAACGTGGGTGCAGCCGAGACCCAATCGGGGTCTGACGCGGGTGCAGCCAAGACCCAATCGGGGTCCAATGCGGGTGCAGCCGTGAGTGCACCATCGGTATAGGTCAAGGTCAGTGAAGGAGCTGCAGACCCTTTGCCACCTGACATTGTGCGGGCTCGTCGTCGGCCTGGGACTGGGGTAGGCCGCCCTATCATGTCCTGTTTCTCGTAATCACCCGTTGGCCATTGGACGCAGGGAGACCACCGGAACTGCCTCCATTGTTTTTGGACTCTGCCTGTCGTCATCCTCTTGGGTTGTGTGGTCCCATTGAGGTTGAAGGTCATTCAATGTCATAGTTTTGCTCTGTGCTTTGCCTTTGTTAGCATGTTTTTTTTTCACTTGTGGGTTGTTGTTTTTTTTCTTTTCTTGCCCTGTGTGTTACTGTGCATTATGGAGTATTGCATTTTCTGTTAAACGTGCTCTGTAATTGCCTCATTTGTGGCTGTTTTAATTATGATTTGTGCATTGGGAAGTATTGTGTTTTTCTGTTGCTGGTCCTCTCCCTCCAGGCCTGCTCCCCCATTCGCCCACCCTGGGGGAGTGGGGGGGGGGCTTGGGTATCATTGGACGTTCAGAGCTCGCCCTTGGGGGGGAGGAACTGCCACGGTTCGAGCGCCGATCTCATCCGTGCTCGAGCCATGCATCATCTTCACCAGGTTTGATAGCAGTGTGTACCTTCTGGCTCCCCGAGCCTTTATTGTGACAGCGCTTGGAGGGGCTTCCTGCTGTCAAGTCGACAGCTGTGCTGTATTTCGGATCATCAGCTGCTCTCCATTTAAGAGGGCTCTGGGAGAAGAATATTGCGGCAGTCTCGTCAACGATTGTTCGTCAAAGAATTCTCCTTACCAGACGTTGAGCGAGCGTTCCTAGGCTCAGACATCAACTATTCCTTCATGGTCTGACGTATCGACCATTCCTGGGTTATGATTGTAAGTGTGCTTCTTGTTTGCCTCATGGTCACGTGTATCTAGTGATGTAAGTTTTAGCCCACCATGGCTCATTGTTTTGTGTTGTGCTTTTGTTAACAATAAACTGTGCAAACTTCAACGGTGTCTTTGGCGTCTTATGGTGGCTCGCGAGGGCCACCGCATGACACGAATGACTGAGCTCCTCACCCTATCTCTGAGGGTGAGTCCAGCAATCCTATGGAGAAAGCTCATTTCAGCCGCTTGTATCCGCAATCTTGTTCTTTCGGTCATTACCCAAAGCTTGTGACCATAGGTGAGAGTAGGAACGTAGATAGACTGGTAAATCGACAGCTTTGCCTTAGAACTAAGCTCCCTCTTCACCACAACAGACTGGTACAACGTCCGCATCACTGCAGATGCTGCTCCAATCCATCTGTCGATCTCTCGCTCCATTTTCCCCTCACTCGTGAATAAGACCCCAAGATACTTAAACTCCTCCACTTGGGGCAGGAGCCTGTCCCCAACCCAGAGAGGACAATCCACCTTTTTCCGGCTGAGGACCATGGACTCGGACTTGGAGGTGCTGATTCTCATCCCAGTCGCTAAACACTCAGCGGCAAACCGTCCCAGCAAGAGCTGTAGGTCATTGCTGGATGAAGCCAACAGGACAACATCATTTGCAAACAACACAGATGAGATCCTGTGGTCACCAAACATGACACCCTCCATTCCTTGGCTGCGCCTAGAAATCCTGTCTATAAAAATTATGAACAGGATCGGTGACAAAGGGCAGCCCTGGCGGAGTCCAGCTCTCACTGGGAATGACTCCGACCGAGTGTTGGCAATATGAACCACACTCTCACAATGGTCGTACAGAGACCAAATAGCTCAAAACAACAAGCCCGATACACCATACTCCCGAAGCACCCCCCACAAAAAACCACGAGGGACACGGTCAAATGCCTTCTCCAAGTCCACAAAACACATGTAAACTGGTTGGGCAAACTCCCATGAACCCTCAAGAATTCTCGAGAAGATAAAGAGCTGGTCCGATGTGCCACGGCCAGAACGAAAATCACATTGCTCCTCCTGAATCCGAGGTTCGACCAATGGCCGGACTCTCCTCTCCAGTACCTTGGCATAGACCTTCCCAGGGAGTCTGAGGAGTGTGATCCCTCTAAAGTTGGAGCACACCCTGCGGTCCCCTTTTTTCCCCTTTTTTCCCCTTTTTTTTTTCAAGAGAGCAACCACCACCCCGGTTTGCCATGCCAAAGGCACTGCCCCCAACCTCCACGCAATGTTGCAGAGGCATGTCAACCATGACAGCCCTACAACATCCAGGGCCTTGAGGTACTCAGAGCGACCTCAGCCCCTGAGATAGGCGAGTCATCCCCTTCGTCCACAAACCCTGCTTCCTCTGTGGAAGGCGTATCAATGGAATTGAGGAGATCCTCGAAGTATTCCTTCCACCGCCCGACGATATCCCCAGTCGAAGTCAACAGCGCCCCATCCGCACCATACACAGTGTGGACACAGAGCTCCTTTCCCCTTCTGAGCCGCCGGACAGTTTGCCAGAATCTCTTCGAGGCCGACCGAAAGTCTTGTTCCATGGCCTTACCGAACTCCTCCCATACGTTTTTGCTTCAGCAACCACCCGAGCTTCACTCTGCTTGGCCTGCCAGTACACCTCAGCTGCTTCGGGGGTCCCACAAGCCAACCAAGCTTGATAGGACTCCCTCTTCAGCTTAACGGCCCCCCTCACCACTGGTGTCCACCACTTGGTTCGGGGGTTGCCACCACGAGATGCACCGACCACCTTGCGGCCGCAGCTCTGGGCCGCCGCTTCAACAACAGAGGTGGAGAACATGGCCCATTCAGACTGCATGTCTTCAGACTCCTTCGGAATGTGGTTGAAGTTCTTCCGAAGGTGGGAGTTGAAGATCTCCCAGACAGGGGCCTCAGCCAGACGTTCCCAGCATACCCTGACTATACGTTTGGGTCTACCAGGTCTGAATGGCTTCCTCCCCTGCCATCGGATCCAACTCACCACCAGGTGGTGATCAGTTGACAGCTCTGCACCTCTCTTTACCCGAGTGTCCAAGACATACGGTTGCAGGTCTGATGATACGATAACAAAATCGATCATCAACCTGCGACCTAGGGTGTCCTGGTGCCAGGTGCACATATGGACATCCTTATGCTTGAACATAGTGTTTGTTATGGACAAACTGTGGTTAGCACAGAAGTCCAATAACTGAACACCACTTGGGTTCAGATCGGGCAGGCTGTTCCTCCCAATCGCCCCCCTCCAGGTTTCACTGTTGTTGCCCATGTGCGCATTGAAATCCCCCAGTAGGACAATGGAGTCTCCAAGAGGAGCACCCCCCAGCACCCCAGTCAGAGACTCCAAAAAGGGTGGGTACTCTGAAACATCATTTGGTGCATAGGCACAAATGATGGTCAGGACCCGTTTCCCAGCCTGAAGGCGCAGGGAAGCAACCCTTTCATCCACCGGGGAAAACTCCAATATAGAGGCAGTAAGGTGGGGGGATGCAAGAATACCCACCCCTGCTCGTCGCCTCTTGCCCGGGGCAACCCCAGAAAAGGCCAAGCTCCAGCCCCTCTCCAGGAAACTGGTTCCGGAACTGGAGCTGTGTGTTGAGGTGAGGCCAACTATATCTAGCCAGTATCTTTCAACCTCGTACACCAGCTCAGGCTCCTTCCCCACCAGAGAGGTGACATTCCACATATCAAAAGCCAGTTTAGAAAGCTTGGGATCAGTCCGCCAAGGTCTCCGCCTTTGACCGCCACCTAATCCACATAGCACCGGACCCCCATGATCCTTCCTGTAGGTGGTGAGCCCACTGGAGAGCGGACCCATGTAACTCCTTCGGGCTGAGCCCGGCCAGGTCCCATGGGTGGAAACCCAGCCACCAGACGCTAGCCATTGAGCCCCTCCCCCGGGCCTGGCTCCAGGGTGGGGCCCCGGTAACCCCATATCGGGCGGGGTACACTGAATCCTTGATATAGAATTTATCATGAGAGTCTGTTGGATCGTTCTTAGTCTGGCCCTTCACCCAGGACCAGTTTGTCTTGGGTGACCCTATCAGAGGCAAATTGCCCCAGACAGCATAGCTCCTGGGATCACTGGGGCACGCAAACCTCCCCACCATGATAAGGTGACGATCCATGAGGAGGGAAAAAAAAAATTATGTTATGATCTGGAAAAGTTTGTTTTGATGTTATTGTCCTTTGCCTTGTTATTATTATTTGTATTTTTTTGTTCCCCTGGTTCCTTTGTGGTCGCCCCTGTGTTTCCCCGGTCTTTTGTGATATTGTGTGACCCCTTGTTATTATTATTGTCTACTGTGTTTCCCCCCAGTCTCTAGTCTGTTGTGTCATCCACTGTTTGTCCCTGTCATTGTCTTCTGTGTATCTCTTGTTCTTGTGGTCATGTCTCATGTGTATCCCATTCTTGTTTACCCATTGTTGCCAGTTCCTCATGTCTTCCACTCCAATAGCCAATTTCCTTCATGTGTGTTACCATTTAGCCATGATTGTCTCCCAGCTGTCTTATGTTTGTTAATTATTAGTATCCCTATTTATGTCAGTCTTTGTTTGTTGAGAGGTCACCATTGTTTCTTCCTGTGGTTAGTCCTGTGGTTTCTCTGTGTCCCAAGCTGTTCCCCATGAGTTTGTTTTTCCTCTGTGAGTTAGTTTTGTTTTCAGCCCTCATGCTGCTGTTTATTTGTGTTTTGAGTTAATAAATCATTCTTGCACTGTATTCCTGTCTGCACCTTGAGTCCTTCCTTTAATCTCATCTGCCTGGAGGCAGTAAGATGACTATTTATGGGAAAAGAGTTGCACATTTTTGAGGGAAAAAAATTGAAAATTTATAGGAAAAAAGTGTCATGAACCTGGGTTTGGCAGTCCCAAACCCAGTTCTGACCTGTGGTTATTTTGGCCCACTTCTCTATTTTCCATCAGGCGCTTCAGAGAGTCCTTTGAGTTCTGGCTCCCTGTCAGCTCGGGCACACCCCCCTCCTCCTGTCAGTATCGCCAGCTGATCCTCATTATCCGGTGTTCACACATACAGGCACACACTTCATTCATTCTCATTCACACGCTCAAGCACTCACTCATGCACACATGTTTTCAATTATGTCCAGCCCACACATCCTCACACCGGCGGTCTCTTCCCTCATTAGTATTACGACTACTTTAACACTGTGAGCGTTGAGAGAGACCGCCGGGTGGGGCTCACTAGGAAGAGAGTAAACAGTCAAGTCAATCTTAAAATATACGATCAAAACATAGAAACAGTCGAGTGCTTCAAGTATTGGGATGTGTGGTTTGATAAGGGTTGTTCTTGGAATATTAATGTTGAGAAAATTGTGGCAAAATCTAAGAAGGTTTTAAATATTATTAGATGTTTGAGGGGAAGAGAATGGGGAGCAAACAGACGTGCTTTAAAAACGTTATATGTGGCTTTAATTAGGTCAGTGTTTATGGGTGTGTTATGTATGGATCAGCTTCAAAAACATTATTGAAAAAGTTGGATATAATTCAATACCAAGCTCTGAGGTTATGCTGTGGGGCCATAAAAACTACTCCAGTAGTAGCGCTCCAGGTGGAGATGGGCGAGATGCCTCTGGAGTTAAGAAGAGCTCAGATAGCAGCTACATACTGGACCAGCATCAGAGGATGTAGTGACAGTTACCCAGTACACAGTGTGCTGAAGCTTTGCCAAGAGAAGGAAAAGAGGGAAATGACAAGTTTTGGATGGACAGTAGAGAATAAAATCAGGGAGCTGAGGGTTGCAGATAAAGAATTATGTCCAACAGTCACTCTTTCTGCAGATCCACCATGGTGTCTGGAAGAAGTAAAGGTGATTTTAGACTTTTAACAAAAGAGGGAGGATAAACAAGAATGAGGTCAATAACTAGACAGTAATTATCCTGACTTTATAAAGATTTATACAGATGCATCTAAATCAATATTGTGGGAATAGCATTCATCATTCCAGAATTAGATGTCATGAAGAAGGAAAGGGTTAATGATGACTTAGCTGTGTATACTGGTGAGCTTTTGGCAATCTTTTTGGCATTGGGTTGGGTGGAAGAAGTAAAGCCCAGAAAGGTTTTGATAGGTCCTAACTCTAGCAGTGCAATGGACAGTATTAGGCAAATGCATTCAGAATCAAGACAGGATTTGGTAATGGAAATTGTACATTCAGTAATGAGAATTTCAAAGACCGGTGTGGATGTTAGATTCATGTGGATCCTGGCACACATTGGAGTGGAGGGGAATGAGCTACCAGATAAATATGCAAAAAGTGCAACTAGGAAGAGTCAAGTTAGTAGGAATGTGAAATCTAGCAAGGCAGAGGTCAAAAGTATTATTAAAACACAAATTAAAAAGAAGTGGCAGGAAGACTGGGATAGAGGAAGTAAAGGACGGAGCCTGTATGGCATACAAAAGAAAACAGGGGAGGCTAGAGAAGTTCACAGGAGTAGAAAGGAGAAGGACGTCATATCTAGATTAAGAGTTGGTCACACAGGGCTGAAGAGTACATTAGTTATAATGGAAAAAACACCCAAATGGAAAATGTGATTATTGTGGAAACAACGAAACAGTTGAACAGATAGATAGATAGATGGATGGATGGATGTACTTTATTGATCCCAAACTGGGAAATTATACTGTAACAGCAGCATGACAGTTGACAACCAAACAACAGAAACACACATGACAGACAAAGGGATTACAGTACCCATGGAAAGTAAAAAACTAACACGACTATAAAACCTATATACATCATAGCTTAATTATGATGACCTGTATAAACACATGAATCATCCCATTGCGCAAAGAAGGACTATCAGGAGCAGAGTGAAAAGTGATGTACCATTTAGTCTGTAAGATGCAGAGTGGCAGCATAGCTATGACCAGAATACAACATCATAGTGAGTTATTGTACAGTGAAATTGCATGTGGCAGGAAAGATTTCCTGTACCTGGCTGTTCGACAACGAAGCTGTAGTAGTCTACTGGAGAAAGTGCTTCACTGTCTATCTAGTGTGTGGTGGAGGGGGTGATCAGGATTGTCCATGATGGATTGCAGTTTATTTAGTGTTCTCCTCTCCATCACTGTCTCAAAGGTCTCCGGTCTGAGACCAATTACAGAGCCAGCCCTCTTGATAATCTTATCAAGTCTGTTGGTATCTCTGGCCCTGATGCTGCTACCCCAACAGACGATGGCAAAGAAGCAAAGAAGATGGCGCTGGTGACAACAGTCTGATAGAAAAGCTCCAGCATCCTGCTGCACACGTTGAAGGATCTCAGCTTTCTCAGGAAGTAGAGTCTGCTCATCCCCTTCTTGTGCGCAGCATTGGTGTTGGATCTCCAGTCCAACCCGCTGCTGATCCTGACACCCAGATATTTGTAGTCCTCAACCACTCCCACATCCCCCCCCCCTAATCTGCAGTGGCTGAGAAGGAGCCTTCCTCTTCCTGAAGTCAATCACCATCTCTCTGGTCTTGCTGACATTCAACCTCAGGTGATTCTGCTCCGTCCACTACACAAATCTGTCTACCAGTGCCCTGTACTCCCCCTCCTATCCTCCTCTTATACACCCCACAACAGCTGAGTCATCAGAGAATTTTTGCTGGTGGCATGACTCAGTGTTGTTCTGAAAGTCAGTGGTGTATAAGGTAAAAAGAAAAGGAGAGAGCACAGTCCCCTGTGGCGCTCCCGTATCACTAGCCACCACTCCAGACAAGACACTGCCCAGCCTGACAAACTGTGGTCTGCCTGTCAGGTAGTCGGTAATCCAGGAGATCACAGAGCTGTCAACCCCCATCACCCACAGCTTCTCCCCCAGCAGCAGTGACTGGATGGTGTTAAAGGTACTGGAGAAATCAAAAAAAGTGATTCTCACAGTATCTCCTCCACCATCCAGGTGCAGATGGGCTCGTTGCAGCAGGTAGATGACAGCATCTTCAACTCCTAAATGGGGCTGATATGCAAACTGCAGAGGGTCCAGCCATGTCTTCACCTGCGGCCTCAGGTGAGATAAGACCAGTCTCTCCAGGACCTTCATCACATGAGATGTGAGGGCAACTGGTCGGTAGTCATTCAAATCCGATGGAGATGATTTCTTGGGGACAGGAACCAGGCAGGATGTCTTCCACAGCACTGGTACTTTCTCCAGACTCAGGTTCAGGTTGTACAGGTGTTTCAGTACCGGAGCTAGTTGGTTGGCACAGGTCCTCAGGGTCCTTGCAGAGGTGCTGTCAGGGCCTGAAGCCTTCCACTGATGGAGTCTCTCCAGCTGTTTCTCCACCTGATCTGCAGTCACCGTGAAGTGAGGGAGGGTCCTGGTGTCCCCTGAGGAGGAGGAGGGGGGAGATGGAGAGAGGTTCTGCACGGGAGCGTGGGTGGGGAGGGAGGGGTGCATGGGGGTCTGGTTGTGTTGCTCGGGTGACAGACTGTGAGTTGAACCTATTAAAAAACAGATTCAGTTCCTCTGCTCTCTCCTGGCTCCCAGATGGCTGCCTGACTCTCCCCTTGTACCCAGTTATCTGTTTCATTCCCTCCCACACATCTTTAGTGTTGTTTTGCCTGAGTTTCTCTTCCAACTTCCTCCTATAATTGTCCTCACACCTCCTCAGCATCTCTCTCAGCTCATGCTGCACTCCCCTCAGCTTCTCCTTGTCTCCAGCCCTAAAAGCTCTCTTCTTTTTGTTCAGAAGTGCTTTCAGGTCACTGGTGACCCATGGTCTGTTGTTGGAGAAGCAGCGTACAGTCTGAGCTGGCATGGTCATGTCTTCACAGAATCTAATGTATTCTGTGATGCAGTCGGTCATATTGTCTATGTCCACCCCATGTGGTTCACAGAGCACGTTCCAGTCCGTCGTCTTGAAGCAGTCCTGTAGTGCATCAGCAGCCTCCTGTGTCCACCTCCTCACAGTCCGTGTATACGCAGGCTGCCTTTGCACAAGGGGAACATACTTGGGTGATAACATGACCATGCAGTGATCCGATTTACCAATGAGGGGTAGAGCTGTGGCACTATATGCATCCCTGACATTGGCATACAGTAAATCCAGTGTTTTGTTCTCTCTGGTAGGACAGTCAACAAACTGGTGAAAGTTTGGTAGTGTTTTTCCCACTGAGACATGGTTAAAATCACCTGTGACGGCCATGAATGCATCCGGGTGCTTTTCCAGTAATGTGGCCGCAGTGGAGCTGATGATGTCACAGGCCACCGCTGCATCAGCTGACCGAGGGACGTAGACGATAACAATTAAAGCGCACTTCATTTCTCGCGGCATATAATAGGGTCTCATACTGACAGCCAGTAGTTCAATGTCCGGGCTGCAGCATTTTTCCTTCACATAGATGTGCCTGGGGTGACACCATCGTTCATTAACAAGAAGTGCCACTCCTCCTCCTCTCTTTTCCTGCTGCTTATCACGCCTCTGTCCCCTCGTATAGTCCTGAAGCCAGGTATCGCTACGTTTACATCCGGGATCTGTGAGTGTAACCACGTCTCTGTAAAACACATGAAACTACACTCACGATACTCCTTTTGCATCCTGACCAGTGCTGTAAGCTCGTCTGTTTTATTTCCCAGCGATCGCACGTTCCCGGTGATGACCATTGGTACAGCCGGCTTATGCTTCCTCCTCCTCCTCCTAACCTTCGCTCCAGCCCTTCGCCCGCGGAGTCTCCTCTTCAGCTCATCCGGGATGAGGGGCTTCACTGCCCGCCACAGTGCTCCAGGCTCCGGCCTCCTCAGTGCAATCAGCTGTTCGCGTGTGTAAACAATGCGTCCGCCCCCACCTCTGTTGATCTCCATTGCCCGAGGAAGAGAAAAAGCAACGAAAACTAAAAAAAGACCGGCTAAAATAGAGAAAGAAAGTTGGCCAGTCTTAGTCCGAGTATTCCTGCAGAGCCCTGGTTAATAAGAGACACACTATATACAGGTATAAACAGATAGAAACACAAGACACGAGAGAGTTGCTACTGGTACGGCCGTCCTGCCTTCGGCGCCATTTAAAAAAAAAAAAGTTACTAATTTACTAAAGTTACTAAGTTACTAACTAACTAACTAACTAACCTGCACTTATATAGCGCTTTTCTAGTCACAAAGACCACTCAAAGCGCTTTCATTAATACTAACCCTCTATTCTAAGGGCCTATAGGAAACAAATATCTAGGGACAATTTAGAACAGCCAATTAACCTAACATGCATGTTTTTGGCATGTGGGAGGAAACCGGAGAAATCCCGGAGTAAACCCACGCAACACGGGGAGAACATGCAAACTCCACACAGATCACTGTTGGTCGGGGGCTGGGATCGAACCCACGATCCCACAATCCCCCGGCCAAGGGTAAACTGTGCTGCCGCAGTGCTAACCACTGCACCACCGTGCAGCCACTAAAAAATAAAAAAAAGATGCTTTGGACAGTGCATATATTTATGCACTGTTCAAAGTATCAGTTTGTACAGTTAGCATAGGTGGACAGTCTATACAGGAACAAAACCCAGCTCAATATTAAAGAGATTTTACAGAAAAGTTCAGGGGATGTGGTCTATAAGGCAGTATTTAGGTTCATAAGGACAACAGGTCTAATTTCAAGGATACAGGAGGGTAATGCCATTCTGAATCACACTCCATTCCAGAAGGTAGCGGTAATGCACCTATAAGCTGTTTGACAACCACCATAAAACATCAGAAGAAGAAGAAGAAGAGAGCCCACCGGAGCATTATATGCACTTCTAACACAGCAGTGTGTACCTCTGTGTATGTTAGCCGTTACTCCCTTCATATACTGTCAGCCTGACAGATCTGTCTTCTCTTAGGCTAGCCTGTTGTGGTTAGCCAGCGTAAGCAGCCCTCATCCTCCAGACTGCACGGACCACCTGGGATCGCCTCAGCCCTGTTGTGTATGGAGATTGGCCTTTGGGGTTTGCTGTAGCACTGCCGGGGCGGGGAACGGGATGATGTCAGGCGGGCTATGGCGGGGAGTATAAATAGTAATGTGCGCCAAATAAAGTTCAGTTGTATGTTCGCCAAGACACTCTCTGCCTTCATTTCCCAACATAACATTTGGCGACGAGGTAAATCATGGGCGCGCGTGTTGTGGAACCGCTTCCGTTCCTGCAGGACTAGGGCACGCCGGTTATCCTTGGGCATGCTGGAAAAACTTATTTCATGTTTATCTGACAGCAGCCGAGTTTGACGGGTTTCCGACGACAGGCGGAGGGGCCTGTTGATTCACCATCTGGGTGAAGAAGGACAACGCCTGTTCCTCACACTGTGTGGCGATGGCTCGCTGGAGGAGTCACTATTAAAGATGGATGACCTGTTCGGTGACGGTGCCATGGTCACCGAGAGGAGGTACAATTTTTTTTAGCCATGTACAGTGAGCCGGTGAGTCCATTTTATCTTTTTTGATGGAACTGCGTTGTTTGGCGGTTGAGTGTGATTTTGGGACGCTAACAGACGAGCTAGTTCTTGATAGACTGGTGCATGACATGACTAGCAAGTGGCTAGGAGCCACACTGCGGGTAACTTGACAGCCTTTCTCGCTGCTCAAAGTGGTGGATATGATCAAGCTAAGGGAGTCCGCGGCCCTGCGGGGGCTAGGGGCCTTCACGGGTGAGGCACCGGAGGACCGGGCCTCTGCGCCACAGGTACCGGCTAATGTGCTAACTAGGACTTGGGGGTGCCTGAAGAAGAAGAAGAAGAAGAGAAAGCAGCCTTTGGCGCATGGAGGAGCTCGTGTTAGGTTCACGGACCAGGTTGGTGAAGACCTGCGGGGTGCTGGCCAAGTGTGTGTGGCACAAGGAGGAAGAGGACGTCTGAAATGGTATGTGGTGCAGCTGGATGGCGTTGAGGTGCCTCTCATGCTGGACTCGGGCGCTGGCAGGTCCATTTTGAGCCTGGCGATGTTGAAGAGGCTGTTCCCGGCGAAGGCTATTAAAGCGGGAGCGATAAGGATGTTTGTTTATGGCCACGCCGAGATCGACATGGTTGACACAGTGGAGTTCGATGTGTTGAGTGGACAGCAGAGGGCGCCGAAGTTAGTCTTCCAGGTGGCACGCCAGCAGGCTGAGGCGTGCAACATCTGGCCGGGGTTCGGACGCTGTCAGAGATTTTGACAGATCTTTGGACTGGTCAGCCACGCCAGGTGTGAACTTGCGGGTGATTCCCACGGTGCCTGGAGCAGATTCCCCTGGGGGGGACGCCTGGCTATGTGGCAAGGACTGTTATGGACAGTTTCAGTTGGGCATACTGGTAGCAGTGTTCGACCTGGGGGTGGGGTGGGGGGTGTTGTGTATGGAGACTGGCTTTTGGGGTTTGCCATAGGCAGGGAACGGGATGATGTCAGGCGGGCTACGGCGGGGAGTATTTAATAGTAATGTGCGCCAAATAAAGTTCAGTGGCATGTTCGCCAAGACACTCTCTGCCTGCTTTATTTTCCAACATAACAAGCCCATTAATCATGTTTGCCTTTCTCCCTGTGCTGACAGCAATTCTGTGGCACTAGGCATTCCCTCACCTTGGGCTGCTGAGCAACCAGGTGGGGTCCCTGCTTGCCTAGTGGCCTTTATTGCAACCATATCCACTCTCTGTTATTGACGTGACTGTTTGCTGGACTTATTATTTGGGGTTTGGTGAATAAATTGCATGAATCTACTCCTGCGTTTGGGTTTTTCATTCTGTCCACAGCGCACGAGGATTCATAAAAAGTGTCAAATTTCTATGGAAAAAGTTTCAAATTTTGAGGATAAAAGTTGCCAATTTGCAGGAAAGCAAGTTGCAAATTTTTGCAAAGAAAGCTGCAAATTTATGAGCAGAAGTGTTGCAAATCTACAGGAAAGAATTGCACATCTATGATTTTAAAAATGCATATTTATGAGAAAAAAAAGCTACAAAATTTTGAGAAAAAAAATGTAGATTTACAGGAAAAACATTGCAAATTGAGCAAAAAGTTGAAAATTTATAACTTTTTTTCATTTTATCCAGTTATGCAACATGATTTTAAAAAAGGTTTATGATGATACTGAGGGGGCAATTCTGTCTTTTCTCCAGGTTGTCTCACCAGGATTTATGCCTATGAATGGGGATGAGAAGATGGCAGGTTAACATTTGGGTCATATTGCTAACAAGGGAGATGTAAACCCCCCTCATACCCCTTCAAGTCACCTAGTGGGTGTACACAGTTGGAGCGGGGATCAGACACAACAGTTAATACAAGTTTTTCTTTCTTTCTCCCTCCATTAAGCCTGACATTTATTTCAATCCTCACCTATCCATTTAACACACACTCACAGCAGCTCGTTTCAGGTGGCCTAACAGTGCGGTCGCCCATTTAACCTCAAATCAAAATAGTCTGAGCTGCGTTTCAAATCAGGATCTGTTGGGCCTGTGAAAACGTCTAATCTGTACAACCCGACGTGGCAGAGAAGCCCAGAGTGAGCTTTGATGCCCTGTGTGCTGTGGTTAGATGGATGTTCACAAGGTTTTTTCTTTTTGTCTTTTGTTTTTAGTCAGCCTTGAATTTCCCCCTCATCAGGGAGCTCGGACAGAAAGAAACGTCTCTTATCGGCTGTTTTAGAGCAACATGTGAAGTTGGGCTTAAAAGAGAAGCTTGTTCTAAAAAAAAACAACAAACAAAACCATGAAAGCAGCGTAGAAAATCGCCTAAAACAGAGCTGACGTACAGTCTGACATTTGCTATACAGTCAGATACGTTTCTGGCTATAAAGCAGAGTGTGCAAATAATCCTTGTTAATTTTCTACTTTTTTCTTACATATTTGCTACTTTTTTCTTTCAAATTTTTCTTGTGAACTTGCAACTGTTTTGCTTGTTCCTCATAAATTTGTGGCTGTTTTCCTGTAAATGTAAACGTTTTTGCAAAATTACAACTTGTGTTAAATTTGCAAATTTTTTTCTTGTAAATTTCTCTCATAAATTTGCTTCCTAATCTTGTAAATGTGCAACTTTTTCCTTGTACATTTCTTCTTGTAAAATTCTGACATTTCTGCTTGTAAATTTGCAACTTTTTTGTAAATTTTTTACTTTGTATTTATTATTTATTTTCAGTTTTCGCATAAATTTAAATGTCTTTCTCATATATATATATATATATATATATATATATATAAATATATATATATATATATATATACACAGTGGGGTAAAAAAGTATTTAGTCAGCCACCAATTGTGCACGTTCTCCCACTTAAAAGATGAGAGAGGTCTCCAATTTTCATCATAGGTATACCTCAACTATGAGAGACAAAATGAGAAAAAAAAATCCAGAAAATCACATTGTCTGATTTTTAAAGAATTTATTTGCAAATTATGGTGAAAAATAAGTATTTGGTCAATAACAAAAGTTCATCTCAATACTTTGTTATATACTCTTTGTTGGCAATGACAGAGGTCAATCGTTTTCTGTAAGTCTTCACAAGGTTTTCACACACTGTTGCTGCTATTTTGGCCCATTCCTCCATGCAGATCTCCTCTAGAGCAGTGATGTTTTGGGGCTGTCGCTGGGCAACACGGACTTTCAACTCCCTCCAAAGATTTTCTATGGGGTTGAGATCTGGAGACTGGCTAGGCCACTCCAGGACCTTGAAATGCTTCTTACGAAGCTACTTCTTCGTTGCCCGGGCGGTGTGTTTGGGATCATTGTCATGCTGAAAGACCCAGCCACGTTTCATCTTCAATGCCCTTCCTGATGGAAGGAGGTTTTCACTCAAAATCTCACGTTACATGGCCCCATTCATTCTTTCCTTTACACGGATCAGTCGTCCTGGTCCCTTTGCAGAAAAAACAGCCCCAAAGCACGATGTTTCCACCCCCATGCTTCACAGTAGGTATGGCGTTCTTTCTCTTCCAAACACGACAAGTTGAGTTTTTACTAAAAAGTTCTATTTTGGTTTCATCTGACCATATGATATTCTCCCAATCCTCTTCTGGATCATCCAAATGCTCTCTAGCAAACTTCAGACGGGCCTGGACATGTACTGGCTTAAGCAGGGGGACACGTCTGGCACTGCAGGATTTGAGCCCCTGGCGGCGTAGTGTGTTACTGATGGTAGCCTTTGTTACTTTGGTCCCAGCTCTCTGCAGGTCATTCACTTGGTCCCCCCATGTGGTTCTGGGATTTTTGCTCACCGTTCTCGTGATCATTTTGACCTCACGGGGTGAGCTCTTGCGTGGAGCCCCAGATCGAGGGAGATTATCAGTGGTCTTGTATGTCTTCCGTTTTCTAATAATTGCTCCCACAGTTGATTTCTTCACACCAAGCTGCTTACCTATTGCAGATTCAGTCTTCCCAGCCTGGTGCAGGTCTACAGTTTTGTTTCTGGTGTCCTTTGACAGCTCTTTGGTCTTGGCCATAGTGGAGTTTGGAGTCTGACTGTATGAGGTTGTGGACAGGTGTCTTTTATACTGATAATGAGTTCAAACAGGTGCCATTAATACAGGTAACGAGTGGAGGACAGAGGAGCCTCTTAAAGAAGAAGTTACAGGTCTGTGAGAGCCAGAAATCTTGCTTGTTTGTAGGCGACCAAATACTTATTTTACCAAGGAATTTACCAATTAATTCATTAAAAATCCTTCAATGTGATTTTCTGGATTTTTTTTTTCTCATTTTGTCTCTCATAGTTGAGGTATACCTATGATGAAAATTGGAGACCTCTCTCATCTTTTAAGTGGGAGAACTTGCCCAATTGGTGGCTGACTAAATACTTTTTTGCCCCACTGTACACACAGACACACACACCTACATATGTATATGCATAAACAAGCACACACACATATGCACATGCCTGGGTCATGTGACGTCACAAATCTGGTCTGTTGTCAACAGTTTGGGGAGTAACGCGTTACAAGAGTAACATCACTACTTTTGCAGTAACGTGTTGTGATGGTCTGACGATCACGCTCCCCTCCTGTTCCTGGTTTCCCGCTCCGGTGATGAGCACACCTGCGTGATCATCCACCTGCTGCTCCTGATGAGCCAGTGTATTTAAGGCCCAGCGTGAGGGTTGCTCACCGCTGGACCGTCTGGGTTTGCAGTCTCAAGTCTCGTCAAAGTTTTATCTCGTTATCTTGTCTCCCCGTATTTACCTTTTGTATGTCTCCTGTTCCTCAGGATGCTGCTACCCGCAGGTGTGTCTCCCAGAGCTGATCGCGCTCGCCTGATCAGGAAGATCATCACATCCACCCAGGTCCTGCCTTCCACCTGTCCCCAGTCCATGTTGGAGTTCCCTGCCAGATTCCACTGCTCTGACTGTAAGTGTGCTTTCCTGCATTATTCTCCCATCGGAGAATCTGTCCCTTATCGTCTCTGTCTGCTCTCTTCCACAGGCTATATGCGTTCCAGGGCGCTCCTGTCTTGGCTGAGATTTAAGTTGGCATTTTGTTTTCGCTTTTCTTTTGGTCTTGCATTTTGGTTTTCTGTTTTGTTCAGTAAAATTGTGAAACTTTTTATTGGAGTCTGTGTGGTCGTTCTGGCTGCTCTGCGTTTGAGCCTGGTCCTGGTCTCAATCATGACAGAACGTTCCAGCCAGAATCAAGGCTCAGCGAGTTCTTCGCCAGGCAAACACTCAGCACTCAAGCGTTTGGGTGCCATGGAACTCCAGGTCGTGTTCTTATCTGAGCACCTACAAACTATCACTCAGCAATTGGCAACAGTCGAAACTGTCGGCTTCCGAGTGCGGCACCTCCCCCTGCACCTGCTACCCCAACTCGCAGCTCTGCGACGAGTTGGCTATCCATGCGGCTCACTCCTCCCTGAATGAGCTCATCTCGCAGGCCGTGGCCCTCGACAACTGCTTTAGGGAGCGAGCGAAAGAGCGGAGGCTTGTCGCCTCTCTGCTTGCTGCCCAACCGACTGCCCCACCCCTTAGTACTACTCTGCCGGCCTCCTCCGAGCCAATGGCACTTGGCAGGTCCCGTCTGACTCTGGAAGAGCACCAGCGTTGAGAATGGGAAAGGGCGTGTTTTTACTGCGGGGTCCCAGGTCATGCTATTTCAAAATGTCACGTGAGGCCAAAAGACCCGGCTCGTCAGTAACCGTGGGGGTTCTGGTGGGAGGGTCTTTTTTTTTTTTTTTTTTTTTTTTTTGTTACTTATTTGTACCCGTAGGTAGACTTGGTTTGCAGTCTGGTGACAAGCCACCGGCTGCTGGTCACTGCGTGCGCGAGCGCCCTAAACCTACATGTTTTTGGTGTGCGGGAGGAAACCGGAGAAATTCCGGAGTAAACCCGCGCAACACAGGGAGAACATGCAAACTCCACACAGCTCACTGTTGGTCGGGGGCTGGGATCGAACCCACGATCTCATGATCCCCGCGATCCCCCGGCCGAGGGTAAAACTGTGCTGCCACAGTGCTAAACCACTGCGCCACCGTGCAAAATCCTCCCAACCGTTTTGAACTTTCGGCCCTGATCCATTTACCGGGGGCCAAGTTCAAACCCTTCACCCTGTTTGATTCGGGGCGAAGCAAAATTTTATTCAGCAGACCTTAGTGCAAAATTTACAGTCAGCCACCAGGAAAGACCCGACACCTTTATCAGTCTTGGCTGTTTCGGGCAGCATCATCACAACAATTGCCGAGCAGACTGAGCCCATTTTCGTCATCCTGTCCGGCAACCACCGCGAGGCTATTCGGTTTTACATCCTGCCTCAGTCTAACACCCCCGTGACCCTGTGGTATCTGTGGCTCCGTATTCATAATCCCATCATTAACTATAGTCAGGGCTCCATTTCATCCTGGAGTCCTTTTTGTCTTGCGTTGTGTCTCCAGTTGGCCACATGCTTACCTTCTCTCCCTCTCTCCTCCCCTTCAACTGAGCTGGTAGATCTCAGCTCCGTGCCAGAGGTTTATCATGACTTAGGGAAGGTCTTTAGCAAGCCTAGAGCCCTATCTTTACCACCTCACTGGGGCTACGACTGTGCTAACGACCTCCTGGGTGCGTGGCTGCCATCCAGCTGGCTCTACAGTTTATCTGGGCTGGAGACGGAGGCAATGGAGACCTACATAAAAGACTGACTCCCTGAGCACCAGTATAATCCGTCCGTCTTCTGCTCCCCTCGGCGTGGGGTTCTTTTTTGTAGGGAGGAAGGATGTGACATTGCAGCCATGTATTGATTACTGCGAGCTTAACGCGATAACCCGGAAGGATAAATATCCGCTGCCACTTATCAATTCAGCATTTGGGTTACTCCAACCGGCTTGTTTTTTTTTCCACCAAGCTCGACTTCCGCAACGTGTATCACTTAGTCCGCATTCGGGAGGGGGACAAGTGGAAGACGGCGTTTAAGACACCTTTGGGCCATTTTGAATATCTGGTCATGCTGTTCGGGCTGACCAACGCCTCCGCCGTCTTCCAGCGGTTAATAAACGACGTCCTATGAGTCTTGGTGAACCAGTTCCTGTTTGTGTATTTGGACAACATTTTGATTTTTTCTCGCACCCTGGAGGAGCATGTAGTCCATGTACAGTCTGTCTTGCAGCAGTTGCTGGAGAACCAGCTTTTTGTAAAAGCTGAGAAGTTCAAATTTTCCACTCGCTCAACTACGTTTCTGGGGTTCATCATTGCCAAAGGCACGGTAAAGGCCGATTCAGCAAAAATTAAAGTAGTAGTAGACTGGCCGACCCCCCAGTCCAGGAAAGATCTCCAGCACTTCCTGGGCTTTGCCAACTTCTACTGCCAATTTATCCAAGACTACAGCATCATGGCACAACCGCTTATGCAGTTGACGTCGACCAAAAGCCCGTTCAAGTGGTCCGAGGCCGCTGAACAAGCTTTTGTGACCCTAAAAGGCCTATTCACTAACACGTGTGTCCTGGCGCAGGTGGATCCCGCAGCGCAATTTGTGGTTGAGGTGAATGCTTCTGATTCGGGGGTGGGCACTGTCCTCTCCCAGCGCTCTTCCTCCGATCAGAAGCTCCACCCGTGCATATATTTCTCTCGGCAGCTAACGCCAGCCGAGGGGAATTACACTGTTGGGGACCGCGAGTTGTTGGCCATAAAACTGGCGTTGGTGGAATGGAGACACTGGCTAGAGGGAGCTAGCCAACCGGTCATTGTCTGGACCAACCATAAAAATTTAGAATATCTTTGGTCGGCCAGACGGCTGAATTCGCAGCAGGCTTGGTGGGCCCTGTTCTTTAATAGGTTCAATCTTTCCATCTCGTACAGACCAGGGTCCCGTAATGCCAAGGCTGACGCTCTCTCACGCCAGTTCTCTCCCGACTCCTCCTCCTCCACCTCCTCCTCCGCAGCTGCTGCTTCTCCTCCAGAGAACATTCTCCCCACCTCCTGCTTTCTTGGGACACTCCAGTGAGAGATCGAGCAGAGGGTCTGGCAGGCACAGTCATCTGAACCCATCCCGGAGGGAGGCCCCCCGGATCGGCTGTATGTCCCTGCGGTGCTACGAGGAGAAGTTATTCCAATGGGGGCATACCAGCTTTTTTCCCTGTCACCCCAGCATCTCTAGGACCATAGACTTACTACGCAGAGTGTTTTGGTGGCCCACACTGAGGAGGGATGTGTGGGAGTATGTCAAGGCTTGTCGCATCTGCTCCACTAACAAATCTGACTCCTCCTCTCTGGCGGGTCTCCTCCATCCCCTCCCACTGCCGGGTCGCCCTTGGTCTCACATCGCTTTGGACTTTGTCACAGGTCTCCTTCCATCCCAGGGGAATACCGTCATCCTCACCATTGTTGACTGTTTCTCCAAGGCCGTCCATCTCATTCCCCTCCCCAAGTTACCATCTGTGACGGAGACCGCCGACCTGCTGACCCAGCATCTCATCCGGTTGCACGGTATTCCCATTGACATTGTCTCGGACTGGGGCCCCAGTTCACATCCCAGGTATGGAAGGCATTCTGTCGCTGTTTAGGATCGTCGCCAGTTTGACGTCTGGATATCACCCCCAGAGTAATGGTCAGGCTGAGTGTGCCAATCAGTCCCTGGAGGCCACCCTACAGTGTGTAGCATCCTCCAACCCTGCCACCTGGAGCGCCCACTTGACCTGGGTGGAATACGCTTTGAACTCGGCAATTTCCTCTTCCACTGGGCTTACGCCATTCGAGGTGTCGATGGGTTACACTCCACCGTTGCTGCCCATGGCAGAGAGGGGTCGCGCCATCCTATCCATGGAGGCCCATGCGCACCGGTGCCACCGTCTGTGGAGGGCCATGAGGGCTGCCCTCTTCTGCTCTGCAGAGCGCAACAGGCAATATGCTGACCGCAGACGGGTGCCAGAGCCGAAGTACACAGTGGGTCAGAGGATTTGGCTGTCCACAGACCAGATCCCACTTGACTGAATCCAGGAAGTTGTCCTCCTGCTTTCTGAGTCCCTTTACCATCAAGTGGGTGATCAACGATGTTACCGTATGGTTGGACTTACCACCCTCTATGCGTATACATCCCAAGTTCCACGTCTCCCAGATCAAGCCCCTCTTCGCCAGTCCCCTCTGCCCTCCTACAGACCCCCCACTGCCCCCCCCGGATCATCGATGGCCAGGGGGGCAATGGATCAGCGTTCTCGTCGCGCCCTCCGCCAGTACCCGGGCTCGCCTGGGGAAGCTAATGATCCTACCAGCAGACTAAATTCGAAGAGACGACGCCTCTGTGCCAAGTCAAAGAAGAATCCTAGTCACAGTCCTAAAGCCGAAAGCAAACAGCCCCAAGAGCACTTTGTGGTAGGATCGGCCCTTCGCATATTACAACTAAACGTCGAAGGCCTATCTGCAGCCAAGCGAAGCCTTATCGAAGTCCTCGCCTTCCAACATTCGATTGATGTAATCTGCCTCCAAGAGACTCATATTGGCACAGAGGAAGCTGGCCGCTTCACCATCAAAGGCTTTGACCTCCTGTGCTATGTTCTACATGCTAAACATGGACGTGCCACCTATGTGCGTTCTGACATAGTTGAAGCAAATCACCTGATAACAACACATTTCTCAGACACCATAATCATTGGTGGCTTCCATATTGTCAATGTGTACAAGCCCCCTAATGCCAACTGGGATCTGCAGGTCTTACCCACCCTACCCCACCCTGCCATCTATGTGGGGGACTTTAACAGCCATCACCCTGACTGGGGGTACCCAGCAGTGGACAGTGATGGGAAGGCACTTTCAGACTGGGCATCCAGAAATGACCTCGCTTTGATATACGACCCCAAACAAAGAGGAACCTTCCACTCTGCTAGGTGGAAGAAGGACTATTCTCCTGACCTGTGTTGGGTCAGCTCTTTGAATGGGGAGCCATATCCTACACAGATCCTCATTCTTGATGATTTTCCACACAGCCAACACCGGCCCCTGCTTGTACACATTGGCCTACAACTTCCAGTCATATACAGCCCAAGGAAGATGCGCTGGAACTTCCGCAAAGCCAACTGGAAGAAATTCAGTGAAACTCTGGACCGGAGCGTTGTTACCATCCCACTCCACACCATCACTGTAGATGAAGCATACAACCGCTTCTGCAGCGCAATCTTCAAGGCTGCCCATACTGCAATCCCACGAGGTTACCGACCCCTCTATGTCCCATGTTTGGACGGAGAAAGTGCTGCCCTCCTACAATCCTATCAAACATCAGGGGACCCAGAGATAGCAGACCATCTCATTGAATCGCTAAATACAGCTCGGCGAAAGAAATGGGAGGAGACAGTTGCTGACCGGAGCTTTACCCACTCTAGCAGGAAATGTTGGAGCCTCATCCGTCGCCTAGGAGCTGCACAGAAGCCCCCTAGCCAAAGCCGAGCATCCGTCACACCCAACCAAGTTGCATCCCACCTACTGACTATCGCCAAAGCACCCCAAGACAAAGACACCAAAAGAGCAGTTACAACTGAGCTAAAAAAACACCAAAAAATGCCTGTAGAGGAAACGAACCCTGAACCCTTCGAGGCTGCTGAACTGGAGAAAGTCCTACAGAGCCTGAAATGTGGAAAGGCAGCAGGATACGATAACATCTTCCCAGAATTCATGAAAAATCTTGGCCCCCGAGCCCTAACCTGGTTGACACAATTCTACACAAGGATCACACAAACAAACTCGATCCCAAAGAAATGGCGGACAGCAAAGGTCATTGCCATCCCAAAACCTGGCAAAGACCACAAATTACCAGCAAGCTACCGCCCAATCTCCCTACTCAGCGTTCCTTACAAAATCATGGAGCGCCTAATTCTGCAACGCATTTCCCCAGAGGTAGAGGATATTCTAAGTGTGGATCAAGCAGGTTTCCGCAAGGACCGCAGTACAGGAGAACAAGTACTGGCCCTAACCACCTTCATCGAAAATGGCTTCGAGAGCAGACTGAAGACAGGGGCTGTGTTTCTCGACCTTACAGCCGCCTATGATACGGTCTGGCACAAAGGCCTCCTCCTGAAACTTATAAAGGCGATCCCTGCTTGGGCAACAGAAATTATAAAAACCCTGCTGACCAACCGAAGGTTCAGAGTCCACCTCAGTCAGAAGACAAGTGCATGGAGAATGCAGAAAAACGGACTCCCACAAGGCTCAGTTCTAGCTCCAACTCTGTTCAACCTCTACATAAACGACCTGCCTACTACAAAATCCCGCAAATTCACCTATGCAGACGACATCTGTTTGGCATTCCAAGCACCAGACTTTGAACCACTGGAACGGGTGCTCACGGAAGATCTTGCCAAACTGGACCAGTCCTGCAAAATCTGGCGCCTAAAACCAAGCCCAGCAAAAACCGTCTCCAGTGTATTCCATCTCCACAATGCAAAAGCTGCCAGAGAACTAAACATCCACCTGAGCGGACTCAAGCTTAAGCATGCCCCAAATCCAACTTATCTTGGAGTGACCCTTGATAGGACCTTATCCTTCAAGGAACATCTAAAGGGGACGGCTGCTAAGGTGAAGGTACGAAACAACCTGCTCTGCAAGCTCGCTGGTGCAAAATGGGGGGCGGCAGTCTCCACCCTGCGCACCTCAGCACTGGCCCTTTCATACTCTGTAGCAGAATATTGTGCCCCTGTCTGGTCCAGGTCATCTTACACACACCATGTAGACACCCAGCTCAACACAACCATGAGAACTATAACTGGAACAATCCGCTCAACACCACTCCCCTGGCTCTCTGTACTGTCAAACATAGCCCCTCCACACATCCGGCGAGCAGCATTAACTCAAAGGATGCTCCAAAAAGTTAAAGATTCTCCTCACTTACCAATCCATGCAGATATCTACACTCCACCCACTGCCCGACTTTCATCCAGACGGCCGATTTGGAAAAACCCTCCCCCAGCTGACTTTACCATCCAGACAGCTTGGCAAGAGGAATGGGAGACCAAGGAGGTCCCAAACAAACAGCTGGTGATAAACCCCAACCAACAGGTCCCGGGCACCAACCTCCCAAGGAGACAGTGGTCTACACTCAATCGCTTCAGGACTGGACATGGCCCCTGCTTGGCCAGCCTTTACAGATGGGGCAGTAGCCCTAGCCCACTGTGCGCATGTGGAGAGGAGCAAACAATGGAACACATCATAGAGGCTTGCCCGCTCCAAAGACTGGAAGGAGGATTACACACCCTCCATACAGCAAACCAGGAGGCAACTGCTTGGCTTAAGGACTTTGCATTCGCTAAATAAATAAATAAAATCGATGGCCAGACTACGTACACAGTGGAGAGGATCCTGGACGTGTGTTGTTGTGGGCGGGGATGTCAGTATCTCGTCCACAGGAAAGGATATGGTCCGGAGGAGAGGTCATGGATCCTGGGATCATACATCTTGGACAAATGAATGATCCGGGCCTTCCACCGCACCCATCGATGTCAGCCCAGTGGGACGCCAGGGGGGGGACACTGTGATGGTCTGGTGAGCGTGCTCCCCCTCTCCTCCTGTTCCTGGTTTCCCGCTCTGGTGATGAGCACACCTGCATGATCATCCACCTGCTGCTCCTGATGAGCCAGTGTATTTAAGGCCCAGCGTGAGGGGAGCTCACCGCTGGATCATCTGGGTTTGCACCCTCAAGTCTCATCAAAGTTTTGTCTCGTTATCTTGTCTCCCCGTATTTACCTTTTGTGTGTCTCCTGTTCCTCAGGTTGCTGCCACGCGCAGGTGTGTCTCCCGGAGCTGATCACGCTCACCTGACCAGGAAGATCAACACGCCCACCCAGGTCCTGCCTTCCACCTGTCCCTGGTCCATGTTGGAGTTCCCTGCCAGATTCCACTGCTCTGACTGTAAGTGTTCTTCCCTGCATTATTCTCCCGTCAGAGAATCTCTCCTTTATGGTCTCTGTCTGCTCTCTCCCGTAAGCTACGTGCGCTCCAGGGGGCTCCTGTCTTGGCTGAGATTTAAGTTGGCATTTTTGTGTTTCACTTTTCTTTTGGTCTTGCATTTTGGTTTTCTGTTTTGTTCAATAAAATTGTGAAACTTTTTATTGGTGTCTGTATGATCGTTCTGACTGCTCTGCGTTTGAGCCTGGTCCCGGTCTCAATCATGACAGTTGTATAGCAAAATTACTGTTTAAAAATTCAGTAATGCATTACAGTTACTGATATTTGATCAGATGCATTACTTGTTACTCATTTTATTAATATGGATAGATATTTTTGCACAAATAAATGAATATACAAACTGACCCTACCATAGCTGACGCAGCCGTCAGTCGATGTGACCTGTTGCAAAGACCCTGAGTCTTTATTACTGAGCAGAGGAAGAGATGAAGCTTCTTTGTTTTTGTGGACATACACAGATTGTTTTTGTTTTGTCACGGTTAAGGACAAAAGCATACTGGTGGGTTGCAAACTAAGTGCCGATGGAGTGTCTTCAGAAGCACCTGAACACAGCAACAAGCTCCGACAAAGCTAGTGCTAAGTAACTGTTAGCTATGCTAACAACTAACACCGTGAAGTGGATCTCACAGCAGAATGTAGAGTAGAAATACATTTATATGAATATCTACAGCTGGATTTCAATCACAGATATGCATCTGGACAGTTTGCGACCAAACAAGAATTAAACTGACTGATTGCAAGATACTGTAAGTCATTACAGAATGAAGATATGATAACAGTCACTTTCCATCAGACAGCTGGACTGCGATCCACTGACAGTAAAACACATTTACCTGCTACCTGGATAAAGATTATTCAAAAATGAATTTTGATCTCCAAAAGGCATTTGAGAGACTGGATCATGTCTCTGTCACAGCAGATGTTTGGACTGTGGAAAATTAACATTTTCTTTGGATCACTGCACATTTTTTTTTTTTTTTGTTACTTATTTGTACCCGTAGGTAGATTTGGTTTGCAGTCTGGTGACAAGCCACCGGCTGCTGGTCGCTGCGTGCGCGAGCGCCCTAAACCTACATGTTTTTGGCATGTGGGAGGAAACCGGAGAAATCCCGGAGTAAACCCACGCAACACAGGGAGAACATGCAAACTCCACACAGCTCACTGTTGGTCGGGGGCTGGGATCGAACCCACGATCTCACGATTCCCGCGATCCCCCGGCCGAAGGTAAACTGTGCTGCCACAGTGCTAAACCACTGCGCCACCGTGCAGCCCATTGCAGCACATTGGATGAATCCATAACATAGTAAAGGTAAGTTAAACATGGACAGCTTTCATGTCCAACACTGACACATGTGCAGCAACACCAGCTTTAAAAAAGTGTCTGTGAAGCTCTCTCTGAAACAGTCTGTTTTCAGTCTGCCATTAATAAGACCGTAATGTAATTCATTAATTAAATTATCTTGTTATGTGTGCAAGATGATTTAAGTATGCATTTAAAAGTAATGTGAAAGTTACTTTTCCAAGTAACGAATTACTTTAATCATGCAATAATTGGTAAAGTAACTCAATTACTTTTGAAAAGAAGTAACTAGTAACTGTAATTAGTTACTGTGGAGGAACAAATAAGTTCAGGCAAGATGCGACGAGCTGGAAGGTGGCAGAGTTTTATCTTCCTCCAACATCATGAGACACACTTGTAGCACTGTGCGCTGTGTTGTGCTGTGTGTGCTGTCAAGGCCTGTAAAGCAAGCTCTTTTATACATGTTATACCAACAGAGAGAATGCATGGCACATTTGCATATTGATATACATATCAGTCAATACATATCATTCACGTGACCAACTGGCACCCGGACGTCCTCTCCTTAATCCGGGGATGTATAACAATAGTCCATTGTTCTGATTGTCTCCTAGGGGCTCTCTGTCCATATGCAAATTGTCCTCTGCTTAGTGCAGGCTAGCGGCGCGTGAGGATTGAATGTCCATATAGATTGTGGTGGGTCACCACAGGGGTCCCCCCAGAACACTCAGCAGGGGTTGTAACACCCCCCCCCCCCCCGTCGTTTGGCTCCAGCTCCGGTAGAACTGTCGGAGGGCATGTCAGTCCGTGAGGGGGACGGAGGAGGGATGGAAAAAAACAGTGTGCTCCGCTCAGGGTTCCAGCACGTTGAACGGCCGTGGGTCATGGGTGCACGGGCCGGTGTGTTTTGTGTGTAATGGAACAAGACAGCGATCGGCCGGCTTTAGGGAGTGAGGTGCGGGAAAAGCGCTGTGCAGGGGGAGGGGGGGGAGTAAGTGAGGGCCGGCCCGGGACGTCAAAGGTGTCTGGGCAGCGCAAAACTTGCGTGTGGATCCGCAATGGTGAGGGACTTTCCCGGTAAACCTGGCGGAGATCCACAGCGGCTGTGAAAAAAAAATTTTTTATCTCTGACTCCTCTCACAGCTTGATCCAGCAAGGATGTGGGGAAGGCGAGCCGCCAAATTCCCCGAGGATGCGTAGTGGCTGTGAAACACCTGCAGTTATGTGAGGGTGTGAGGTGGTTTGGCTTTAGGTGCGGGAGCAGCCCTGAAGGTTCCAAGGGTGGTGATCAGCTGTTTTTCTCGGGCATGTACAGCGGCGAAAGACGATGTATCAGTCTGTGGAGCTGGTTTTGTCCCGTGCGTGGCGCACGCTTGGTGCAGTGACCACATAACTGGCAGTTGCGCTGTCCTCGTAATCCTGCGGTGTGCATGCGGGGCTTCGTGCACGGGAGGTCCGCTGTCATGAGGTCCGTCAGGTTCAGGGAGCTTGGCAGAAATCAGCACAGTCGGCGCCGATGTCCTTCCCCGTTCAGGCTGCTTCCTTCGGCTCGCTCGTGTTGCCATTCATGGTGCGTTTTGGTCCTAGCGCTGTGCTCCAGAGCACGTGCTCCGCTGATGGTGAAGAGGTTGCAGGCGTTCTCTGGTCCTCTTTGTCCACAGAGCGGTGAGAGGGAGCAGACGGTCATTCTCTTGCATCAGGTCAACAGTGTGGAGGGATAAGATCAGGCGAGGGGCGCACCATGACGTGTGCTGGGGCTTCCCGTCTGGGTGATCTCCGGGGCGTTTGCCTCGTGTTCCATTCTTCGTCAAGGGTTACCAGTGTGGAGGAACAAATAAGTTCAGGCGAGATGTGACGGGCTGGAAGGTGAGTTTTATCTTCCTCCAACATCATGAGACACACTTGTAGCGCTATGCGCTGTGTTGTGCTGTGTGTGCTGTCGAGGCATGTATAGCAATCTCTATTGTACATTTTATACCAACAGAGTTGGTGTATCTATTGTACATGTTATACCAACAGAGAGAATGCATGGCACATTTGCATACTGATATACATATCAGTCAATACATATCATTCACGTGACCAACTGGTGCCCGGACGTCCTCTTCTTAATCCGGGGATGTATAACAATAGTCCATTGTTCTGATTGTCTCCTAGGGGCTCTCTGTCCGTATGTAAATTGTCCTCTGCTTAGTGCAGGCTAGCTGAATGTGAGGATTGAATGTCCATGTAGATTGTGGTGGGTCACCACATTACTATTTTTTAGTGACTTGCTCAACACTGGTTTTCAACAAATTGATAAACACAAAATTACTACACGTTACTGCACACACAGCCACCGGAGTGGTGGCTCAGTTGGTAGAGCATCCGCCCCACACCCGGGAGGCAGGGGTTCAAATCCCGGCTGGGTCATGCCGAAGACCATATAAAAGTGGAACTTCCTGCCGTCCAGCTTGGTGCTCAGCAATAATGGAATAGAGGAGGGAAATCTGTGGTGGCGCCTTGCATGGCAGCGGTCCTCTGATTCTACACTTGGGGTGTGTGTGATTAACACTGTAGATAGGTAAAACACAATTTCATTCTACTGTACATGATTGGTTGTTAATTGGCTGTTCTAAATTGTCCCTAGATATCTGTTTCCTATAGGCCCTTAGAATAGAAGGTTAGTATTAGTGAAAGCCCTTTGAGTGGTCTTTCTGACTAGAAAAGCGCTATATAGGTGCAGGTTAGTTAGTTAGTTGTACGGTTGAATGACAATAAAGGGTGATTTAACATGAATCACTGGTGTTGAACATGTGCACAGCTTTGAGATGATATGAGCCACTCCTTCACTTTACTCTTAAAAGTGGCAAAGCTAAAACTTTCCCTGACAGGAAGTAGTATGGTGTTCCATAAAGTACTACCATGAAATGAAAAAACATAAACAGCCAGGCTAGGAAGGTTAACCAAGGAGCATACGTGATGGGTAGAGTTGCCAACTGTCCCATTTTAGCCAGGACATCCCATTTATTGGGCTAATTATGTTTGTCTCAAGCGGGATGTGCATTGTCCCATATATTTAAGGCCACCTTAATGAATGGACTAGGCTGGGCTGAAGCCCAGGGGCCTACAAAGATCAGGGCCTATCATGAGCCAATGAAAAAGATCACATCTATCTATAAATGCACCAAATCTCTGTCTGTGTGTGTGTGTGTGTCTGTGTGTCTGTCTGTCTGTCTGTGTGTTTGTGTGTGTGTTCCTCAGATATCTCCCAAACCATTTGTCAGACTGGCCTCAGATTTTATAAGTGCTTTGGTGAGGTTACAAGGGTGTGCATCCCGGAGTATGGAGTTGCTCAGTCAAAATATGTATTTTTTATCAATATGTTTAACCACCGCTCAGTTTCCTTATGCTCTGGCTTCTAGAAGTTTGGGCGGGTTTTCAGATTGACTCCGTACTGATTGGATAATACGTGGCATCACAATCAGTCACCAGAATACTCTGTAAACAAAACAAGGAAGTGAAAGAAAAGCCACAAATTTGATCAGAAAAAGAGAATTCTGATGAGTTAATGCTTTAAAAATTATATTATAATGTTGCTGTGATTGTGTAGCTCTAAAGGATAATTCAGCATATGTGGAGAACACAAGGTGCGTGGGTGCGCAGGAGGGTGGCGGGGGTGGGGTGGGGGGAGTAGCCGGACCATCTTACCACAGAACTTAGCAGGGAGCCAGGCCCAGCCTGCTCGGTTAACAGGAGTCTCGGCTGCTGTTTCACCCATGTGCCACCGCTGTCCTTTATGGCACCACAGGTTCAACATGGCGCTCTTCCCGGTGCTGGTGTGCTCGCACAGCTATCTAAAAATTAAAAGTTAATAATAATACCACCATGATTGTGGAGCAGAATGGCCAGATGAATTATATATCATATGTGGATACATATGCACACTTTGACTAAACGACAACCGTGACCACACACACAAAAACCACCCAAATAACGAAATAAATCATTTTTTATTTACTGACAAATGGGCAACACAGATTCAACAGTTGCAGCCAAATGGGTCATTCTGCTGTGTATAACAATGTTCGGTGTTTTGTACTTATAATATTGCTAAACTATAAAAGGATCCACAACAATGGGTCTCAAATATTTGTAAACCTGTCCTGTTATAGTACTGCATGAATTTATTGACAATGTGCTATAAACTACACATATAAACTAAAATAATTATAATGGTGACTGAACAACTCCCCAAAGTGCAAGATAGAACACTTATGAATATAACTCTTAAAAGATCACAGAAATAAGTCTGACAAACAAACAAGGGTTCTTAAACAGTTATATAGGAGGAAATATATGGAATATTAATAAATAATAATATGATCAGGTATGAATTATTTAATTTATATTGATGTATTGGAATCTGAGATCAAATCTCATTTCATATACACCAGAAAAGTTAATAACACTCGTAAGGGGCACCAGCTTCTATCTTTAAGAAGCAATTTAATCTTTAATTTCACTTTATACCTGTTTAATCACTCAATAAATTAATCAATCAGTCTCAAAAAATTTTCCGTGAATTCGATACCTGGGCTTGAACAGACTCAGAATGAAATTAATTCTCAACAACTTCTCTCATTTTCCACATATTTATTAAACGAAATGATTAACAGACATTGCAATACTTTCATTAATCATAAAATCAATCATGTAAATGATAGATTAACAATGTTAATATTTTCGGAACCAGGGTTAAACTGAGAAATGAATCTCTATCAGTTTGAGTTAACAGATTATGGAAACAACGCAAATTTATGGAGAAAGTTTACTAATTATATGAAAAGTCCTTGATTGATCTTAAGAAAATAAAAACGGAATTTTAATGAAAAGAAGAGTTATGTTAAGGGCTCCTTAATTTGCATCTGATTAGATACACAAATTATTACCGAACCTCAGACGTTTAATTCAACAGATGAATGAAAGTTGCAGCTCACGTGATTCCGCGTTCGGCATCGTCCTCAGCCCAAGATTTCGTGGATGTTAGGGTAAATATCTGCCTGCAGATATTTCAGGATCCACATTTCGACCTTTAAAGTCAAGCGGTCGAAGGGGCTGGATCTTGGCCGTATAACCCACAGTTGAAACTGGGCTCTGAGCCAGATGGTGCCGACGCTTCTTCAGTGTGTGATGAACAGCTGCACATTTTCTCCTTGTAGACACGAGCCTCCAGAGGTCTTCGAGAATAATTAGATCTAATCAGATCTCAAATTTAAAAAAAAACTTTCGGACTTTAGATAAAAATAGTAGCTTCTGGTGGGTGCTTGGTCAAGAAAAATATAAAAATAAAGTCAAGATTAAAGTTTACCTTAAAATTAAACAAACGGTGATTTTACAGAAAGTTTAACAAAGAAAAAGTGATGAATAAAAATTGGAGTTTAACCCCGATTAAGAATTGAGCTCAAAGAAATAGGAATTCCTAGGTATTTAAGAGAAAAAGAAAAAGACATTAAGATACAAAGTTACATAAACAAATTACGAGTTATCTGCTCTGTGTTCAGAAAAACGACACGTGGTCGAAGTCTTTGTTCAGACGGTCCTTTGTTCTTCCTTGCTGTGTGTAGACAATGGAGAAGATGATCAGTGAAATGGGGAGCCGGGAAGAGAGCAAAAGACAGCCAAAAGAGAAAAGCGAAAAAAAAGAGGAAGAAGCAGGGGTCCCTCTGTTATTTATAAGTTCTGTTGAGCTTCGCGGGCTTCCGGGATCTCAGACAATGAGTGTCCTTCGTGGGAGGCCTGATGAACTTTCCATCCAATGAACAAACAGTCTATTGTCTGGAGCTCTGGGATGAAGAATTGCTGTCATGCCGAGATTGGCTGCTGGAGTCACATGGTTTTAGAGGCCAAACTTTGATACATACTGGAAGTTAATATTTCCCCTTATGTATTAAACTAAGATAACTTTAGTGATTAGTATAAATTATAAGCAGTGCTTCTAAATCAACATGCAGGAATAAACATTCATTTAAACATTTTTAACATGCATATATATAAAATCACAGATTAATGCATTTCACACATATTATTGATTTTCCACATTAAAGACATCAGAGTCCATTTGCCTTTCATAGTCCTAAAAAGAAGAAGGTTTAGAATTGAGTTTGTAATAATGTACTTTAAAATTCACTGGTTAAATCCAGCATTTCCCAGAGTTTAAGGAAATTAACTGAGTTGTGGATCTGTGTAGGCCAGGTCTGTTGCACGTTTTATGGGGGCAATAAAAGCAAAGCCGGACATTGGGGAAATTCCTTAGGCTGGTTTTTAACAAAGGAAGGGGAGAAAATCCATTTCTTTGTCTTACTCCTGGGTGAAACAAAAATGTCTTTAAGCAGAAGAATAATTATTGCTGAGCCAAAGTGAGATGATGCTACAGTCCCCCCTCTGGTATCAATGGTGACGTTGATTCAGCGTTGATAGCAGTCCTAGGCATCAAATCCCAATTTGGCGAGGCTTGATCCAAATGCTGAACTAAAGTTCTGATGTCGATAAGTCTTAAGCTTGTAAACAGTATCTATTCCAAAGTGTAGGTCCTTAAATTTGGTTTTCTGAAGAACTTCTGGAAATTTCAAAAATAATTTGGGCATGACCAAATATAAACATTGTATAATTGTCTAGGATATACTAAAGTTCTGTATATGCCTGTAAAGACTTAAAAATTCTGGGTACAAAAAAAAAAGTGAACTAGAAGTATGTGGGTTTTGACATACTTGATATAAATGTTTTGGGTTTGCTGAAAAATATCTATTCAAGATTTCAAAAACAGTTTAAATGTACATAAAATCTAAATAAAGTATAAAGGATTATTTGTATATACGCATGCATGTATCCAAAAATCTTAGTCAAAAGCAAAAATAAAATTCTTTCATACTTGAGGTAGATTCAGACTAATCAATATTGAGGTGACTCAAGGAGGTTCAGATTGAACTTGTTTAGTTAGACTAAACCATGGTTCCACAGATGCCCAAATCATAGGGTGTTTGAGGCTTTTGTTCGGAAAAACTGAGTGAGCATAGGATGTCGTTATCATTCTTTGGATGGCAATGAGAAGTAACTTTGGATTTACTGCAAAAAGGATATGATGAGAGAGCATATTCATTGCTAAAGCGTTAATTGAAAAGCTAATGTTTCTAGCTACTTCTGAGAGTAACAGACATTGGCTGTGCGTGAGCATAGTCAACCCTTAACACAAAGAGCAAAGGGTTCAAGACCTTGTTGAGTTTGACTGAAGCTTCGGAGCAAGCATTCAAAACCAACACAGTGTCTTGTAAGATTTTGGTAACCATTTGTGGTTCGACAACCTGGCGTTTCGGTTTAGCGGTGTTGACCGAGTTAACAGTGGGCATGCTAAGGTTAACTAGAGGCTCTAACGATGAGGCTGTTATCAAGAATCCACCCGAGGATCTTTGACCTTTCGTTTTGGCTTGGCCCAGTTCTGACTGGGTAACAATGGGTGTGATTGCTAGGCAGATGGCTAAACTGATAAACAGGAGGGCCATCATCTTGGCAAACAAAAAGTGAGTGGTTTTGGATCTTAATCTTCTTGTTGATCTTTCTTTAGATACCTGGTTGGCAAATGAAAATTCCTCTTAGCGGTGGAATGATTTCTTTTAGATGGATGTAGTTTATTGATCCCAAAACTGGGAAATTACAGAGTAGAGATAGAGATTGAACTCTAAACCTTGTGCTTGTTTTTCACCTTTGATGGGAGTTTTAAGATTATTAGCTCAAGCTAATGGTGTTGAATGTATTTGTGTGTACTATTTGATAATAGTAAGTTGATTGAAGTTTATTAGATTTTACAGAGGTCTTTGAACTTAGTTTAAATGCTAATTTGGTTTTAATATACCCTTTCCTTTTCTGGAAGTTTGATGCAGTTAACTGATTTGAGAAATTTGACTGAGTGTACCTGAGGCTAGTAATTAGCTACAGTTGTTTCTCAGACGTAGGTTTGATTTTAATCTTATTTATGGACTTACTTTGACAGTGTTGTACCCGACAAGTCCCATGGTGTTTTGGTAAAGTTTACTCTGATTTTGGTGAGCCCATTTGAAAATGGGGTCCTGGATTTGGCTCTTGGGTGGCCAAAGATTGTTGTTGACAATGTGTGGATTCATCCACTTGGGCAGGAATTTAGGAGTGATTTTCCTTTCCTGTGAATTTATTTCAGGTGTCTGCGGTACAAATGTAGGGTGGAAGATCTTGTCCCCCCTTCGCAGTTTGTCATGCAAGAGTTTTTGATCGTTGTATGCTTTCTGTTGTTTAGCGAGTCGGTCCAAATGGTTTTGAAATACAGCCTTGGGAGCTTTGTATGTCGTTTTGACGCTTTTGTGCTCTGCAGCTGGAATGTTATGGGCATTGGCAGTCATCACCCCCCTCTGGTTTCGAGGAACTCTGAGCGGTGGCGATGATGGTTCGTCGGAAGCATGAACAGGAGTGCCATTGCATAGCTGCAGAGAAGATTGTGTCGCATGAAGTGGTTTCAGTTTTGGTATGTTATAGGGTTTAGATGTGGGTAGCGCATGTAGCATTTTATCCGACCGGTGTTTGACGGTTTTATGGATCATTTGGTTGCAAGGTTGAGTGACTGTGCGCCTTGCATTTGCAAAAGTTGGGTTCGTTGTCGCAAGACGTTGAGGTTTCAGAGGGTCTAGAGAGCCGGTTGGTGTGGCTCTTGTGACCATGCAGGCCTCATGGGCGGGTGGGTGGGTTTCAAAATGTGACACCACCATTGAATCATGGGTATCAAGGGTTTTAAGGGGGCCGTTTGGGGTTTTCTGCTCGGCCGTTGAGTTTTCAAGGTCATTTGCTTCCTTGGTGTGACCTTGTATTTGAAAGTGACTTTTGACTTCTTGTGGACAATACTCACTCAGAAGCAGGGGTCCCTCTGTTATTTATAAGTTCTGTTGAGCTTCGTGGGCTTCCGGGATCTTAGACAATGAGTGTCCTTCGTGGGAGGCCCGATGAACTTTCCATCCAATGAACAAACAGTCTATTGTCTGGAGCTCTGGGATGAAGAATTGCTGTCATGCCGAGATTGGCTGCTGGAGTCACATGGTTTTAGAGGCCAAACTTTGATACATACTGGAAGTTAATATTTCCCCTTATGTATTAAACTAAGATAACTTTAGTGATTAGTATAAATTATAAGCAGTGCTTCTAAATCAACATGCAGGAATTCATTTAAACATTTTTAACATGCATATATATAAAATCACAGATTAATGCATTTCACACATATTATTGATTTTCCACATTAAAGACATCAGAGTCCATTTGCCTTTCATAGTCTTAAAAAGAAGAAGGTTTAGAACTGAGTTTGTAATAATGTACTTTAAAATTCACTGGTTAAATCCAGCATTTCCCAGAGTTTAAGGAAATTAACTGAGTTGTGGATCTGTGTAGGCCAGGTCTGTTGCACGTTTTATGGGGGCAATAAAAGCAAAGCCGGACATTGGGGAAATTCCTTAGGCTGGTTTTTAACAAAGGAAGGGGAGAAAATCCATTTCTTTGTCTTACTCCTGGGTGAAACAAAAATGTCTTTAAGCAGAAGAATAATTATTGCTGAGCCAAAGTGAGATGATGCTACAGTTACTAATATTGGATGTCCCATTCATTTTCAATAATTCTGTAATTAATATTCACACAATCAAATAAATCTTCGTGTTCAGTCCCTTTTATATTTGTCATAGTCTAACATGTGTGATTGTCTAGATACACACTACACCTCTTTGTATTCCACTTTCAAACACAGCCTACATTTGGGCCTGTAAAGCCTAATTGGGCTACCTGTGTCATGGTAAGTTGACAGCTCACATGCACGATGCTAGCACAGGAAGGAACCACACAAGGGGGGAAACGTTCGACAGTTTATTAAATATGGAAACAGTGCACAGTTAATTAAACAGCCACTCACCAGAGGAAACAATCCACCTGTAGAGAGAAAACGAGAGCTGTCAGTGGAGGAACAGAGTAGGGAATATGGGCGAGCCAAATTGCCACTTACTCAGGGTTCCGAGGAAGGACTGGCGGGGAATAGACGAACCAGTAGCTCGGAGTGCCTGACCGGGTGGAGATAGTTGCTGTGGAAGTGATGAGGTGGCAGGAGAGCGCACGCAGACCCGAGACACACCCGCACGATGGCAGCAACCTGTAAGAAAGAAAGGAGAGCAAAGTTTAGACGGCATGTCTAAGCTTGGCGAAAACGACCTGCTTGCCTGAATTTAGGGCAGTATACCCAGACGAGCCAGCGTTGACTGCGCAGAGAGAGCCTCCTTAAGTATGCTGGCTGATGAACGGGTGCAGGTGTGTCTTCTGCCTCAGGTGCAGTGATGAGTCGGTGAATATCAGACAGGACGGGAGGGGCACGCTCTCACTGCCCATGACAGGGCCTCCCCTTCTAGGAGCTCTTCCTGGCAGTCCAGAGGGCTTCTCCAGGTGAGCACAGTGTGATAGGCCCGGAGCATCTGCTTGTCCAGAACCCACAAAGAAGGGGTCCAGGACCGCTCTTCCAGGCAGTAGCCCTACCAGTCCACCAAATACTGTAGTCCCCGGCCCCAACGGCAAACGTCCAGAATACGGCATACCATGTAGGCAGGGTGACCGTAGATGATCTGAGGAGGAGGAGGCGGCTTCGGGGCAGAGAGGACTGACCGAGAGAGGTTTAATGTGAGTGACGTGGAAAGTGGGGTTCACCCGTAGAGTAGGAGGCAGCTTCAGTTGGACCGACGCATCATTTATCACCCGGGAGATGGGAAACGGCCCCAGGAAGCGGGGGGACAGCTTCTTGGACTTCTCCTTCAGGGGAATTTGACTCACCGCCAGCCAGACCTGCTGTCCAACGGTGTAATTAGGAGCTGGGACCCGCTTCCTGTCAGCAACGGCCAGGGTGCGTTTCTTGGTGTGGGCCAAGGTGGCCCAGGTAGACCTCCAGATGCGCCAGCATCGACGAGCATGGATCTCCACAGATGGAACCGCCACCGCCACCTCCCTCTCAGCCATGGGAAGAAGAGGCGGGGTGTATCCCAGTGACACCTCGAATGGAGGGAGTCCGGTGGCCGTGGAGACGGCCAAGTTGAGGGAATACTCCACCCAGGTCAGGTGTGAGCTCCATGAAGCTGGGTTCTCCGCTGCTACGCACCGCAGGGTGGCCTCCGAGGACTGATTGGCACGCTCTGCCTGCCCGTTGCTTTGAGGATGACTCCCGGATGAAAGACTCACAGTAATGCCCAGTGTCCGGCAAAAGGCCCTCCAGACCTGGGACGTAACTTGTGGACCCTGGTCAGACACGATATCGATGGGGATGCCATGGACCTTGATTACATGGTCTGTCAGCAGGACCGCCATCTCCAAGGTTGAGGGGAGCTTCGGGAGGGACATCCAAATGCATTGCCTTGGAGAAGCGATCCACAATAGTAAGAATAACAGTCTTCCCACGGGAGGGGAAGAGTCTGGTGACAAAGTCCACAGTGATGTTTGACCAGGGACGACCCGGGGTTGCAAGGGGATGGAGGAGCCCTGACGGGGGAGAGGAGTCCGATTTCCCCCGGACGCAGGTCTGACAGGCCCTGACATAGTCCTGTGCATCCCGCCGCACTGTAGGCCACCAGAGCGCCCACCAGATGAAGTCCACCGTGCAAGCAATGCCGGGATGACAAGCAAAGCGTCTGGGATGGGTCCACTGGAGAACGTCACTGTGGAGGGCAGCCGGGACGTACAGATGGTTCCGGGGGTACCCTACTGGCACAGGATCCCGGGACTGGGCCTGGCGGACCCTCGAGTCGATATCACAAGTAAGGGCTCCAAGGACACACGAAGGTGGGATGATGGTTTGGGGGGAGGGTCTACCTCCCCGGAATCAAACTGGTGCAATAGCACGTTGACATTCCAGGCGCCAGGCCGGTAAGTGATGGTGAAATTAAACCGCTGGAAAAATAAAGCCCAGTGAGCCTGCCTGCCGTTAAGTCGGTGGGCCGACCGCAAGTACTCCAGGTTCTTGTGATCGGTCCACACGACAGTGGGGTGAATGTCACCCTCCAACCAATGTCTCCACTCCTCCAGTGCCAACTTAATGGCCAGCAGCTCTCTGTCCCCCACGTCCTCTGTCCATTCCTCTCGGCCGGTGTGAGCCGACGAGAGAAATATGCGCACGGGTGGACCTTCTGATCCGAGTACGTGCGCTGTGACAGCACAGCGCCAACCCCCAAATCAGATGCATTCATCTCGAGGACAAACTGGAGCTGCGTGTGGACCTGTGCCAAGATGGGTGTGTCCATGAACAGGCGTTTTAATTTGATAAACGCCTGCTCCGCTGCCTCGATCCAGCAAAAGGGGACCTTAATGGAGGTCAGCTGAGTTAAAAGCAGTGCCACCCCACTATGGTTCCTTATGAACCGGCAATAAAAGTTCGCGAACCCGAGGAAGCATTGGAGCTCCCTACGGGAGTGGGGAGTTCGCCAATCTAGCACTGCCTTCACCATGGCCAGGTCAGCAATCAGTCTCGCCTCGGCTACAATGAAGCCTAAGAAGCGGGTAGATGTAGTTGAGAACTCACACTTCTCGGTTTTATCGTAGAGCCGGTTCTCCAAGAGCCATTGTAAAACGGCCCTTACGTGGGCTTCATGCTCCTCTGGCGAGCCTGAGAAGATCAAAATGTCATCAAGATATACAAACACGAATTGATACAGCATATCGCAGAGGACATCGTTATTTAACCGCTAGGAGACGGCTGAGGCGTTAGTGAGCCCAAAGGGCGTCACGAGACACTCAAATACCATCTTCCATTCATCCCCCTTGCAAATGCGGACCAAATGATATGCGTTCCTAAGATCCAATTTAGTAAATGCTCGTGAACGCTAAAGGAGCTCGAACGCTGAATTGATCAAGGGTAGAGGGTACTTGTCCTTGATGGTAATAGCATTAAGCTCCCGGTAGTCGATGCACGGGTGCAGCGAGCCATCCTTCTTTCTGACAAAGAAGAACCCGGCTCCGAGAGGAGCCAAAGATGGCCAAATAAGGCCGGTGTTCAGGGACTCCTTAATATACCTCTCCATTGCCTCCCTCTCCGGCCCGGAAATGCTGTATAACTGACTAGTCGGCAGCCTAGCCCCCGGGATGAAGTCTATAGCACAATCATAAGAGCAGTGAGGCGGCAGCGACAACGTTCTTGATTTGCCAAAGACCTCTCCAAGATCGTGATACGCCCGGGGGATGAGGCTGAGGTCCGGTGGCTCGGCCGGGGAGAGGGAGACAGATAGAGATGGGGAGCACTCCGCTGAGCGCAGACAATGGGCCATGCAAAAGGGGCTCCAGGAGGAGATAGTATTTTGGACCCAGTTTATAATTGGATTATGCCTCCAGAGCCATGGGTACCCGAGGACCACCGGGGAAGAGGAAATAGGAAGAACTAGGAATGTCTGTTCCTCCCGGTGGTTCCCAGAAAGGAGGATGGAGATCGGCACTGTGCTACGAGTGACTACCACGACCTCCCAGCCAGAAATGGTTGTGAGTCTCTGATCACGGGGCAGTTTTCATGTGGGAATACCCACCTGCTTGACAAACTCAGCAGATACGAAATTATCCTCCAACCCTGAGTCAACCAGCGCCTTAATTCTCCTCTCGACCCCCAGCAACTGAACAAGGCCAAAATAGAAAAATTACCAGTGGGAGTGAATTTAGTCCCACCTGTCAGACCCCCCATGGTTACTGATGGACTGCGTCTTTTAGGCTGCTGGCGGCATTCGTCCCGACTGTGGTTCAGCGAACCGCAGTACGTGCACACGCCAGCCTCTCGCCTTCGCCAGCGCTCATCGTTGGTCAAATGCAGAGAGAGCTCCACCGGCAAGGGCCGGCGCCGCCAGTGTCAGTAAGCATGGCGGGCACCAGCACGGCGCATGGGCGAGAGGAGGACTCACGCTCCTTTGTGTGCTCACGGTACCGGTTATCCAAACCGGCTGCCTAATCTATGAGACCGTCGAGAGTCTCCAGGACAGGGTGTACTGCCAGACCGTCACAGAGTTGCTCATCTAACCCATGGAGGAATACACTCCGTAGCGCAATCTCATTCCACCCCAAATCAGCTGCTGCAACCCGGAACTCCATCAAGTACTCAGCCACTGACCGGGTGCCTTGGTGGAGCGTCATCAGGCAGCTCATGACATTGCCCTGACTCTCGGCAAGGCCAAACACGCATGAGACGGCATCCACAAATTGGTTGGTGCCCCCCGGGGTTATGTAATGTGGACTGTGCCCAATCAAGGGCTCGGTCCCTAAGCAACAGTGTAAAAAACTGAATTTTGGCTGTGTCCCCCAGATACTCCCCCTCGACCTGCTCCAAGTACATATGAACTTGAATGAGAAAACTCTTACATCCCCCACCTCCCCCGCATATGGGGTTGGTGTGGGAATGGAAGTAATATGTTGCACAGTAGTGCGGGGAGCAGGCTGAGGAGGAGGAGCAGGAGAAGACACATTCGGCCAAAGCTGTATCAAGTTAATTACCTGCTGCATCAACACAGCGAGCTGGTGCTCGGTCACTGACAGGCGATCCAGAGCTGACAGCTCCTGTGGCAAAGCACTGGCTGAGCTACCGTCTTGGCTAGCTCGTTCTATCATGGTAAGTTGACAGCTCACGTGCACGATGCCAGCACAGGAAGGAACCACACAAGGGGGGAAACGTTCGACAGTTTATTAAATATGGAAACAGCTCGCAGTTAATTAAACAGCCACTCACCAGAGGAAACAATCCACCTGTGGAGAGAAAACGAGAGCTGTCAGTGGAGAAACAGAGTAGGGAATATGGGTGAGCCAAATTGCCACCTACTCAGGGTTCCGAGAAAGGACCGGCAGGGCTCCAGCGGGGAATAGACGAACCAGTAGAGTAGTGGGGAATGAGCTAGTAATGCCTGACCGGGTGGAGATAGTTGCTGTGGAAGTGATGAGGTGGCAGGAGAGCGCACGCAGACCCGAGACATACCCGCACGATGGCAGCAACCTGTAAGAAAGAAAGGAGAGCAAAGTTTAGACGGCATGTCTAAGCTTGGCGAAAACGACCTGCTTGCCTGAATTTAGGGCAGTATACCTAGACGAGCCAGTGTTGACTGCGCGGAGAGAGCCTCCTTAAGTACGCTGGCTGATGAGTGGGCGCAGGTGTGTCTACTGCCTCAGGTGCAGTGATGAGTCGGTGAATATCAGACTGGACGGGAGGGGCGCGCTCTCAATGCCCACGCCAACCTGTTTTCAGACAAGATTACTTGCTTTCTATGGGTCTAGTCTATCTATAAATGCAACAAATCTGTGTGTGTGTGTGTGTCTGTGTGTGTGTTCCTCAGATATCTCCCAAACCGTCTGTCAGACTGGCCTCAAATTTTATAAGTGCTTTGGTGAGGTTACGAGGGTGTGCATTCCTGAGTATGGACTTGCTCAGTCAAAATATGTAATTTTTATCAATAAACGTTTAGCCACCACTCCGTTTCCTCATGCTCTGGCTTCTAGAAGTGTGGGAGGGGTTTCGGATTGACTCTGTACTGAATGGATAATATTCGGCATCATGACCAGTCACCAGAGTGCTCCGTAAACAAAATAAGGAAGTGAAAAGCAACAAATTTCACAAGAAAAAGAGAATACTGAAGATTTAATAATATTTAATGCTTAAAAAATTATACTATAATATTACTGTGATTGTGTGAAGGATAATTCGGCATATGTGGAGAACACGAGGTGCGCAGGGGAGGGGGGAGCAGCAGCCAGACCCCCTTATCACAGTCTTTCCCGAGGAGCCAAGCCAGCCTGCCCAGTTAACTGGAGTCTCGGCTGCTGCTTCACCCGTGTGGCCCCTCCCGGCACTGGTGTGCTCACACGGCTATCTAAAAATTAAAAATTAATAATAATACCACCATGATTGTGGAGTGGAATGGCCAGATCATTTGCATATTATATGCGGACAAATATGCACGCTTTGACTAAACGACGACTGTGACAAAAAATGCCCAAACAACGAAATAAATCATTTTTTATTTACTGACAAATGGGCAACATTGATGCAACAGTTGCAGCCAAATGGGTCATTCTGCTTTGTATAATAATGTTCAGTGTTTTGTACTTATAATATTGCTAAAATATCAAAGGATCCACTACAATGGGTCTCAAATATTTGTAAACCTGTCCTGTTATAGTACTGCATGAGTTTATTGACGATATACTATAAACTACACATATAAACTAAAACAATTATAATGATGAATGAACAACTCCCATTCCCCAAAGTGCAAGATACAACACTTATGAATATAAGTCATAAAAGATAATACAAATAAGTCTGACAAACAAATAAACAAGGGTTCTTAAACAGTCACTAATATTGGATGTCCCATTCACTTTCAATAATTCTGTTATTAATATTCACACATTCAAATAAATCTTAGTGTTCAGTCCCTTTCATATTTGCCAAAGTCTAACCTGCTGCAATGAGCCCATCTGCACCTGGATGGTGGAGGAGATACTGTGAGAATCACTTTATTTGATTTCTCCAGTACCTTTAACATCATCCAGCCACTGCTGCTGTGTGAGAAGCTGCGGGTGATGGGGGTTGACAGCTCTGTGATCTCCTGGATTACTGACTACCTGACAGGCAGACCACAGTTTTTCTGGCTGGGCAGTGTCTTGTCTGGAGTGGTGGCTAGTGATACGGGAGCTCCACAGGGGACTGTGCTGTCTCCTTTTCTCTTTACCTTATACACCACTGATTTTCAGTACAACACAGAGTCATGCCACCTGCAGAAATTCTCTGATGACTCAGCTGTTGTGGGGTGTATAAGAGGAGGAGAGGAGGGGGAGTACAGGGCACTGGTAGACAGATGTGTGGAGTGGACGGAGCAGAATCACCTGAGGTTGAATGTCAGCAAGACCAGAGAGATGGTGATTGACTTCAGGAAGAGGAAGACTCCTTCTCAGCCACTGCAGATTAGGGGGGAGGATGTGGGAGTGGTTGAAGACTACAAATATCTGGGTGTCAGGATCAGCAGTGGGTTGGACTGGAGATCCAACACCAATGCTGCGCACAAGAAGGGGATGAGCAGACTCTGAGGAAGCTGAGATCCTTCAACGTGTGCAGCAGGATGCTGGAGCTTTTCTACCAGACCGTTGTCGCCAGCGCCATCTTCTTTGCTTCTGTCTGTTGGGGTAGCAGTATCAGGGCCAGAGATACCAACAGACTTGGCAAGATTATCAAGAGGGCTGGCTCTGTAATTGGTCTCAGACCGGAGACCTTTGAGACAGTGGTGGAGAGGAGAACACTAAATAAACTGCGATCCATCATGGACAATCCTGATCACCCCCTCCACCACACATTAGACAGACAGCGAAGCACTTTCTCCAGCAGACTACAACAGCTTAGCTGTCGAACGGCCAGGTACAGGAAATCTTTCCTGCCACATGTAATTTCACTGTACAATAATTCACTATGATGTTGTATTCTGGTCATAGCTATGCTGCCACACTGCACCTTACAGACTAACTGGTGCCTCACATTTCACTCTTCTCCTGATAGTCCTTCTTTGTGCAATGGGATGATTCATGTGTTTATGTGAGTCATCATATATTAAGCTATGATGTAGTATATAGGTTTTATAGTTGTGTTAGTTTTACTTTCCACAGGTAATCCCTTTGTCTGTCATGTGTGTGTTTCTGTTGTTTGGTTGTCTACTGTCATGCTGCTGTTACACTGTAATTTCCCAGTTTGGGATCAATAAAGTACATCTATCTATCTATCTATCTATCTATCTATCTATCTATCTATCTATCTATCTATCTATCTATGTGTGTTTGCCTACATATACGCAACACCTCTTTGTATTCCACTTTCAAACACAAACTACATTTGGGCCTGTAAAGCCTAATTGGGCTACCTGTTTTCAGACAAGAATACTTGCTTTCTACGGGCATGCACTAGTTGTTGTTAATTGGTCAAATTCTATGTCCATTACTTGATATTCATGTGTGGCTGCTGATTGGTCTAATTTACAAGTGCCCCACTTGGGTACCATGTCACAATAGCTAATCAGAGGAATTGTTTTGATATGTGACTACGCAAGCTCCAGTGAGAGGTAAGAATTAACTCGGTCAAATGTCCAGGAAAAAGGCTTGAAAGTGGCAGTCATAAAATTACTGAGAGGAAAAGAGCTTAGGGAAACCGAATTGCTCAGAAAAAATCCCAAAGTGTAAAGGATTTTTCTAAGCTGGAGCATTGAATGGAGGAGGATGCTGCTGCACCCAGGAGACAGGTGGGCCGTTAAAGCATCCTCCTGGAGGCGAAGGGAGAAGAAAGGCTATGATTGCTTATATCAGAGAGTTGTGTGTGGGACAGTGGACTCCAAACTTAATAAAAAGTAGACTGACTCAAACATCCATCCACAGAGTATGATGATGTACATGAGCTGGACTTAAAGGACATAATGAAGGATTTTTCTTTAAAGAAGACCATAAGAAAGCACTTCTAAAAAGGTATGACATGATATTTGCAGTGTTTCCAGCCACCTGTGCAAATTGTTGTGCAGTTTTCTGTAAGATTTTACTTGCTTTACAAAAGTTTTTACTTGTTTTAAGCAATTTAATCATACTTTGTTGGCAACATTTTTTTTCTAATTTTAACTAGAATTATCTATTGCCATAATTTTTTAATTTATTTTAAGTAAAATTATCTGCCAACAGAGCAAGAAAATTTGACTTATCAAAGTGCGTAAAACAAGTTAAAACTATTGAAAAGCGTGTAAAAATTTTCTTACACTAACTAACTAACTACTAACTAACCTGCACTTATATAGACATATACATAAATTAGATACACATAAATTACACAGCAAGAATAGCTATCTTGACAGACAAAAAAACAAGCATAAACAGTCTTCATTTATTTAATTTTATTTATATTTGACTTTTTCAGTGTTGTGTTTTCTAGCTCAAAGTTGCATTATTTCTCAAAGAGAAATAAAAATGAGGCTGTAATTGCTCAGGAGGTAGAGCAAGTTGCCCAGTAACCAGAGGGTTGGCGGTTTGAATCCCACTCCCCCCACCTTACTGTTGTGTCCTTGGGAAAGAAACTTTACCCACCTTGCCTCCACTGTATTCATGGTTCATGGCACTGATGTATGAATATGAATAAATGTTTGTTGGTGGTTACAGAGGCCATTGACATGGATTGGCAGCCACGTCTCCATCAGTCTGCCCCTGGGCAGCTGTGGCTACAGAGGTAACTTATCACTATCATTGCCTGTGGAGTGAATGAATAATGGACTCATTGTAAAGTGTCTTTGGGTGTCATGAAAAGTGCTATATAAATGTAATCTATTATTAAAAAACATAGCTATTACACATTTTTAAACTGCGATTCTGTATTCTCAAAAATCTGAAATTTCTAGGTACACAGTGTGGTATTTTTTTTCCTTTTAATATCAATATTTTTTAAGGTATTATCAAGGTAAAAATTCTCAGTACTACGACAACACTAATGTGTGATGATCAGGCGAGCGTGCTCCCCCTCCCCTCCTGTCCTTGCCTTCTCGGCTCTGGAGGATCAGACACACCTGCATGATTACACACCTGCCGTCCTGATGACCCAGCATATTTAAGAGCCAGTGTGTCAAGAAACCATTGCTGGGTCATTAGGTTTGCAACCACAAAGACATCTAAGCCTAGTTCATATAATCCTTTGGTTGACCTGTATCTTACTGCCTTGTCTTTCTGTCTCTTAGATTTGCTACCACCTGTAGGTGTTTACTCCAGAGCTGATCACGCTCGCCTGACAAAGAAGAACGCCGGACATCCACCCTGGTCACCGTCTTCCCCCTGTTCCCCTGGTCCATGCAAGAGTTCCCTGCTGGACTCCTCTGCTCACAGATTAAGAGTGCTCTCCCATTATTATTCTCCCCTTCGGGAGAGTCTGTCCCTAAAAATCTCTTTCTGCTCTTTTCCCGTAGGCTACATGCACTCAAGCGGGCACCGGTTTTGTGTCTATTTAAGTGTGTGTTTTTGTGTTCCATTTTTCCTCAGTTGTGCATCTTTATTTAGAGTTGTGTGTTAGTTTTATTTTTACAATAAACTGGTGAACTTTTACAACAGAGTCTAAGTGTTTATTCTGGCTGCTCTGCATTTGAGCCTCACTTGCCCTGAATCATGGCAGAACGATCCAGTCAAGATTGGGGCTCAGTAAGCGCTCAGTCGGGTGAACAGTCGGCATTTTGGTGCTTGGAGGCCACGGAACGCCGGGTCATGTTTCTTTTTGAGCAATTTGAGACCGTAACTCAGCAATCAGCCACCATCACCGAGCACTTAGGTCGACTTCCAGGTGCGGCATCTCCCCCTGCACCTGCTGCTCCGGCAGTGTCTGCCATCCACAGGAACATTTCTGTTCCTTTGCCTGCCCCCTACTGGGGGAGATGGGGGGATGCAGAGGGTTCCTGCTCCACTGCTGGCTTTATTTTCAGCAGGTGGAAGGGGAGTACAGGGATGATTCGGCTAAGGTCCATTTCATAACCTTGTTGCTGTGAGACCAGGTGCGTAAGTTGGCACAGTCCGTCTTGAGCAGCCCGGACGGTCCCCTATGCACATACGAGCGGTTTGTGTGGAAATTCTCCGAGGCATTCTACCATACGGAGAGTGAGGGGAACATAGTTAGCCAGCTGATGGGACTCCGACAGGGAGACCATTCTGTAGCCGATTTCTCCGTCGAGTTCTGGGTCGCTGCAGCTGACTCCAGATGGAACAACGATGCCCTGCACAGCGCCTTCCTCTGGGGCCTGGAGACGCACCTCCTAGATGAGCTGGCTATCCGCTCATCCCCCTCCTCTCTGGATGAGATGATTGCACAGGCAGTGGCCCTGGATAACCAGTTTAGGGAGCGTGCGAGGGAGCCAGAATTCAGCCGAAAAGACCCGGCCCAGCAGTCACCATGGGGGGGTCTGGTGGGAGGGTCTTCACAAAATTCCCCCAACCGTTTTGAACTCCCGACCCTCATTCAGTTACTGGGGGCCAAGTTCAAAACCTCCACCCTGGTTGATTCAGGAGCGGAGCAAAATTTCATTCAACAGTCCATGGTCCATAAATTGCAGATACCCAACAGAAATGTCCTGACACCCTTAACTGTCTCGGCGGTCTCAGGCAGCAGTATCGCGGTGGCTACCGAACAGACTGAGCCCATTTCTGTCATTCTGTCCAGTAATCACCGCGAGACTATTCAGTTTTATGTCCTGCCTCAATTGACCACCACAATGATTCTGGGGTATCCGTGGCTCCGTATTTATTACCCAATTATAAACTGGAGTCAGGGCTCCATTTCATCCTGGAGCCCTTTCTGTCTCTCATTGTGTCTCTGTTCAGCTGCATGCTCGCCTTCGCTTCTGATCTCCTCCCCTCCGGCTGAGCAGACGAATCTCAGCTAAGTGCCCGAGGTCTATCATGACTTAGAGGAGGTTTTTAGCAAGTCCAGGGCCCTATTATTACCACCTCACCAGGGCTATGACTGTGCTATTGACCTCCTCCTGGGCACGCAGCTGCAATCCAGCTGGTTCTACAGTTTATCTTGGCAGGAGAGGGAAGCGATGGAGACCTACAGTACATTAAAGAATCCCTCAGCGCCGGCAATATTCGTCCGTTGTCTGCCCCTCTCGGCGCTGGGTTCTTTTTTGTAGGAAAAAAGGACTGATCACTGCAGCCGTGTATTGATTACCGTGAGTTTAACACGATTACCCATAAGGATAAGTATCTGCTGCCCCTTATCAACTCAGCATTTGAGCTACTCCAGTGGGCGTGTTTTTTCACCAAATTCGACCTCCGTAATGCGTACCACTTGGTCCGCATTTGTGAGGGAGATGAGTGGAAGATGACATTTAAAACACCACTGGGCCATTTTGAGTATTTGGTCATGCCATTTGGGCTGGCCATGGCCCCTGCCATCTTCCAGCGGTTAATCAATGACATCTTGTGGGATATGGTAAACCATTTTGTTTTTGTGTATCTGGATGATATTCTGATTTTTTCCCGCATGTTGGAGGAGCACGTAGTCCACATTTGGTCCGTCCTGCAGCGGCTGCTGGAGAATCAGCTTTTTGTGAAAGTGGAGAAGTGCGAATTTTCCACTCACTCAATTTCATCCCTGGGGTTCATCACCGCCGAGGGTACGATAAAGGCTGATCCAGTGAAAATTAAGGCGGTAGTAGACTGGCCTACCCCCCCAGTCCAGGAAGTACCTCCAGCTCTTCTGGGCTTTGTCAACTTCTACTGCCGATTCATCCGTGATTATAGTAAGGTGGCACAACCGCTTACACAGTTGATGTCGTCCAAAAGCCCATTCAAGTGGTCCAAGGCCGCTGAATGAGCTTTTGTGACCCTGAAAAGCCTGTTCACCAACGCGCGCGTCCTGGTGCAGGTGGATCCCACGGCGCAGTTCGTGGTTGAGGTGGATCCTTCTGATTCAGAGGTGGACACTGTCCTCTCCCAGCACTCCAGCTCCGTCCAGAAGCTCCATCCGTGCGTGTATTTCTCCTGGTGGCTAACGCCAGCCGAGAAGAATTATGATGTTGGGGACCGCGAACTGTTGGCCATTAAGTTGGCATTGGAGGAGTGGAGACACTGGCTGGAGGGAGCTAGCCAACCAGTCATTGTCTGGATGATCATAAAAATTTAGAATTTCTTCGATCGGCCAGATGGTTGAATTCACAGCAGGCTCGGTGGGCCCTGTTCCTCAGTCTTTCCATCTCGTACCGACCAGGGTCCCGTAATGCCAAGGCCGAAGCTCTCTCATGCCAGTTTTCGTTTGACTCCTCCTCCTCCGCAGCTCCGCAGCTCTATTCTCCCCTCCTCCTGTTTTCTCGGGACACTCTCGTGGGAGATTGAGCAGAGAGTCCGACAGGCTCAGTCATCGGAACCCATCCCAGAGGGAGGTCCGCCTGATCGGCTGTATGTCCTCTCAGCGCTACGTGGAGAGGTGATTAAGTGGGGGCATACTAGCTTCTTCGCCTGTCATCCCGGCATCTCCCATACTATAGAGCTGCTCAGGAAAGCGTTTTGGTGGCCCACACTCGGGAGGGATGTGTGAGAATTTGTTAAGGCCTGTCACATCTGTGCCACAAATAAATCAGACTCTTCTCCTCCAGCTGGCCTCCTTAATCCCCTCCCAGTGCCGAGTTGTCCATGGTCACACATTGCTTTGGACTTCATTATGGGCCTCCCTCTGTCCCAAGGCAACATGGTGATCCTCACCATCGTCAACCAGGTCTCCAAGGTCATCCATCTGGTCCCTCTTGGTAAACTTCCATCTGCCACAGAGACGGCTGACCTGGTGACGCAGCATGTCATCCAGCTGCATGGGATTCCATTGGACATTGTCTTGGGCTGGGGTCCACAATTTACATCCCAGGTGTGGAAGGCATTCTGTCGCTTTTTGGGTGCTACTGCCAACCTGACATCCGGATACCATCCGCAGAGCAACAGTAAGACCGAGAGTGCTAATCAGTCTATGGAGGCCACCTTAAGGTGTGTAGCATCCTGGAATCCCTTTACCTGGAGTTCCCACCTGAGCTGGGTGGAGTATTCACACAATTCAGTTGTCTCCTCCTCTACTGGGCTCACACCGTTGGAGGCCTGGATGGGTTACATACTGCTGCCCATGGCGGAGAGGGGCCTCACCGTCCCACCCGTGGAGGCCCAGGCATGCCAGTGCCATCGTCTGTGGAGGGCCACAAGATCTGCCCTCCTCCGCTCTGCGGAGCACAACCAACAATACACTAACCGCAGACGCGTGCCAGCACTGAAGTACACAGAGGGACATAAGGTTTGGCTGTCCGCCGAACAGATCCTGCTCAAGACGGAGTCACGGAAGCACTCCCCCCGCTATCTGGGTACATTCACCATCAAGCGGCTAATCAACGATGTCACTGTTCGGTTGGACCTGCCACCTTCAATGCAGATCCACCCGACGTTTCACGCCTCCTGCATTAAGCCCCTCTCCGCCAGTTTCACCGCTCCCTTGAGTCATCAATGGCCAGATCACATACACAGTGGAGAAAATCCTGGACGTCCATCGACAGGGTTGTGGGTGCCAGTACCTCGTCGACTGGAAGAGGTACGGTCCAGAGGAGAGGTCCTGGATTCCTGGATCCTACATCTTGGACAAACGGATGGTGCGAGTATTCCATCGGACCCATCCTTGCAAGCCCAGTGAGATGCCAGAGTGAGATGCACCCCTTGAGGAGGGGGCATTGTGATGATCAGGTGAGCGTGCTCCCCCTCCCTTCCTGTTCCTGCCTTCTCGGCTCCGAAGGATCAGACACACCTGCGTGTTTACACACCTGCTGCGTCCTGATGACCCAGCATATTTAAGATGCTGGGTCTACAAGCATGTGGAGAAACCATTGCTGAATCATTAGGTTTGCAACCACAAAGACGTCTAAGCCTAGTTCGTATAATCCTCTGGTTGACCTGTGTCTTACTCCCCTGTCCTTCTGTCTCTCAGGTTTACTGCCACTCGTAGGTGTGTACTCCAGAGCTGATCACGCTCACCTGACCAAAGAGAATGCCAGATGTCCATCCAGGTCACCGTCTTCCCCCTGTGCCCCTGGTCCACACAAGAGTTCCCTGCCAGACTCCTCTGTTCACAGAGTGAGAGTGCTCTCCCATTATTATTCTCCCCTTCTGGAGATTCTGTCCCTAATAATTTCTGTCTGCTCTTTTCCCATAGGCTACATGCGTTCCAGCGGGCACCGGTTTTGTGTTTATTTAAGTGTGCTTTTTTGTGCTGAGTTTTTTCTCAGTTGTGCTTCTTTATTTAGAGTTGTGTGATAGTTTTATTTTTACAATAAACTGGTGAACTTTTACAACAGAATCTGAGTGTTCATTCTGGCAGCTCTGCGTTTGAGCCTGACTTGCTCTGAATCATGACATAATGTTCACAACATCATGGCACCGAGCAATAGTTAAAACCCTCTGTCCCTTATTTGGCTGTGAGAAAGTTGGCAACCCTAGTGACGGGTGCCAGAGGGTACATACTGTGATGTCAGTGCACCAAAGAGAGGGTAACGCCAACATAAATAGGTAACTAAATAATGATTAACACAAGACAGCTGGGACTTGATCAAAAACTAAACGATAACATAAGGGACAGAAACTGAAGACAGTAAACTACAACCAGACCGGAAAAAAAAAAAAAAAAAAAAAAAAATGGCGGTGCGCCTAGATGCAGCGGCCCCTCTTGGCATCAGCGAGTGTGAGAGTTTTAATCATCCCAGACGTACATTCTGTAAAACTTACAACCGTGAGACCTTATTAAACATCAAGGTACTGCACGCTGCAAGAATCGCGGCGATCGGTTGTGATTTGGACATTCTACACCAGCATGGAATTTTGGCGGAGTCCCCGCTGGAAGCTACCCGAGAGAGGAGGAAGCGGAAGCGGAGCGAACGCAAGCAAAAGCAAGGAAAAAGGGCCGGGATCCATGCTAGGCTAAAGGCTAACCCCTCCAGACCAGCGGTACCGTCGCTTCTTCTCTCAAACGTCCGCGCCCTCGAAAACAAGGTGGACGAGCTGCGTTTGCTGAGAGAAACCCGGAGAGAGTAGAGGGACTGCTGTGTGTTTGTTTTCACCGAGACATGGCTCCACGACAACATTCCTGACGAGGCCATTCAACTGGAAGATATGGCGATGTTCCGTGCCGACAGGGAAACGGCGAGCTCCGGTAAGAGCCGGGGGGGTGGGCTATGCATCTATGTTAACAAGAACTGGTGCGTTAATGCCACGTTAGTGTCTAAACACTGCTCTCCGTTGGCGGAGTTCCTTATTGTTAATTGTCGGCCATTTTATCTGCCGAGGAAATTCAGCAACGTGTTTGTAGTTGGTGTTTACATAGCGCCGAGCCCTAATCCTAAAGCTAATGCTAAGAAGGCACTCGGGGTACTGCACAATGCAATCAGTGAAATCCAAACTTCACACCCGGACAGTTTTGTAGTGGTTGCGGGGGATTTTAACCACACCAGCTTAAAGACTGTGCTCCCCAAGTTTAAACAATGTGTAGACTTTAAGACCAGAGGAGAGAATATGTTGGACTTAGTGTACACAAACACAGATGCATATAAAGCGATACCCCGCCCCCATCTCGGCCGTTCTGATCACATGGCCGTGATGCTGGTGCCTGCCTACAAACCTTTATTGAAGCGCAGCAGGCCAGCATTGAAACAAATCAGGATTTTGCCAGAGAGTGCAACCTCTGCACTGCAAGACTGTTTTCAGCACACAGACTGGAAGATCTTCAAAATAGCAGCCTCCCAGGAAGACAGGACAGATGTGGAGGAGTATGCTGATACGGTCACCAGCTACATCGCGAAGTGCACAGAGGATTTCACTACAGTGAAGACCATTACTATGCGGGGTAATCATAAGCCCTGGATGACTGCAGAGGTGCGCTCGCTGCTTACAGCCAGAGATGCAGCCTTCAGAGTGAAGGACAGGATTGCCCTCCGCTCAGCCAGGTCTGCGCTTTCAGAGGGAATTAAGGCGGCAAAGTGCGCCTATGCGGAGAAAATCCAGGGACACCTCTGTGACACTAGGAACACCAAGCAGATGTGGCAGGGAGTTCGGACACTGACGGGCTTTAAGTCTAGGCAGGGGGTCGATGATGACGACGCTTCGCTTCCAGACAGGCTTAACGACTTCTTTGCACGTTTTGAAGCATCAAACTCGACAATCAGAGGGAGGGCCGGCCCACCCCCACCATCGGTCGGACCAGCTTTTACCATCAACACAGCGGCCACATGGAGGACCCTACCCAGAGTCAACCCACGCAAAGCTGCAGGTCCAGACAACATTCCGGGACGCGTGCTCCGAGACTGCGCGAGCGAGTTGGCGGATGTCCTGACTGACATTTATAACATCTCCCTGAGTCAGGCCATCGTTCCCAGATGCTTCAAGACCTCTATCATTGTACCGGTGGCAAAGAAACCAGTGGTGTCCTGTTTGAATGACTATCGTCCTGTTGCACTTACACCAATTGTGATGAAGTGTTTTGAACGGCTTGTCAAACCACACATCACAGCCTGCCTCCCTGCATCACACGACCCGCTCCAGTGTGCAAATCGTTCAAACCGCTCCACGGAGGATGCTATAGTCACCACCCTACACTCTGTCATCACCCACCTGGACCAGAAAGACACCTACGCCAGACTCCTGTACATTGATTTCAGTTCAGCATTCAACACCATTATTCCCCAGAGACTGATGGAGAAATTACTCCTTCTCGGTCTGAACACCGCCACATGTCTCTGGATCCTGGATTTCCTGACTGAGAGACCTCAGTCTGTCCGGGTTGGAAACAACATCTCCAACTCTGTCACACTGAGTACCGGAACCCCTCAAGGCTGTGTACTCAGTCCACTGTTGTTTACACTTCTAACACATGACTGTGTATCCAAACACGAGGGGAACCAGATTATTAAGTTTGCAGATGACACCACGGTGGTGGGACTTATTCAGAGGGATGAGGAATCAATGTACAGGAAAGAAGTGAGAGACCTGGAGGGCTGGTGCAGGGAGAACAATCTGGTGCTCAACGTGGACAAAACGAAGGAGATGATTATCGACTTCCGGCGGTCACAGCCTGAGCACGTCCCCCTCAGCATCGGCGGCCGTTTAGTGGAGAGAGTAGAGAACATCAAGTTCCTCGGAGTGCAGATCTCGCAGGACCTGACCTGGAGCAAGAATTCCTTGGAGATCAGGAAGCAGGCTCAGCAGAGACTACACTTCTTGAGGAAACTCAAACAGGCCTCTCTCCCCATCTGCATCCTCAGGACCTTCTACAGAGGTGTGGTGGAGAGTGTTCTGACGTACTGCATTGCTACATGGTACTCCAGCTGCAGTATGTCAGACAAAAAAGCCCTGCAGAGGATAGTCAAGGGGGCGGAGAGGGTAATTGGAGTCTCCCTCCCCTCTGTCCAAGAACTTTTTCAGAACCGTTGTAGGAGCAGGGCACTGAACATTGTCAAGGACCGTTTTCACCCTCTGCATAAACACTTTGAACTTCTTCCATCTGGTAAACGATTCCGGAGCATCAGAGGCAGAATCACCAGACTGATCAACAGCTTCCTCCCACAAGCTGTCAGGATGCTGAACAGCTGACCCGGAATCTCTCATACACACTACTGCACCTATGGACATTTTGTATATTATAGTTAGTTATTCTTTTCCCCAAGTATGTCTCAGGGATGTGTGAATGGATGGGGGGGTGGGGTGGGGGGTGGAGCTATGTGGAGCTATGTGGGAGTGTGTCTTAATCATGCTGCTTCTTATATGGATGCCGAGAGAAACGCAATTTCATCTTGCCTGCACTACAGTTGTATGTACAGCAATATGACAATAAAGTTTGATTTGATCTGATTTGAAAAACAAAGGAGCCTTTCAAAATAAGGGATGGGGCTAGAAACCAAGGATAACAGGGAATACTAACAATAACAGAGTGATGATAATCAGTCCCTGGATTTCACGGGATGTTTTTATAATTGTTGAGGCCCAAAGAGCTTCTATTTGTCTGAGCTTTTTAAAAAAAGTTGTGATGCTTTGAGAGGTTTTATTGCACTACAAGTTGTGGCAAGAAATACAAATTTTAAAGCAGATGGGGTTTTTTTCCACAGTTTCCTGCAATGATATTCTATATAACACCACAAAAAAAGCACAAGATTGTCAAAAATTTCCTATTAAACAGTGATTTATAAATTAATTGTAAATTATCGGTCTGTGTTTTTCTGAAGAGAATTGCTGAATATTCTCTCTCTTTCAGTGCCTGACTCCTACCTGTCTGTCTATCTACTGCACATCTTGACACACACCTGTCTCATCAGATACTCTTCTTTACTTTACCAGGAGTCGTACCGGGAGGAGGGCTGTCCTTGAGGGTTTGCCAGGGTTGCAAGATGTAGTAATGATTTTACCTCTAAAGATGTATAAAATGTGACAACACTGGCTGTATTGTTAGATTTGCTCATTTGTTTGTGGTTTTATGGTGTCCTGTTTTTTTCAACACAAACCCAGCACTTCGTGCACACGATAAGAACAGGGATGTGGGGAGACTGTTATGTCCATAACTCTTGTGTAAATAACCAGGTTGGAGATGCAGCAAACGCAGCTTTATTAATGATAGCAAATAAGAGTCAACTGACTTACGGCGCTCGTTACAGGCCAGGGGTCAATGGCGAAAGAGGACTAGCCTCTTCCTGCTATGCCCTTTATACCCTGGGTGACACCATCACCGGAAAGGCGGTCCGTCACCCCCTACTATTCCCCGGGTGCCCCGGCCGCCATATTACTACTTAACATATTCCCTCCCTGTAGAAAAATGTCAAGCACACAGATTAGGCCCTCCCGAATTTAAACCCGACTCATACGCTAATTGAGGGGTTTCAGTCACGTGACCCGCGCGCCCAGCGATGCAGCCGGCGGCCATACTGGCGGTCAAGCGCGACGCCCGCCAGGCTTGTTTACATAACAAAGATCGTGAGTGTTGCAAACTTCTGAGTCTTCTGGAAGTGTGGGACAGGTTAGCTGGTAGTTTATCACTATTTATCATGTCTGAACGTGAAGGAGGTCTGAGTGAACAGACCAAACACCTCTCTGGCATCGAATTGAAGCGGTATCAGGATAAAATAGCCATTCTAGGAGGCTGTGATCCTTACACTGCACCTGGCGTGTTGTTCTCCCCCATCACAGCTGAGGATGTCACACTGCCAGACTTTGAGTTCAGTGACTTGATGATTTACCTGATCATGCACCCTTCACCATACAGTCTGGAGAATTTTGAGGCTCACAAGACCAAGCGAGACTCACAAGCGAGTGTACTCTGTGGGAGTCCACAGAGTACACGCACGAGCGTGCGCTTTGCGCGATATTGTGCTTTATCATAGCGTGATTAATACATATGTCAGCTCTATCAAGTGTTGTGGGATGTCTGGTGCATGTGTTTGGATGGGCAGCTCGGTGCTGGACGTGAGTGAGTGATGGCGTTTGCGCAGCTGAGGCGCCCCCCCCCCTCCCCGGTGTGTGTGGCGAACGGTGTGTGATTTGGTGCGGATAAGTAGAAAGAGCGAGGCCACCAGAGCAGGTAGAATTTGTTGCTGACAACAGTGCGGTATATAAATAAAGCCCCAACGCTTCAGCTAAACGGCCTGTGCTTCTGTGTACCACAAGAGTGAGATTTACTCGGGAATTGACCGCGGAGGAAGATGCATCTCCCCTGCGTCCCAAAACCACAGTTAGGAGAGGAAAGGCAGGAACAGTCAACACAAGCGTGCGATCACAGACTTGTCTCATGCACGCGCTTTGAGCGATATTGTGCTATTATCACAGCGTGATTAATAATTATGTCAGCTTTATCAGGCATGCGTTACAGCGCGCGATCACAGACTCCTGTCTATTGCAGCAATCCACATGTTTCTAAGGTCAGGCTCTTGACTCAGTGCAGGAATCCTGTAGAAGTTCACATTCTCTGGGCTGCACAGTGGCGCAGTGGTTTAGCACTGCGGCAGCACAGTTTACCCTCGGCCGGGGGATCGCGGGGATCATGAGATCGTGGGTTCGATCCCAGCCCCCGACCAACAGTGAGCTGTGTGGAGTTTGCATGTTCTCCCCGTGTTGCGTGGGTTTACTCCGGGATTTCTCCGGTTTCCTCCCGCATACCAAAAACATGTAGGTTTAGGGCGCTCACGCACCTAAACCTGACAAGCCACGGTGACAAGCCACCGGCACCCGGTGGCTTGTCACCAGACTGCAAACCAAATCTACCTACGGGCCCAAATAAGTAACAAAAAAAAAAAATTCTCCTTCTGTCCACGCCTATTATGACAGTGAACAGCACAACACGTGTCCGGCATGATAACGGCGAGAAAACAGCGATGAAAGGGACCAAAACACGTGTAGAACTGGTTTGTTTACATAGGCACATGCACAGAGACCTCCAGCGCTTGACCGCCAATATGGCGGCGGCCGGCCGTGACTCAGACCTGTGACGTCACGTGAAAACCCCTAATAGCAAAATGTATAAACAGAAACAAATAAACCAGTCTATCCAATCACACAGAATAAACTAGAAGGGCCAGGTGGACTGTTGACACCCCCTACACAGCCAGGTGGATTATTCTGCCACCTTAAATATCTCAGTCCAAAATAAACAGTAGCCGTGTTCCTAAGAGTAGATTAATCCCATTATGACCATATACCACTGCTGCCTCTAAGAAATCAAGTCCTGCTACCCACTCCCCACTCCACCGACACCCCCCCCACTCCCAACACACAGCCCCCCATCCTGACCCTGACCAAGACCCAGGTGAGGATGGAGCTGAGGAAGATCAAGGCGAGGAAGGCGTCGGGACCGGACGGCATCAGCGCAAAGCTCCTCAAGTCCTGTGCAGACCAGCTGTGTGGGATTGTGACATATATCTTCAACATGAGCCTGAAACTGGGGAGGGTACCACAGCTGTGGAAAACATCTTGTGTGGTACCTGTACCAAAAACTTCCCACCCCAAAGACCTGAACAGCTTCAGACCGGTGGCCTTGACGTCCCACTTGATGAAGACCCTGGAGAGACTGCTCCTTGCTCATCTCCGCCCTCTGGTGGAACCAGCGATGGATCCACTCCAGTTCGCCTACCAGCATGGCATTGGGGTGGAGGATGCGGTGATCTTCCTCCTTCACCGTTCTCTGTCCCACCTGGAGAAGCCCGGGAATATGATGAGGATCATGTTCTTTGACTTCTCCAGTGCTTTCAACACCATCCAACCGATGATCCTGAAGGACAAGCTGCTGCGCACAGGGGTGGACCAGCACCTGTCATCATGGATCCTGGACTACCTCACGAACCGGCCTCAGTTTGTGAGAACCCGGGACTGTGTTTCCGACACGATCATCAGTAGCACGGGGGCCCCCCAGGGAACGGTGCTGGCTCCCTTCCTGTTCACTCTTTATACTGCGGACTTCTCACACAACACAACACATTGCCATCTACAGAAGTTCTCTGATGACTCTGCGATCGTTGGTCTCATCTCCAGCGGAGATGAAGCTGAGTACAGAGGGCTTATCCAGGACTTTGTGGACTGGTGCCATCGGAACTGCCTCCAGATCAACGCGAGGAAAACTAAGGAGCTGGTGGTGGACTGCCGCAGGCATGGGCAGCCCCTCACAGCACCAGTAAATATACAGGGAACAGACATCGAGATGGTGACATCCTACAAGTACCTGGGTATTCATCTGAACAATAAACTAGACTGGTCACACAATACTGACGCACTCTACAAGAAGGGACAGCGCAGGCTGTTCCTGCTGAGGAGACTCAGGTCTTTTGGTGTACAAGGGGCGCTGCTGAAGTCATTCTATGACACGGTGGTGGCATCAGCCATCACTTTTGGAGTGGTCTGCTGGGGCAGTGGCATTACTGCAGCCGATAGGAAGAGACTGAACAAACTGATTAAGAAAGCTAGCTCTGTCCTGGGGCAACGCCTTGATCCGATGGAGGAGATAGGAGAGAGAAGGACGGTGGCTAAACTGTCATCTCTGCTGGAGTCCGAGTTCCACCCTATGCAGGACATACTGGATGCACTGAGGAGCTCATTTAGCAGCAGACTACATCATCCCAGGTGCACAACCGAGAGGTTTCGTAGGTCCTTCCTACCAACGGCTGTCAGACTGTACAACCTAAGCAGGGCTGCTCGCAGAGATAGCAAAAAGACGTAACAAACTAATAGTTTTTTGAATGCAAAAGATGCAATAGACTTACACAATGGTCCTCTCCGGCATACAACTAGGAACATACCGGTCGTTATGGAGGGTGAGAATATGTATGGGCACATAATCATACCATGTAGGATAACTAAATAGACGGTTATGCTGTTTCATCCCACCTAGCAACAATGCTCTGCACTGTGTGTGTTTATATATTTACATATTTATTCCATCTAGCTACAATGCTCTGCACTGGGTGTGTTTATATTTATATATCTATATATTTATTCCATCTAGCTACAATGCTCAGCACTGGGTGTGTTTATATTTATATATCTATATATTTATTCCATCTAGCTACAATGCTCCGCACTGTGTTTTTATATATCTACATATTATTCCATCTAGCCACATTGCTCCGCACTGTGTGTGTTTATATACTTGCATATTTATTCCACCTAGCTGCAATGCTCCGTACTGTGGGTGTTTATATATTTACATATTTATTCCATCTAGCTACAATGCTCTGCACTGTGTGTTCATATATTCATATATTTATTCCATCCAGCTACAATGCTCTGCACTGTGTGTCTGTGTGTGTGTGTGTGTATATATATATTTTATAGTAATATGTACATATGTATATTAGCTGCTCTTGCTTGCTTGTTTTTTTTTCTTGCCTTCTGATTGTTGCTCTGAGTGTTGCTATCCCTGTGCTGTTGCAATCCTGGAATTTCCCCATTGTGGGACTAATAAAGGCTTATCTTATCTTATCTTATCTTATACCTATACACAACCAAATAAACTTAACATATCAAAACACAACGAACAGTATACACACTCCTATTGGCGGCCCCCGCCCCACACTTGGGCACATCACAAAATTCAAAATTCACTGTGTTGGGCATCAAACATCACTCCCAACAATTTTCTTTTTTTTTTTTTTATAAGCCAAAACATACGGGGCACACCCACCCAATAAGTCCATGTGTAACTAATATACAACATGACAAGGGGACAAAAAACTGGAACACACTCTAAAATACACCCCAGTTATTTCACAGACCCAGTGGAGCACCCCCCCCCCCCACTTGGATTACCATCCGGTGGCTCCCACCCAGAGTGCCTCCGTCTCTTGGCCTCTGGAGATGGACTGCACCGCCTCCTCTTCTTCACCACATGACGCAGTTCGTTAGGGTGCCTCCACGAGTCATCAGACAAGCCCAGATAGCCGTCACTCTGGGCAGCCATCACATGTAGCCGCCCTTGGTCATCATGTCGTTCGCGTATCTTGTGGATCCCTCTCAGCTGAGCTTCCACCCTTGGCCGGACCTCGTCACCAATGTGAAGGGGAGCTCTGTTGTGCTTCCATGGATCACCATGTCATGAGTGGACCTCCCTTTCAGAGCTGGTCGCTTTGTCAACCCAGTCCGAAGCCCTCCTCGAAGGCCATCGTTTGGCATGTCGTAAAACCACACCAGCTGGTCTTGCCCCTTTGTCTTTTTCCTCCAGCGTTGCACCGCCCCTGTAGCTCCTTACTCTGGAAGTCGAGGTCGCTGATACCTTGGCTTTACCTGCTGTCCCGGGGTCCCGCCGTGCCATCCAGTTCCCACATCAAGGGCAACTTGGACCCTGGCATCGGGTCAGTCCCGGGGCGGTGTTCCATGGTGCTGGACCTCCACCCCTCCCATGATACCAGACCAATCACTGTGTCACACCGCATCATCTTCCACACACGGAGCAGATTGGTCCCACAACCCACAGCCCGACCACTCTTCTCCGGTGCTGTTGGAGATTGAGAATCCCAGGCCATAAAACATATCACACCCCATGATATTGAATCCAACTGCTGTCACTACAGAATGGACAGTCGCCATCATTGCTGACTTGTATCTCGCCATCAGTTCCACAGACCCCACAACAGCCAGCCTGTTCATTCCATAGCCATAATAGGGCACGGACAGTTTACTCATCCGGTAGCGGGGAAACAGACTCCTTACCATTGCCAAATTAAACACCGAAGCTACCGATCCAGTGTCCACCAGCAGCGGCACTTTAGCGTCATTCAGCGAAACAGTGCAATAAATACGTCCATCTGTATCCGGGGAGACTGTATGGATGACCATAGGAGTCTTCGCAGAGGGGCCCACTTCCTGCTGTCGGTCCCCTCGCTCAAAATTCTTGCAGGTTCTGGCAAAATGGTGCAATAGGCCACATTTACCACCACGCTTGCCCTTCACCAGACGCTCTCTGGACTTATAGCGGTGTCTAGCAGACCCACAGCCATAACATCTCGGCGTCCCAGGGGCAGACCCAATTTTCACAACGGAGATATATTCCTCTTCATTTCCACTGTCTTCATTTTCAAGGTCCATCGTCAGCGCCTTTAATCGAGGCTCATCTTGAGTCAGAGTGGACCTCCCACTAAGGTACCTCGCTATTGTTTCCACTGCCTCGAATTGCTGTGCTACCTCGATAGCTGTGGCTAGTGTCAGTTCACCCGGATAGGTCAGGAGCTTCGACCGATCTGCGGAACAGCAGACATTCTCAGCTAGCTGATCCCAGATCATTTCATCCTCTAGGGCTCCAAACTGGCACTCCCCCGCCAGCTGACGTAGGTCTGCAACATAACGTTTAACAGACTCTCCCATCCACTGGTGGCGCTGCCAAAACTGAATGTGTCGGACTATGACGTTCTCAGGGGCGCAAAAATAGCACGCCATCACCTCCACCACCTCCTCAAAGCTATCAGCTCCTCCTAAAGTACCGAGGATTCTCTGGCCCTCCATGCCAAGGTTATGGACTAATATTGTCCTCGCACGCAGCTTCTTGAGCTCGCCGAGATTAAGGACCACCAGGTAGTTGGTGAAAGCCGCGTACCACCTAGGCCAGGGCATAGGCGGCTCACCTGGGGCCTCCAAAAACGGCTGAAATTTGGTAACGGCTCGCTCCATAACGGTGTTCTCCTCGTCGCCAAATGTTATGTCCATAACTCTCATGTAAATAACCAGATTGGAGGTACAGCGAACGTAGTTTTATTAATGCTAGCAAATAACAGTCAACTGACTTACGGCGCGGCACTCCTTACAGGCCAGGGGTCAATGGCGAAAGAGGACTAGCCTCTTCCTGCCATACCCTTTATACCCCGGGTGACACCACCACCGGAAAGGCGATCCGTCACCCCCTACTATTCCCCGGGCGCCTCGGCCGCCATATTACTACTTAATAGAGACGTCCACCAGCGGCCAGGAGGAGACAGAGGAAGGGACGTGTGGGAAAACTCGCGGGTGAGTGGTTTTTATCCCCCGCTGGATGAAGCCCAAAGGGGTCAAAGAGCCCTTTGGACGAAGGCTGAAGGGGGATTATGTTATGGATCAGTCCGTCCGTCCGTCCTCCGCCTGTCCCACTTTTGTGAAATCATCTCCTCCTACAGTTCTGTTCCGATTGTTTTGAAACTTGGTATCATGGTTTGATATACACTGATGATGCGCATATTGTAATTTGGTTCTGATTGGACGATTTTTGCAGGAGTTGTAGCCCCTGATCTATGACCTATGGGCAACACGGGGGAGCAGTGGTTAGCACTGTGGCAGCACAGCAACTCCCCCTTGGCCATGGGATCTCGGGTTCGATCCCACCCCCTGACCATCGGTGATCTTTCTGTGTGGAGTTTGCATGTTCTCCCCGTGTCTGCGTGGGTTTACTCCGGGATTTCTCCAGTTTCCTCCCACAGGGGCCAAAAACATGTAGGTTAGGTTAAGTGGCATCAACTGGGGAGGTATGAATGTGAGTTGTTCCTTGCCCCTTCCCCCCAGGTGACAGTTGCAAATAAGAATGTGTTCTTAATCTGTCCTGCCTGGTTAAATAAAGGTGAAATTAAAAAAAATTATAAACCCTCCTGTTTCACCTCACTTCATAGACAGTAACTGTCTTGTGAAATCAAGTCCTCCTACAGTTTTGTTCCGATTGTTTTGAAAGTTGGTACCATGGTTTAATATACTCTTATGATGCCCATGTTTGCAATTTCACTCTCATCGGATGACCTTGAAATCAAAAGTCAGAGGTCAGATTTTCCCAAAATCTTCTAAACACAATAACTACTGAAAGAAATTATGTAGGCTTTTCAAATCGACACAGTAGTTTTATCTAATACATATCTTGGACGACTTACACCCTGACCAAACCATGGGTTTGTGGTCAAAGATAACATTGCAGTTGCACTATGGTAAATGCTATATTTACTATTATAAAAAAAAATGAGTAAAGCTAGGGCCACCAAACCTGGTATACAGGTTCACCTTGGGATCGTGACATCTGACTATGGGTTTGGGGTCAAAAGGTCAAAGGTTAACGTTAACATTCCATGTGTCTTATTACTGTACAATGAGTAAAGCTAGGGTCACCAAACTTGGTATACAGGTTAACCTTGGGATCCTGACCTCTGACTATGGGTTTGGGGTCAAAAGGTTAAAGGTCAAGGTTAACATTCCTTATGCCTTATTACTGTACAATGAGCAAAGCTAGGGCCACCAAACCTGGTACACAGGTTCACCTTGGGATCCTGATCTCTGACTGTGGGTTTGGGGTCAAAAGGTCAAAGGTCAAGGTTAACATTCCCTATGCCTTATTACTGTACAACGGGTAAAGTTAGTGTCACCAAACTTAGTACACAGTTTCACCCCGTGACCCTGAAGTGTGACTATGGTTTTGGGATTGCAAGGTCAAAGGTCAACATCAAAATGGCTTATAAACTATATCTCAACAACAAAGAAAGCTAGGGTCACCAAACCCAGAAAACAGGTTCACTCTGAGACCATGACCTCTGACTACTGGTTTGGGATTGAAAAGTCAAAGGTCAAGGTTGATACTCCCTATGCTCTTTTACTATAGAACATATAAAGCTCTGTAGGGTCACCAAACTTGCTACAAAGGTTCACCTCAGAATTGTGCCTACAACTATGGGTTGTATACTTTGTTACATATTCATGGATGATGAGTTTATTATAATCTGGTTCTGCCACAGTAATTATATTGAAAAGTTGCAAACTGCTCTCCAACACTAAGTATTGGGATCTTGAAAGAAAACAAAGGCGGGGGATATTGCACTCGCCTCAGAGTGCTCTTGTTTAAAATCACACACTGTTTTTTGCTGATGTGTTCCATTAATACTCACTGTAAACACTGAAGTGAGTGTGGTGCAGCGATGCATTTGATTGGTTAGACTGAGCATTTGAACCCTACTCAGGTATAACTTTGATTGGCCAAATTGGCGGAAGTTGACAAGGATTGGCCAAAATTGTGGGAAAGTTGCGATGGTTGAACAAAGTTGCGGTGGTCCATTGAGCCCGTCCACTTGACCGCACCACGCGCAGCCTTGCCGGCTTGCCCTGGCCATCTCCCCTAACACACACCGCAGTCATGGTTCCACGACGGGGGGGCAGGCATAACAGACCATCGAACCCCAGCAAACCGCTCTGCGGTCCCAGCCAACTCGCTTTGGCAACGAACAGGGCACCGCACCTGCCGGCTCACCTCCTTCACTCCTAAGCAGGAGAGACTCAGAGCAAGCCGGGGAGACCCTCGGTGAATGAGCAACCAGAGACAGGCAGGGAGCCATCCAGCCTCCACACAGGGCTGAGCAGTGACTCACCGCTCCACCAATAATGATCCTTCCGCCCCGGCTGTTGTGCCGTGGACCCCAGGGGGGAAACCTCCGTAGCCGTCTCCCCCAGCATGCAGGGTTAAAAGTAGGCTGCAAACCCATGTCTTCTCTCTGGTATTTTTGCAGGGACACTGAGGTTTTTCCAAATAAAATTAATCATTGCTGTCGTAAGACATGTAATTTAAAAGAAGAGGATTTCTTGCTCATACAGCCCAAAACTGAACACGTACAATCTGCCATCTTTCCCAAATAGGAAAAGCTCCTGCTGTTCCTCAGCTCTCGGGGGGAAAAGATTGGTTATAACATTAACCAATCAGGCTAAGCAGGAACGCTTACGTAGCTAGTAATGCTCTGTCCAAACTCGCATTTATTTTTTTTTGGCGGGGGGGGGGGGGGCTTAAGTGAAATGTTACAGCCAAAAACCAGAGATATGAGACATTTGACTGATTTTGCTCTTGATAGGTTGTCACAAAAATCATGTTACAGAAATGTTAACAACAGAAAAACTTGATTTTTGGCAGAGTGTCACTTTATAACTTTTTTCTCCTCATAAAATTGTAACTCTTTTCTTGTGAAAGTTTTTTTAATATGTGAGTGTAAATAGTAGAACAAGAATTCAGTGTACCCCGCCTGGTATGGGGTTACCGGGGCCTCACCCTGGAGCCAGGCCTGGGGGAGGGGATTGATGGGTTTCCGCCCATGGGACCCGGCCGGGCTCAGCCCGAAGGAGTTACATGGGTCCGCCCTCCAGTGGGCTCACCACCTACAGGAGGGATCATGGGGGTCCGGTGCTATGTGGATCAGGTGGCAGTCAAAGGCGGAGATCTTGGAGGTCTGATCCCAAGCTTCCTAAACTGACTTTTGGGATGTGGAATGTCACTTCTCTGGTGGGGAAGGAGCCTGAGCTGGTGCATGAGGTTGAGAGATACCGGCTAGATATAGTCGGCCTCACCTCAACACACAGCTCCAGTTCCGGAACCAGTCTCCTGGAGAGGGGCTGGAGCTTGGCCTACTCTGGAGTTGCCCCGGGAGAGAGGCGACGAGCAGGGGTGGGTATTCTTGTATCTCTCCTCCTTGCTGCCTCTATATTGGAGTTTTCCCCAGTGGACGAAAGGGTTGTTTCCCTCCGCGTTCAGGTTGGGAAACGGGTCCTGACCATCATTTGTGCCTATGCACCAAATGATGGTTCAGAGTACCCACCCTTTCTGGAGTCTCTGACTAAGGTGCTGGAGAATGTTCCTCTTGGAGACTCCATTGTCCTACTGGGGGACTTCAATGCACACGTGGGCAATGACAGTGAAACCTGGAAGGTGGTGATTGGGGGGAACAGCCTGTGTGATCTGAACCCGAGTGGTGTTCAGCTATTGGACTTCTGTGCTAACCACAGTTTGTCCATAACGAACACCATGTTCAAGGATAAGGGTGCCTATATGTGCACCTGACACCAGGACACCCTAAGTCACAGGTCGATGATCGATTTTGTTATTGTGTCATCAGATCTGCGACCGTATGTCTTGGACACTCGGGTAAAGAGAGGTGCAGAGCTGTCAACTGATCACCACCTGGTGGTGAGTTGGTTCCGATGGCAGGGGAGGGTGCCATTCAGACCTGGTAGACCCAAACATATAGTGAGAGTGTGCTGGGAATGTCTTGCTGAGGCCCCTGTCCGGGAGGTCTTCAACTCCCACCTCTGGAAGAGCTTCAACCACATTCCGAGGGAGTCTGGAGACATGGAGTCTGAATAGGCCATGTTCTCCACCTCCATTGTTGAAGCAGTGGTCCAGAGCTGTGGCCACAAGGTCATCGGGGCATCTTGTGGTGGCAACCCCCGAACCAAGTGGTGGACACCAGTGGTGAGAGGGGCCATTAAGCTGAAGAAGGAGTCCTATCAGGCTTGGTTGGCTTGTGGGACTCCCGAAGCAGCTGAGGTGTGCCAGCAGGCCAAACGAAGTGCAGCTCGGGTGGTTGCTGAAGCAAAAACTCGGGTATGGGAGGAGTTCGGTGAAGGCATGGAACAAGACTTTCAGTCAGCCTCGAACAGTTTCTGGCAAACTGTCCGGCGGCTCAGGAGGGGGAAGCAGCTCCCTGTCCACACTGTGTATGGTGCGGATGGGGCACTGTTGACTTCAAATGGGGATATCGTCCAGCGGTGGAAGGAATACTTCGAGGATCTCCTCAATCCCACTGATACGCCTTCCACAGAGGAAGCAGGGTTTGTGGATGAGGGGGACGACTCGCCTATCAAAGGGGCTGAGGTCGCCAAGGTGGTTAAAAATCTCTTTAGTGGCTTGGCCCTGGGGGTGGACGAGATTCGGCCTGAGTACCTCAAGGCCCTGGATGTTGTTGGGCTGTCATGGTTGACACGCCTCTGCAACACTGCGTGGAGGTCAGGGGCAATGCCTTTTGCATGGCAAACCGAGGTGGTGGTTCCTCTCTTCAAAAAAGGGGACTGGAGGGTATGCTCCAACTTTAGAGGGATCACAGTCCTCAGCCTCCCTGGAAGGTACTGGAGAGGAGAGTTCAGCAGTTGGTCGAACGTCAGATTCAGGAGAAGCAATGTGGTTTTTGTCCTGGCCGTGGCACATCGGACCAGCTCTTTACCCTTTCGAGAATCCTCGAGGGTTCGTGGGAGCTTGCCCAAGCAGTTTACATGTGTTTTGTGGACTTGGAGAAGGCATTTGACCGCATCCCTCCTGGTTTTTGTGGGGAGTGCTTCGGGAGTATGGGGTATCGGGCTTGTTGATGAAGCTATTCGTCTCTGTACGACCGTTGTGAGAGTTTGGTTCGTATTGCCAACACTCGATCGGACTCATTCCCAGTGAGAGTTGGACTCCGCCAGGGCTGCCCTTTGTCACCAATCCTATTCATAATTTTTAAGGACAGGATTTCTGGGCGCAGCCAGGGAATGGAGGGTGTCACGCTTGGTGACCACAGGATCTCATCTCTGTTGTTTGCAGATGATGTTGTCCTGCTGGCTTCATCCAGCAATGACCTATAGTTCTTACTGGGATGGTTTGCTGCTGAGTGTGAAGCGGCTGGGATGAGAATCAGTACCTACAAGTCCGAGTCCATGGTCCTTAGCCAGAAAACGGTGGATTGTCCTCTCCGGGTTGGGGACAGGCTCCTGCCCCAAGTGGAGGAGTTTAAGTATCTTGGGGTCTTATTCACGAGTGAGGGGAAAATGGAGCAAGAGATTGACAGACTGATCGCAGCAGCATCTGCAGTGATGTGGACGTTGTACCGATCTGTTGTGGTGAAGAAGGAGCTGAGCTCTAAGGCAAAGTTGTCGATTTACCACTCAATCTACGTTCCTACCCTCACCTATGGTCACGAGCTTTTGGGTAATGACTGAAAGAACAAGATCGCGGATACAAGCGGCTGAAATGAGCTTTCCCCGTAGGGTTGCTGGACTTACCCTCAGAGATAGGGTGAGGAGCTCAGTCATCTGGGAGAGGCTCAGAGTAGAACCGCTGCTCCTCCACATTGAAAGGAGCCAGTTGAGGTGGTTTGGGCATCTGATCAGGATGCCTCCTGGATGCCTCCCACTTGAGGTGTTTTGGGCACGTCCCACTGGGAGGAGACCCCGGGGCAGACCCAGGACTCGGTGGAGAGACTATGTCTCCCAGCTGGTCTGGGAACGCCTTGGTATCCTCTCTGAAGAGCAAGAGCAGGTGGCTGGGGAGAGGGAAGTCTGGGCTTCTCTGCTTGAGCTGCTGCCTCCATGACCTGGACCTCCAGAAAAGCGGTAGAAGATTGATGGATGGATGGATGGATGGATGGATGGATGGATGGATGGATGGATGGATGGAGTTTTTCAATATGTGACTTTTTTTTTTCCATTTGCAACTTGTGTTAAATTTGCATTTTGTCCACAAAAAGTTGCTTCTTTTATTTTATAAATCTGCAGCTTATTCTCATAAATTTGCTACTTTTTCCTTATGAATTTACAGCTTCTTGTACATTTTAGTCACTTTTTTTCTAATGTTGCAACACTCATATGGATGCTGGTTGAATTTTTATTCTTCTATTAGTTATGGTTATGTTTTTCTGTTTGTCTAGACCAGGGGTCTGCAAGCTGCAGCTATGGGGCCACGTGTGGCTTTTTTGTTCTTAGATAGTGGCTCCCTCAGGCTTAAAAAACTCATAAATTTCCAAGAAAAAAAGGAATAAATTTACAAGAATGGTTGCACATTCATGAGAAAAATATCCTAAGCAAAAAATGAGAAAATCTGAAAACCTTTGCAGATAAAAACATCTCACAAATTTAGGCAAATTTTTGTTTTTGTCTTATGAGAAAAGTTTAATAAATTTATGCAAGGAATGCAGCAGTTTTGTCCATGAAATCTAATACATTTATAAAGAGAAATATAATAAATTCATGAGAATAGTTGAAGGAAAATTTAATTTTATGAGTGGAAAAAACCTACAAACTGGCAAGAAAAAAAAATCACAAACTTACCAGAAAAAGGTCCAATTTTTTTTTTTTTTTTAGAAAACAGTTACAAATTTATATGAAAAAGGGCAGCCTTTTTTACCTGAAAAGGTTAACAATCAGATTAAACAATCCCATGAGAGATGCAGAACATTTTGCCAAAAATATAATTGATACTGGAGTGGTGGCTTAGAGGTAGAGCATCCGTCCCACAACCTCCCTGTTGTGGGTTCAAGTCCGGGTCATACCAAAGACCATAAAATAGAGTGACATATAAAAATGGTACTTTCTGCTTTCTAACTTGGTGCTCAGCATAATTGAATGGGAAAAGGAACGTTAATACACAGAGCCACCAGAGGACTGACCTCCCACTATAGCTTTCCCCATTTACAGTGGCTGTATGGCCTAAGGTCAGAGAAACAAAGATAGGCGCCGCCTCTATACAACATATGGTGTCCCACGTGCAGTGGAAGGGAATTAACTTAACTATCAGAATTTACGGAAAAAGCTTATATCTTTATTGGGGGAAAATATTACAAATTTACATGGATAAAGTCTTCAGTTTTAAGTGTGCAAAGAAAAATGTGGCCAAGTTGAGGAAAAACACAAAACACATTTAAGCCAAAAATATAACAAATTTTGGTGGGGAAATTTTACAAGAAAATATAAAACAAGCTTTTTGCAAATACTGTAATCAAAAAATTACCAGATTGATTGTAACTGTAATTCTGCTGTTTTACTGCAGTTTTTAAGCTCAGATAATTTTTAGGCTCTGATATTTTTGTGGCTCCCTGCAGACTTTTTTTTTTTAAAACAGAAATCACTCACAGTGGCTTTTTGTGTCAAACAGATTGCCGACCCCTGATCTAGACAATAAAGGATTTGAACTCTTCTCAATGACAAAAATACCCCCCCCCCCACCACCACCACCAACACAATCTTGCATAGAACACTCAAAAAGCTGTAAACGGCCCTGCAGACAGTCAATAAAAAGCTCACATTCTCTTGCACTCAGAAGAGGAGGAGGTGCAGTGCAGCACTGGGCCTTCGATCGCCTCTCTCTGTCATATCAGTGCATTCCTTATTAAAGGCCCTTTTCTTCTCTCCCCTCTTGTTTTCTCCATCACCCTCTTCTCCTTCTTCACATCCTCCTCCTTTTCCTTCTCCCATCCTCACTTCCCTCCCTCCCACTCCTCTGCCAGAGAGCAGATCTGCCTGAATAATTTCTTCCCCCTGGACCAGCTCTACTCTTTAATTCATGAGCCAGAGCGCACAAGTGTGTGAGTGTGGCTGTGTGTGTCAGCAGCAAGTGAGAGAACAAAAAAAGAAAGAAAAAAGAGAGGGATCTGGTGGCAGAAATTGTGACACCGTCTGTGTGTGTATGTATGTGCGCGGAAGCAACTTTTCTTTTTATTATGAAGTTGAAAAAACCCCACAGAGTGTAATTGTGATGTCTGGAGGTTCCTGCATCATCATCATCATCATGGAGGATGCTCATGATGCCTACAACAGCATCCAAGCATGTGTGCTGGGAGTCTATTTTTAACTTCAGGATGAAACGGGCTTGGAGTCATCTAGAAACGACTCCTCCGAATGAATCACTCGCTTCCATTCAACATTAGGCTCCTTCCACTTCTCCTCAGATGAATCATTTACTTCTGCGCCACTCTTGAACAAAAAGACATTTAATCTTTTGGCTCTTTCTAAAAAACGTTTCCAAAATTAATTATTTGCTTTATTTCAGTTGTTCCAAATTGAGTCATTTAGCTGATTGCATATCTTAACTGAAACGCTCAGATCATTAACACGGAGTTCATTCCGCCGCTAATCAAAATAAGTTTGGGTTGAGCAGCAGACGTGACTGGATTTCAGAGGAGCATCCCCCCCCACTCCCACCCCGGTCCTCCCATTCATTTATTCAAATTTCCAACAGTTTGGTGCATGTAAATTATCCTCCATGTTGTTTAAATAAAAAACATCATCCAGTAGGCTAGTTGAGGGGGGATGCCATCCCCCGTGTTAGCAAAAGGACCCAAAATCACTCCCTTATTAACTTGCCATCCACATCCCCATTCATAGGGGTAAATCAAGGTGGGGAAAGGGGGACATTGCCCCTACCTGAAAAACATGCACAACCAATTGTAAGCAAAAATGTTTTAAAAAAATGTCCACCTTTTTTCTTGTAAATTTGCAACCGTTTCCTGTAAATTGTCAACTTTTTTGTCATAAATACACTAGTTTTTTTCTTATAAATGTGCTAATTGTTTCTCTTGTAAATTTTCTTTTTTTTCCCCAGTAAACTGTATTTTTTTTTCTTTTCATAGCAACTTTTTTCTGTCAGAAAACTGCTTTGGAAGGCAGTCGTGGGTTAAAAGCAGGATCTAAGAGCACAGGCAGGACTTGGTGCAATAATGATTTATTCACAAAAAAAAAGAAACAAAAGGCAACACAGGGGCTGTCAAACAAAAGCAAGCAGAGGACGATGAAGATTATAATATGACTGTGACAAGACGATGAAAAAGGAACCGACAATGACGCCACAATAACACAAAGTCAGGCTGACAAATATATAGGGAGCATGATAATTAAACTAATATGAGACAGGTGGGGCTAATTAGGAAGTAACAGAAGCAGCTACAAACAGGACAGGCAGGGCTGTGCAGAGAGAGGACACAAGAGAACACATATTGCAAACAATGCAGACAATAATTGTAAAAAAAAAAACAAATCAGGGAAAAAAACATAACTGAACTAAGAACTGAGGATAACTCAACAAACTAGTGATAACAGAATTGTGCAAACTTTTCAAAAATAACAGAAGGCAAGGACAGAATGTCTGGATCATAACAGTGCCCCCCCCACACACACACACACACACTTAAGGGCAGATTTCAGATGCCCAAAAGCAAAACAATGAACACCCCAACTGGGTGGGAGGAGGGGGAAAAGGTACAGTGGAGCAAAAAGAAGGACATAGACAACAGAAGAATGTTCATCGGGTGGTCGGCCAAAGTCCCAGGACTACCACCAGGTGGAATATGGCCTACCCAAGTCCATGGACCACCAGACGGAGAAGCATGGTGCATTGGGTGGCCTACCAAAGTCCAAAAGCCACCAGATGGATGAACCCAGTGGATCAGGGGGCCTACCCAAGTCCAAACGCCACCTGACGAATGAACATGATACGTTGGGTGACCTACCAAAGTCCATGGGCCACTTGACAGGAGAAAACACAGGAGCACTTTGCACAGAGAACAATATCGTGGGAGTGTTTTGCTCTGAAAATAACACAGGAACCTTTCACATAGAGAACAATACAGAGGCTTTAAATTCAGGAGATAATGGCATGAAAACCTTACCTTCTGAAAATTTAATCTCAGGAGAAGGCAACATGGAAATCTTGCATTCAGGAGAAGACACAGAACCCCTACACTCAGAGGATGACAACAGGGACAAGAAACTTTTAACCTTGGGGGGTAACACAGAACCTGCAACCTCAGGAGGTGATGATATGGACACTTTAAACTCGGGAAATAATGGAAACATGGAAACTTTACACTCCAGAAATAGCAACACAGGAACTATAAAGTCACAAGGTGATTGAATGGGCACTTTAAACTCAGGAGGTAATGACAATATGGGAACTTGAATCTCAGAAGAGAATGACAACATGAGATTTCCTTGCGCTAGGGATAACATAGAAGTTTTAAACATAGGAACATCTAGCTCAAGAGAAAATAACATGGGAGTTTTAACCTCAGGAGATGGCATTGGAGCGCTTTGCTCTGGAGACCACAAAGGAGCCTTTTGAAAACCTGGAGACCACAAAGGAATTGTCTGCTCAGAAAATAACCACAAAGGAACTGTCTGCTCAGAAAATAACCAAAAATGAGCTTTCTGCTCTGAAAATAACCACGTAGGAGCTCTGTTCTGAAAATAACCACATAGGAGCTGTCTGCTCTGAAAATAACCATGTAGGAGCTGATTGCTCTGAAAAAAACAACATAGGAGGCTTTTGCTCTGAAGGTAACAATATGGGAGCCTTTTGCTTTGAAGATAACAACTTAGGAGCCTTTTGCTCTGAAAATGACAACATAGGAGCTCTTTGAACATAACAATGTGGGAGCTCTTTGCTCTGAACATGACAACACAGGAGCCTTTTGCTCTGAACATGACATCACAGGAGGTTTCTGTCTTGAAGATAACAACATGACAGCTTTCTGCTCTGAAGATGAAGATAACATGGGAGCCTTCTGCTCCAAAGATCACAAAGGAGCTTTTGGCTCTGAAGATAACAATACAGGAACTCTTAACTCCAGGGACTCCAACATAGGAATTTTTAGCTCTGGAGGCACCAATATAGGCAATTCTAGCTCAAGAAGTACCAATATAGGAGCTTTCTGCTCACGGGTCAACAACACAGGAGTTTTTAGTTCAGAGAATAGTACCTGAGGGGCCTTCAATGCAGGGGCCAACAACAGCTGAGGAGCAGCGTCCCCAAGCGGCGAAGGTGAAGCGGACTGCTCTGACGGCCCAAGTGGAGCAGACCACTCTGATGGCCCAGGTGGAGTGGATTGCTCTGTGCCTTGGGCAATGGGTGGAGGTCTCCTGACCTCTTGGACAAAAAGTGGAGGTCTCCTGACCTCTTGGACAAAGAGTGGAATGGACAGCTCAACCCCATGGACGACGGAGAAAATGGACTGCTCTGATGATGGTGATGATGGAGCGGCATGCTCTGATATTGAAGATGATGAAGTGTGGTCCTCCTGTGGCTCCATCCTTGACACATCCACCTCAGATGATGGAGGGAAACATGAGGTCAGTGAGGCTACACCACAGTCATAAGCAGAAGAGACTGGTGGGAAGTATACCTGGTTCCCCCCCAACAATAGCAAGGCAAGTCTTTTCCAAAATAGTCGTAAAGCATAAATGAAAAGGTACTTGCCTTAACTTCTGGTCTCCTGCTGGCAGGGTGAAGATCTCAGGATGTTCTGCAGGGGAGATGACCAGTGGAGCTGGTACTGGAGCTGAGGAGTGACGAGAAGCCAGCACTGGGGCCAGGAAGCACCTTGGAGCAGGTAGAAGCTGGTGGGGCAGCGGGTGTGGGCACTCATGCAGTAGATGTGCAGGCATGATGACGGGTGAAACCAGCGATGAGGTGGTTGAAAGCTCAGCAGCGGGCGCTGACGCTATGGAGCTGAATTCCCACTCCACTGCCACTGATGTTGCCACTGCTGCTGGGACTGCCACAGGAAAACCAGATGAAATGCTCCATGTGGCAGCAGAGTTCATCTGGCAGACGGCAGCTGGGTAGCAGCAAGGAGACGGCATTGGAGGCTCAGCTGGTGGAGCAGCGGTGGACACCGGGTGGAGCGGCATCTTCCAGAGCTTCCTTTCCAACTCAGACCGCCATACATCTTGAAAGGTCCTGTTGTACTCCACAGGGATGGAGGGAACAGCAGCAGATGGTGAGTCGGGGAGAGCAGGCTGCAAGGCTGGATACGGAGGCAGTGGAGGGAGCACCAGCCTCTGAATCCTGGGGTGGGAGTGCAAACCTGGTCTAGCTGTCATCAAGTTCACTATTCCCCCCCAGAAAATCCCAAGCGTCCTCCGAGGAAGAGCTGCTTTGGGCGGCGGCTGCCAGATCCTCCACCGGCGGCAACTACCTCTCGCTTGTTGCAGCTCCACTTCCTCCTCCTCTTGCTGGGCTCGCTCGTTGAGTCCGTGCCTGCTGGGTCCCTTGTTGGTGGTGTCATTCTGTCAGAAAACTGCTTTGGATGGCAGTCGTGTGTTTAAAGCGGGACCCAAGAGCGCAGGCAGAACTCGGTGCAATAATGATTTATTCACAAAAACAAAAATGAAGAAACAAAAGGCAACACAGGGGCTGTCAAACAAAAGCGAGCAAAGGACGATGAAGACTATGACATGACTGTGACAAGACAATGAAGAGGGAACTGACAATGATGCCACAATAACACAAATTCAGGCTGACAAATATAGAGGGATCAGGATAATTAAACTACTGGGGCTAATTAGGAAGTAACAGAAGCAGCTACAAATAGAACAGGTGGGGCTGGGGCTGTGCAGAGAGAAGACACTGGAAAATTCAGAGGGCAAATCATGCAGACAATAATCATAAATGAACCAAATCAGAGGAAAAAAACATAACTGAACTAAGAACTGAGGATAACCCAACAAACTAGTGATAACAGATTTGTAAAACTTTTCAAAAATAACAGAAGCTGATGACAGAATATCTGGATCACATTTTCCTGTAATTTTTAAAATCTTTTTTCTTATAAATTTGCAGTGTTTTTCCTGTAAACTGCTGAATTTTTTTCATAAACCTGCAACTTTTTTCTAAAATATTTGCAACTTCTTTTCACACAAATATGTAAAAAAAAAAATTCTTTTTGTAATTTTTTCCTGTAAATTTTTTAACTTTTTTTCTCATGCATTTGCATCTTTTTTCTCAAAAATGTGTTTGTTTCTTATAAATTTACATCTCCATCCATCCATCCATCTAACCATCCATCCATCCATCCATCCATCACCGCTTGTCCGGAGGTCTGAGTTATGGGGGCAGCAGACTTCCCTCTCCCCAGCCACCTGCTCTTGCTCTTCAGAAAGGATACCAAGACGTTCCCAGGCCAGCTGGGAGACGTAGTCTCTCCAGCGTGTCCTGGGTTTGCCCCGGGGTCTCCTCCCAGTGGGACGTGCCCAGAACACTTCAAGTGGGAGGCGTCCAGGAGGCATCCTGATCAGATTCCCAAACTACCTCAACTGGCCCCTTTCAATGTGGAAGAGCAGTGGTTCTACTCTGAGCCTCTCCCTGCAAACTGAGCTCTTCACCCTGTCTCTAAGGGTGAGTCCAGCAATCCTACAGAGAAAGCTCATTTCAGCCGCTTGTATCTGCAATCTCATTTCTTTTGGTCATTACCCAAAGCTCATGACCATAGGTGAGGGTAGGAACATACATTGTCTGGTAAATTGACAGCTTTGCTTTGGAGCTCAGCTCCCTCTTCACCACAACAGACCAGTACAACATCCGCATCACTGCAAATGCTGCTCCGATCCGTCTGTTGTCAATCTCTTGCTCCATTGTCCCCTCACTCATGAATGAGACCCCGAGATACTTAAACTCCTCCACTTGGGGCAGGAGTTTGTCCCCAACCCGGAGAGGGCAATCCACCCTTTTCCGGCTGAGGACCATGGGCTCAGACTTGGAGGTGCTGATTCTCATCCCAGCCGCTTCACACTCAGTAGCAAACCATCCCAGCAAGGCCTGTAGGTCATTGGTCGATGAAGCCAACATGATGACATCATCTACAAACAGCAGAGATGAGATTCTGTGCTCACCAAACATGACTCCCCCTGTTCCCTGGCTGCACCTAGAAATCCTGTCCATAAAAATTATGAACAGGATCGGTGACAAAGGGCAGGAGTCCAACTTTCACTGGAAACGACTCCGACTGGGTGTTGGCAATACGAACCAAACTCTTCAATGGTCGTATAGGGACCAGTAGCTCGTAATAATAAACCCAATACCCCATATTCCCGCAGCACTCCCCACAAGAGACCACGAAGAATGCAGTCGAATGCTTTCTCCAAGTCCACAAAAGTTGTCCCATTTACAACTTTTTTCCTCAAATATTTATTACTTTTTTCTCATTTACTCATTTCTACTTTTTGTCTGCGACAGCTTGAATGCCTGAGCTGCAAAACTGGTCTGACTGTACACACCCTCGCTCACATAGAACTGATGCACCTATACCAATCCTCACTCAATAAAGCTCACTCTGCCTACTACTCCAGCATCATTCACTCTGGATCCTCCAACCCCCGCACTCTGTTCTCCACCATCAACAAACTCCTCAAACCCCAGGACATCATTTCATCATCCTTCACCCCTGAAAAATGCAATAGCTTTCTATCATTTTTCCATTCCAAAATTGACAATATTCACAACCAGCTTGCCTCCTCCTCGGCCATCACCCCTGACTCAGAACCCACTTTTTCTCCACCCATAGATAAACAGCTCTCCCTTTTCTCACCCATAACCACTGATGAGCTTTCCGAAATACTCTCCAGCATGAAATCATTTACATGCCCCCTGGACCCCATCCCCTCCCCCCTTATCAAAGCCTGTCTCACCCCTCTTGCCCCCCTTATCATCGACACCATCAACTCCTCCCTCACCAATGGCACTGTCCCCCCATCACTTAAGATTGCTGCCATCACCCCCCCTCCTTAAGAAACCTGGCCTGGACTCTGACGATGCCAACAATTTCAGATCCATCTCCAACCTCCCATTTCTGGCTAAAATATTGGAAAAAGCTGTCGCCACCCAACTCAAGAAACACCTCCTCTCCAACAAACTCTACGAAACATTTCAATCTGGATTCCGTTCTCACCACAGCACTGAAACCGCCCTCCTCAGGGTCACCAATGACCTCCTGCTCGCCTCTGACTCTGGCTCCCTCACCATTCTTCTCCTCCTCGATCTCAGCGCTGCTTTCGTACCATCAATCATTCCATCCTGCTCCGTCGTCTGCTTTCTATTGGCATCACTGACTCCGCCCTCTCTTGGTTCACCTCCTACCTGTCTGACAGGTAATCCATCACCCCCGCCATTCTCTCCACCATCACCAACTGCCTCACAGACATAAAAACCTGGATGACTAACAACTTTCTCAAGCTAAACAGCAATAAAACAGAAATCATCATTTTTGGACCAAAATCTCTTTTCCCCTCTTCCCAGAACTTTTCATTCCAAATCGATGGTCACTCAGTCACCCCCTCCCCCCTCGCACCACCGAGGTGAACGCACCACCGAGGTGCACCACCGAGGTGAACGCACCACCCCCGTATCACACGGTGTCCCTCAAGGCTCTGTGCTCGGTCCAACCCTTTTCACTCTCTACATGCTTCCGCTTGGTCACATCATCCGTCAACATGGTCTTCACTTTCACTGCTACACCGACGACACCCAGCTGTACATGTCCTCTAAATCCATCACCCCCGCCATTCTCTCCACCATCACCAACTGCCTCACAGACATAAAAACCTGGATGACTAACAACTTTCTCAAGCTAAACAGCAATAAAACAGAAATCATCATTTTTGGACCAAAATCTCTTTTCCCCTCTTCCCAGAACTTTTCATTCCAAATCGATGGTCACTCAGTCACCCCCTCCCCCCAGCCAGAACCCTCGGCATTATCATGGACCCACCCTCTCCTTCAAAGCTCACATCAACCATATCACCAAAACATCATTTTTTCATCTTCGTAATATTGTACGCCTCCGTCCCACCCTCTCCCCCTCTGCTGCTGAAATACTCATCAATGCCTTCATCACCTCCAGACTTGATTACTGTAACAGCATTCTGTATGGACTTCCTTCCACCATCCTCCAAAAACTACAGTATGTCCAAAACTCAGCCGCCCGCCTACTTACTCACTCCCACTCCAGAGACCACATCACTCCTCTCCTCCGTTAGCTCCACTGGCTCCCCATTCAACAGCGCATCAACTTCAAGATCCTCCTCATCACCTATAAAGCTCTTCATAACCTCGCCCCCTCATACCTAGCTGACCTTCTGTCTCGTCATTCCCCCACTCGTCTCCTCCACTCTGCTGACACTCACCTTCTTACCCCCATCACCAAGACAAAATTCCGCACCCTGGGTGATAGATCATTCGCCATCGCCGCACCAGCCCTCTGGAATTCCTTGCCCCTTCACATCCGGTCTGCCAACACACTTGCTTCTTTCAAAAGTCAACTCAAAACCCATCTTTTCAAATCTACCTATGAAAACTGACTGCCTCTTCTACCTATGTATACCTACCTTGTCTGTTTACCCGTTCTCTGTATGTTTGTCCCTATGCTGCTTTGTAAAATGTCTTTGAGTATTTAGAAAAGCGCTATATAAGACTGATGTATTATTATTATTATTATTATTATTATTATTATTATAAATCTGCATCTTTTTTCTTAGAAATTTGATTTTTTTTTGTTAATTTGCAAATTTTTCCTGTAAATTTTGATTTTTTTTCATAGCTTTGCAACTTTTTTCTCAAAAATTTGTGACTTTTTTCATAAATTTAAAGCTTTTTCCTCAAATATTCGTTACTTTTCTTATAAATTTGCAACTTTTTTCCTGTAAATTTTTCTTTTTTTATAATAGTAATCTATCTATAATTCAAGAAATCTCTGTCTGTGTCACGTGTGTGATCATAGGACTCGCTATGACATCATCAAAGATCAAAGGCAGGCATCACTGAACGAGTGGTGACATCAATGATCAAAGGCAGGTTTCACCATGGTTACTGTTGCTATGGTAGCCATGTCAAAGCTCAAAGGCAGACATCACCATGGTTACTGTTGCCATGGTAACAGTAACTTTCTACGAGCATGCAGAAAAGCTTGCTTACACTTGCTTTCTATGGGCATTCAGAAATGCTTGCTCATACTTGGTTTCTATGGCCATGCACGGGTATGCACTAGTCATATTACAATTTAAGAAATCTGTCTGTCTGTCTGTCTATCTGTTCCGCATGTATTTCCCAAATCGTTCGTTGGACTGGCCTCAGATTTGATACGTGCTGTGCTGAGGTTATGAGGGTGTGCATCCCCAAATTTCAGCTTCCCCGGTTATGTGGAAGTTTAGCAGGGGAAATCTCTAATGAACGTCCATCTTCATCTTCTTCTTCTTCTTTTAGATTTGATTGGCGATTGGCAAGCAGCTTACAGGTGCATTACCGCCACATACTTTATACATCGCTCTACTCATGAACGTCCATAGGCGAGCTATGGGCGTTCATAGCTATGACATAGCTATGACATCATAGACACACAGATGTGTGATGTCATAGATCCAAGGCAGGCAGCACCATGGTTGCTGTTGCCAGGCAGACACATCATTAAAGATCAAAGGCAGGCAGCACTGAACGAGTGGTGACGTCAAAGATCAAAGGCAGGCTTCACCATGGTTACTGTTGCCATGGTAACAGTAACTTTCTATGGGCATGCAGAAATGCTTGCTTACACTTGCTTTCTACGGTTATGGGCTATGGGCCAGGAAGACATCAAAGGCAGGCATCACCATAGTTACTGTGACCTTAGAATAGAGGGTTAGTATTAGTGAAAACGCTTTGAGTGGTCTTTGTGACTAGAAAAGTGCTATATAAGTGCAGGTTAGTTAGTTAGTTAGTTAGTTAGTTAGTTAGTTAGTTAGTTAGATAGATCAGAGGTAGGCATCACCATGGTTACTGTTGTCAGGCAGACACATCATCAAAGATCAAAGCAGGCATTACTGAACGAGTGGTGACGACAAAGAGCAAAGGCACTTTAATAACAAACAGTAATCATGGTGATGCCTATGATTACTGTTGCCATGGTAACAGTAACTTTCTACGGGCATGCAGAAATGCTTGCTTATACTTGGACTCTACGGGCATGCACGGGTATGCACTAGTAATAATAATAATACATTTTATTTGTAACGCACTTTACATTAAAAAAAATCTCAAAGTGCTACATGTAAAAAGCATAAAGCTCAAATTCATAAAAGAAAAAAGGGATAAGAAGATAAAGCCAAAAATAAAAAAAAGAAGAGGTTAAAACAGCAACTCAATGATCAAATGTCCTGCTAAAAAGAAAAGTTTTAAGTCCTCTTTTAAAACAGTCTGGGGATTGTGATGCCCTCAAGGTGTCCAGGGCATTCCACAGATGTGGGGCAACAGCCCAAAAAGCCCTAACCCCCATAGTGCTGAGTTTTGTCTCGGGTGTATGAAGGTGGTTTGAGTGAGTGGAATGAAGGGAACGTGTTGTGGTTAGTGGAGTTAGGAATTCTTTGAGGTAAGGGGTGACATTTCCGTAGATGCAATTGTGAGTGAGGAGGGAGACCTTATATTCGATCCTGATGGAAACAGGAAGCCAGTGAAGTGATTTAAGAATGGGTGTAATATGTTCATATCTTTGCACCCTCATGAGGACCCTAGGTACAGAATTTTGGTCGTACTGCAGTCTTTGAAGACTCTTGCCAGGGATCCCAATGAGGAGCACATTGCAATAATCCTGTCTGGAGGAGACAAAGTCGTGGACCATCTTTTCAGCATCTGGGAGGGTGAGAGAGGGCGGAGTTTTGCAATGTTATGGAGGTGATAGAAAGAGATCTTACAGAGGTGATTTACATGGGATTCAAAGGTAAGGTTTGAGTCCATTTTTACACCAAGATTGGTGACTGATGAGGAAAGGGGAATATTGTGACCACAGAAAGTGATGCAGGTTATGGATGATGACTGAATCTGGCGAGGTGTGCCAACCATAATGGCTTCAGTTTTGGAGCTGTTGAGTTGAAGAAAGTTGTGCTCCATCCAAACCTTTATCTCCTTCAGGCAAATGGTGAGAGGTGATGGAGATGATGATGATGATGATGACGACGATGATGGAGATGGAGCTGCAGGAGTGGTTTTGACATACAACTGTATGTCATCGGCATAACAATGGAATGAAATTCCATGGCACCTGATGGCTTGGTCATAGGGGAGCAAATAGGTGATGAAGATGATGGGCCAAGGACCCCTGGGGATCCTGCAGGTGACTGCATGTGGGTTTGATAGAGCCTGTCACAGAGAGATGTATTCTGTCCGGCTGGTGAGACATGAGTGGAACCAGTTGAGGGCAGTGTCAGTGAGTCCAATGAGATGGTGAAGACCAGTTTAGGAGGAAAATATGGCCAACTGTATCAAATGCAGCAGATAGATTGAGGAGGATGAGGAGAGAAGGAAAGCCAGTATCGGCCGCCATTAGGAGGCCATTGTGACTCTCACAAGAGCTGTCTCTATACTGTGTGCAGAGCGGAAACCAGACTGGAATTTTTCAAAGAGGTTATTCTGTTTGAGAGGATCCTGTAAATAGGTAGCAACTGCTTTCTCCAGTACTTTAGAAGTAAATGGGAGATTGGAAATGGGCCTGTAGTTTGATAGGGCATCTGGGTCAATGACGTCAGGGTTCACAGATATTTGACCCAAAAGCATGGAAGGAAACAAGAGATAAGGTGTAACAATAATTTTTATTTACAATATGCGGCGTTTGGCTTTGTGGGACATTGAGAAACGATGTGACCGGTCTTCTCACAATATCATACACGTACAGAAGGGGGTGCTATGGGGGCTTGAACACCTACCCCTTTCACTTTACTGTCCACAGTGTCCTTTGGACTGGCCATTTAAATTTTCAACATTCAGTATAACTATATGCAGAGACCTACGTAATTATACTGAATTCAGTACCCTCCTCCCCACCTCCCCACCTCCAAAAGCCCAATGTTATGTCTGAAATGACTGAGCCATGAGCCGTCTTGCAACAAACAACAAGCACTTTACTATTTACACACTTGACTATATATACAAGATGGCAGCACCGCCCAACGTCATCCATCCTTATGTCTGACGTCACCTACGGCGAGCCTCAGTGTCCAAAGCCCCCCTGGTTCACACACTACATTTACCCCCCTGAAAAAAACAGAAACTAGGGACCCCCTATGCCTAACTGAGCACCTGGGTAGACTGCCAGGATGCCCACAAGATGGAGTGGGCTATTCTGCCACTTTCCTGATCCATCACGCTCTGACTAACCAAAATCTACTATAAAGGTTTGCAGGTGTCGAGGTCTCTTCCAGACTCTGGTCGAGCGTCACTTGGGCTGTAGCACCGCCGCTGGCCCCAGAGAACACTTCTGGGGGTTCTCAGGATCCACATCAGCGAAGTCCCAGCCTGGATCCGTTATGTCTGTGGTCATCCTCTGATCCGGGGTCGGGGCCGGTGGAGATTTTTGGAGACGGCTAGCATGCCACCCTGACCCATGAGAAAGGCGGAACATGGCTGGACCCAGCTGGGTTGTGATCTGTAGTGGCGATGTCAAGAACAGCTGCAGCTTGTGTGCGCGGTTAGGGCATCTGATCCTGACCCAGTCCAACAATGCGAGTCCAGGCTCCCTCACTCGGCGTTTCCTGTTGAACCTCAGTTTCATTCAACGTTGCTGCTCGACCACCCTCCCCCCCTGGTGCTGGTCTCTCTGCCGGAGTGGCCCCCTCTTGGGGGCATAGGCAATCCAGGGGAGGCACATTTTGCATCCCGACATCAATGCTGCCGGTGAGCAGCCCGTCGTGGCATGAGGTGTCGCCCTGTAGTGCAATCGGGTACTTTGTAGTGTGGTTGAGAACTGGAGTCCATCTGCCAGATGTGCTCTGCACCTGTTCTTTAGGGTTTTGTTGAATCTTTCTACCCCCCCCCCCCGCAATTTGCTTGTGGGTGGTAGAATGCGGTCTTTATGTGTTTGATGCCTTTATTTGTTTGATGCCATTTTGAGTAGAGATCATAGGCTACCAGCAGAAACCATTGGTATGCAGGGGCTGCATGTCGTTTGCCACATATGTCCAGTTGAATATGTTTCCAGGGGGCTGCAGGATACAGTAGCGGCTGCGGGGGGGGGGGGGGGCCTCCAGTTTCTCTGCTTTCCAGGCAAGGTGCACAGTCTTTTACCATATTCTCTATGTTTTGTCGATGCTCGGCCACCAGACCGAGCTCCTGCACCACTGTTTCACCCTGACCATGCCCAGGTGACCCTCGTGCAGCATGGTTAAGATGTAGCACTTTAGCGTTTCGGGAATTATTGTGCAGTGTCCTCTCACCACACAAACATCATTCCAGCAGGCCAGATCATCCTTGACTCTATGAAAAGGTGCCATCTCTCCCGGTACCTTTGAGGGCCATCCCTCACAGATGAATGAACGTAGCTGTGTTAGGGTCGGGTCCTGTTCTGACGCCGCCCGGAGCTCCTGGAGAGAGACTGTGTTCTGTAGGGGCTTGTGTAACAAGTTAATCAGCTCCGTCTCTAGGGAGTCTCGGTCACCATCCAGGTTGGTTTTAGGTGTGGCTCGGGACAAGAGGTCTGCCACTACATTCTCTCTGCCTGGCATGAACTAGGTAGTGAAGTTATAAGCTCGCAATCTTTCAGTCCACCTGTAGATGCACAGAGGTTTGTGTCCCGACCCGGACGTTCCCAGCAGTGCTGTAAGGGCTCTGTGGTCTGTATGTAACGTGAAGTATACAAATGAACAATGACTATGAAACACAGAGTGAGGAAACTCAAACTCTAAAAATATGCCACTATGCTGAACATAAACCACAAGAGATGGAGAATGATATTGATCCTGATAACCACTTTTTCAATAATATTCATAACCACTGTGAATATTACACTGAAAAGCAATTCAAAAGTCAAGTGCAAATAGATGGTAAACTGTCAATAATACACTTCAATAGCAGAAGTCTTAACAAAAACTTCTCACAGATTCAGGACTATTTAAAACAGCTAAACAGAAAATTCACAGCCATTGCAGTCTCGGAAACCTGGCTTAATGAAGAACAGGCTCCCCTGATGGCAATAGAGGGATATCAGATGTTTAACATTAACAGATCTCAAAAAAAGGGTGGTGGTGTTGCACTGTATATTGATGACCTATATAGATGTAAGCTTGTAAATGAAATGTCCTTAGCACTACCAGGGATTTTGGAATGTGTTACTGTTGAGATTGACCTAGACAAAACAAAAAATCTAATCATAAGCTGCATATACAGAACGCCGGGAACTTGCATTGAGACATTCAGAGATAAATTAGTCGAGCTGTACAATAATATTACTAGTAAGAAAATGGTAGCAATTTGTGGAGATTTCAATATTGACCTACTTAATCCACATCAACAAAATGTAGTTACAGAGTTCATGAACTCTATGTACAGCATGAGTCTATATCCCACAATAACACATCCCAGTAGAATCACAGTTCACACTGCTACACTTATTGACAACCTGTTTGTCAATGTTCTCGATAAGAAAATAGAAAGTGGATTATTGATAAATGATATAAGCGACCACTTGCCAATCTTTGCACTTATCCATGGCCACACGGGGCCCAACCCAGAAAAAATCTCAAAATCGTTCAGACACAAATCACCAAACGCAATCAGTTCTTTTAAAGAGGACTTGCTGAAGCAAGACTGGACAGAAGTCTATGTATCAGATGTAAATGAAGCCTATGACACATTTATAAACATTGTAACCACTCTTTATGAAAAAAACTGCCCATTAGTTAAAAAAAAGCTTAAACACAAATTTGCTGACAAACCATGGTTAACCAAAGGACTACAAAAGGCGTGTAAAAAGAAAAATTTATTATATAAAGCTTTCATAAAGAAAAGGACAAAAGAAGCAGAGCAACGGTATAAAACATACAAAAATAAGTTAACATATATAATAAGATGCAGTAAAAGAGACTATTACAGTAAAGAACTGGAAAAAAACAAAGACAATATTAAAAATACATGGACAATAATCAACAGTATCCTTGGAAATAAAAGCAGAAATACTAGCTACCCAACTAATATTCCAAAAAATAATAAATCGACTCCGAATGTGAATATAGCTTCACCTGCAGATGAATTTAATAACTTTTTTGTTAACATTGGACCTAAACTGGCCCGAGAAATACCCACTACGGCGCCTACAGGTGATACAATATGCAATAACACTGCTGTAAAAGACACCATCTTCATAAAGAACACAGACGAAAGAGAGGTCATTGAAATTGTTAAATCATTCAAAAGTAAAACATCTACTGACTGCGATGATATTGACATGCTACTAGTCAAAACTGTTATCGAATGCATAGTGAAACCACTGACGTATATCTGTAACCTGTCTCTCCAATCAGGTATATTTCCCAATGCAATGAAAATAGCTAAAGTAATTCCGATTTACAAGACAGGCGACAGAGGGGAACTCTCCAACTACAGACCAATTTCACTATTACCGCAATTTTCCAAGATACTTGAAAAAATATTCTATGAGAGAATTGACAACTTCATACTGAAGAATGATTTATTGTGTGAGCAGCAATATGGGTTCAGACACAAAAGGACAACAGCATATGCCTTAATGGAATTTACAGAAAAAATATCAACAGCCATTGAAAATAAAGAGTATTCAGTTGGAGTATTCCTGGATCTTAAAAAAGCATTTGATACAGTAGATCACAATCTATTATTAAAGAAACTACAAAATTGTGGTGTTAGAGGGGTAGCACTGTCCTGGTTAAGTAGTTACTTAAAGAATAGATATCAGTTTGCATGTGTTAACAGCAAAAACTCAGAGTTACTGAAGGTCACCTGTGGAGTCCCACAGGGTTCAGTTTTGGGACCATTATTATTCAATATGTATATAAATGATATATGTAAAGTTTCAGAAAAAATGGACTTAATATTGTTTGCTGATGACACTAATCTGCTATGCAGTGGAAACAATTTGGAACAACTTCTGGATACACTCAGAAAGGAATTAGGAAAGCTGAAACTGTGGTTTGATTCAAACAAATTAACGCTCAATTTAAGCAAGACAAAATTTATAGTCTTTAACAACCATCACAACTACCCAGTACCCAAACTCAGTGTAAATGGTGTAGAGATTGAAAGGGTATCCGAAACTAAATTCCTTGGAGTAATAATTGATAACAAACTGTGTTGGAAGCCACATATTAATTATATAAAAGGTAAAGTATCCAAATCAATTGCAATATTACACAGAGTGAAAAATTTGCTGAATCAACCCACACTATACACCTTGTATCATTCATTAATACTCCCATACATGACATATTGTAATGAAGTATGGGGAAATACATATAAAACAAACATATATCCACTCTTTATGCTTCAAAAGAGAGCTATTAGAATAATCAACAAAGCAGCTTACAGGGAACCAACAAACCCACTTTTTCTTAAACAAAAAACTCTCAAGTTGAAAGATCTGATTGACTTTAAAACCGCAATAATAATGTTCAAAGTGAAGAATCTATCACTGCCCGCAAATATCCAAAAGTTGTTCCAAACAAGGGAGAAACGATATCACTTCAGAGGAACATGTATATTTCAAAAGCCTACAGTGAGAACAACCACCAAGCAACACTGTATTTCAGTGCAAGGAGTCAGATTATGGAACGATTTTGGACCTGAATTAAAATCATGCACAAAGCTTGGACAATTTAAACAAAAACTAAAGGAAGAAATACTCCAAACATATTTACAAGACGACATGTAAACTCACATAAGGATTGACATTTCCAGCCTGTGTTGTGTTGTAGCTTAGTTTTTTTCTTTTTTTCTTTGTGACACTATGTCTTAGATTTGTTTTTGAATAGTAACCGCTTAACTTAGACTAGCTCAGTTTTTCTTTTTCTCTCAGTCACATTTTGTCTTAGCCTTGTTTTAAATTGTAATCGCTCTTGTCTTGTTTTCTCTTTTTTCTCCTTTGAATTCTTGGATGGAATATGGGTGGGCAATATAAGCTGCGGCTTCAGCCATCACCCATTTCGGATAACTCACGTGGAATTGTATAGTAGAAGGAGTCTTTGTCTAATTTGACCTTGTTGTTATATTATACAGTTTCTTTTAACCTGTAATGTACTATCCGAAATAAAAATAAATTCATTCATTCATTCATTCATTCATTCAAGTGTCGTCCGTAGAGGTATATGTGCCAATGCTCGCATGCCCAGACACACGCCAGCGCCTCCCTCTCCCCCACCGTGTACCTCAGTTCAGCCGGTGTGCATGACCTTGATGCGAATGCCACTGGGCATTCCACTCCATCTTGAAGCTGTGACATGACGGCTCCTACCATGGAGCTGGATGTATCACATGTCACAAAGGTGGACTCTGTGGGTCAAAGTGGGCCAGCACAGGCGAAGAGGTGGGTTGAGACTTCAGTCGATTAATGGCCGCTGAGCATGCCTGAGTCCATTCCCATGGCGTGTCATGTTTCAGAAGAGCGTGCAGTGGTTCTATCATTTCAAAGTAGTGATGGATGAAGCGCCCATTGAAATTTTCCATGCCCAGAAAAGACAAGATTTGTGCGGGGATTGTAGGCTCTGGTAGCTGCAGAACCGCTTCTACATTCGACTGCAGGGGGCTCAGGGCCTCAGCAGTCAGGTGGAACCCCACAAACTCGATAGACTCTGCCACAAAGATGCATTTCTCTTTGTTCAGTGTGATTCCATGGTTTGTTAGTACCTCCATAACCTTCTAGAGGCGAGCGTTGTGGGTGGCCGGTGACGCACCATGCACCATGATGTCGTCCACATACACCACCACTCCCTTGAGGCCGGCGAGGATGGTGGCCATAATTTTCTGAAAGCAGCTCGGGGCAGAGCTGAGGCTGAAGGGCATGCATGTGTACCTGAAAATCACCATGTGTGTAACAAAAGCTGTCAGGTTGCAGCTGTCGGGGTGGAGTGGTGCCTGTAAGTAGCCTTGGCAGAGGTCCAGCTTTGAGAAAATTTTTGAACTGCTGAAGGCCGTTGTAAGTTCTTCCATCGTGGGCAGGGGATATTTGTCAGGGATGATTGCCTTATTAACCATCCGGAGGTTGATGCACGGTCATATGCCGCTTGACTTTTTCTTTGCCACAACGATATTCGAGATCCACGGGGATCCATCGACCCTCTCGATGATGCGGGTGTCCAGCAGTTTTTTAAGCTCTGTCGTAATGTCGTCTCATAGGGTGAGGGGCAGTCGGCGGAGCGGTTGAATTTTTGGCGCCACTTCTGGGTTGATGACTGGTTGGTGGCTAAAAGTGGCAATGCACCCTAGACCTATCAAGAGTGTCAACCAGCGGTACTGCCAAGGTGATGAGACAGTCAGCACGGCGGAGCCCGTTGGGTCTGTGATGGAAAACCCCAACTTGTCTAACAGATCAATTTCCAGAAGGTTAGCCCTTTGGCGCATTACCTGAAAGGTGAATGACGGGATTGTTATCGGGCCGCAGGTTACTGAGAACTCAATTGGTCCTACCATGCCAATCTTGACATGCCCACATCCAAACAGGTCGCCAGCCTTTGCAGTAATGGTCTTTTTGAGGAAGATCCTTCTGACTGTGGTTATGTTCAGTAGGGACCGTGAAGCACCTGAATCCACTAAAAGCAGCATGTCAACGCCATCCAGCTGGATGACATGGCATTTGAGCAGCCAGTTCCTAGCACCCACTACGCATACCATGGCTGAGTCCAGTGGATGGGCTTCATTCTTCGCAAGGACTGTGCGGCAAACCTTGGCCAGGTGGTTAGCTTGTTTGCAGCAGTGGCATCCCTTCCCTGTAGCGGGGCAGGTGGGCAAGTGTGTTTGGTGTTTAGACAAGCCGCGGTTGGTGCACAGCAGCCACTCACCCGCCTCTGTCCGCATCTTGCGCCGCTTCTTCAAGCCGCCCCGTGGTTGTATCTGTTCAGAGCGACTAATGGAGTTGTTAATGGCCTGCTCCCGCAGGGTTGGTAGAGGGGCCTGTCGGCTAGTTGCCATTAGCTGTTCTGCTAGCTGGGTGGCTGCATCCAACTGGCTTGCTATTCTCATCACTTGGCTTAGCTTGAAGTCGTCTGTAGTTAGCAATAGGTTTTCTTTTAGCAACTCATTGTTCATGCCAGCTACTAGCTTGTCACGGATTAGCTCGTCTTCTAAAGGCCCGAAGGCACACATGCTCGCTAGGCTCCGGAGCTCTATGGCATAATGTTGGGTTGACTCACCTGCCTTTTGGTAGCAGTTGAAGAACCTGTATCTTCGTGCTGTCATGTTGCTCTTTACGCTGTAATATTTCTCCATTAGGCTCACACAGTCAGCGAATGAGTCTGCTTGGCCCAGATTACGGCACACGCGGCATCCTTTCTCACCTAGTCCGAGAACCAGTACAATCTTCAGCTTCTCGTCGTCAGCGTCACTCAGGCCAGCCATGTCGACATAGTCTTTAAACGTGTAGAACCAGCGGCATCACAGGATGAGCGGCTCACCTGGGGTTTCCAGAAACGGTTGTGGTGGCCTCAAGCACGCTACCATAGTTTAACTGTTGTCACCAAATGTTATGTCTAAAATGAGCGAGCAGTGAGCTGTCTTGTAACAAACAACGAACTCTTTATTATTTACACACTGGACTATATATACAAGATGGCGGCACCGCCCGACATCAACCGTACTTACGTCTGACATTGGTTACGGCAAGCCCCAGTGTCCAATGCCCCCCCCCCCCAGTTCACACACTATACCTCAGATTCAGCCTTTGGCATGAAACTTTGTTTTATTACTTAATAATGTATGTTTATGAAACATCAGATTTCTGAGCATACCTGAAAGCAACAATGCAGGGCAGGTGGTAACTGCTCCCTTCCGCCATAGCAGGCAGGCACCACTGAGCAGGACCTGTGCCAAAGACTCCGCCTGCAGCAGCCAGGTAATCCAGTTTGGATTTATGAGGCCAGCCTTGGCTCTTATGATTACTGTGCAAAATGTTGAATATCTTTGGGTCTGTCAGAATTTATTTTGTAAGAGAGAAGATACATAACAACCAACATTTAGGTGGGGTTTTTGTGTGTGTGTGGTGGGGGGGCGCATAAAACAGAGGCTAACGTTAAGAAGTGACTGCATCTTTGGTCATTCCAATGAATTTTATTGAATTAAACATAGTTTTATTCGTAATTCCATTTTATTTATATAAGATAAGATAAGATAAGATAAGCCTTTAATAGTCCTACAACGGGGAAATTCCAGGATTGCAACAGCACAGGGATAGCAACACTCAGAGCAACAATCAGAAGGCAAGAAAAAAACAAAAAACAAGAGCAGCTAATATACATATGTACATATTACTATAAATACACAGACACAGTGCAGAGCATTGTAGCTGGATGGAATAAATATGTAGATATATAAACACACACAGTGCAGAGCATTGTTGCTAGATGGGATGAAACAGCACAACCGTCTACTTAGTTATCCTACATGATATGCAAATTCTCACCCTCCATAGCGACCGGTATTTTCCTAGTTGTATGCCGGAGGGGACCATTGTGTAAGTCTATTGCATCTTTTGCATTCAAAACTATTAGGGCGTCACATTTTTTTGCTATCTCTGCAAGCAGCCCTGCTTAGGTTGTACAGTCTGACAGCCGTTGGTAGGAAGGACCTGCGAAACCTCTCGGTTGTGCACCTGGGATGATGTAGTCTGCTGCTAAATGAGCTCCTCAGTGCATTCAGTATGTCCTGCATAGGGTGGAACTCGGACTCCAGCAGAGATGACAGTTTAGCCACCGTCCTTCTCTCTCCTATCTCCTCCACCGGGTCAAGGCGCTGCCCCAGGACAGAGCTAGCTTTCTTGATCAGTTTGTTCAGTCTCTTCCTATCAGCTGCGGTAATGCCACTGCCCCAGCAGACCACTCCAAAAGTGATGGCTGATGCCACCACCGTGTCATAGAATGTCTTCAGCAGCGCCCCCTGTACACCAAAAGACCTGAGTCTCCTCAGTAGGAACAGCCTGCGCTGTCCCTTCTTGTAGAGTGCATCGGTATTGTGTGACCAGTCTAGTTTATTGTTCAGATGAACACCCAGGTACTTGTAGGATGTCACCATCTCAATGTCTGTTCCCTGTATATTTACTGGTGCTGTGAGGGGTTGTCCTTGCCTGCGGCAGTCCACCACCAGCTCCTTAGTTTTCCTCACGTTGATCTGGAGGCAGTTCCGATGGCACCAGTCCACGAAGTCCTGGATTTTTTTTATTTTTTTTTTTTATTTTTTTTTTCTCTCCCGGCGCCACACGAGTCGGCTGCCTTTTGCAACAGCGGCTCGATTCCGAGTCTTTTTCCCTTCCTCTCTCTTTTTGATCCGTCCTTTTTTTCACTCCATTTATATCACGGACACACAGATCGTCCCAAATGTCTCCTGAGCCGGTGGACGGAGCCACTGTTTATAGCAGGATACGATACAGCAGGGAAGAGCTGCTAGCATTCAACCGTCACCCGGTCCCATTGGAAAAACTCGACATACCGAGAGAACTGAGGCGAAAACGCCGCGGCTGCCGGGCTGGAGTAAGGCGGAGGACAAAAAATATAAGGTACAGACCCTCCCTTCCATCTGTTGTCATGGGAAATGTACGCTCTATACTGGGAAAGGCAGATGAGCTAGCGGCTATCTGCCGTTATGATAGCACATATCGCGAGTGCTCTCTCCTTTTGTTTACTGAGACGTGGCTAACTGAACTAGCAGCAGATGCTAACATTGAGCTGGAGGGTTTCCACATGATACGGGCTGACCGAACACCAGACAGTGGCAAAGCAAGGGGCGGTGGAGTGATAATGTATGTTAACAACAACTGGTGCAGACCGGGACATATCACTGTTAAACAACGACACTGCAGCAAAGACATTGAGTTGCTACCTGTTAGCATGAGGCCTACATATCTCCCGAGAGAACACTCACACGTGATCTGCATTGTTGTTTATGCAACTCCGACGGCGAACGCTGGGACAGCGCGTGACGTCATCCATTCAGTAACCAGCAGGCTGCAGACAGAACACCCAGATGCTCTTCTCCTCATCTCAGGCGATTTCAACCATGTTTCACTGTCTCCCATTCTACCCATGTTCACCCAGTATGTCACATGCCACACTAGAGACAATAAAACACTGGACTTATTCTACGCAAACACTAAGGAGGCGTACACCTCATTACAACTCCCCCCACTCGGGAGATCGGATCACAACTTGGTTCATCTCCGGCCGGTGTACAAACCCCTGGTGCACAGACAACGTCCGGCCATGCGCACAGTGGAGTTATGGTCTGAGGAGACAATGGACACTCTAAAAGGCTGTTTTGAAGCCACTGCCTGGAAGCAGCTCTGCAATCCACATGGTGAGGACATCGATGGCCTCATTCACACCTTCACGGGCTACCTCAGCTTCTGTGTGGACAAATCCGTTCCCACCAAGACCATACGGTGTTGCTCAAACAACAAACCCTGGATCAACCCTGAAATAAAAACACTTCTGAGAGAGAAGAAGAGGATCTTCAGGTCGGGGAATAGGGAGATGCTGAAGTCCGTACAGAGGGAGCTGAGGAGAAAGATCAGAGAAGGCAAGGACAGCTTCAGGAAGAAGATGGAGGACAAGTTGAGCCACCCCTCAGCTTAGCCCCTGTCTTCCCCATCAGAGAATCGTTGTCTGCTCCCTCCAAAGTAAATAAAAATATCATGCATAAGCATCCCAAAGTGATAAAGCAAAACATTGGTAAAACTCAAATTAAACATAAAGCCTCTAAATTGAATGATTTGGCCTCTGTTCCTCCTCATAATTTAAAAATTAAATGTGGTTTACTAAATATTAGGTCTCTAACTCCCAAGTCTCTGTTAGTCCATGATCTGTTAATTGATCATCAGATTGATTTAATTTCCCTTACAGAGACTTGGTTAGGGCAAGAGCATTATGTTGGTTTAAATGAATCAACTCCCTCTGGTTATTTAAACTGTCAAAATCCCAGAAGTTCTGGTCGTGGAGGAGGAGTAGCAACAATTTACCATTCCAAATTACTAGTTAATGTAAAGCAAAAAACATGTTATAATTCCTTTGAGGGCCTGGTCCTCAGTATTGGGCACTTTAGCAATTTTAGGTTAAACCCAATTTTATTTGCCATAGTTTATCGTCCCCCATCAACCTACTCAGAATTTTTATCCAAATTTGCTGATTTCTTAGCTGATTTAGTGCTGAAATCTGATAGAATAATTATAGTAGGGGACTTTAATATACATGTGGATGTAGATAGTGACTGCCTTAATGTGGCATTTAATTCAATATTAGACTCGATTGGGTTTTCTCAGAAAGTAGGAAATTCTACTCATTACCTCCACCATACATTGGACCTTGTTCTGACATATGGCATAGAAATAGAAAATCTTGTAGTGTCTCCTCATAACCCTGTACTGTCAGACCATTGTCTGTTAACCTTTGATTTTACCATTTCTGACTATTTGGCTCCTAAAGAAAAATATTATTACAGTAGATGCCTCTCAGATGATGCTGTTTCCAAATTTATGCAGATTGTTTCCTCTATGCCATGTGTCAACACAACGGAAATAAGCTATAGACAGCTTGCTCCTTCTGTAATTGATAACATGGTGGATAGTGTTTCAGCTTCTCTGCATCAGGCTCTAGACTTGGTGGCCCCCTTAAAAAAGAAAAAGTCTAATCAGAGATTTCTAACTCCTTGGTTCAACACAGAAACTCGTAGCTTAAAACAGAAGACTCGTCAATTAGAAAGAAAATGGCGCTCAACTAATTTAGATGAAATCTATTTAGCTTGGAGAAATCATCTTTTAATTTATAAAAAATCTCTTAGAAAAGCTAGAACAAGTTATTACTCTGCATTAATAGAAGAGAACAAGAATAATCCCAGGTTTCTTTTCAGTACTGTAGCCAGGTTGACAAAGAGTCAGGACTCTGTCAATCCTAGCATTCCCTTAGAGCTTACTAGTCAGGACTTTATGAACTTTTTCAATAATAAAATTTCATCCATCAGAGATAAAATCAATCAGATTCTTCCCACAGTTAACTTAAATACTGTAACTACTACAACTCCTTCTTTTGATGTCTGTCTTGATGAGTTTACTCCAATCGACCTTTGTGAGTTAGACAAAATAGTTTCCTCATCCAAACCTTCAACTTGTCTTTTAGACCCTATTCCTACTAGGTTATTTAAAGAAGTCTTCCCACTTATTGGTAGCTTTATTCTTCATATAATCAATTCTTCATTAACTTTAGGCCATGTACCGCAGGCTTTTAAAACAGCTGTAATTAAACCCTGACTCAAAAAGCCAACGCTAGATCCAGGAGCTTTAGCTAACTATAGACCAATCTCTAATCTCCCTTTCATTTCAAAAATCTTAGAAAGAGTTGTTGCTACGCAATTATTCGACCACCTGCAGGGAAATGGTTTACTTGAAGAGTTTCAATCTGGGTTTAGAATCCATCATAGTACTGAAACAGCCTTAGCGAAGGTCACTAACGACCTCCTCATTGCATCTGATAATGGACTAGTTTCTGTACTTGTCCTTTTAGACCTTAGTGCAGCTTTTGATACTATCGATCATAATATTCTACTTGATAGATTAGAACACTATGTTGGACTTAATGGAACTTCGTTGCAGTGGTTTAGATCTTATTTATCTGATAGGTTCCAGTTTGTTCATGTAAATAATGAGTTTTCTTTCAACTCAAAGCTTAGTCATGGAGTTCCACAGGGATCTGTGCTAGGCCCTACTCTTTTTAGTTTATATATGCTTCCGTTAGGCAACATTATTAGAAAGCACTGTATACATTTTCATTGTTATGCAGATGACACACAATTATACCTGTCAATGAAGCCAGATGATAGTAATCAATTAGCCAAGTTAGAAGCCTGTCTTAAGGAAATCAAAGCTTGGATGACTTGTAATTTCCTGCTATTAAATTCAGATAAGACTGAAGTCATTCTTGTTGGTCCAAAAAACCTTAGAAATTCCTTTCCAAATCAAACTTTCAGTTTGGATGCAGTTACTCTTTCTCTTAATAGCTCTATGAGGAACCTTGGAGTTATTTTTGATCAGGATTTGTCCTTCAATTCACATATTAAATTTGTTTCTAAGACTGCCTTCTATCATTTGCGTAATATTGCCAAGATTAGGAGCATCTTGTCTCAGAGTGATGCTGAGAAACTGATCCACGCTTTTGTTAGCTCGAGATTAGATTATTGTAATTCTTTATTATCAGGTTGTCCTAAAACATCTTTAAAAAGTCTTCAGCTGATCCAAAATGCTGCAGCAAGAGTTTTAACAGGTACTAGAAAGAGAGATCATATCTCTCCGGTTCTGGCCTCCCTTCATTGGCTTCCCATAGAGTTTAGAATTAAGTTTAAAATCCTTCTTCTTACTTACAAAGCTCTAAACAATCAGGCTCCTTTTTATTTAAAAGATCTGATACTACCGTATTATCCTAACAGAGCACTACGCTCCCAAAATGCAGGACTACTTGTAATACCTAGAATCTCCAAAAGTACAATGGGAGGCAGAGCCTTCAGTTATCAAGCTCCTCTCCTGTGGAATCAGCTGCCAATCTGGATTCGGGAGTCAGACTCGATCTCTGTTTTTAAGATTAGGGTTAAAACCTACCTTTTTGATATAGCCTACAATTAGGGAGGGATCATGTGTTTCTGAACCCTCCCTTAGTTATGCTGCTAATAGGTTTAGTCAGCCGGGGGACCTCCAGTAATGCACTGGGCCTCACTCCTTTCCTCACTCTCTATGAAATATTTTTTTTTGCTGGTCATTAACATTTGTTTGTTCTCTCCCATAGATTGAGTCCCCATCGTGCTGTTTGCTCTCTACATGTCTGTTCTTTTCATCTTCTCTGTCCCCTCACCCCCCAGCCAGTCGCAGCAGATGACTGCCCCTCCCTGAGCCTGGTTCTGCTGGAGGTTTCTTCCTGTTAAAAGGGAGTTTTTCCTCTCCACCGTCGCCAAGTGCTTGCTCACAGGGGATCACCTGATTGCTGGGGTCTTTCTGCAACTGTGGGGGTTCCCCCCTACAGTTGATAGTGCTATGAGATGACTGTTGTTGTGAAATGGCGCTATATAAATAAAGTTGAATTGAATTGAATTGAATTGAAGTTGCAACAGAGCGACATTAGCGGGGTCTGGAGAAACCTCAAAACCATCTCTGGGCTCCAGAATACCTCCCCCCAGGCCACGGGGGGGCAGGGAGTGGGCGAACAACCTGAATCTGTTTTTCAATAGGTTTGACCAACCGCCCTCCCCCCTGACTGCACAACAACCACTGCTGCCTCTAAAGAAATCAAGTCCTGCTGCCCACTCCCCACTCCACCAACACCCCCCCACCCCCAACACACAGCCCCCCATCCTGACCCTGACCAGGACCCAGGTGAGGACGGAGCTGAGGAAGATTAAGGCGAGGAAGGCGACGGGACCGGACGGCATCAGCGCAAAGCTCCTCAAGTCCTGTGCAGACCAGCTGTGTGGGATTGTGACGTACATCTTCAACCTGAGCCTGAAGCTGGGGAGGGTACCACAGCTGTGGAAAACATCTTGTGTGGTACCTGCACCAAAAACTTCCCACCCCAAAGACCTGAACAGCTACAGACCGGTGGCCTTGACGTCCCACTTGATGAAGACCCTGGAGAGACTGCTCCTTGCTCACCTCCGCCCCCTGGTGGAACCAGCGATGAATCCACTCCAGTTCACCTACCAGCATGGCACTGGGGTGGAGGATGCGGTGATCTTCCTCCTTCACCGTTCTCTGTCCCACCTGGAGAAGCCCGGGAATATGGTGAGGATCATGTTCTTTGACTTCTCCAGTGCTTTCAACACCATCCAACCGATGATCCTGAAGGACAAGCTGCTGCGCACAGGGGTGGACCAGCACCTGTCATCATGGATCCTGGACTACCTCACGAACCGGCCTCAGTTTGTGAGAACCCGGGACTGTGTGTCCGACACAATCATCAGTAGCACGGGGGCCCCCCAGGGAACGGTGCTGGCTCCCTTCCTGTTCACTCTTTATTCTGCGGACTTCTCACACAACACAACACACTGCCATCTACAGAAGTTCTCTGATGACTCTGCGATCGTTGGCCTCATCTCCAATGGAGATGAAGCTGAGTACAGAGGGCTTATCCAGGACTTCGTAGACTGGTGCCATCAGAACTGCCTCCAGATCAACGCAAGGAAAACTAAGGAGCTGGTGGTGGACTGCCGCAGGCATGGGCAGCCCCTCACAGCACCAGTAAATATACAGGGAACAGACATCGAGATGGTGACATCCTATAAGTACCTGGGTGTTCATCTGAACAATAAACTAGACTGGTCACACAATACTGACGCACTCTACAAGAAGGGACAGCGCAGGCTGTTCCTGCTGAGGAGACTCAGGTCTTTTGGTGTACAAGGGGCGCTGCTGAAGACATTCTATGACACGGTGGTGGCATCAGCCATCACTTTTGGAGTGGTCTGCTGGGGCAGTGGCATTACAGCAGCCGATAGGAAGAGACTGAACAAACTGATTAAGAAAGCTAGCTCTGTCCTGGGGCAGCGCCTTGATCCGGTGGAGGAGATAGGAGAGAGAAGGACGGTGGCTAAACTGTCATCTCTGCTGGAGTCCGAGTTCCACCCTATGCAGGACGTACTGAATGCACTGAGGAGCTCATTTAGCAGCAGACTACATCATCCCAGGTGCACAACCGAGAGGTTTCGTAGGTCCTTCCTACCAACGGCTGTCAGACTGTACAACCTAAGCAGGGCTGCTTGCAGAGATAGCAAAAAGACGTAACAAACTAATAGTTTTTTGAATGCAAAAGATGCAATAGACTTACACAATGGTCCCCTCCGGCATACAACTAGGAAAATACCGGTCGCTATGGAGGGTGAGAATATGTATGGGCACATAATCATACCATGTAGGATAACTAAGTAGAGGGTTATGCTGTTTCATCCCATCTAGCAACAATGCTCTGCACTGTGTGTGTTTATATATTTACATATTTATTCCATCTAGCTACAATGCTCAGCACTGGGTGTGTTCATATTTATATATCTATATATTTATTCCATCTAGCTACAATGCTCCGCACTGTGTTTTTATATATCTATATATTTATTCCATCTAGCTACAATGCTCCGCACTGTGTGTGTTTATATACTTACATATTTATTCCACCTAGCTGCAATGCTCCGTACTGTGGGTGTTTATATATTTACATATTTATTCCATCTAGCTACAATGCTCTGCACTGTGTGTTTATATATTCATATATTTATTCCATCCAGCTACAATGCTCTGCACTGTGTGTCTGTGTGTGTGTATATATATATTTTATAGTAATATGTACATATGTATATTAGCTGCTCTTGCTTGCTTGTTTTTTTTTCTTGCCTTCTGATTGTTGCTCTGAGTGTTGCTATCCCTGTGCTGTTGCAATCCTAGAATTTCCCCGTTGTGGGACTAATAAAGGCTTATCTTATCTTATCTTATCTTATAAGCCCTCTGTACTCAGCTTCATCTCCATTGGAGATGAGGCCAACGATCGCAGAGTCATCAGAGAACTTCTGTAGATATAAAAACTGGTAAGCTCGTTGTTTTGTCCTGGCTCTGCAAATTAATGGTCACATATGCATGACAAAATCATAATTTTACCCCAAAGTTTTCAAGTAAAAACGTAAATTTATTATTATAAAATAGAGACGAATTTAGGAGTGAAAAAAAAGAGAAATTGAGAAAAGTAATAAATCTACAAAAAAGTCTGAACATTTGGAGAAAACCTCACAAATTTATGAGAATAATAATATCAATTTGATTAATATAAGGTAACACTACTTTTACTTTGCTACAAATTCTGACTACCCAAGTCTGACTGTATAATGTGTGTGTGTGGCACACACACACAATAGACACGCATGCTAGTTTTCACTTTGTGGATAAACTGTAATATGATGATGCTAGATTGCATGTTGCATTTTTTAGATAATTAGTATTGTGAAATACAGTATAGTGTGATGTAAGAAAGACTCCATGGTCTTGTAGGGTGGATACCTTGTGTAAGATTACAGTACGTTCCATTTTGTTTGTATAAGGGTTGCGGTAATTCAATATCAAGATATAAATTTTTTTTTTTAAATTTAAAAAATAAAGTATACAGATGCATCTCAATAAATAAGAACACTGTCAAAAAGTTTATTTCAGTAATTAAATTCAAAAAGTGAAATTCATACATTGTATAAATTCATTATACACAGAGTGATATATTTCAAATGTTTATTTCTTTTAATTTTGATGGTTATGACTTACAGCTAATGAAAGCCCCAAATTCAGTTTCTCAAAAAATTTGAATATTACATAAGTTCATCCATCAATCCATTCATTTTCTACTGCTTAATCCTTTTCAGGTCACGGAGGGGCTGGAGCCTATCCCAGCATCTCTGGGAGCAAGGCAGGGTACACCCTGGACAGATCGCCAGTCCATGGCAGGGCCAACACAGAGAGACAGACAACCATTCACTCTCACGTTCATACATATGGACAATTTAGAATCCCCAGTTGATGCCAATTAACCAAACCTGAATGTCTTTGGCCTGTGGGAGGAAACCGGAGTACCTGAAGAAAACCCACGCAGACACGGGGAGAACATGCAGACTTCACACAGAAGGGTCACGATGGTCAGGGGGTGGGATCGAACCCATGATGGTCAGGGGTGGAATCGATCCCGTGACCTTCTTGCTTTGCTGCCACAGTGCTAACCCCTGCGCCACTAAGCTGCCCAAAATTAAATAATTATCAAAATTAAAAGAAAGAAATATTTAAAATTAGGGCTGCACAATTAATCAAATTTTGATCACGGTCACGATTTTGGCTGCCATAATTAAATTAATGTGATCATTGGCGATATTGACATTTAAAATGCGGGCTTTGCTGCATATTAAATCAAGCATTTTCTCAACCAACAGCCAGCCAACCACCAGGGGGCGAACACACATTTGGGCAACATTAAGCTGCAGAACTGACAAGTGAGTGCACCCTATCCATCTTATTCCTCATTCCCATGATGCCTTGTGTGAATTATGGGTGCAACTTCCGGTACTAGTTTAGAAAGTGGGGTTGTCACAGAAATGGGACACTTTTCCCTGTTAAAAAACAATGACCTCGGCATCAAAAATGTGGGAACATGGCCTTTTGCACCTCAAAAAGAGTAATATAATCATACGACTTCCCACGACTGTCGAGGGATGAGAAGATGGCCTTAAAAATGTGGCCTCTCAGACAGTAGCTCCGTTAGTTAGCTCCGCTGCTAAAATGCTAATGCTGTAAACAAATAAAAGCTCTGAGATATATCAGTGTTTCCACCGCAATAAAGACAGTTGTATTTTATTAAAATATGTTGGACATAATCAAATTTACCTTACAGCAGACGTAGAATCTAGTCAGAGCCACAAAGAACCACAACACCGTGCTTGGGTGTTTTAATGTCGGGATAAATACAGACAGCTGCAGCTGTTTGTTTTACCCCGAAATTAAAATGCTCATGCTGCTGTCATGCCGTGAATGCTTGTTATTTAACTTAACACATACAGACCTTTTCTGACAATTGCTCAAAATTTTATTGATCTACAGTATATTTTGTGATAATTTAAAAATTAATGCATGTTGAAGCTGCTAATATCAAGTTCATATTGTTCCAATGCAGTGCAATGAATGCAAAAAAAATCCCCACCTAACACTGGACAAGAAATATATGATCCCTACGTGATTCTCCAAAGTTGCATTACCTGCACTGTATGAAAAATATATATGGATATCACACCTGTCGAGTACTTGCAACTACGACTGACCTATGGTCAAGCAGAATAATGGAGCCGTACCTGTCCCTGACAATTCGCTACATGAATTGAATCGTCTTGGAGCCTGCAGGAGGAGGGACTAGTCTGCATAACAACAGACAGTGGATCTTATGTTGTCAAGTCAGCTTCTCTTAAATATATGGAGGAGGCTCCAGTGCTTTGGCCACAGGCTTCATCTAGCAATTGGTAAGTAAGATGAATTTAAAAAAAAAAAAAAAAAGGAATTTTATGTCATCTGTGTTTTTCCTAAAGTTAATGAATAATCGTGATTAATAATCGTGATTTCAATATTGGTCAAAATAATTGTGATCATCATTTTGTCCATAATCCTGCAGCCCTAGTTAAAATACATCACTGTGTGTAAAGAATGAATATAATAAGTTTCACTTTTTGAATTGAATTACTGAAATAAATTTACTTTTCAATGACATGACAATTTATCAAGATGTGCCTGTATATTGTTAACAAATCTTGCTCCATGTGCCCCTTTTTTGAAAGTTGAGCCCCTGCCCCTCAACTGATCTCTGCACGGCCCTGTTGACGTGCACTTCCTGTCACGTCACTGCTCCGGCCACATATAAGGCAAGGGCACCATCTTGTGGCCTCTTTGCCAGATGACCGCTGGTGCCTGCTGTGCTACCTTGTAAATAGTTCAATGAACCTGTGTTCGCCAACCATCATCCTGCCTCATCCTTCCCCCAAGGTATTTCCATACATAACATTTGGTGATCGAGGATTAACTCATGGGGCATGCATCACCCCCCTTCATCCCTTTCTTGAGCTCCCGGCGAACCAACGGTCTTATGGCCGCATTGGTGAGAGGCCTATCAGACGTACGTTACGGCAGTGGGCCACGGGGAGCTGGATGGGGTGAGAGCGCAAGCACTTCTCGTTCACAACCTGGATATGGAGGGTCGGAGGGTCCTGCAGATGCTCGGCAAGGCGGACTCATGTGAGGACATTGTGAAGCTGCTAGCTAAACATTTCTCCAACCCAGACAACGTGACTGTCCCAAAGATTCGTTTTTAGCAACGATATCAGCAGGTAGGTGGGCCTATCCGCCAATATGTCATTGACTTGAAGCAGCTAGCCAGCGAGTGTTGTTTTGGACCATTTGAAGATGAAATGGTTTGCGATCAACTAGCAGAGCACACGTGCAATGCTGAGCTGCATGCTCGGCTATTAATGGTGCCTAGTGACTTGACGTTAGCTAAAGCAATGGAGCTAGCTCTCGGGCAGGAAGCCATTGATGTTAGCTGTGGAGCTAAATTGGCACCAGTCACAGAAGGCACCAGAGCTGCTTGACTCAGCTAATGTTATGGACCCTGATAGCAAGGATAGCTTGGATGAAGAATTTTGGGAAGTCAATGCTGCCAGCCAAAGGTCTGCCCCGGGAAACTCCCGTTGCAGGGGTTGTGGGTCACGCACTGCCATAAAGCTAAGAAATGCCCGGCTAGAGGGAAATGTTGTGGTAAATGTGGACGTTGGGATCATTACGCCAGGGTGTGCTGTTTGTTTTGCCCAGGGAACCCATGGGAGAAATCACCCCACACGCCCCCGACGGACACTGGGAACGAACAGTACGAAGAGCTAACGGACGCCATGGTGGTCAAGTCGACCAGTTTTCGCCCAGGGTCGGTACCTAGGCCGACGAGCAACACCATACTAGCCTCAGATGCCTCCGGTACTTGGCCATGGCTGACTGGGGGGTCTGCAACTACAACGGTGAACAACCGAACAGCGTACAACCTTTATAGAAGAGGACAGGGCCAGACCGTCGAGCATGAAGTTACCACATGCTCAGCAGCAACACATAGGGCCAAGTAAAATTCCACTCCAGGTTACAAACTTGGTTTGGGTTTAGGTTGAAGGATGTCCATGGCGAAGATGGGCCGAACGACAGCCAGAAAAACATCGAGGCGGTCTGCGCATTGTGGCTGAGCTGGGTGCAGCGTGCTTCAGGTTGTCTGAAGGGTGTCATCGAGGCACATCAATCAGCTTCGCCATGTCCAGGAAGACACTCCAGGTGTCGAGGCTGGACGGGAGTCAGTGATGGCAGTATGGGATCCAGGCTCCATCATCCAGGGGGTCGGCCATCGCTCCGGGGGTCTGCGGTCTCCAGAGGCGTGCCTGCTGAGGGGCTGCCCTGGACCCCCCCATGCAAGTTCCAGTTTTTCCCACAGCAATGACTGTGTGGTAGCACTGTGTTCATAGTTTTGTGTTTTAATGCATGCATGTTATGATATGGGATTATTTTGTTTTATTATGCTTAGTTAGGAGTGTGGCTGAATTTTTTTTTCATTCCAATGAAGGACTTTTAGTTTACCAGTGGCAGAATAATCCACTGTGCCTTGCGGACTGTGTGGTAGTCCACCCACCAGTCCTACTTCAGTTTTGTGTGAATGTGTTAGGCCATTTAAATACATTAGCTATCGTTATTTTAGAGCATGATTCGGGTTCCAAATTTGGGTGGTTTCAATTGTACTGTATGTGTGGTTTTGGACTTTCTAAGGCAGGGAGAGAATGTGGTGTCGGGTTCTGGCACCTTATTGTGAAGTGCAGAGTAGTGACGTGCACTTCCTGTCACGTCACTGCTCTGGCCACATATAAGGCAAGGGCACCATCTTGTGGCCTCTTTTCCAAATGACCACTGGTGCATACTGTGTTACTGTGCTACCTTGTAGATAGTTCAATAAACCTATGTTCACCAACCATCATCCTGCCTCCTCCTTCACCCAAGGTATTTCCATACATAACATGTGGGTTTACCTCGGGTACGCCAGTTTCCTCCCGCAGGCCAAAAACATGCAAGTTTGGTTAATTGGAGACTCTAAAGTGGCCCTAGGCGTGAATGGTGAAGGGACTGGCGGTGCACCGTGGCTGCCTCATCCATCCAGATGGAGGCCCTGAATTTCCCTCAGGGATTAATAAAAGTATACAAAAAATAATAATTTTCCTGGAAGATTTGGTCATTTCAGTTTAGTTCTATTGAGTAAAAATGCCTCGCTGTACTACAGCTTTTATTACCTCCGCCAAGGAGGTTATGTGATCATTGGCATTGGTTTGTCTGTTTGTTTGTCTGTTTGTTTGTTAGCAAGATAACTCAAAAAGTTATGGACGGATTTTCATGAAATTTTCACAGATTGTCAGAAATGGGGTATCTTACAGATGACTAGATTTTGGTGGTGATCCGGATCACCGTCCACAAGAAAACCGCCATTACGGAAAATGCCATTTTCGTCAATAACTACTGAACCACTAATCCTATCATTGTGAATCCAATTGCTAGTCATATGTTTTCATGGTCAAGGAATCTGAAAACGTACACACAAACACTGTATGGGGGGGAACTGTGGCACTAAACCGCCATTACGGAAAATGCCATTTTCGTCAATAACTACTGAACCACTAATCCTATCATTGTGAATCCAATTGCTAGTCATATGTTTTCATGGTCGAGGAATCTGAAAACGTACACACAAACGCTGTATGGGGGGAACTGTGGCGCTTGGCAGAGGTCTGCGTTCTCCGAGTGCTTTTCTAGTTAATTCTGCCATTTTCATGGATGAATTATTAATTTACAACACAAATGTTAATAAAAACAATGATATTTTACTAAACCCCAGCAGCTGCAACAGTCTCCCTCTCTGGTCTGTTGTCGTTCTCAGTGTGCTTTCCATTTGAAAATTGTTTATCAATTGTCGACTTTTATGTTCAAACACGACGCCGCATGTACAACAAAACCATTTATCCCTGCTTTATGAAAAATATTCGGGAACTGTTTAGCGCAGTCTTTAACCGTGAGTTTTGTTGATAAATTAATGCTGGCAAGTCTGTTCTGTGGCTGCCTGCCAAATGTAAACATGGAAGTAATGTGAGCATGCGGCACAATGAACTCTCGCATGATTGGTCATCATGTGAGACTTCAGCCGGCTGAGTGCGTTTTGTGTTTCACAGACTGTAAAATTATGATATTAAAAGATCGATCCGCAGATGTTGTGGATCAATATCGGCTCAGTCAAACGTGGATTGATTCAAATTGTTGGATCGATCTTTTGAGCTCACCCCTAATTAGACGGGGGGAAGAGCTAATCAGAATCAGAATCAGAATCAGATTTATTGCCATTGTTCATGTAGTACACAAACTAGGAATTTGTCTCGGTGCAATGCTGCAACATTAAACATGATAAAAATAAAAGATAAAAATAAAAAACTATGCATGCAATAAAACGTAGAATATGAATGAGTAATACTAGACAAAGCAATTTTTAAATATATTAGCGAGCAGCAGATATTGTGGAGTACCACATAGTGCAGTCGGTAATGCAAAAAGAAAACAGTGATGATTGACATGAGTCTGGTTGAGCTGCTGTACATAGTGCACGAGAGTCTAATAAGTCACTTAGTGTTCAGCAGTCTGATGGCAGAGGGGAAGAAGCTGTTCATGTGACGGGAGGTTTTAGTCTGAATGGACCGAAGTCTTCTACCTGAGGGGAGGGGGCAAACAGTACGTGACCAGGGTGTGAAGGATCGGCTATGATCCGGCCTGTACGCCTCCGGGTCCTGGAAATGTACAGATCCTGGAGGGATGGGAGCTTGCAGCCGATCACCTTCTCAGCAGCGCACACGACGCGCTGCAGCCTTAGTCTGTCCCTGGCAGTGGCTCCTGCGTACCACACGGTTATGGAGGTGGTGAGGATGGACTCGATGATGGCCGTGTAGAACTGCACCAACATCTTGGTGGGTAGCTTGAGCTTCCTCAGCTGCCGCAGGAAGAACATCCCCTGCTGGGCCTTTTTGATGAGGGAGCTGATGGTCGGCTCCCACTTGAGGTCCCGGGTGATGGTGGTGCCCAGGAAGCGGAAGGAATCTGCAGTGGTGATGGGAGAGCCTGTGAGGGTGAGGGGGGGGGGCAGAGGGGTTGTGACTTTCCTGAAGTCCACAATCATCTCCACTGTCTTCAGAGCGTTCAGCTGCAGGTTGTTGTGGCTGCACCAGGATGCCAGCTGGGCCACCTCTTTCCTGTAGACGGACTCGTCGCCGTTGGAGATGAGCCCGATGAGGGTGGTGTCATCCGTAAACTTGATCAACTTGACAGACTGGTGGCTGGAGGTGCAGGAGTTGGTATAAAGGGAGAAGAGTAGGGGGGAAAGTACACAGCCCTGGGGTGATCCGGTGCTAACAGAGTCAGAGACAGTCTTTCCCAGCCGCACATGCTGACTCCGGTCCGTCAGGAAGTCGGTGATCCACCTGCAGAGGGAGTCAGGCACGTTGAGTAGGGACAGCTTGTCCCGGAGCAGAGCGGGGCGGATAGTGTTGAATGCAGAGCTGAAGTCCACAAACAGGATCCTGGCGTAGGTTCCCGGGGAGTCCAGGTGCTGCAGGATGGAGTGGAGGGCCAGGTTGACTGCGTCGTCCACAGACCTGTTGGCTCGGTAGGCAAACTGCAGCGGGTCCAGGAGGGGAGTGGTGATGGACTTGAGGTGGGGCAGGACCAGGCGCTCAAAGGACTTCATGACTACAGAGGTGAGCGCTACAGGTCTGTAGTCGTTAAGTCCAGTGATCCGTGACTTCTTGGGGACAGGGATGATGGTGGAGGTTTTGAGGCAGGTCGGCACGTGGCATAACTTCAGGGAGGTGTTAAAAATGTCTGTGAAGACAGGAGTCAGCTCATCCGCACAGTGTCTCAGGGTGGAGGGAGACATGCCGTCCGGACCAGGGGCCTTGCGCGGGTTCAGTCTGGAGAACTGTCTGTGCACGTCCTGCTCACTGATGACAAGGGCAGGGGGTGGAGGGGGGGGCCACCTTTGATGAAGTGGGGACCGTGAAGGCAGTGGCACTGGGGGGAGGGGGGGAGATGGACACAGCTGACGAGGTGTCAAAACGGGCATAATGTTGGGACAGTCTTTGACAAAGGGCTATGTCATCCTGACCTTTAGAAGCCTGAGGTCGATAGTTGGTGATTTGCCTCAGTCCTCTCCACACAGAAGCAGAGTCGTTAGCAGTGAACTGCTGCTGGAGTCTCTCAGAATACACAGATTTAGCTCTCCTCAGCTCTCTGCTAAACCGATATTTGACCTCCCTGTAGGAGTCCCTGTCTCCACTTTTCAACGCTGCTTCCTTCTCCTTCCTGATCTGTCTGAGCTTAGCAGTGAACCAGGGCTTGTCATTTGAGTACCTCACCCTTGTGCGCGATGGAAGAATGCTCTCCTCACAAAAGTGGATATATGAGTTCACAGTGTCCGTATACTCATCCAGATCATGCATGGCTCCTTTAAACATGCCCCAGTCAGTTATTTCCATGCACGTGCTCAGCTTCTCCCCAGCTTCACTGGTCCATTTCTTCGTAGTGCTCACAACAGGTTTAGTGAGCTTTAGTCTCTGTCTGTATGTGGGAATGAGGTGGACCATCACGTGATCAGATAGTCCGAGCGCAGCGCGGGGAACAGCGCGATACGCGTCCTTCACTGTAGTGTAACAGTGATCCAGCACTTTCTTTCCTCTGGTGGGGCATTTAATAAACTGTTTGTATCGGGGGAGATCGTGGCACAGGTTGCTCTGGTTAAAGTCGCCAACCACAATAACCAGAGAGTCCGGGAAAGTGCGCTCCGTTTGTTGAATGTGATCTACGAGCACGCGCTGAGCCTCGCGCGCGTCCGCGTCGGGCGGGACGTAAACAGCGGCCAGGATGAATGAAGCGAACTCCCGCGGGGAATAAAAAGGCTTGCAGTTAATGAATAAATATTCCAGAGTGGGAGAACAGTATTGGGAAATCACCGTTACATCAGAGCACCAGCTGCTGTTGATGTAAAAGCAGACTCCTCCTCCTGAGGACTTACCAGAGAGCTCTGTGTCTCGATCAGCACGAAACAGCTGAAATCCCTCAAGGAGGAGCGCGCTGTCCGGAGTCACTTCCTTAAGCCAGGTCTCAGTAAAACAGAGGGCAGACGAGGTAGAGAGGTCCTTAAATCGCATCAGCAGTCTCAGTTCATCTACCTTGTTAAAGAGAGAATTGACATTGGAGAGAAATATGCCAGGCAAAGCCGTGCGCGTGCCTCTCCTGCAAAGCCGCACGAGAGCGCCCGCTCGCCTTCCTCTCCTTCGCCGTCTCACTTTTTGGGCCAAAAAGTGAACCAGATCGGTGGCAGGAGCCAAAAAAAACTGGGAGTAGGTCCATGGGAGTGAAAGTCCTGATATTTAATAGTTCTTCACGGGTGTAAGAGCAGGCAGACACACAACTGATGAACAGAAACATACAAAGAAAGGCGCAGCGAAGCACCATGGCGGCCACTGTGGGCGCCATCTTGGATCGAAAAAAAAAGCTAAGAGCTATGGACGAGGTGGCGAAGCACAAGCTGAGGTGCGGGAGCTGTTCTGCCATTCCCTTGAGCATTGTCAAAGTCGGTTGTCAAGTTGAGCGACTCAGGTTCTTCTGGAAGGTGAGCAAGCTCATCGCAGAGATTAGAGTTTAAACTATGGGTAAATACCAAGCGATGTCCTCCCACTCGGTGGAGATGGCGAGGACTCGGAAGTCAGTGGCGTGCTCGGCCACGGGTCTAGACTCCTGGCACATATCCATAAGCCGGATGGACATGGTTCCTTCCCGCTCGGAATGGTCAAAAACACAGGAGAATTCCTTAGTGAAGCGGTTATAGATGTAAGCATAATAATCTGGCCCCTGGATAATGGCCTGAGCCCACAAAAGCATGCGGCTGTCGAGAAGCACCATCACAAAGCTAATCCGACAGCGGTTGGAGGGGAAATCGTCCAGGACGAGATCAAACACAAGCTGGCATTGTAATAAAAAACCACTGACCTCCCTCAACCTGCCACTAAAGCGGGGAGGTGTGGAGACCAGAAGGGAGCGACCCGGTCGTCCCGTGGAGCTAGCTGTGGGTGCCGGAGAAGCGGAGAGAGAGGCTGCCATGAGGCTCTGAACAATGAGCTGTAGCTGGGTAAGAAGTTCCAACTGTTTCGACAATTGATTCAAAATGACCTGGTTTTGATAGGCAGATTGGTCTAAATGCTGCTCAAGTGCACCGAGCTAATCCTTAATTGTTTCCATTCCGCCCGCTGGGTCAGTTTGCAGGCCATGTACTGTCAGGGTTCAGATATTTGACCCAAAAGCAGGCACAGATGGAAATAAGGGATAAGGTCTAACAGTCATTTTTATTAACAATAATATGCAAGAGAATGCGCATTGAAGAATTCAGCAAGGATCTGGGAACCCTATGAGGAGACAGCAGAGGAATTGGTAAGTATAAATGATTTGATAATAGCAAGTCTTTAATGTTGAGTTTTTGTGCTTACAGCTTCTGCAGGGGAGAGCGGCAGGGAGTAGGTGAAGATCCTCTATACTGGAGAGCAAGTTGCCAGGGGTGAAAGTGCTGAGGTGCTGCTGGGGGGCATCCGGGGGTTTGCTGGAGACAGGCTGACCAGGCTGGGGAGAGGGAGTGAGGAGCAATGAAGGCAGACGGTGGTAAGTCAACTTACTTGGGGAGAGGGTTGGTGCGCACAATCCGGGAATTTCCAAATCCAATCCAAGAGGCAAGCTTGTTGGTCCAGGGCAGGCAGGAGATCAAAGCTCAGCAGGTAGTAGTAGTAGTAGATTAGTTTATTTGACAGGGACAGTGCAATAAACATAGACAATTAATCAAAGACAATCAATCTGATGTGTTGCACATAGAGTGTATAGCTATTAGCTAATTTGCAACTCTTGTAAACGGTTTAGGCAAAGGTTCCAAGACGACAGGCAGTTTCAGGGTCCAGGGCAAGCAGAGGGTCAAAAGCACAGCAAAACAAGACAAGTTCATGAATACAAGGCTGAGACAGGATACAGGCTGGTGATAATGATGACACGGCCAGGCAGAGTGAAAGGAGAGCGTCCTGTTTAAAGACTCCTTTAATCGGCAGCAGGTGGTCATCAGGACTGCAGGGAGTGAGCCTAATCAGAGAGGGAGAGAGAGACAAGCACAAAGAGTACACACAGGAACCATTACAAAGGGTGGGTTTTTTAAGCAATTTTTAAGCAATGGTCGAATTAATGCATTTTTAAGAACAGGAGGGACATGACCAGATTGGAGGGAGTGATTGATAACAGTTGAGATCAGTATAAATTTGCAACTTTTTTTCCTGTAAATTGTCAACTTTATTCTCATAAATCTGCAACTTTTTTTGAAAAAAAAATTCAGCTTTTTTGCATAAATTTGCAATTTTTTTTCTTTTGTAAATTTGCAGTTTTTTCCTGTAAATTTTCAAATTTTTTTCTCATACATTTGCAACTTTTTCTCAAATATTTGTGACTTTTTTCTCATAAATTTGCCACTTTTTCTTGTAAATTTTCATATTTTTTCTCATAAATTTGCATATTTTTCTTGTAAATTTTGAACATTTTTCTCATAAATTAGCATTTTTTTTCTTATAAATTCTCAACATTTTTCTTATAAACTTTTTCTCAAATATTTGTGACTTTTTTCTCATAAATTTGCCACTTTTTCGTGTAAATTTTCATATTTTTTCTCATAAATTTGCATATTTTTTCTTGTAAATTTTCAACATTTTTCTCATAAATTAGCATTTTTTTCTTATAAATTCTCAACATTTTTCTTATAAACTTGTTTTAAAAAATTTTTAAAAATTAATCATTTTTTTCTGTAAAATTTCAACTTTTTCTCGTAAATTTGCAACGCTCATCTGGATGCTGTTTTTATTCTGTGTAATTGTAATTTATGACTTTTTTAATTTTTACATTTACATCTTTTATCATATCTTTACACCTTTATTCTTGCAAATTTGTATCTAATTTACATTTATACGTTTGTACCTCATACTGAATTGGTGGATATCCCCCATCCCCCTTGTTAAAAAATAACAAATCTCCTAGTGGCCTCACCCCCCTAATTCGTTTATTCAAACCCAACAGTTTTGTGCATGTAAATTATCCTCCATGTTGCTTTAATGAAAACAAAGAAATATTAAAATGCAGACATGCCTGCAAAGCCCCAACAAGCTGTGAATGGCAGCAGGTGAAATGTTCATCGCTTCATAATTTTATTTTATTTTGGCAATAACAAGAGCCCCAGTCATGGATCTGAGAGTGATTTACAGGTTTCATTTCAGGCTGCAGTAAATTTGTCTTCAGTGTCTGAAATTTTTCTGCTAATATCTCAGAAACACAGTTTATTAAGTCCTTAAATTGTAACAATTTACAGAGCAAACGTGACGTGACTTCCAATTCTGATGGCGCTGAGATTTACTGCCAGTAATCATCTGCTAGTAGGCGTAAAAATATATATATATAACCAAGTTGGGGTTTTTTTTCGCCAAATGGAGGGTGTCTAATTTTGGAATGAAAGTCTTCATTTTTTATTTAAGAGATGGAGTGTAATTATCTCTGTGAGTTTGTAATCTGTGGACATTTTGATATCACAATCTGGGCTGCAGCGTGAATCAATTAAAAATGTGTCTGTATGTTGTGTGTGTCGTCTGTTTGTCTGTCTGCAGGACTACAAAACAAGCTACCAAACCGATTTGCAAACCCCAGTTACAATGAAATTGGAACACTGTATAAAATGTAAATAAAAACAGAATACAGTGGTTTGCAAATCCTTATATTCAACTGAATACACTACAAAGACAAGATATTTAATGTTCAAACTGATAAACCACTGTGTTACCTCATCTTCTTTTTAACAACACTCAGTAAGCATTTAGGAACTGAGGACACTAACTGTTGAAGCTTTGTAGGTGGAATTCTTTTGCATTCTTTCTTGATGTATGACTTCAGTTGCTCAACAGTCCAGGGTCTCTGTTGGCATGTTTTTCGCTTCATAATATGCCACACATTTTCAATGGGAGACTGGACTGCAGGCAGGCCAGTCTAGTATCCGCACTCTTTTACTATGAGACCACGTTGTTGTAACACGTGCAGAATGTGGCTTGGCCATTGTCTTGCTGAAATATGCAGGGACGTCCCGGAAAAAGACGCTGCTTGTATAGCAGCATATGTTGCTCCAAAACCCATATGTACCGTTCAGCATTAATGATGCCTTCACAGATGTGCAAGTTACCCATGCCATGGGCACTAACACACCCACATACCTTTTGAACTTTGCACTGATAACATTCTGGATGGTTTAGTCTTCTTCTTTAATCGATTCTTTAGTCAGGAGGACACAACATCCATGATTTCCAAAAACAACTTGAAACGTGGACTTGTGAGATCACAGTACACTTAGTAATAATAATATTAATAATAGCTTGGATTTATATAGCACCTTTCAGTATACCCAAGGTCGCTTTACAAGCAAAACATAGCAACAGGAAGCAACAAACAGAAGAGAACAAAACAACAGATTAGCTGCCAAAGGCCTGAGTGAATTTCAATGCAGACTTGAAAGAGTCCAACGAAGTCGCACGGCAGATTTCCGATGGTAGAGCATTCCAAAGGGTGGGGGCGGCAACATTGAAGGCTCTGCTCCCAAGACTGCTTCTTGATGCGGGGCATGGAGAGGAGGCCTGAGTCAGAGGATCTCAGGTTCCGAGTTGTGGTTTGCTGGTGGAGGAGGTCCGTTAAGTATTGCGGGGCAAGATTGTGGAGTTTGTCAAATAGGTTCATATTGTCTTCTTTTAATTATTTATCTTTTGTTCATATAAAAGACAAAAAAAAAATAAAATAGAAAGGAGATGTCTTTACCTTCTTAACATGTTTTGACTGTACACTGCAGCCTTCGTCAGAAGAGTCAGCTGATTTTCGTAGGCTGATTTTCCCGCCTACGAAAATCAGCTGATAAACGTCACCTGGCAGCGATCAGCTGACTTCTGATGAAGGCTGCAGTGTACAGTCGAAACATGTTAAGAAAGTAAAGACATCTCCTTTCTATTTTATTTTTTTGTCTTTTATATGAACAAAAGATAAATTATTAAAAGAAGACAATATGAACCTATTTGACAAATTACGTGGAAGTTATGGACAAGATTGTATCAAAGACTTCCGCCGGCTGGAGAAATTGGAGAAAACACGAGCACGCTTCAGAAACCACCTGAGACTTAACCTCCGTTGCAGAGATGAGGATGTCACACCAGCAAGCTTCAATATAAGAAATCCAATTCCGACCAAAAACGCAGAGAAAATTGTCAATAACTTTACTGACAATTTATCTGCCCAGTGCTCTGAATGTCAAAGTGAAGAAATTCAATGAATCGATGACCTGATCAAAGAACGGATAAGAATTACGGCAAACAAAGTGGACAAAATCAACAACCAGATCAAGCAGGAGATGGACATTTTCAAGAAACACTACCTGACCGACCAGGAAACACAGGAGCAGATAGAAGCACAATTAAAACACGCACACGAACAAGAATTCATTATAACGAAAAACTGCCAATTAAAAAAACTAAAAAAAAACTCACAGAAAGGAAGAACGGATGAAGACAAACACACACGGAAACAAACGCTAAGTGGGTCAAAAACTTATCAAAACGCACACTCACGGACACGGAGAAAACAGTGCTGAGCAGAGGACTGAACTTCGCCATCACACCAGCCTGAATACCTCATGAAGAGTACATCCTCGCAACAGAACTGGCATGTGAAAAAATCCAGGACCAAGGAGAAAAGGTATCACTCCGGAACGCAGTCGCAGGAATCCTCAAAACAGCCAAATTACCACAAAGCAACGTTACAAGAGAAGAAGAAAAAGCATTAAACTCACTCAAGACAGATAAAACAATCACAATCCTCCCAGCAGATAAAGGCAGAACGACAGTAATATTGGACACGGAAACATATGAAAAACATATGAAAACCATGTTGGCAGATGAAAGCACATATGAAATCATAAAAACAAATCCCACAGAAGAAAAGAAAAAAATGCTAAAAGCCCTTCTCAAACCCCTATTAGAAAGTAAAAAAATCAAAGGACGCATATGATCACCTGATCCTCACAGCCAGCATCACCCCCCGGATCTATGGAACTCCAAAAATACATAAGAAGGATATCCCACTGCAGCCAATAATAGACCGTATCGGATCAGTCACGTACAACTTATCAAAAACCCTGGTTGAAATCATCAAACCCCTCCTTGGACTATCAGATTTCCACTGCAAAAACTCAAAAGAGCTAGCACAAGAACTCAAAAATATGAAAATAGAATCAGACGAGATCCTCATTTCACATGACGTCATCTCATTATTCACAAAGACACCTGTTGACGTCACACTACATATAGTGCAAGAACGCCTCAACAATGACAGAACCTTAAAAAGACGCACCGATCTAACAGTTCACGACATATCCAAATTATTACAGTTTGTTGCAAAATCCACCTATTTTCAATTCAGAGGAAAAATTTACAGACAAAAAGAAGGATTTGCAATGGGAGACCCACTATCAGCCATTATGAGCAGTTTTTTCATGGAGGATCTGGAAAACAAAGCCATTAACACAGCACCTACACAATGCAAACCCACCCTTTGGAAGAGATACATGGATGACATTCTGGAAAAAATAAGGAAAGGACACACACAAGAACTCACTGACCATCTGAACAGCACGGACAGCACTGGGAACATAAAATTCACACACAAAGAGGAGGAAAATGGCACTATAGCCTTTCTGGACATGAAAATCCACCACAACGATGACAGCAGCATAAAAATCAGTCTACAGGAAACCAACCCACACAGATCAATACCTACTATGGACATCGGAACACCCCACAGCACACAAGCTATCAGTCGTCAGGACGTTATATGAACGAGCCACCATCATCACAGACCAAGAAGACAGACAGGAGGAGGAAAATCAGAAAAACATGCTCTTATATGCTGCCAATATCCAGTATGGGCCATAAACAAAGGGAAACAGCAAGTCAAAAACAAAGAAAATAAACAGGAAATAAGACACAGAACAAAAGCTGAAATCAAAAACAAGGACACCATAACTATACCATACATACGAGGGATCACGGAACCAATTCAAAGCATCATGAAAAAATACAAAATAAACACAGCAGTCAAACCACACAAAAAATTAAGACAGTTATTAGTACACCCCAAGGACAGAATAGAACAAGACAAAAAATGCAATGTAATATATGAAATATCATGCAGATCATGCAACAAAACCTACATTGGAGAAACTGGAAGACCATTCACTACAAGAAAAAAAGAACACCGGAAGGAATGTGAGAAGGAAACACAAGGACAACTCACAAGATCACAAAAAGAAAAGGCAGAACAAGAAACATTAAAATCAGCAATATCAGATCACTGCAAAAGAAATAATCACATCATGGACTGGGACAACGCAAAAATTATTGGATCAGAGAGCAACAGACACAAACGCTGGATCAAGAAGGCCATAGAGATCAGGAAGTGGGGAAAAGACACCATGAACTGAGATGAGGGGGCCTTTATGCTTTCCCACACCTGGGACCACATTCTCCAGAGACCATCTGACGGCGGGAGGCGGGGCCGGCTCGGTGGATCTGACAGATCTGCTGAGCTGGCCCCGCCTACGAAAATCAACTGATAAATGTCACCTGGCAGCAATCAGCTGACTCTTCTGACAAAGGCTGCAGTGTACAGTCGAAACATGTTAAGAAGGTAAAGACATCTCCTTTCTATTTTATTTTTTTGTCTTTTATATGAACAAAAGATAAAAAAGATTGTGGAGTGATTTGTAGGTCAAGAGGAGAAGCTTATAGGCAATACAAAATTTAACTGGAAGCCAATGTACTGCAAGTGGAAGAGGGTAGGAGTGATGTGATGCCAAGTTTTGGTGCAGGTAAGAACCCTGGCAGCTGAAATCCAGGGCTTTCTTGGGGACTTCAAACAGGCCTCTGTTGCAATAATCCAGCCGAGAGGTTACAAAGACGTGAATTAGGGTCTCAGCCGCGGAATTAGAAAGAGAAGAACGGAGTCTAGAAATGTTGCAGAGGTGATAAAAGGCAGATTTGGTGACAGATTTGACGTGAGTCATAAGAAAAGGAGGACTCCTGGATGACGCCCAGGTTGTGTGTTTCAGAAGAGACAGAGATGTTGATTTTGCATCAGTCCATCTCAGATGAGCTCAGGCCCAGAGCAACCGGCAGCATTTCTGAGTGTTGTTGATATATGACTTTTGCTTTGCATGGCAGAGTTTTAACTTGTGCTTGTAAATGTAGCAACAAACTATGGACAATGGTTTTCTGAAGTGTTCCTGAGCCCACGTGATAATATCCTTTACAGAATGATGTCATTTTTTTAAATGCAGTACCCCCTGACGGATCGAAGGTCACGGACATTCAATGTTGGTTTTGGCCTTGCCATGTAAGTGCAGAAATTTCTTTAGGGTCCCTGAATCTTTTGATAATATTATGGACTGTAGGTGATGAAATCCCTAATTTCCTTGCAATTGTACAACCTCAGTTCCAATGAAGTTGGGATGTTGTGTAAAACGTCAATAAAATCAAAAAACAATGATTTTAAAATCCTTTTCAACCTATAATCAACTGAATACATTACAAAGACAAGATATTTAATAATCAAACCGCTAAATTTTATTGTTTTTTGGCAAATATTCACTCATATTGAATTTGATTTCTGCAACATGTTCCAAAAAAGCTGGGACAGGGTCAACAAAAGACTGGAACATTGAGGAATGCTCAAAAAACACTTTTCTGGAACATTCCACAGGTGAACAGGTTAATTGGAAACAGGTGAGTGCCATGATTGGGTACAAAAGGAGCATCCTCAAAAGGCTGCCATTGACAAGCAAGGATAGGGCGGGGTTCACCATTTTGTGAACAAGTGGAGGGTGTCAGCGCTGTGATGCTGCATTCACTTACACTCAGAAATCAGATTTTTCCTAAATACACTTTTTAATTAATAAAACAAAATTTGATGCCAAAGGCTTAGTCTGGGGCTTTTTTTTGGGGGGGGGGGGCACAGTAACTCATTTGGGGGGACACGGCCCACAAATGACCCCAAATGACGCTGACTTATTTGCAACAAAACTATTCCTGAATTCAGTAACATTCTGGGGGCTGGATGGAAAGCTCTGGTAGGCCAAATGTGGCCCGTGGTCCACCAGTTGATGTTCCCTGTCTAAGGAGTTGTAATTCCCGTGAAATGAGGACTGATGGATTGCATTAGCTCCTTTCGGCTTCAGTGGAATGAGCTAACAAGAGCACTCTGAGGCGAGTACAATATCCCCCATCTCCGTTTTCTTTGAAGATCCCAATACTTACTGACGGACAGCAGTTTTCCACTTTTCAATATAAATATTGTGGCAAAACCAAATTATGATAAATCTATCATCCATGAATATACAACAAAGTATACAACCCATAGTCATAGGTCAGGATCCCAAGGTGAACCTGTGTAGCAAGTGTGGTGACCCTACAGAGCTTTGCACGTTCTATAGTAAGAGATCACAGAGTGCCAACCTTGACCTTTGACCTTTTGACCTCAAACCTATAGTCAGAGGCTGTGGTCTCAAAAGTGAACCTGTGTACAGGGTTTGGTGACCCTAATTTTTTTTTGTTGTTGAGATATACTTTATAAGACATGTTGATGTTGACCTTTGATCTTGTGATCTCCAAACCACAGTCACACTGCAGGGTCACAGGGTGAACCTGTGTACCAAGTTTGGTGGCCCTAGTTTTACTCGTACAGTAATAAGGCATAAGGAATGTTTACCTTGACCTTTTGACCCCAAACCCATAGTCAGAGGTCAGGATCCCAAGGTGAACCTGTGTAGGAAGTTTGGTGACCCTAGCTTTCTTTGTTGTTGAGATATAGCTTATACTGTAAGCCATTTTGATGTTGACCTTTGACCTTGTGATCCCAAAACTACAGTCACACTTTACTTCACCCAAAGGGCTCTTTGACCCCTTTGGGCTTCGACCGGTGGGGGATAAAAGTGGTTGATACAAACAATAAAGCTTCAGTGAAGAACTTTAATGCTAACACTAATGCCAACAGGTGATATCAGCAGAGACTGTTGACACAAACAGAGTCCAGGGTTGATTCTTGGAAGACCTGAAATACCATTCCGATGTTTTCAGAGCATTTTACCACCTTCACTCCTCTTGATTTTCTCTGCTGATGTGATGCATTTTAAAGCCCGTGCCGCATTGGCCTTCCTCATTATTGTCCCCGCTCGTTCATTTGTGTTTCCATTTATCAGCCACTCTCCACTTCCCCGGGTGACTCCCAAGCGCCGCAGCTCAATTCAGTATTTATCATCCCCCCCGAGATGAATACGGTTTGCAGATGGAGTTAACAATAAAATAATGAAATAGAAACATGCAATAAAAAGGCGAAGAAGGAACACAATAAAATATAGGTTTCACAAAAAAAAATGAAAGAATAAAAATCATAAAAACCATTCAGCAGCTTTTATGCCACACAGACAAGTATGAGATGATAAAAGCCTGCAGGGAGTCGATGGTTGGAATGCTGCAATAAAGATAAAAATAAAAAATAAGAGAAAAAAGTTACCACTGCTCCTGGTGGTTCAAACAGAATGAATGGTGACACGTCTGATTCATAGCATAAGCTTAGATTTTGAAGGTTTTTTCTCTAGCTCATAAATGAAATTTTTATGGTAAATTTGCTCATGCTAATAAATGTATTTATTTTATCTTATAAACTTACAAATTGTTCACCCAAATGCAGAATTGTACTTATTCTTTCTTGTACATTTTTATGGTAAATTTGCTCATGCTAATAAATATATTTATTTTATCTTATAAATTTACAAATTGTTCACCCAAATGCAGAATTGTACTTATTCTTTCTTGTACATTTGCATTTTCTTGTGAATGTGCAATTTTACTCTCACCATTTTGTTAGTATTTTTACAATATATTACATGCTAGTGCATACCTGTGTATGCCCGTGCATGCCCATAGAAAGCAAGTGTAAGCAAGCATTTCTGCATGCCCATAGAAAGTTACTGTTACCATGGCAACAGTAACCATGGTGAAACCTGCCTTTGATCTTTGACGTCACCACTCGTTCAGTGATGACTGCCTTTGATCTGTGATGCCTTCCTTTGATCTTTGATGATGTCATAGCAAGTCCTATGATCATAAGTGATGCCTGCTGTTGATCTTTGAAGATCTCATAACGAGCCCTATGATCTTTTAGCGAGTCCTATGATCGTGACATTGTGACAGACTGGGTTTGATGATGTCAGTTATGACATCAGGCATCACTGAGCCTATGATGTGCCTATGATGTCTATATGACAGTCCTATGATCGTGAGTGAAGACTGCCTTTGATCTTTGATGATGTCATAGCGAGGCCTATGATCTTTTAGCGAGTCCTATGATATTTTAGCGAGTCCTATGATCTTTGATGATGTCATAGCAAATCCTATGATCGTGAGTGAAGGCTGCCTTTTATTTTTTGGTGTCTATATGACGTCATATAGACATGTAGACATCATAGGTGATCCTATGATCTTTTAGCGAGTGCTATGGTCGTGACAGACAGACACACAGAGATTTCTTGAATTATACAGTATATACTGTAGAATGATGATGATGGTATGTGTATGTATATATCATCACTCTACATATAATTCAAGAAATCTGTCACGATGTCACGATCATAGGACTCGCTAAAAGATCATAGGACTCGCTATGAGATCAAAGGCAGGCATCACTCACGATCATAGGGCTTGCTAAAAGATCATAGGACTCACTATGACGTCATCAAAGATCAAAGGCAGGCATCACTGAACGAGTGGTGACGTCAAAGATCAAAGGCAGGTTTCACCATGGTTACTGTTGCTATGGTAACAGTAACTTTCTACGGGCATGCAGCATCACTCACATTTTGTAATTATCTAAGACAAAAATAGAAAGTGGATGTTTTCAGAAGTCAGAAGTGTCACTTCTGATGAAGGCTGCAGTGAACAGTCGCAACATGTAAAGAAGGTAAAAACATCTTTCTATTTTTGTCTTTAATAAGAACAAAAGGTAAATAATTAAAAGAAGACAAAATGAACCTACTTGAGCTAGCATCACTCACGATCATAGGACTCGCTATGACATCATCAAAGATCAAAGGCCGTTGTCACTGAACGAGTAACATCGGCCACACCTCGGACACAGTCCAAGGACGGATAATTTTTTCGCACATGGGGAGTTGTTCAGAACTCCTTATACAAAGATATAGAGTGATGATAATCAAGTCAGTGGCGGTAATACACCTGTAAGCTGGTTGCTAACCACCAATCAAATCTAAAAGAAGAAGAAGAGGAGTGGTGACATGCTTGCTTGCACCTGCTTTCTATGGGCATGCAGAAGTACTTGCTTATACTTGGTTTCTACGGGAATGTCCGGGTATGCAGGGGCATGCACAGGTATGCACTAGTGTAATGTAATGTAATGTGCTTTATTTAAAACAACTCGTAGGTGACCAAAGTGCTTTACAGGAAAATTAAACAGCACTAGAAACACACACAGCATAAAAAGAAATTACATAAACAAAGGGATAAACATAAATACCTAAAAATACAAATAAAAACAAGATGAACAGAATAATGAGAATAAATGTCACCACTACTGGGTATTAAAAGCCATCCTGAACAAATACGTTTTAAGTTTTGATTTAAAAAGGGCCAGGTCAGAGATAGCACGTAGGCCAGGGGGGAGATTATTGCAGAGCCTGGGGGCGACAACAGAAAAGGCTCAGTCACCCCAGTGTTTAGACCTATAAATATATGTATTTATATTTTATATATATGTGTGTAGTATATAAATATATATAGATATAGATGTGTGTGTGTGTACACACACCGTTTCATAGAATACTCTACCGGTTATGCCGTGATTTAAAATGCGCCTACTTCCCTTTATTCAGTAAAGTTCCTCACCACTCCTTGTCAAGACCTCATGTGTCCCCCGCAGTGTGCGACTGCGCACAGCGGAACAGGTGGGTGGCTAGGCTTCGGTCGGTCCCATGGTTGCTAATGCTAACTCCAAACTACCGGTTCAGGTAGCTGCTACTCCTGTTTGCCAGGGATGTGGGACTGTTTTCCATCATGCTACATCAGAGAGGATAGTTCACTAACCTTGGAAATAGGAGGTAAGTAATGTTAACGCCATGTCTAATTATAAAATGCTAAATGACGATGCAAAGTTGTGCAAACTGGAAACATGTAGCATCATCATTTAAAATCATCGTTTAAACCATTATTTCTTTGGTTTAAATTCCTGCTGAGGTTCTTAGTTTTGTCTTTAAAAAAAATGTATTAAAGCTGCACAAGTGCATGGTGGTGGCACATACACGCATAATAAATAAATTAAAACGGGTTGGAGGAGCAAGTTGGCTCTTACTGTAATTTATTTGATTTCTAATAATTTTAATTAGGCATGTAATGATAATGAATAAAGTTAAAGTCATCACATGTGTTTTATTACATTACCTTTTGTGTCTTTGATTTTCAGATCATGACCAATCTGAAATATTTTTACTAAGAAGCAAACAGGTTAAATCAGGCCAGACTGGCATCTTTAGGGAGTAGCTCTACACTTAAATTTTCACTGATTTAAACTAACAGCTAATTTATATAACAGTTTATTCTGTAGATGGCAACGATGGGTTATTTTCTCATTTTCAGGCATCTTTTGTAGTTTGTTTTTTGCTATTCTCCTCTGGCTCAGGAAATATTTAACTTATTGATGTTTACTTTTTATTCATATATGATTTAAAAGAAAAACCTGAAATTTATGAGAATCAAGTCTCAAATGCACTTTAAAAAAACTATTTTATAATAACACTGCAAAATTATGAGGGAAAAGGGTACATGTACTGTAAAAAAAAGTTTTTTTTAATCAAAACTGTAAAATTTACAGAAAATGTATAACATGATATATGTTGTTTTCGTGATATAAGATGACTTATATCATAAGAAATTTTTGCCATACCGCACAGCCCTAATATACATATATATATATATATATATATATATATATACAGTATATATATACAGTGGATCTAAAAAGTCTACACACCCCTGTTCAAATGCCAGGTTTCTGTGATATAAAAAAAGGAGACCAAGATAAATCATTTCAAAACTTTTTTCCACCATTAATGTGACCTATAATCTGTACAACTCAATTGAAAAACAAACTGAAATCTTTTAAGGGAAAAGATTAAAAAAAAAAAAAAAAAACTTACAATAACCTGGTTGCATAAATATGCACACCCTTAAACTGATACTTTGTTGCAGTACCTTTGGCTTTTATTACAGCACTCACTCCTTTTGGGTAGGAATCTATCAGCACATCTTGATGTGGCAATATTTGCCCACTCTTCCTTGCAAAAATGCTCCAAATCTGTCAGATTGCGAGGGCATCTCCAGTGCACAGGCCTCTTCAGATCACCCCACAGATATTCGATCGGATTCAGGTCTGGACTCTGGCTGGGCCATTCCAAAACCTTAATCTTCTTCTGGTGAAGCCATTATTTTGTTGATTTGGATGGATGAAAGATGAAGTTCCTCTTCATCTTCGGCTTTCTAGGAGAAGCCTGAAGGTTTTGTGCCATCACTTACTGGTATTTGGTACTGTTCATAATTCCCACCACCTTGGCTAAGGCCCCAGTTCCAGCTGAAGGAAAACAGCCCCAAAGCATGATGCTGCCACCACCATGCTTCACTGTAGGTATGGTGTTCTTTTGGTGATGAGCAGTGTTTGTCATAAATCGCCCTTTTCACAGGCAGACTGAAGATGCCAAACGCAGACTGTGAGTTTGCACATTTATTAATGAATGAATGAATGAATGAATGAATGAATGAATTTGAATTGAATGAATTTATTTATTTCGGATAGTACATTACAGGTTAAAAGAAACTGTATAATATAACAACAAGGTCAAATTAGACAAAGACTCCTTCTACTATACAATTCCACGTGAGTTATCCGAAATGGGTGATGGCTGAAGCCGCAGCTTATATTGCCCACCCATATTCCATCCAAGAATTCAAAGGAGAAAAAGGAGAAAACAAGACAAGAGCGATTACAATTTAAAACAAGGCTAAGACAATATACAGTGGTATGAAAAAGTGTTTGCCGTTTTCCTGATTTCTCTTTTTTTTGTATGCTTGTCACACTTAAATGTTTCAGATCATCAAACAAATTTAAATATTAGACAAAGATAACACAAGTAAACACAAAATACAGTTTTTAAATGAAGGTGTTTATTATTAAGGATAAAAAAAAAATCCAAACCTACATGGCCCTGTGTGAAAACGTGATTGCCCCCCTGTTAAAATATAAATTAACTGTGGTTTATCACATCTTTGGAAAGCTGAGTACAATTTCTCTAGCCACACCCAAGGCCTGATTACTGCCACACCTGTTCTCAATCAAGAAATCACTTAAATAGGACCTGCCTGACAAAGTGAAGTAGACCAAAAGATTCTCAAAAGCTAGGCATATGCTGCAATCCAAAGAAATTCAGGAACAAATAAGAAACAAAGTAATTGAGATCTATCAGTCTGTAAAAGGTTATAAAGCCATTTCTAAAGCTTTGGGACTCCAGCAAACCACAATGAGAGCCATTATCCACAAATGGTGAAAACATGGAATAGTGGTGAACCTTCCCAAGAGTGGCCAGCCAACCCAAAATTACCCCAAAAGTGCAGCGACGACTAATCCAAGAGGTCACAAAAGTACCCCACAACAACATCCAAAGAACTGCAGTCCTCACTTGCCTCAGTTAAGGTCAATGTTCATGACTCCACCATAAGAAAGAGACTGGGCAAAAGTGGCCTGCATGGCAGATTTCCAAGACGAAAACCACTGCTGAGCAAAAAGAACATAAAGGCTTGTCTCAGTTTTGCCAGAAAACGTGATGATACCCAAGACTTTTGGGAAAATACTCTGTGGACTGACGAGACAAAAGTTGAACTTTTTGGAAGGTGTGTGTCCCATTACATCCGGTGTAAAAGTAACACAGCATTTCAGAAAAGGAACATCATACCAACAGTAAAATATGGTGGTGGTAGTGTGATGGTCTGGAGCTGTTTTGCTGCTTCAGGACCTGGAAGACCTGCTGTGGTAAATAGAACCATGAATTCTGCTGTCTACCAAAAAATCCTGAAGGAGAATGTCCAGCCATCTGTTTGTGACCTCAAGCTGAAGCGCACTTGGGTTCTGCAGCAGGACAATGATCCAAAACACACCAGCAAGTCCACCTGCAAAATGAAGACTTTTGAGTGGCCTAGTCAAAGTCCTGACCTGAGTCCGATTGAGATGCTGTGGCATGATCTTAAAAAGGCGGTTCATGCTCAAAAACCCTCCACTGTAGCTGAATTACAACAATTCTGCAAAGATGAGATCTGAAAAATCTGATCTGAAAGATCTGAAAGATCTGAAAAATGGCGGATGGCGCAGTGAGTGGTCTCAGTCTTGCAGGCTCAGCTTAAAAAAAATTTTTTAGTTGTGGTTCAGCCGGTCTGGATTTGAGGGTCAGACTCGATCTCTGTTTTTAAGAGTTGTTTTGCGCTCGCTGTGAGAATTGGACTTTTGGGACTGCTCTCATTCGTGAGTGAACTGATTGGCGTTTCTTTTCATGGTTCGCTGCTACGCTTTACCTGAGGCATTTGCTAGGCTAACGCTATAGCTAACGCCATTGCTAGTCGTAGCACCTAGCACCAACACGGAGAAGCGACTCTGTCCCCAGTGATTGAGGCTCGCTGGAGGAACAAGCCGAGGTAGCAGTTGGACGGGAGCCGGATTGGAGCTCAAGTGCAGCGGTGGTGGGAGACGGGGACTAGTGGAGGACCACCGGCGCCCCAGCCGGAGTCGGAGCCCAGTTGCAGCGGCGGGGCTCGGCGGAGGAACTACTGAGGCAGACGGCGGTAGGTGGCGGGGCTCAGCGGAGGCTCTACCGGGACCCCAGCCGGACAGAAGCAGGATCGGAGCTCGGCTACAGCGGTGGTGGGCGGCGGGACTCGGTGGAGGAGCTGCCGGTACCCCGGCTGGACAGAAGCTCGGTTACGGCGGCGGTAAGCAGCGGGACTAGCTGCGGAGGGGGCTAGCTGAGGCCCAGCTGGATTCAAGGTCGGTCGGATTGGATACCGGCGACACCAGTAGAGATTGTTTTACTATCCACAGGTCAGTAAAAATGCCACCAAAGGAGGAGGAAATGGAAGAGGTCAAAAAATCTCTGAACTTCTTGTCAGAAGAAGTGACCAAAATGGTTAGCCAGCAGGCCAAAATATTAGGGCTAATGGAAGAAGTCCGAGAATTAAAATTAACAATTCAGGAAAAAGACAAAAAAATTACGGACTTGGAGCAACGCATCGAGGATCTTGAACAATGTTCTTGTATGGATGATCTAATTATAAGTGGACTAGACATCAAATATCAATCATATGCTCATGCTACAGCAGGATTGAGAGGTGAGGAGGCTCCCACAAGTGAATCAGTCTCCCTGGAAAACCAGGTGCTTCAGTTCCTTGATAGTAGAAATATAAAGGTCGAAGCAAATGTAATTTCAGCCTGTTATGCTTTACCCAGAAAGGATAATAAAACAAAGAAATCAATTGTGATGCGCTTTGTGAACAGAAGGGTAAAGAATGACATACTGAGGCAGGCCAGAAAGCTCCGGGGAACAGAAGTTTACCTAAATGAACACCTAACAAAAACTAATGCTGAAATAGCACGGCAAGCACGGATGCTGAAAAGACAAAATAAGATGCAGGCAACATGGACAAGAAATTGTAGAGTTTGGATCAAACTAAATGGAACACCTGAGGAAGCAAAGAGTATAATGATCAGAGATGTTACTGACTTAAATAAATACAGATGAACACTGATTAAGAAAATTAAGAGACAATGATAATTCATATCCACACACACGGCAAGAATAGTTCTTTTGACATACCATGTCAATGTACTTTAAAAAAAAAAAAAAATAAACAAAACAAACAAAAAAACTTATGACTGACTTGAGTAGACATCAATTATCCCCAGTTGGAGGAAGTCATTTGACACAGAGTGAGGAAATTCAAACTCTGAAAATATGCCATTATGCTGAACATAAACTACAAGAGATGGAGAATGATATTGATCCTGATAACCACTTTTTCAATAATATTCATAACCATTGTGAATATTACACTGAAAAGCAATTCAAAAGTCAAGTGCAACTAGATGGTAAACTATCAATAATACACTTCAACAGCAGAAGTCTTAACAAAAACTTTCCACAGATTCAGGACTATTTAAAACGGCTAGACAGAAAATTTACAGCTATCACAGTCTCTGAAACTTGGCTTAATGAAGAGCAGGCTCCCCTGATGGCAATAGAGGGATATCAGATGTTTCATATTAACAGATCTCAAAAAAAGGGTGTTGGTGTTGCACTGTATATTGATGACCTGTATAGGTGTAAGCTTGTAAATGGAATGTCCTTTGCACTACCAGGGATTTTGGAATGTGTTACTGTTGGGATTGACCAAGATAAAACAAAAAATCTAATTATAAGTTGTATATATAGAACGCTGGGAACTTGCATTGAGACATTCAGAGATAAATTAGTCGAGCTGTACAATAATATTACTAGTAAGAAAATGGTAGTAATTTGTGGAGATTTCAATATTGATCTACTAAATCCATATCAACAAAATGTAATTACAGAGTTCATGAATTCTATGTACAGCATGAGTCTATATCCCACAATAACACATCCCAGTAGAATCACAGTTCACACTGCTACACTTATTGACAACCTGTTTGTTAATATTATTGATAAGAAAATAGAAAGTGGATTATTGATAAATGATATAAGTGATCATTTGCCAACCTTTGCACTTATCCATGGCCACACGGGGGCCAATACAGAAAAAATTTTAAAATCGTTCAGATACAAATCACAAAATGCAATCAGTTCTTTTAAAGAGGACTTGCTGAAGCAAGACTGGACAGAAGTCTATGTATCAGATGTAAATGAAGCCTATGACACATTTATAAACATTGTAACCACTCTTTATGAAAAAAATTGTCCATTAGTAAAGAAAAAGCTTAAACATAAATTTGCCGATAAGCCATGGTTAACCAAAGGATTAAAAAAGGCGTGTAAAAAGAAAAATTTATTATATAAAGCTTTCCTAAAGAAAAGGACAAAAGAAGCAGAGCAGCGGTATAAAACATACAAAAATAAGTTAACATATATAATAAGATGTAGTAAAAGAGACTATTACAGTAAAGAACTGGAGAAAAACAGAAGCAATATTAAAAATACATGGACAATACTTAACAATATTCTTGGAAATAAAAACAGAAATACAAGCTACCCAACCGATTTTTCAAAAAATAATAAAACGACTCAGAGTGTGAATGGAGCTTCACCTGCAGATGAATTTAATAACTTTTTTGATAACATTGGTCCTAATTTGGCTCGAGAAATACCCATTACGGCGCCTACAGGTGATACAATAAGCAAAAACACTGCTATAAAAGACTCCATTTTCATAAAGAACACAGATGAGAGAGAGGTCATTGAAATTGTTAAATCGTTTAAAGGTAAAACATCAACGGACTGTGATGGTATTGACATGCTCTTAGTCAAAACTATTATTGAATGCTTAGTGAAACCACTGACGTATATCTGTAACCTGTCTCTCCAAACAGGTATATTTCCCAATGCAATGAAAATGGCTAAAGTAATTCCGATATACAAGACGGATGACAGAGGGGAATTCTCAAACTACAGACCAATTTCACTATTGCCACAATTTTCCAAGATACTTGAAAAAATATTCTATGAGAGAATTGACAACTTCATACTGAAGAATAATTTATTGTGTGAGCAGCAATATGGGTTCAGACACAAGAGGACAACTGCATTTGCTCTAATGGAATTTATAGAAAAAATATCAACTGCCGTTGAAAATAAAGAGTATTCAGTTGGGGTATTCCTGGATCTTAAAAAAGCATTTGATGCAGTGGATCATAATTTATTATTAAAGAAACTACAAAATTGTGGTATTAGAGGGGTAGCACTGTCCTGGTTATGTAGTTACTTAAAGAATAGATATCAGTATGTATGTGTTGGTAACAAAAACTCACAGTTACTGAAGGTTACTTGTGGAGTCCCACAGGGTTCAGTTTTGGGGCCATTGTTATTCAATATGTATATAAATGATATATGTAAAGTTTCAGAAAAAATGGATTTAATATTGTTTGCCGATGACACTAATTTATTATGCAGTGGAAGCAATTTGGAACAACTTTTGGATACACTCGGAAAGGAATTAGGAAAGCTTAAATTGTGATTTGATTCAAACAAATTAACGCTCAATTTAAGTAAGACAAAATTTATAGTTTTTAACAACCATCACAACAACTTAGTATCTAAACTCAATGTAAATGGTGTAGAGATTGAAATGGTATCCGAAACTAAATTTCTTGGAGTAATAACTGATAATAAACTGTGTTGGAAGTCACATATTAATTATATTAAAGGTAAAATATCCAAATCAATTGCAATACTACAGAGTGAAATATTTGCTGAATCAACCCACACTATATACCTTGTATCATTCATTAATACTCCCATACATGACATATTGTACTGAAGTATGGGGAAATGCATATAAAACAAACATATATCCACTCTTTATGCTTCAGAAGAGAGCTATTAGAATAATAAACAAAGCTGCTTACAGGGAACCAACAAACCCACTTTTTCTTAAATTAAAAGCTCTCAAGTTGAAAGATCTGGTTGACTTTAAAACTGCAGTAATAATGTTTAAAGTGAAGAATCTATCACTGCCCGCAAATATCCAAAAGTTGTTCCAAATAAGGGAGAAACAATATCATTTCAGAGGAACATGTATATTTCAAAAACCTTCAGTGAGAACTACCACCAAGCAACACTGTGTTTCAGTGCAAGGAGTCAGATTATGGAACGATTTTGGACCTGAATTAAAATCATGTACAACGCTTGGACAATTTAAACAAAAACTAAAGGAAGAAATATTCCAAACATATATACAAGATGACATGTAAAATCACATAAGGATTGTCATATCCAGTCTGCGTTGTGTTGTAGCTTAGTTTTTTGTCACATTTTGTCTTAGCTTTGTTCTGAATTGTAATCGCTCTTGTTTTGTTTTTCTTTTGGATTCTTGGATGGAATATGGGTGGGCAATATAAGCTGCGGCTTCAGCCATCACCCATTTCGGATAACTTATGTTGAACTGTATAATCAGAGGAGTTATTGTCTAATTTGACCTTGTTGGATTTTCTTTCCCCTTTGTTATATTATTCTGTTTCTTTTAAGATAAGATAAGATAAGATAAGATAAGCCTTTATTAGTCCCACAACGGGGAAATTCCAGGATTGCAACAGCACAGGGATAGCAACACTCAGAGCAACAATCAGAAGGCAAAAAAAAAAAAAACAAGCAAGCAAGAGCAGCTAATAGACATATGTACATATTACTATAAAATATACAGTATATATACACACACACACACACACAGACACACAGTGCAGAGCATTGTAGCTGGATGGAATAAATATATGAATATATGAACACACAGCGCAGAGCATTGTAGCTAGATGGAATAAATATGTAAATATATAAACACCCACAGTACGGAGCATTGCAGCTAGGTGGAATAAATATGCAAGTATATAAACACACACAGTGCGGAGCAATGTAGCTAGATGGAATAATATGTAGATATATAAAAACACAGTGCGGAGCATTGTAGCTAGATGGAATAAATATATAGATATATAAATATAAACACACCCAGTGCAGAGCATTGTAGCTAGATGGAATAAATATGTAAATATATAAACACACACAGTGCAGAGCATTGTTGCTAGGTGGGATGAAACAGCATAACCGTCTATTTAGTTATCCTACATGGTATGATTATGTGCCCATACATATTCTCACCCTCCATAGCGACCGGTATGTTCCTGGTTGTATGCCGGAGAGGACCATTGTGTAAGTCTATTGCATCTTTTGCATTCAAAAAACTATTAGTTTGTTACGTCTTTTTGCTATCTCTGCGAGCAGCCCTGCTTAGGTTGTACAGTCTGACAGCCGTTGGTAGGAAGGACCTACGAAACCTCTCGGTTGTGCACCTGGGATGATGTAGTCTGCTGCTAAATGAGCTCCTCAGTGCATCCAGTATGTCCTGCATAGGGTGGAACTCGGACTCCAGCAGAGATGACAGTTTAGCCACCGTCCTTCTCTCTCCTATCTCCTCCATCGGATCAAGGCGTTGCCCCAGGACAGAGCTAGCTTTCTTAATCAGTTTGTTCAGTCTCTTCCTATCGGCTGCAGTAATGCCACTGCCCCAGCAGACCACTCCAAAAGTGATGGCTGATGCCACCACCGTGTCATAGAATGACTTCAGCAGCGCCCCTTGTACACCAAAAGACCTGAGTCTCCTCAGCAGGAACAGCCTGCGCTGTCCCTTCTTGTAGAGTGCGTCAGTATTGTGTGACCAGTCTAGTTTATTGTTCAGATGAATACCCAGGTACTTGTAGGATGTCACCATCTCGATGTCTGTTCCCTGTATATTTACTGGTGCTGTGAGGGGCTGCCCATGCCTGCGGCAGTCCACCACCAGCTCCTTAGTTTTCCTTAATCTGTACTTTTAATCTATCCGAAATAAATAAAGATTCATTCAGATTCATGAGTGGGCCAAAATTCCTCCACAGCGCTGTAAAAGACTTATTGCCAGTTATCGGAAATGCTTGATTGCAGTTGTTGCTGCTACGGGTGGCCCAACCAGTTATTAGGTTTAGAGGGCAATCACTTTTTCACACAGGGCCATATAGGTTTGGATTTTTTCCCCTTAATAATAAACACCTTCATTTAAAAACTGCATTTTGTGTTTACTTGTGTTATCTTTGTCTAATATTTAACTAAATGCAATGAACTAGATGAAGAAAGCAGCTGACCTGTGAGGGAACCAGGCAGTGAAGATGACTGATCAGCGGGGACCCCTGACGACACCCGATGACTTTTGGTGATCTCCAAGGAAGGCGAAGGATCCATGATGATGCCCAGTGAAGGCGGGGAACCCTCAACAACCTCAGGCGACAGCGGGGGACCCTCAACGACCTCAGGCGATGGCGGAGAACCCTCAACAACCTCAGGCGAGAGCGGAGGACCCTTAACGACCTCAGACAACAACGGAGGACCCTCAACGACCTCAGGCAAAGATGGAGGACCCTCAACGACCTCGGGCAGAGGCGGAGGACCCATCATGACCTCGGGCGGAGGACCCATGGCGACCTCGAGCAGAGGACCCATGGCAACCTCGGGCAGAGGCGGAGGACCCATAGTGACCTCAGACGGAGGTGGAGATGGAGGACCCACTTTGACCTCTGGCTGAGATGGAGGCTCAGATAGAGAGGAAACAGACACTGGGTCAGAGTCACCGGCAGCAGTGGAGCCCGGCGAAGAGAACTCAGGTGCAGCTGGCAGCTGCACTGGTCCTCCCTACCAAGACCAAAGCAAGATTTCTCTACAATGGTGATAGTGAAAACAAAAAGGAGAACTTGCCTGAGCTTGAGCTCCACCGCTGTCCAGGACTCCGGCGAATTAGGCTGGGACATCTCAACTCCAGACATCTGGTGACACAACCCCAGCATGGTCACCTTAGATGGGAAGAAGAAAGAAACACTGGAACATTAGCTCAGGAGCAGAGAATGTCTGCAGCTGATTTTCCTCACCATTTCCTGACAAGATTTCTTTAGATTTGCAGGTGTTAGAACAGAGTACTTGCCTGGACTCGAGCTCCACCACTGTCCAGGACTCCGGCGACATTGCTGCAACGGTCCCGGCAGCAGACATGATGGTGGGTGCAGCTGAATGACCTCCAGGCATGGCGACCAGTGCAGGTGGATCTCCCAGCATGGCAGTTGGAACTGGAGGTGGCCTCACCACTGGTGCTGAGCTCCGTGCAGCTGGAACCAGGGGACACTCTCTTGTCGACTCAGGTTTCAGCTCACTGGGACCACTCTTCTCCCATCTGGAACATGGCTGTGGGGCTGGAATGAAGTCCTCCAGAGCCACAGGCTCCTCCATCGTCCGGCTGCTCCATCCCAGAACCAGCGGACACTTAGGGGAAACTGGAGAAGACACAGGAGTAGTAGGTGAGGATGAGGTAGCAGCAGCAGATGGTGAGGACTCAGCTAAATTAGGCTGCTTTCGCTGAGCCTCACCACTGGGAATAAGGCAAGACATTTCATTCTCATGTGCAGAAGAAGGAGAACACACTTGCCTTGTTTCCCAGGGCATGATGGTTTCTGCTGCTGCGGGACCAGGTGATGTCCATCCGGAAGCCACAGAGACCATCTGGTGAGGAGACACAGACAGGTGACAATCCAGAGTCCAGGAATGCAAGTTCATTGATGCAGCCTTCGCCTCGGACGGGAAAGAAGAGATGGACACCGGGACACTATTACTGGCAGCAGTGGAGCCTGGCGAGGAGAACTCAGGAGCAGAGGGCGTCTGCAGCTGGTTCTCCCCGCCATGAGCAAGACAAGAATTCTCTAAGGCTAATAATGGAGAGACAGAAAAGAGAACTTGCCTTGACGCAAGCTCCACTGCCATCCAGGACTTCGGTGACTCTGCTGCAGCGGCCCAAGCAACAGGCATGGTGGCAGATGAAGCTGGCAACCCACCAGACGTGGCAGCTGGCACTGGCGGGACCCCAGATGAGGCGATGGGTGCTGACAGACTTCCAGGCGTGGTAGCTGGCGCTGACAGACCACCGGACGTGGTGGCTGAAGCTGGAAGAGCTCCAGCTCTGAGTAGTGGCCCCAGGGAATGCCTCACCGATGGCACCAGGTCCCGCAATACCAAAGCCAGGGGACACTCCTTTGTCGGCTCAGGTTTCGGGACATAGGGGAGCGCTCCTCTCCCATTGAGTGCGTGGCTTCGAGACTGGAACAGGACCCTTCAGCACCACAGGATTCTCCGTCATCAGGCTGCTCCCTCCCAGGACTGGCAAACACTCAAGGAGGGCAGAGGGGAACACGGGGGAAGCAGGTGAGGAAACGGGGTTAACTGCAGCAGCAGATGGTGAGGGCTCAGAAACGGTATGCGGCCGCCTCCGAGCCCGCCCATCGGGAATTAGGCAAGACAGTTCATTTTTAGAGGGTTGAGAATGAATAGATACTTGCCTTAATTCCTGTGGCTTGATGGTGACTGCCGCTACGAATCCAGACAAGGCACTTCCGGGAGCTGCGGAGGTCATCTGGTGAGGTGGGTGAAACGCCGGAGTCAGGGGACGTTCCATCGTCGGTGCAGACTCTGTTCCACCCAGTGAGCCTCTCTCCAGCTGAGCCGCATAGTCCGGAAGGAGCCACAGCTTATACTCCAGTAGAAGCTCCATTTCTGATAGCAAGGCCCCCCCGGCACTCCTCCAGTTCCCCGGCAAATGGTGCGGGCCCCTGTTGGAGAGGAGAAGGCGGGGCTGCAGCAGGGCTGCAGCTGAGCAACAGCGACTGGCTGGAGTCCTCTGTACCTGAGGATGCTTCTTCGTCGGCACAGGTACAGATGAGGAGGAGTTCTCCCCCAACCTGCGGAGCATGGGTTGTGCGTTTGTGGCTGAAACGAGGAGGTCCATGAGTTTTGGATGGCTCTACAGACTGGGGCACGCTTCCAGTACCTGTGCCACTCTGTCCAGGCATTCCCGGACCGCTTCGGGGGTGCAGGGGGCACGAGCCACCAATAATATGCCCTCCAGCACTCCCGACAGCCCAGCTCTCCATCTCGTTCAGTCCAGGATGTCTATAGTCCGTGTAGGCTGACATACCAGCTGGGGAAAAAATGGACTACAACAAAAAAGTCACGGGAGGAAAAGAGAAAAGAGGAAAAAAAAAAAAAAACCTCAAACTCACAGCCACTGGCGTCTATACGGAGGCAGCGATCTTCTGCCATAAATCGCCCTTTTCACGGGCAGACTGAAGATGCCAAACGCAGGCTGTGAGCTTGCACATATATTAACTGAAAAACACACAAGTACAAAAATGCACGAGACACAAACTTACGGATAAGGCAGGATGCAAAAACAGGAGAGAGATGGGGGATTCCCTTGGTTACAAAGTAAAAGAGGCAGACGGGGACTCTGTCTGGAGATGAGGAAGATGGAATAATAACGTCTGAGTTTCAAAAGACCACTGCAAAGAATGAACAACACAGCAGTGCTTAAATAGGGATGAGCCCGATGATCAACAGGTGTGGGTACATGAGTGAGGAAATAATCAGGTCAGATACTGAACAGCTGTGACAGCCCGTGAGCGGAGTGTGACAGGAGGAAATGACACCCGGCACCGTTAACATAAAAGAACAAAGGACTACAGCAAGAAACAACTGACTGAAACTATGAAATAATTCTAATACAAGCACAGATCAAATAGTATAATACAAGAACATAACTCCTGAGGTGAAGACCAGATAAGGGAAACCCGGGGATCCAGATAACATAATATACACTACCGTTCAAAAGTTTGGGGTCACCCAGACAATTATTTTGTGTTTTCCATGAAAAGTCACACTTATTTACCACCATGAGTTGTAAAATGAATAGAAAATATAGTCAAGACATTGACAAGGTTAGAAATAATGATTTGTATTTGAAATAATAATTTTTTCCTTCAAACTTTGCTTTCGTCAAAGAATCCTCCATTTGCAGCAATTACAGCATTGCAGACCAAACATGATTGCACAAGGGTTTTCTAATCATCCATTAGCCTTCTGATGCAATGAGCAAACACATTGTACCATTAGAACACTGGAGTGATAGTTGCTGGAAATGAGCCTCTATACACCTATGTAGATATTGCACCAAAAACCAGACATTTGCAGCTAGAATAGTCATTTACCACATTAGCAATGTATAGAGTGTATTTCTGATTAGTTTAAAGTTATCTTCATTGGAAAAAAAGTGCTTTTCTTTCAAAAATAAGGAAATTTCTAAGTGACCCCAAACTTTTGAACAGTAGTGTACATGAAAACTCAAAGGCAAAAGGAGAGATGAAAAATAAGGGAGATTCCTAAACAAACAGGCGGGAAAAAAAAATACAACACCGAATAACCATAGATACACAAACTACAGGAATCAGACTAAAATGACAGGACTAATAACACAGGACAACTCAGATACCAAAAATACAGCAACCCCAAATACAAAATACACCCTGAAAAAAGAAAATATGAAACATAATAAGAAACAACAGAATCGTGCACCTGGTGCCCCCCCCCCCCCCCCCCGTGCTCCGCTTCATGACAGTGCTGTTTTTGCACCAAATATACCTTTTGGAGTTATGGCCAAAAAGTTCAACCTTGGTTTCATCGGCCCATAACACATTTTCCTACATGCATTTGGGAGATTTCAAATGCGTTTTTGCAAAATGCAGCCAGGCTCGGATGTTTTTCTTCATAAGATAAGGCTTCCGTCTTACCACCCTAGACGGGAGATTGTTGTCACATGTACTAAACATCCAGTACTTGCCAGAAATTCCTGCAGCTCCTTCAATGTTGCTGTTGGCCTCTTGACAGCCTCCCTGACCAGTTTTCTTCTCATCTTTTAATCAGTTTTGGAGAAACGTCCAGTTCTTGGTAATGTCACTGTTGTGCCATATTTTCTTCACTTGATGATGACTCTTCACTGTGTTCCATGGTATATTTAATGTCTTGGAAATTCTTTTGTACCCTTCTCCTGACTGATACCTTTGAACAATGAGATCCCTCTGATGCTTTGGAAGCTCTCTGTGGACCATGGCTTGAACTGTAAGAAGTGACTACAAAAATGTCAGGAAAAGCCTACTAGACCAGCTGAACTTTATTTGGGGTTAATCAGAGGCATTTTAAATGGTGGCAGGTGTGTGCTGACTTCCATTTAATATGAGTTTGAATGTGATTGATAAATTCTGAACACAGCCACATCCCCAGTTATAAGAGGGTGTGCATATTTATACAAACAGGTTATTGTAAGTTTATTTTTTTTCCCTTAAAAGATTTCAGTTTGTTTTCCAATTGGGTTGTACAGGTCATAGGTCACATTAATGGTGTAAAAAGTTTTGAAATGATTTATCTTGGTCTCATTTTTTTACATCACAAAAACCTGGCATTTGAACGGGGTATGTAGACTTTTTATATGTGCGCGCGCGCACACACACACACACACACACACACACACACACACACACACACACACACACACACACACATATATACGTATATATATATATATATATATATATATAAATTTATAAATGGGCAGCATGGTGGTGCAGTGGTTAGCACTGTTGCCTAACAGCTAGAAGGTTCCAGGTTCGAATCCCCAGGCTGTCAGGGGTAGGAACCTTTCTGTGTGGAGTTTGCATGTTCTCCCTGTGCTGCGTGGGTTTACTCCGGGGGCTCCGGTTTCCTCCCACAATCCAAAGACATGCATGTTAGGTTAATTGGTTGTTCTAAATTGTCCCTAGATATCTGTCTCCTATAGGCCCTTAGAATAGAGGGTTAGTACTAGTGAAGCGCTTTGAGTGGTCTTTGAGACTAGAAAAAGCGCTATATAAGTACAGGTCCTTATCCCCTTAAATTTATTATATATATACTGTATAAGTCTCATAAGGGATTTAAAAAGATCTCAAAAGAATTTGAAATCAGCCATTCCACTGTCCGAAAAATAGTCTATAAGTGGAGGACATTCAAAGCAACTGCCAACATGCCCAGGTCTGCCCATCCATGCAAGTTCACCCCAAGAGCAGACCGCAAGATGCTAAAAGAAGTTTCCAAAAACCATAAAATGTTATCACGGGACCTACAGCAGACTCTTGCTACTGTTGGTGTGAAAGTGCATGCCACTTCAATCAGAAAGAGACTGCACAAGTTTAACTTGCATGGGAGGCGTGCAAGGAGGAAATCTTTGCTCTCTCAGAGAAACACGAAGGCCAGACTGAAGTTTGCCAGAAAAGTTTCTAAAATTGAATTATTTGGACACCAGAACAGTGTCATAATTGGCCCTTGAGGGCAGAAATAAGGCACCATTTGCCTGCAGTGAGTTTGCTCATTTATTAAATAATAAGGAACACAAATACTTGCCATGAGGGGCGGATTACGAAAAGGTATTTACAAGACCATGAGGGGTGATAACAGAAAAATACAAATGAAGGAAAACCATGAAAGGTAACTTACTATGAAACTGGAGAAGCAGAGAAAAAGGCTGAGACTTTAAAACAGGAATCAGGTGAGGGGATTCCTGTCTGAACACGACGAAGTTGCAGCGAGGAATACACCTCGTCCGTGAGCTTAAATAATACCAGAACAAAAACCAAAATGCGAATCAGGTGTGGAAGCACGAGTGAAAACGTAATCAGTGACACAAAACAGGTGTGACAGACTTGACAGGCGGAAGTCCTATCACAATGCTGTCAAAATAAAAACACAAACAATAATGGGAGGAAATCAGGACTAAATACGTAAACAGAAAAAGATAATAACCAAAATACCCGAGCATGGTACAGACCCACGCTCAGTGTCATGGCAGTGCCCCTTCCTTAAGGGGTGGACTCCAGACACCCCGCAGTAACATCAAAAAAAAGTATACCCCCCCCAACAGAAATGACTGAAAAAACCAACCCCGGGAGGGTGGTGGGGGGATCCAGGCCTGGAGGGAGAGACACGAAAACGAAACAACCCAAAAAACACGTGATCCACACACTGACAAAACAGAATACTAAGAAAACTAAACAATATAAGATAATAAAAGGAAACTGTGCAGTTGGCCTCCCAGAGTCCCGGCCGGCTCCACCCGACCATCAGGTGGAAAAGGTCAGGCGGCCTACCAGGTCGCCAGAGCCCCCAACCAGGTTGACAGGGTCCGTCGGATGGTCTTCCAGGGCCCCAAAGCCACCCAAGCAACCGAGAAGGCTTGCATGGTCTCCCCGCATCTCTGGGCCAGCGGGTCTCAGAGCACCACCCACCTCCACCTGGAGGCGGCAGCTAGAACCAGTAACCAAAGCAGACCCCTGGACGATGGACACCCGATGTGGACCGAGGACCCACAGCAGACTTGGGCATCAGCGCAGCACCCCCGGTGGCCCCGGACTGAGGTGTAGCAGCACCCTTGGTGGCCCCGGACTGAGGTGAAGCAGCACCCTCGGTGGACCCGGACTGAGGCGTAGCAGCACCCACGACGGTCCCCGGGCTGGAGCATAACACCCACAGTGGGCACACACTGGAGCACGGCACCCACATGGAATTCAAGCTGGGGCGCAGCACCCACAGATACCCAGACTGAGGAGGTACTGCACCCTTGGAGATCCCGGACTGGGACGGCGTCTCCACGACGACCTTGGCCGGAGGAGCTGGACCCACGAAGACCTCAGGCGGTGGACCGGAACCCACAGAGACCTCTGATGTAGCTGGAAGATTCTCAGTGACCCTGAGAGAAGACTCAAATGAAAGAGGGGGAGAAACAGGGTCAGGGTCACCGGCAATAGTGGAACCTGGCGAGGCGAGCTCAGATGCTGCTGACGGCAGCACCCGGCTCTCCCCCACCAAGAGCCAGACAAGAGCTCTCCAATACTGAAACAACGAAAACAAAGGAGAGTACTTGCCTGAGCTCAAGTTCCACTGCCGTCCAGGACTCCTATCGATCCAGATGGCGATGTCTTGGGCCCGGCCCCCCTGGAGGTCCAACTCGAACTCTGCTATGGCAGCCCCAACAGCAGGTATGATGGTCTATGCAGTCCCGGAACCCCCTGGCAATGTTACCCACGCAGGTGGCTCGCCCGACGTGACAACAGGAGAGCCGCTTCCTGCTGGGACTGAATTCTGCATGGGTGAAGCCCGGGGACGCTTCTTCGTCGACTCAGGCTCTGGATTGCAGACAGCCCTCCCCCTCTGTCCGTACCGTGGCTGCGGGGCTGGAACCAGGTTCTCCAGGGTCGCAGGCTCTTCCTCCATCTGGCAGCTTCATCCTGGAACCGGCGGACACTCGGGGGGGGGGGGGGTATTGGAGGAGACACAGAGGAAGCAGGTAACATTTTTGTGGCTGCAGCAGCGAGAGAAGGCGCCATGGAGGAGGGGAATACAGCTGCGACGACCCCGGGATTGGGAGCTGGAGAAACAGCCCGTGAGGAGACCCAAAAGGCTGAAGCTGCTGTTGTATCTTCTTGATACGGCGATAAAACAACTGCTGGCTGGGAGACGGAGGAGTTCTTCCGACAGCCTGTAGCTGGGTATGAGCGGGAACTTTGCGGCGTTTTCACCTGGTGACTCTCCTCCCTCTGCTTCAAGTACAGCCGTGTGACGGGGAGGAGTTGAGTTCTGCACCGGGAGGCGGCGTCTTCTAGCCGGTGAAGCGGGAGCTGGAGCTGGAGCAGGAACCTGGCGAGAAGTTGATTGAGCCGGAGCCCGGGAGTGCCTCCCCGTCGGCGCCGATCTAGACTTCCTGGAGGAATTCCTCTCCAACTCACAGTTCTGCTGTTGCGGAGCCGCCATCTGGGATATCCTCTTCCTTCCCTCATCATGCTCCGAGAGGCAAGGATGTCGCCGCACAACCGCCTCAGCAAAGTCCAGGTGCCATAAAGCATCTTTTGGTGTGGAATATTGATGAGCTATGGCGAGGAGGTCATCAATTTCCATAAGAGCCTGGCAGAGCTCAAATCCCAGGCTCATTGGGTACCCCCTTCCAAACGATGCCATTACAAAAAAAACAGGCACACAAAAAAAAGAGGAAAAAATAGAACAGTAGAAAAAAGGCAAACACTGCCGCTGGCACCTACTGGCTGTGACCTATCATAATTTGCCCTTGAGGGCAGAAATAAGGTACCATTCGCCTGCAGTGAGTTTGCTCATTTATTAAATAATAAGGAACACAAATACTTGCCACGTGGGGCAGATTACAAAAAGCTATTTACAAGACCATGAGGGGTGATAACAGAAAAATACAAATGAAGGAAAACCTTGAAAGGTTGCCTAGTATGACACTGGTGAAGCAGAGAAAAAGGCTGAGACTTTAAAACAGGAATTAAGTGAGAGGATTCCTGTCTGAACATGACGAGGTTGCAGCGAGGAATACACCTCGTCCGCAAGCTTAAATAATACCAGAACAAAAACCAAAATGGGAATCAGGTGTGGAAGCACGAGTGAAAACGTAATCAATGACACAAAACAGCTGTGACAGGCCGTGAACAGACTTGACAGGCAGAAGTCCTGTCACGACACTGTCAAAATACAAGCACAAACAATAATGGGAGAAAATCAGGACTAAATACATAAACAGAAAAAGGATAATAACCAAAAGACCCGAGCATGGTACAGACCCATGCTCGGCGTCATGACAAACAGAAGACATGTTTGGCATTAGCCAAATACAGCATTCCAGGAAGAGAACCTCATACCAACTGTGAAGCATGGAGGTGGAAGTGTCACAGTTTGGGTATGCTTTGCTGCAGCAGGACTTGGCCAGCTCACCATCATAGAATCCACAAAGAATTCTATCATGTATCAGAGGGTACTTGAGGACCAGGTGAGACCATCTGTAAAAAAAAATTAGAGGTGAAGCGGAACTGGACCCTGCAACATAACAATGGCCCAAAACATACCAGTAAATTCACCAAGGACTGGCTAAAAACTAAGAAACGGAGAGTCCTGGAATGGCCGAATCAAAGCCCAGATCTTAATTACTTTGAGATGCTGTGGGGTGACTTGAAACGGGCTGTACATGCAAAAGACCCCTCAAACATCTCACAGGTGAAAGAATTCTGCTTTGAGGAGTGGGGCAAACTTTGCTCAGACTGATGTCAGAGACTGGTAGATGGTTACAATAAGCGTCTCACTGAAGTTATTTCAGCCAAAGGGGGTAACACCAGCTATTTGGTAGTAGGGTGTTCTAACTTTTTCCTTAGTTAGAATACACATTTTTATTGATATCTTTTGTTTAATGAGTAAAACAAGGTTAATTTTTGTTATTTACCTGCAATTAAATCACCTTCTTTTCCAGAGATAAATAAAAACAAGATCATACATCAATATGTGAAGATTTCTTAATAAAGAAATTAATATTTAATGGGGTGTCCTAATTTTTTTCACATGACTGTATATGTAAAGACATGAAGACATATGAATTTGTGTCCGAGTGAGTTGGTCACGATAGCTATCAGTGCGGATATTCTGCCATCAGCGGAGTGAGTATCAACAATGGAGAGTAAACCAGCTTGAAAATGAGATCGCCATTCACCAGAGACAGATGGTGTTATGATCTGGACATCTTGTCCATGCTTTCTGTTGTTTTTTGAACCGTTTGCACCATTATTATCTTCACATTATCATTCATATTATTTAAGTTCTTTATGTCCAGCACCAGCTGTTACTTTTCTTGTCTTCTGTCCTTGTCTTCCTGGTTTTGGAAAAAATCCTTTGTGCTCTATCTACATCATGCTTGACTTAAGGAGTCATTTACTGTCTGCCGGAGGCAGCCTATGACAGTATGTTCCAGCCAAAAGACTCTGCAGGCACAGTTACCTTCGTTTTAGAGGAGGATGAGAGTTTGGATGGTCCGAGCCATGGAGGAGTTTGTCTCCGACGACCAGGCTTTTTCATCTCCAGAGGCAGCTCTCAATTTTCCGACCGGTGCAGCTGAGTGTTTGGAGGTGAATCTCAGCTTGCGTAGCCACACCAGACTGTTTGGTCTGTTCCTCTCCATCTTAATCTTGCAAAGGACATTCTCTGGACTGATGAAAGACTTTCCCCCTGTTTTTGAGCCTGCGCCAATGGTGAAACGTCCCCAGGTTCCATCCTCTTCCTCACGGAAGCCTGTGCCGATGATTGAGCATCCCCTAGCTTCTACAACCTCCATCCTTCGCCGGTCACCAGTTCCGGCCCCTCAGAAGCTTGTGCCAACAGTCAAACGTCCCCTGGCTTCCACAATTGAGCCTGTGCCAACGATTAAGCGTCCCTCGCCACGCTCCAGTTCCAGCTTCTCGCCGCCGCTCAGCAGTTCTTCGCCAGACAGTCACTGCAGCTACCTGGAGTGATTCATCTGGTTCTGCAGCGACAGATGAAGTCCCACCTCCTGGACACGGTCCAGGGACGGATGTTTTTTTCGTACATGGGAAGTTGTTCGGCACTCCTTGTGGGAACTTGTGCGGGGGTTTTGAGTGATGATAATCAAGTCAGTGGCGGTAATGCTCCTGTAAACTGGTTGCCGATCACCAATCAAATCTAAAAGAAGAAGAAGATACAGCGGCAGTTTCTACAGCAGCGGCAGCCTCAGTAGCAGTGGAGCAGGAAACAAGGCAAATACTATTTTCTCATTTTTTAACATCTAATAATGAGAAGTCTTGCCTTGTTCCCAGTGAGGAGCCTCAGCAGCTGCTACCCACTGCTGCTGAGCCCTCACTTTTTGTGTTCACTGCCACCCCCATTTGCCCACCATCATCTGTTTCTCCCCTCTCCTCTCTACCGAGCTTGTCATCTGGTGATCCATCAGCTGCCTCCACATCATCTGCTGCTCCATCAGCCTCTCCGCTTCAGAGCTCCTCATCTGCTGCTCCATCAGCTTCTCCGTTCCTGAGCTCCTCCTTTGCTGCTGTTCCACCAGCTCTTCTTCTTTTTCCTTTAGATTTGATTGGCAGTTGGCAACCAGCCTACAGGTGCATTACTGCCACTGACCTGACCAACATCACTCCACACCCTTGCACAACAACCGAACAACTCCCCACGCGTGGAAAAAAAACATCCGTCCCTGGACTGCACCCGAGGTGCTCTATATGAGAGTAAGGAACTCCTCAGCTCCTGAGCTCCTCTATTGCTGTCATGTCTCCTGCTGCTCAGCCTCAGATTGCCTCACCCGCAGTTGAGCTTCAGACCGCCTCATCCACTACAGTGTCTCTTCCACTACAGTGTCTCTTGAAGTCATCACATCACCAGCATCTTCGCCAGAGACTGTCATCCCAGCAGCGGTGGACCAGGAGTTAAGGCAAGTGCTTTTTCTTTTATTTTTAACATCCATTTTTGAAAAGACTTGCCTTGGTCCTGTTGGGGGGACCCAAGTGCAGTTCTCATCTGCCTCTGGGTCCTCTCCACGGGCTTCTGCTATGGACAATTATTGTGTGGACTCAACACCAACATCTGTTTTCTCCTCCCCATCTGAGGTGCCTGCATCGGGGATGGAATTCCTGGCTCCCGAGGATGCCGCTTACCAGCTTTCATTGTCCTCATCTGGGCTCTTAGTTTGCCAGCCTTCATCATCCTTGTTTGGGCTTGCCATTTTCCAGCCTTCATCGTCCTCATCTCGGCCTGCGGTTGACCAGCCTTCATTGTCAGAGTAGTCTGCTCCATCCTGGCCGTAGGAGCAGTCTGCTCCACCCTGGCCATCAGAGTAGTTCGCTCTACCCTGGCCGTTGGAGCACGATGCTCCACTCTCGCCATCATCGGAGCAGGTTGCTCCATCGTCATCATTTGAGGTCAGCGCTCCCCAGCTGCTGGATCCTGAAATTAAAGCTCCTGCAGCACTATGTTTTTCTGTCTGGTGGTTTATGGACTTGGGGAGGCCACAAGACCCACCGTGTTCTTTGATCTGGGGGCCTATGGACTTTGGGCGACCCCCAGACTCATCTTGTTCATCCGTCCGGTGGCCCTTGGACTCTCGTAGGCCATCTGACACATCGTGTTCATCCGTCTGGTGGTCCTTGGACTTTGGTAGGCCACCCGATGCACCACGTTTCTCCATCTGGCGGCCCATGGACTTTGTCAGGCCACCAGATGGGCCATATCCCTCTTGTTGGTGGTCTTGGAACTCCGGCCGACCACCCGATGAGCTATTCTTGTTTTGTTTTCATGTTGACTCTTTCCCTCCAGTCCTTGTTCCGCTCCACCCACTCGTTTTGGTGTTTCTTGTCTTTCTTTTTGGGACATCTGGAATCCATCCTTAAAGTGTGTGTGGGGGGCATTGTTATGATCTGGACATCTTGTCCATGCTTTCTGTTGTTTTTTGAACCATTTGCACCATTATTATCTTCATGTTATCATTCATATTACGTATAAGTTCTCTATGTCCAGCACCAGCTGTTACTTTTGTATGTTTTCCTTGTGTTTCCCTACCTTAGCCTGGGTTGATCATTGTGTTTACCTTTCATTATCATGTCTCTAATCATGTTCTGTAGTTTTGTTCCTGCATGTATGTTCTCTAGCTCCCTGGTGTCCATTATTTGCACAACCCCACCCATCCTGTCTTCCTCACCTATAGCTGATCCCCTGTTATCTGTTGGCCTCTGATTAAGTGTCACCTGTTTTGTGTTGGGTAATCAATTGTTTCCTTTATTACCCATCCTCTTCTGTTGCCTGGTGCTGGAACATTGTGTGTTGTTGTGCTGATCGTTGCACGGGTTGCTTGTCCGGTGCCTGTTCCTTCTTCTTTATTTAGTTAAAACCAAGTTATGTGTTTGTTTGACAGCTCAGTCTGTCTTCTGTCCTCATTGTCCTTGTTTTGGAATAAATCCTTTGTCTTCTACATTGTGCTTGCCTTAAGGAGTCATTTACTGTCTGCCACAGGCAGCCCATGACAGATGGACCAGCTGAGATGGGGTGTCTGTAGTTTGTTTCCACTCATGAATTCCTGCTAGCGATGTGCTAACGAGGGTTAGCAGTTCCTGAAACTGGACACCAGCCATCTTCAGTTTAGTTCTGAAAACAGCCAACATCCAGGTGCAGTTTCTGAAGAAGGCAGTGACATTTTCCCAGCTGACATTTTCCCAGCTGTGTGCCATTGTAAGCTTTAACGTGATGTGTTTTGGGAGATTTCCACAGCAGGTAAAGTAGCTGTAGAAGTTGCAAAGTGCAAGGCTTTACTTGCATAAGTAGAGGGAGGTGAATTTTTGCTTTGTGTATGGTCTGAATGCACTATTAGCCTGCCATGCCCACATCCCCATAAAGAGTACAAGGACAGTATAGTAACTAGTTACAGTTACTAAGACTGCTTTCACACCTAACCCATTTGGTCCAGACTTTCAGACTTTTCAGTTTGATCTGGATCAAAATTTTAGGTGTGAAACCTCCCCCAAACCGTAGTCCGGCCCAAAGAGCCGAAATCTGATCCGACAAAAAGAGGTGGTCTCCATCTGGATCAAACTAAGGCAGGGTGAGTGGGTTTTGTCTTTTTGGCTGGAGTTGGTCAAAATTATGAGCTAAAGTCTAGCTGCTAAAAGTATCTCTGTGAAACATGGTCAGGTTATATGAACATATCAGTCTGTCCTTCCTACCAGTGTTTGTGTTTTTGTTTGTTTGTTTTTTGGACTTATTTTGTACCCGTAGGTAGATTTGTTCTGCAGTCCGGTGACAAGCCACCAGCTGCCGGTCGCTGCGTGCGCAAGCGCCCCTTAACTCCCTGACCTGCATGTTTTGGCATGTGGGAGGAAACCAGAGAAATCCCGGAGTAAACCCACGCAAACACGGGGAGAACATGCAAACTCCACACAGATCACTGTTGGCCGGGGGCAGGGATCGAACCCCCGATCTCATGATCCCCGCGATCCCCCGGCCGAGGGTAAAACTGTGCTGCCACGGTGCTAACCACTGCGCCACCGTGCAGTGTTCGTACAATCAGCACCATAAAGCCGATAATAGCACAATAGTTCACCATGTTTCCAACATTTTTCTGCTGAATGCAGCGACGTCTGTACCATGGCGCCCTCCGAAGTAGACGTGTTTGCTCGCTCTGCTTGCGAATGCTGGCTATTTCTTCTTTTTTGTGTGCTTTTTGGGTTTTTTTTTTCTACAGTACACAAATGCCATGCTCTGTTAACATACAACAGACTGGCACTGCTGAATATTGCCAATACACACAATGCCCTTGATTTTACTGGTTTTATACTTCTGGAGCTGCAACTCATTGTTCACTCCCACGGCAGCCACCACCACCTCCTGGAAGGCCCCGAAGCACCAAGCTCAAGTGAACCAGCTGACCCTCGGAGAGCATTCCGGAGATGGCAATGCAAGCGAGGCAAGAGGGGAGGAATTCATGCTAGGCTAAAAATTTGAGCTAGCTAACCACCGCTACCTAGCCTCTTGCTAGCCAACGTGCATTCTCTGGAGAACAAACTGGATGAGCTGAGGGCCAGGATAATAACACAGCAGGAAATAAGAGAGCACTAATGCTTTAATTTTCACCAAGATCTGGTTTTCAGACAAAGTTCCAGAAGGCGCCATTCAGCTACGGACTCACTCTGTACACCAAGGGGACCAGACCGCAGCCTCCAGTAAGGCTAAAGGGGGAGGTGTGTGTGTGTGTGTGTTTGTCAACAACTCGTGGTGTGGAGATGTGCAGACTATCTACAAGCATTGTTTGCCAGATATGGAGTTTCTACTCCTGAAATGTCATCCCTACTATCTACCAAGGGAATTCACTGCTGTGTTTTTGGCCGCTGTTTATGTTCCACCACGAACCAGTTCCATGGCAGCACTCGGCAAACTCCATGACGTCTTTAGTGAGTTTGAGACTGCTCTTCCTGATGCTGTTTTTATCACTGCTGGTGATTTCAATCAGTGCAACTTACGGACTATACTCCCCAAGTATTATCAACATGTTGATATTCTGACCCATGACAAGAACACATGAGATCATGTCTATAGCAATATTCGGGGTGCATATAGGGCTGCACCCCATCCCCACTTTGGACACTTGGACCACATCACCTTGTTCCTGTATCCAGCCTGCAGACAAAGGCTTAAACAAATAAACCCTGTCACAAAACAAGTTAAACGCTGGACCCCAGAGACTGAAAGTACCCTGCACAACTGGTTTGCCCAGACAGACTGGGATGTGTTTAAGGCCACAGCCATGCGGGAGAGCTCTTCTGTCAACATACAGGACTATGCTAAGTATCTGACTGTGTACATCAACACTTGTGTCGACAACATCTTGCCCACTATACAAGTCAGGAAGTTCCCCAACCAGAAGCCCTGGATAAATTGTCAGGTACGCCGCATGCTGCATGTTTGCTCTCTTGCATTTAGATCAGGCAATGAGACAGAGTACAAAGCTGCGAAGTACAGACTGAGAAAAGCCATCACAGCAGCTAAGAGGCAGTACAGAGAGAAGTTGGCTGGCTTCTACTCTACTGATGACTCCAAACAGATGTGGCGAGGCCTGCAGCACATCACAGACTACAGGACCAGCACCATCAGCTCTACAGACAGCCTGCCAGATGATGTCAACACCTTCTACACCCGCTTTGAATCCTCCAGTCACAGCACAGTGAGGAGGCACATACACTTCGACCACTCGACTCCTTTCCCCTCCCCCAACAGTCTCAATAGGCCAGGTGTACAAAGCCCTGAGGAGAGTCAACCCCTGCAAGGCAACAGGGCTAGACAAAATCCCTGGGCGGGCCCTCAGAGCATGTGCCAACAATCTGGCTGATGTTCTCACCTCCATTTTCAACCTTTCCCTCAGCCAGAGTACTGTTCCCTCCTGCTACAAGGCCACAACCATCATCCCCATTCCCAAGAAGAGTATACCTATCTGCCTGAATGACTACAAGCCAGTAGCACTCACTCCAGTCATTATGAAATGTTTTGACAAGAGTGGTGCTGGTCCACATTTAAAGCAGCATACTTACACCCTGTTCACTCACAACTGTGTCGCCTCTCACAAGGACAACATCATCCTGAAGTTCATAGATTCATAGTTCAGAGTTCCGGTTGTGGCATGTAAGGTGAGGACACACAGGTAAAGGCTCCCGGTTCGTTCTTGCTTTAAAAATCAGTTTAGAGCTGGCGTTTTGAGCTGTTGCTTTGTAACTACCGCTGGAGAGTGTACCTGCTCGTGCGGAAAAAAGAGAAATTGCCAGTCTCATAACTTAATATTGTGGTGGCTGGTGAAGAAATCAGGCCCCTCACACTCCGGGAGAACAAAGGGATTTCTCCCACGTGTTTGTTTTTTTTTTTCCTACAATCACAATCAACGATCATCGGCCGGGATCATGGGTCCCAAGAAAGCTCAGCAAACTGAGGAGGTAGACGACATTAAAAGAGCGCTGGACTTCTTGGCGGAAGAGATTTCTGCTGTTAAGCTGCAGCAAAGAAACATCCTGGGCCTGGTCGAGGAGGTGAAAGCGCTGCGGATCCAGAACGCTGAGAAGGACAAGAGGCTGGCGTATCTGGAGAGCAGAGTGTCGGAACTGGAGCAGAACACCCAGGTGAACAACGTGATCATCACGGGGCTCCACATTAAACCCCGATCTACGCACAAGCGGTGGCCACAGACAGCGGAGGGAGGCTCGACGCGCTGGAAGATGAATCCATGGAGCAACAAGTGGCGGCCTTCCTGCAGTCCAAAGAAATCCAGCTGGACTGTAACACCATTGAGACCTGCCACCCTCTGCCCAGGAAAAACGGCGACAAACCGGCTGTGATCATTAGGTTTGTCAACAGAAAACACAAGACTGCGCTGTTAAAACAAGGTAGGAAACTGAAAGGAACGAACATTTACATAAATGAGCACCTCACAAAAGAAAACGCAGAAATAGCCAGAAAAGCAAGATACCTGAGAAAGCAGAAAAAGATTCAAAACACCTGGACATCAAACTGTAAAATATACATCAAATTAAACGGATCACCTGAAGAAGCCAAGGTCATTAATCCGTAATATTATGGAACTGGACAAATATCAATGAATGTTATGAACTGGAGTCACAGCAACAACAGACAATTGTAGGACACTGAAGGGATATACTCATCTGCTACAAGACATTTAACAACATGAAACAAAAGATCAACAAACAGGAACAACAGGAACTGAAAGTTTTTGAATATACAGATCACAACCCACAGGACGTAGAATATAACATAGACCCTGATAATAATTTATTTAGCTCCATCAATAATGACTGTAGTTACTACATGGATGAACAGTTTAACACAATGGTCACATCTGATTTCAATAATTTCTATGATCAACTTCAACAGCAGAAGTCTCTATGCCAACTTTAATAACATTAAAGATTATTTACATCAGTTTAAAGAGCCATTCAATATTGTGGCAATATCAGAGACGTGGCTCAGTGAAGAGAAAGGAGTGGATTTTACCATGGATGGCTATGAAATAAATTATATAAACAGAAAAGTGAAAAAAGGAGGAGGAGTTGCAATTTATGTTGACAAGAGCTTGAAATACAAGGTTGTTGAAAATCTGTCAGTAACTGTGGATGATTTATTTGAATGTATTACAATAGAAATCTGTCTGGACAATGTGAAAAATATAGTAGTGAGCTGTGTATATAGAACACCTGGATCAAACATTGACTTATTTAAGGACTGGATGGAAAAAATGTATGCAAAACTAACTCATAAAGTTATGTTCATCTGTGGGGATTTCAATATAGATCTGATGAATTCAAAACAACATAGTTGAAGAATTTATCAACACAATGTACAGTATGGGCTTACATCCAACAATTACCGGACCTAGCAGAATCACATCACACAGTGCCACACTAATAGATAACATATTCACAAACATTATGGAAAATAATATCAGGAGTGGGCTTTTATTGAACGATATCAGTGACCACCTGCCGATTTTTGTTGTCTATCAATGTGATTATAGGAAGAAAAAGTATACCAAAAATATTAAATATAAAAGAATAAGAACCGAAGAATCTATGTATTTACTGACAAAGGAATTATTAATACAAGATTGGAAGATAGTTTATGATGAAAATGATATAAATAAAGCCTATGATAAATTTTTACAAATATTTCAATCATTGTACAATAAAAACTGTCCTATAAAACAATACAGTGACAGACAACAAAAGAAAAATATTCCTTGGGTCACCAAGGGGTTAATAAATGCATGTAAAAAGAAGAATACATTATATAAACAATTCATTAAGTGCAGAACAGTGGAGGCTGAGATCAAATATAAAAGATATAAAAATAAGCTTACTAATATAATGAGGACCTGTAAGAAAGAATATTACCACAGAAAATTAGAGGATAATAAAAATAACTTAAGAGGAATATGGCAAGTACTCAGTGGGATTATTAGTAATCGACCTAAGAATGCTAATTATCCAGAATATTTTATTGAAAATGGCAATTTGATAAATAATATGGAGGATGTGGTCAGTGGTTTCAATAATTTTTTTGTAAACGTTGGTCCTGAATTAGCAAAATCAATAGTGACAACAGAAACAAACAACAGTGGTTCTGTAAATGAAATAGAAGATAGAAATCCAAACACAATCTTTTTGGGTGCAGTTACTGAAAAGGAAATTATCAAGACTGTGAGTAAATTTAAGAACAAAAAATCAACGGACTGGAATGAAATTGACATGACAATAGTGAAAAAAGTAATTGAAGGAATTGTTAAGCCACCCACCCACATCTGTAACCTGTCATTTCAAACTGGTAAATTTCCAAACAAAATGAAAATAGCAAAAGTAATACCTCTGTACAAAACAGGATACAGTCATTGTTTCACAAATTACAGGCCAGTCTCTTTACTCTCACAATTCTCCAAAATACTTGAAAAAATCTTCACTAAGAGACTGGATGATTTCATTGAAAAACACAACCTCCTTACAGACAGCCAGTATGGTTTTAGAGCAGATAAATCTACATCTTTGGCACTGATCGAACTTATAGAAGAAATTACTAGTTGTATAGATAAAAAAAAAAAGTTTGCTGTAGGAGTATTTATAGATTTAAAGAAAGCTTTTGACACCATTGACCACTGAATACTACTCAGGAAACTGGAAAGGTATGGGATAAGAGGGGTCGGCCTGAGTTGGGTGGAAAGTTATTTAAGTAACAGACAACAATTTGTACAAATTGGTGAGCACAAATCACCCTTCATGGACATCACTTGTGGTGTGCCCCAGGGGTCATTTTTGGGACCCAAACTCTTTATTTTGTATATAAATGACATATGCCAAGTATCAAAAATTCTGAAATTTATTTTGTTTGCGGATGACACAAATATCCTCTGCACTGGTGAGAATTTGCAGCAGGTTTTAGAGGTGGTCACAACTGAAATGAAAAAGTTAACGCAGTGGTTCAACAAAAATCAACAAAAATAAATTATCTCTAAATCTAAAAAAAACAAAGATTATGTTGTTTGGAAATTATAAAATAAATCATGAAATAATGGTAACGATAGATGATACCAGAATAGAAACAGTACAGGAAAATAAGTTTCTGGGGGTGACGCTAGACAATAAAATCTGCTGGAAACCTCACATCAGTCACATCCGGGCCAAGTTGGCAAAATGTATAGGCATATTGGGGAAGACAAGACACATCTTGGACTATAAATCGTTGGTCTTACTGTACAGTTCACTGTTTCTACCTTATCTTAACTACTGTGTAGAAGTCTGGGGAAACACCTACAAGACCAACCTACAGTCAATATGCACATTACAAAAAAGAGCTATAAGGATAATAAATAATGTAGGATATAGAGACCATACCAATTCGTTGTTTTTAAAGTCACATGTCATAAAGTTCATCGATTTAGTTAAATTTAAGACAGCACAAGTCATGTACAGGGCTATTAATAATCAACTCCCAACTAATATACAAAAAATATTTTAAAAAAGAGACAATGATCATAATTTGAGAGGAGACTTAAACTTTACAAAACCCAAGATACGAACAACCAAGAAAAGTATGTGCATATCTGTCTGTGGGGTGGATTTGTGGAACAGTCTGGAGCTGGAACTGAAACTATGTACAGACAGAAATCAATTCAAAAAGAGGTACAAACATTATTTGCTGAAAGGATATATGTTAGAAGGGTAGTATTTATATGTACGATTCACTATGCTCACTCTGGGACACTATGGAATGGTGGGTGGGACAGCACTGTGTATATGTGTGTTGTTTGAGGCTGGTTTTGATGTATGGACATCATTGTATGCTAGGATGGATGGGTGTTAATGTTGATATGTACAAAATACAGTTAATTGTTTACTTGGGGTCTTAAATGTGGTAATTTGTATATAATTCACATGAGTGTATTTTTGGAAAAGAGGAGATGGAATTAATAAGTGTTCACTTCTTCCTTCTCCCTTTCGAACACTGTATACTGTTACTTTACTGCATTTGTCATTTGTTTTGTTTTTGTTATACTTTTTTGTTCGAAATAAATTGTCTATCTATCTATCTATCTATAGATGACACCGCAGTAATACAAAGAATCACTGGCTGGGATAAAGTAGCCTACAGGAGGGAGGTGGCCAGTCTGGTGTCATGGTGTGAGGACAGCAACCTCACCCTCAACACAGACAAGACAAAGGAAATGAGGAAGGAGAGGAGACCTCATCGCTTACTGTTCATCAGGGAGCACAAAGTGGAGAGGGTGAGCAGCTTTAAGTACTTGGGTGTCCACATCACTGAGGACCTCACCTGGACAATGAACACCACACAGCTGGTCAAGAAGGCTCAACAGCGGCTGTACTTTTTGAGGAGGCTGAGGAAGTTTGGGATGTTGCCCAGGATCCTCAGCAACTTCTACAGCTGCATTGTTGAGCGTATCTTGACCAGCTGTTTTACTGTGTGGTACGGCAGCGCTACTGTCTTGGACCGCAGACGCCTGCAAAGGGTGGTGAAGACTGTCGAGAGGATCATCAGGACTCCACTGCCTTCTTTGCAGAGCATCTACAGCCGCAGAGTCCACAGGAGAGCTGCCTCCATTCTTAAGAACCCCACCCACCCCCAATACGGACTGTTCACACTTCTACTCTCAGGTTGGAGGTACAGAAGAGTGAAATGTAGGACTTCAAGACTCAAGAACTCTTTCTTTCCCGCTTCCACCAGACTCCTAAACAGCTGATAGGAGTCTGTAATCATATGACTACCTCATGCAACTGCATTCAACTGTTTATTTTTGTCACTTTGCATATGTGCAACTGCACTCATTGCTGAAACTGTTTACATTCACTGCTCTCAGTGCACTCTCTGTGCTTAAGCGTGATTATTTTTTGGAGCCAGAGGCTCCTGTTTATTCTCTGCAGTTGTACAAATATTAGTTTTGATAGGACAGAGAAAAAAATTAACTGCAGCTATGCTTGTATTTTTTTCTTGTGGACGTAGCCTACATTTTTTTCCACATATTTTTTTTTTAATTTTCCACAAATTTACAGCTACTTTCTAGTAAATTTCTTTTTCCACTTATATATCTATTACACTTTTTCCATGTACAGTAAATTTGAGACTTTAAAAAAATTAGACTTTTTTTCTTATCCACCTTATTCTTAGCCCCCATGATGCCTTGCGTGAATTATGGGTGTAACTTCCAGTACAAGTTAAGAAAGTGAGATTGTCACAGAAATGGTAAAAACAATTACTTCAGCATCAAAAATGCGGGAACATAGGGCTTTTGCAAAAAGAATAATATAATCATGCCACTTCCCATGACTATCGAGGGATGAGAAGATGACCTTAAAAAGTGGCCTGGCAGAAAGTAGCTCCACTAGTTAGTTCCGCTGCTAAAATGCTAACCCTATAAACAAAAGCTCTGAGATATGACTGTTGCAGCTGTCTGTTTTACCTCGACATTAAAATGCTTATGCTGCTGCCATGTCATGAATGCTTGTTATTCAACTTAACACGTACAGACCTTTTCTGACAATTGTTCAAAATTTTATTGATCTATATTTTATGATCATTTAAAAATTAATGCATGTTGAAGCTGCTAATATCAAGTCCATATCATTCCAAGGCAGTACAATGAATGCAACCCCCCCACCACCTATTTGATATCTTTCTTAAATCATTAAGCCTTAGGAACCAAACTGTTACTCCATCCATCCATTTTCTTCCGCTTAATCCTTTTCGGGTCGCGGGAGGCTGGAGCCTATCCCAGCATCTTTGGGTGAGAGGCAGGGTACACCCTGGACAGATCACCAGTCCATCGCAGGGCCAACACAGAGAGACAGACAACCATTCACTCTCACAGTCATACCTAAGGACAATTTAGAATCCCCAGTTTGATGCCAATTAACCTAACTTGCATGTTTTTGGCATGTGGGAGGAAACCGGAGAAATCCCAGAGTAAACCCACGCAGGACACGGGAAGAACACGCAAACCCCACACAGATCACTGTTGGTCGGGGGCTGGGATCGAACCCAGGATCCCCCAGCCAAGGTTGAGCTGCTGTGCTGCCGCAGTGCTAACCACTCCACCACCACGCTGCCCGCAAACTGTTACTATTTTTTTATTTATTATTTTACTTCATGCAGTCTTGCATCTGGTGACTTTACATATAAACAGAGCAGCAGAAAACACCTTGGAAGGTGAGTAGCATGTCTGCTAACTACTGGTCCGTGCTAACAATACAAATGTCATGACAACAAGGTGGAGGTGCACCACGTAAAGTTGTTTAATTTGCTTGGAAAAGGAGCACCATGACAGCATGAAAATATGAACCTTGGTCTGGACCTTGTGGTGTGACAACATCCCAAATATAATTATATCCACCCCCTAATGTAACGCTTATGTTCTCCTCTGTGTATAACTGCAGATTTTCCTCAGTGTAGCAGCTGCAACGATATTGAACACTAAACTTTCTTTGTGGTTGCAGACACACCAAAGGCTTCCCTTATCTGAAACATCAACAGTAGGCTAAACATCCCTTTTGGGAGTCAGTCCCCGAGGATTATCAGGCAAAGCGCTCCTTTCTAGACTCTTCATTTCGCTCTGACGTTCAACTGTCACATATGGGGGGAGAAAGAAATCCACAAAAAAGGAGGAGGAGGAACACACAGGCCTCTCTCCACGACAGACAGCAGCCTCCAGGGACCTGAGTACAATGAATCCAACAGAAGAGCCGTGTTATCGGTGAAAAGATATGATTCCCTCTTTTGTCAGATAAAAATAGAGGGAAAAGTGCTACTCATGCAGCCATTCCACCACTAATGCTCATTACCTGAATATGAAACACAAAGGTAAACACAAAGTTCATGCCTGCTGTCCCAGGACTGTGAAAAAAGTGAGAAATTATCACATAAAGTAAGTGTAGACAAGGTAGGTAAAAGACAACATGAGGAATCAGTCAGGAGGGAAGGGGAAAAAAGCAAATTTAGCATAAAATATGCTCACAAAAATACCAACACTTTTGTTGTTGCTCCAATTTTTTACTAGTTAAGATAATCTAAAACTGCACATAAAAAATTGTGAAGATGTCTTTTTTTTTTTTTAATTTGGAGAACATTTTAAAACTGAATCTGCCATACAGGTGTGCTACATTATTACTGACACATGTCACCAACACAGTACTCAGCAATTTTTTCTTGTGTTCTTGGTGGAATGCATTGTTTCGTTGCCAAAATGGGTTTCTGTTGATGTGCAGAGTGATTTGTGTTTGTTGCATGTTTTTTTTTAAATTATTATTAAATAGCAATGAATGAGAGCAGAATGTGATTTGTTTGGACTTAATAATTGTTCAAAAAGCAACTTCACTGCAACAGATAAAACAAAAGCAGCTGCCATCATTTGACAATCTATGCAATTAATAGGGTTAGGATGAATCATATGTTCTGTTTATGCTAACTTCCTCAATATTCTTTTGAATTCAGAAAGTTGTTTATCCGACTCACTTTGGAAGTGGTGCTACTGCGTTGATGTCCTTGCCCCTGGGTCAACCCAATGCAGGGGTATAAATCCAGCTGAAGCCCCCATCAAAACAGAGATCTCAGAGAAATGACAAAAGAGTGGGTTGAGCTGGAGCTAATTAGCATTTAAAACAATATGCCTTTAAACAGCACATTTTTAGAACAGCTTCTTCCCCATGTGTAAAATGGTACTGCAGTAATTAAACCCTGAGGTGTTCTGACCAAAGCATGTCACAAACATTTCATTAACACCTCTAGGAGCTGTATCAACATGGGAAAAGTCCACAAAAAGGGGCTCTTTAACTTGTCAAAAAAAAAAATGGGCGGCGCGGTGGTGGAGTGGTTAGCACTGTGGCAGCACAGCAACTCACCTTTGGCCCAGGATCCTGGGTTCGATCCCAGCCCCCGACCAACAGTGATCTGTGTGGAGTTTGTATGTTCTCCCCATGTCTGCGTGGGTTTACTCTGGGACTTCTCTGGTTTCCTCCCACATGCCAAAAACATGCAAGTTAGGTTAATTGGCATCAAAACTGGGGATTCTAAATTGTCCTTAGGTATGAATGGGAGAGTGAATGGTTGTCTGTCTCTCTGCGTTGGCCCTGCGATGGACTGGCGATCTGTCCAGGGTGTACCCTGCCTCTCGCCCAAAGATGCTGGGATAGGCTCCAGCCCCCTCGCGACCCGAAAAGGATTAAGCGGAAGAAGATGAATGAATGAAAAACTGAGTTGAAGTCCTGATTAGAAGGATCATTTCAGGCTGATAGAGGGGACAACGCCATGAGCAGATGTGTGGTCAAAGTCTTTATGCTGCAGAACACAAAAAGAAGATTGATTTTATATTTTTCTTTTGTAGCAGGTGGTTTCATGGGTGGGCCTGGCTGGAGACGATCTTTCCTGCCCTTTTTTTTTACTCCCCATTGGTGTTGTGATGACAGGGGTGCGGCTGACAGCTGATGGCCTGCTCAACAATCAGCGGCACTGCAGACAAGGTACTAACTACAGTTTGTCCTTGGAAATGGGAGGAGGAGGCCGAGGCAAACTGAATACCAGGATACTTTTGATTACTATCTCGGAAAAATTGGATGGGGATAGGTTGCGCCGTGTCAAGTCTTTCTCCGATGCCACGGGAAGATCGACTGTTGTGTTTCACTAATTAGGAGGGAGATGTTTTTCCCTCCGTCTGAAGGCATCTCCAGTTCAAGTGCATCCATGTGTGGGTTTTCAGATCTGTGTGCACTCGTGTGCAACGTGACACATGTGCCCTCTTTGCAGCAAAGATCGATGCTTTTATGAATATGAAGAAGGAGGTTATAGGGGGAAATGTTCTCGGTGCAGATATAATGATTTATTAGACTGCTCTCAGACCTGCAAAGATGTTCACAGAAAGAGAAAGAAGAATGAAATACAGCGAGAAAGTTTGCTGAAGGCAACAACATCAATATCTGTTGTCTTAAAATCAGCCTTCAGCTATGCAGTTAGTAGTCATGTAAGGTTAGGATATACACACGCACACGGGTGGTGGTGCATTTCAATGCTCTACTCCTGAAACTAAACCTCTACTGAAAGAGCCGTTTTTCTACCTGTGGTCTCTGGTGGCAGTTCTCATCCACCTCCCCCCCCCCCCATCCCACTGAGAGTTCTAGTTCTAGATTTAGTCCAGTAACATGGTATGGGTGGATGTTTCTTTCCACTGTTTGGAACAATAAATGCTTATTGAGGAAACCTTTATTTCCATAAGGGTTGTCTCACAGGGTTCTATTTTTAATAATAATAATCATAATAATATTAACTGCAAAAATATCCTTTGTCCGTTGAATATTATACACTTGTATAGAGTAGTGATCGGATCCACAGTTCATTAAATCGTACTGAGTCACTTCCAGTTTGGTCGCTAAAAAGATCTGTTTGAAATATTCATACACCGAATCACTTAGTGCTGTATACTAGAGCTACAGTTGCCTACCACTCACTGAACTGAGAGTTAGTGATGTAATGTTTGTGAACAATTTGTTTGAATGTACTAGTTTTTATGGGTGAATGTACTTTATTGAATGACCTACCAGAACTGTACTGGAAACCAGGGATCACTAGCTGAATTAGCCGCCAAGGCAGCAAATGAGCCCTACCCGCTTTGTTCAGCCGACTCTCAGTTCAGTGAGCAATAGGCAGTTGGAGCTCCATTACTGCACCGAGTGACTCGGTGTACAAATATTTTGAGCTGATCTTTTTATTGAATGAACCAGAAGTGACTCAGTATGTTTTTGTATACTGTGGATTCCATCACTACTGAGAGTTGGCTGAATGGAGCGGGTGGGGCTCATCTACTGCCTAGGTGGGGTGATCCCTGGCTTCCAATACAGTTCCAGTAAGTGATTCAGTACAGTACGTTCACACATAAAATTCAAACCAGTCGTTTGCAAATGTTACTACAACACTAGTATACACTAGAAACAGTAATAGGCTTTACTGTACAATGACAATAAAGTCCATTCTATTCTAGTATATACCCTATTAACCCAGCCACAGGGGGGAAGCACAAGCCAGTGTACTTCTAGTGCCAGTCCCAAGCCCGGGTAAATGGGGTGGGTTGTGTCAGGAAAGGAATCCAGAAATCTGGAAATTGGGTAGCTGTTGTTTGAAGATAAAAGACATGAAGATGGTTGGTGTTACAGAAGAAGATGCAAGGAGTATTGTCAGATGGAGGCAGATGATACGCTGTTGTGACCACTATCTTTAGTGGTTGAAAAGCAGTCGAAAGAAGAGGAAGATACAAGGAGATTCACTGAAGCAGCAATACCAAAAATGGCCACTAAATGTGCACAATACACTATATACGAGTAGTTTTCCAAATTACAATTGTATGTCACAAAATCTGCAGTGAGAAACATGAAGATGATTTTAGTGAAGATTTGCCATCTATATACATATACTGTATATAAAAGAGATTCTGCAGTGTGGGTATGTATGTATGTATGTATGTGGCAAACTTTGTCGTCCTACTAAATTATAAGCCACTTGACCACGAACTCTCATCTCTTGCATGGTGATGCTACAATACCTGAAGAGTGACCCTGACATGGTTTCACTGACTGCTTGACCATAAAAGAGGTCAACGGTGACTTTTTTAAAATGACTTTTACCGGTGGAGGTGTACACCGGGGGAAGAATCAAGCACACCTGACACAGTTAGCTGAGTTTAGGATCAGTGGATCTCTCTCCACAATACAGGCATTGTGAACTGATGGGGAGATGGAGGTACAGGATACCACTGGGTGATGAGACGCCAAAATTATATTTACATTTAACTATACTCACATTTATTTCTTTAATCCATTCATATAACCCATATTGAGGTGTATGCTGGTGATAGAATCAAGCGCACCCTGATCATTCGTGTGTTCCTGCTACACAGAGGTGCTACCAAAATGGCTTTCAACAGAGGGAAAAAAGACAAGACAAGACATGACACAAATCGGTATGTACATCCACTGCCACCATCTAATTTAACAGTGTATGTAATTATTAGGGTTAGGATGAGTCATACAAATGTTCTGTGTCTTCTAACTCCCTCAATATTCTTTTGAATTCAGACTGATGTGTCATCACCCACCGCTCACGGGCATCCACCTCAGCTGCGCGCTCACCTGCACCTCGTTAGTGCGCAGCTATTTATTCCATCTCGCCCTGAGCTGCAGCCTGGAGCCGTCTGTCTCCCTGCGTACTCAAACCCTCAGCAGCATCCTACCCTCCAGGCCTGCTGACTCCTCATCACGGCATGTAAGCTGTCCATTATTGTCTTACCTTTTCCTGTCAGCCTTCCCCTGTGCACAGGTGGACCTCCCGGCGGCGGACACTCTCCCCTTCGTCTCGCCGCTCCTCTGCCTCGCCGCTTCATCTCGGACGCACAGCAGGACGCTGTCTCCCAGGCTTAGGACCTTGCCAATGCCAGCCACCGCAGTACTACAAGTAAGCACAGAACCTTGTTACTCTCCTGTGTGGTTGCCCAGCTAACCCCTGTTCTCCTCTCACTCATAGGGTTGCCTGGCCGCACGGCGTGCTGCCCTGTCCTGACCTGCATCCTCCACCCACAGTACATACTTATCTCTCACACACGCATCCATACACGTCACATTGTTTATTAATAAAGCTTTCAAATCTGCCTGAGCCTGCGTGCGTGTTTCCTGGGCCGAATAATATGTCAGTACGGCTCCAGCAAAGCGGCCCAGCGGACAGTGGGCTCGCACGCCGCTTTTCCACCCTTGAGGCTCAGGTGGATAAGTTAGCACACCAACAACAGGTTATACTAAATCAGTTAACCACAATTACTAACCGGTTAGACCGCCTGGACCCTCCGGGGGCTTTCCCTCCGGGTCCTCTCGGCGCTGCGGCTCCGGTCGCCTCCTCAGCTGGCCAGCCTAGCTCGGGAGCGCCAACCCGTCTCACACCCATTCCAACCCCCGCTCGCTTCAACGGGAAACTCGGTGGAGCGAAGGGGTTTATCCTGCAGTGTGAGTCAGTGTTTCTGCGCGTTCCCAGGGACTTCCCCTCAGACCATAGCCGAATCGGGTACATGGCTAATCTCCTGGAGGGGCGAGCGTTAGCTTGGGCTTACGCCGTAATGACGAAGCCCAGCTACGCAAACCTCTCTTATGACCAGTTTGTGCGGGACTTTTTAGAGGTCTTTGACCATTCCCGTCTCGACAGCGTCCTCGCTGATCGGCTTCTTAGCCTCCAACAGGGAGGCCGGTCAGCGGCGGAATACGCTGTCGACTTCCGGGTGGCAGCGGAGGAGGTGGGCTGGGGAGAGGCTTCTCTCTGCAGTATCTTCCTCCGTAGCCTCAGTTCTGGTCTGAGGGATGAGCTAGCCGGTCGGGATCTCCCAGGGCGGCTCTCTGAGCTGATCTCGCTCACCATTAGCCTGGATAACAGGCTACGTGAGCGGGCTGCGGAGCGGAAGTCTGTCAGCCGCTCGCGCGGAGCTTCCCTCCGTCCAGCTCAGTCTCGCCCCCTGGCGTTACCGGCTCCGGAGTCCGCCGATGAACCAGAGGCCATGGCGATCGGGCGCACTAGGCTCCCTCTTGCGGAGAGACAACGCCGGCAGGAACGGGGTCTCTGCATGTATTGCAGAGATGACCAGCATCCCGTGGAGCTGTGCCCGGTTAAGCCAAACGGGGAGGTCCGCGAGTCACTGTAGGGGGCCTCGCGGACTCTAACCGGCCAAATCCCCTATCATCATGCACATTGCCCATACGCTTCTGCCACAACTCCACCGGGCATTCCACACAAGCACTGGAGGATTCTGGGGCAGAGCAGAGTTTTATCTCTAGAAGCCTGGCAACCCGTTTGGGCATACCCTGCCAACCGCTGCCTACCCCCCTAAACTTGGTCACTTTCTCTCGCTCTTCCCTGGGAACAGTGACGCATCGCACTAAGCCAGTCCCCATCATCGTATCCGGCAACCACCGGGAGGATCTGACCCTTTATGTCCTGCCCTCCTCGTCGGACCGTGTCATTCTGGGTTACCCCTGGCTGCGGCTGCATAACTCTGTCCTGGATTGGAGAACCGGCAGCGTCCTGTCCTGGAGCACCTTCTGCCTGGCCACCTGCCTCCAGTCGGCGGCTTGTGCTCCGTCCTCCTCTCCGCCGGCGCCGGCCTCCGAGCCCCCGGACCTGACTCTAGTGCCGTAGGAGTTCCACGACTTGGGGGTAGCGTTCAGCAAGTCCAGAGCCTTGTCCCTTCCTCCGCACCAGCCATATGACTGTGCGATTAACATCCGCCCGGGGGCCCCCCTGCCTTCTGGCCGTCTGTACAGTCTCTCTGCGCCAGAACGCGAGGTGATGGACACCTATATTAAGGAGTCGCTCAGCGCTGGGATCATCCGCCCCTCCTCGTCCCCGCTTGGCGCGGGTTTCTTCTTCGTGGCAAAGAAGGACGGGTCCCTACGCCCCTGTATCGACTTCAGAGCGTTGAACGACATCACCATTAAGGACCGCTACACATTACCGCTTATGGACACTGCCTTCCACTCCCTCCAGGGGGCGACCTGGTTCACCAAGCTTGACCTCAGCAGCACTTACCATCTCGTTAGGATCCGGGAGGGAGACGAATGGAAGACGGCCTTTAGGACGCCCAGCGGCCACTTTGAATATCTTGTGATGCCGTTCTGGCTCACCAACGCACCTGCCATTTTCCAGCGTCTCATTAACGACGTTCTTCGGGACTTCCTGGGAGTATTCGTCTTTGTATATCTTGATGACATACTCATCTTCTCCAAGTCACAGGAGGAGCACCAGGCCCATGTGAGGCGGGTCCTGCAATGGCTGCTGGAGAATCGCCTGTACATTAAAGCAGAGAAGTGCGAATTCTACGCCCAGACCACCTCCTTCCTGGGGTTCGTTATCTCACACAACCAGATCCTCCCCGACCCCGCTAAGGTTAAAGCGGTGGTCGAGTGGCCCACGCCTACCTCCAGGAAGCAGGTGCAGCAGTTTATTGGGTTCGCAAACTTCTACCGGCGCTTCATTCCCAACTTCGGCGCCATTGTCACCCCCCTGACCCGCCTCACGTCATCGAAGGTGCCCTTCCAGTGGTCAGAGGAAGCGGCCACTGCCTTCAAGACTCTCCAGGCGGAGTTCTCATCCTCCCGGGTCCTAACCCAGGTTGATCCTGCTCTTCAGTGTCTGGTGGAGGTCGATGCGTCCGATACGGGGGTGGGGGCGGTGCTCTCCCAGCGCTCGCTGGTGGATGGTGTCAAGCGGCCCTGCGCCTTCTTCTCCCGGCGGCTATCGGTGGCGGAGCGCAATTATGACGTCGGCGACAGGGAGCTCCTCGCTGTCAAGCTCGCGCTGCAGGAGTGGCGCCACTGGTTAGAGGGGGCAGCCCAGCCTTTTGTGGTCTGGACGGACCGTAAAAACCTCGAGTACTTGAGGTCAGCGAGGCGCCTGAATGCCCGCCAGGCGCACTGGTCTCTATTTTTTGCTCGCTTCCAATTCACCATCACGTACCATCCAGGCTCGAAGAATGGGTTGCCCGACGCCCTGTCCAGACAGTTTGCCCCTGAGGACCCAGAGAAATCTGAACACACCATCCTGCCCAACTCGTGCGTCATGGGGGTGATTTCCTGGTCCATCAAGGACAAGATTCTGAGGGCTCAGGAGATGGAGACGGATCCTGGCGGGGGGCCAGAGGGGAGGCTCTTTGTTCCTTCGGCGGTTCAAGGAGAAGTGATCCACTGGGCCCATACCTCCAAGCTCTCCTGCCACCCTGGCATCACCCGCCTGGTGAGTTTGCTGCAATGCTCGTTTTGGTGGCCGGGTCTCCAAAAGGACGTGACCAATTATGTCCAGTCCTGTCCCCAGTGCGCTACCGGCAAATCCCAGAACTCTCCACCTGCGGGTCTACTCCAGCCCCTGCCGATCCCGGGCAGGCTCTGGTCACACATCGCCCTAGACTTCGTCACCGGTCTCCCTGTCTCTAACACCTTTGACACGGTCCTGACAATTGTGGACAGATTTTCCAAAGCCGCCCATTTTGTGCCTCTTCAGGGTCTCCCTTCGGCACGTGAGACAGCCGACCTCCTGGTCTAACATGTCGTCAGGCTGCATGGGATCCCGCTGGACGTGGTCTCGGACCAGGGCCCGCAGTTTGTCTCCCAGGTTTGGAGGTGCTTTTGCATTGCTTTGGGGGCCACGGTTAGTCTCTCCTCTGGTCACCACCCCCAGTCTAACGGGCAGTGCGAGCGCACGAATCAGGAGTTGGAGGCCGCCCTGCGCTGCGTGACATCCTCAAATCCATCATCCTGGAGTTCCTACCTGACCTAGGTGGAATACGCCCATAACTCGGCCCGATCCTCTGCTACTGGTGTGTCGCCCTTCGAAGCATCCTTGGGGTACGATCCCCCCATGTTTCCCAAGCAGGAGGGTGAGTTAGCTGTCCCTTCGGTCCAGGCGCACATGAGGCACTGCCGGAGTGTGTGGACCAAGACAAGGAACGCGCTTTTACGCACAGCGGCGCGCAACAGCTCCACCACCAATCGCTACAGAAGACCGGCTCCTGTCTACCAGGTGGGTCAGCGGGTTTGGCTCTCATCCCAGGATATTAACCTTAAGGGTGAGAAGAGGAAGTTGGCGCCGCGATTCCTCGGCCCCTTCGTGATTTCAAAGATCATCAACCCGCTGGCTGTGCGTTTGGCCCTCCCCCCCTCCCTACGTGTGTGTCCCACTTTCCACGTATCTAAAATCAAACCTGTCCTTTCCAATCCACTCTGCCCCCCTCCTAGGTCTCCTCCTGCACCTAGGATGATCGACGGTGACCCGGCGTGGGGTGTTACTGCCATCTTGGACTCCCGGCGCCGAGGTCGTGGGCTGCAATATCTGGTAGATTGGGAAGGTTATGGTCCGGAGTGGAGATCCTGGGTGCACTCTTCGTGGGTGTTGGATCGGGACTTCACCGTGGAGTTTCATCGGACGCACCCAGGTAAGCCAGCGCCAGGAGGCGCTGGTGGGGGGGGAATACTGTCATCACCCGCCGCTCACGGGCATCCATCTCAGCTGCGCGCACACCTGCACCTCGTTAATGCGCAGCTATTTATTCCATCTCGCCCTGAGCTGCAGCCTGGAGCCGTCTGTCTCCCTGCGTACTCAAACCCTCAGCAGCATCCTACCCTCCAGGCCTGCTGACTCCTCATCACGGCACGTAAGCTGTCCATTATTGTCTTACCTTTTCCTGTCAGCCTTCCCCTGTGCACAGGTGGACCTCCCGGCGGCGGACACTCTCCCCTTCGTCTCGCCGCTCCTCTGCCTCGCCGCTTCATCTCGGACGCACAGCAGGACGCTGTCTCCCAGGCTTGGGACCTTGCCAACGCCAGCCACCGCAGTACTACAAGTAAGCACAGAACCTTGTTACTCTCCTGTGTGGTTGCCCAGCTAACCCCTGTTCTCCTCTCACTCATAGGGTTGCCTGGCCGCACGGCGTGCTGCTCTGTCCTGACCTGCATCCTTCACCCACAGTACATACTTATCTCTCACACACGCATCCATACACGTCACATTGTTTATTAATAAAGCTTTCAAATCTGCCTGAGCCTGCGTGCGTGTTTCCTGGGCCGAATAATATGTCATGATGTTTATCCCACTTGCTTTGTAAGTGCAGGAAATGTGAAGGACACAATTGTCCCCTATTAAAAGTCATGTGTTTAAACAATATTAACAGCATACTGATAGAAAGTGTGAATTATCGTGGATAAAAAAAAATGTTTGTAAAAATACCCAGGAAAATTTCTTCTTTTGAAAATCCATCTATCTATCACCAAAACCTTAAAATGGACCAAAAAAAGAAAAAATCTTCTCTTCCAACAAAAACATTAAAAAATAAAAATGGATCATTGTCTAGATCTGCAGAAAAAATAAACCATTACATAGAACACTAATTTAACCAGCATCCCTGTGAACATTGCAAATTTACATAAAAAAGTAGATTTATGAGGAAAAAATTGGTAAGTTTGACAAGGTTTTTAATTTATAAGAAAAAGAGTTAACTGGAGGAAAAAAACTGCAAGTTTATCATAAAGTTTCAATTATAACAAAAATTGCAAATTTACAAGAAAAAATCAGATTTGAGGGAAAAAATGTTGTACATTTATGACAGATACAAATGTAAATGGGAAAGTGCAATTTTTGAGACAAAAGCAGCAAATTTACAAAAAAGGAAATTTCAGAAAAGAAGTTAATTTCACTAAAGTTAAACAGTAGTAAAAATGAAAGGGCATGCAAGCATAAAACACTATATCATGACTTAAGAATAAAGTGATGCATTAAGTAAATGAGGTAAATAAATGTAAATTATGCCTACATGCTATTATCATCCCATGTTGCATTTTACTTTGTGCAATAAAAAACTAATGCTTTACGTATATACCCTTGAGAATGTAGGAATGCTGGAGCAATAAATCTCCCTGAATGCTACACAAAAACAATGCATTACCTACGTTTGGAAACATCAGCTTTTTAAGTCATGCTGACACACGACATTATGTAATGCCAACACTGTTACATATAGGGTGCTCTCTGGGAAAAGAACCAATTATATGGAAGGCCATCCCATTCAAAACTTTGCCAGTATGTGTAGTTACATTTCTGGTGAGACACGTCAGGTCAACATAAGCTATACATTCATTACAGCCCAGCTGAACTCTGAGAGGAGCAGAGGTTGGTCAGCAGGTTTTTGATATCACTGTTGTAGTATCATCAGGACTGCATATCTTAGGGTGCGTTCACACCTGCAGGCTTTAATTCGTTTCAATCAAACTCGAGTTCGTTTTCTTCACTAGTGTGGTTTGTTTTGTCTGGTGAGAACACAGTAATCACACTCAGGTGCACAGCAGAACTACCGTGTCGAGACCACCTGAAAGAGCTGATTCAATTCGAATCAACTGGCGAACTCTGGTGGGGTCCTGCAGGTGAGAAAGGGACTGTACTAAAACAGGACCAGCAGCAACCTGTAAAACATTTTATGCCACTGTACATACCTGATGGATCTTGGAAAACATCTGTGGCTGAGCATGTCACGGTTCTGGAGGATTAATGAACGTTAACATGTTGTTTTCCATCTGTAGTCACGCTTCATTTTCAAACTGTACGATTTGTTGAAAGTGGTATATGGACGTAATGTAATAAATGACAACCAGGGTGATGAAAACCCCCAATAGATTATGCTATGACTTGTTTTATTTTCTCCCCAGAAATGCACAGTAATCATCCTACTTCCTGTATTTACCTTTCCTGTTCTCGCGGCAAAAAATCTGACCAATGAGAACAGAGAACGTTCTGACATAAGTCTCGTGGTATTTAAGGTGAGGGAATTTGGTCCACTTGAAATTTTGCCTATGTGAAAGGGAACCGAACCAAGGAGAAAATTGTAGCACTACCACATATGTTATTGCAATGTACTGTTATGAATAAAATGTTAAATATATAAATGGTGTGCCTAGTTATCATAAACAATAAGGTGCAATCTTGATAACTTCATTGTTTGTGCCCTTTACCTGTCTAAGTTTCACAATGTGGTTGCATTTATTTGTGTTGGAAAAAACTGTCAAAATGTCAGTAGGTCACATGATGGGCAATCAGCCGATTGCCAGAGGCTGGCTGCAGTTTTTTTTTTTTCCTGTCAGGCAGCTACAGTAGATGAGCAGAACAGAAATCTGCTACCCTTATTGTGCTAAAACAGATTTACTTTGCCAAAAGGAGCTTTATACAGTACCTATATATGTATTATGTATTGTTGTAAACTCCTCTTGTAATAACTTTTAATACTTTATTTAAATTATTTTACCCATGAAGGACCCAACAGGATGGGGAATGGGGAAAGGAAATTTGGGGAGGGGGAAAGAAAAGGGAGAGGAAGAGACAAAAAAGACAGACAAACAAGCCAACAACTAAAACAAACAGAAGACGGACTGCTTCTTCCACCGAAGAGGTCTCAACACGAATCTGGTATCTACACCTGTTAAAGGGGAGACAGTTGTGTGTGTGAATTTGTGTGCGTGTATATGAGAGCGCGCGCAAAATAAGTGTGTGCATGTAAGTGTTTGTTAGGTAACATATGAAGAGGGCAGCCGGTCACAGCAACCCCCCCCCCCCCCCGCCGGAAACCCCAAGCAGGGAAGGCAACGCCACCAACCCCCCTAGGGCACAAATGTCCCAGGCCAACAAGCCCCCAGGAAAGCCAGACATCCCCCCCAGGAGGGACGACTGAGGGAGGCGGCCAGCGTGGCGGGCCCACACCCCGGGGCCCACCAACCCCACCCCCACCCCAACGGAGCCAACGCCAGCCCCCGGGCCCCAGGCACCGGGAAGCCTGTGCCCCCACCCCCCGGGCCGGAGGCTGGTCCGTGCCCCCGGCACAAGCCCCCTCAGGCACCCCCAGAGTTGATTGCTAGTGGCTGGCTGCAGTTTAAAAGAAAGGCAGAAGCCGCAGAGAAGGAAGCCATTTCTCAGAAGACTCCAGCAGCCAGAGGAGTGTCATGTTGCAGGGAGGCTACCGGAGACCTGCGGGAGTTGGCTTACCCACTCCGGAGAACTTGGAGTTGGCTTGTCACAGGAAGCCAGACGCTGTGAGTAGAAGGAACTCACTGTGCACCCTGACTGGGAGGCTGCAGGCCAGTGAGATTGATCCTTTTTTTCCTCAATCTTGATCGTCACTTCCTTGTGGTAACGTATCGTCACTTTCTGTTTTGCTGTCTGCCTGTGTGGTTTGCTCTCCAGCCACTAGCTATGGCTGCTAGCTCTCTTTCCTCTCCTCCTCTGGTGTGCTCTCTCTGTCAGATGTTTAGCTACACCTCTGCCTCTTTTAGTGATAACGGTAAATGTAATAAATGTTGTCTTTTTGAGGCGCTCGAGGCGAGGTTGTCTGATTCGGAATCCCGGCTCCGCTGCATTGAAACACCGTCTGCGCCAGTTACTCTTGACGGACGCCCATTAGCTGCAGTGGAGCTAGCTAGCATAGCTAACCCCGTTAGCGGTCCCCCGGCTCTCCTCAGCAGCGAGGAGACTGGGTGGGTGACGGTGAGAAGGAAGCCTAATCGCAAAGCCCCGGTACACCACCAACCTGTTCACGTTTCTAATCGTTTTTCCCTGCTCAGCAACACACCCACTGAGGAAAAAACTCTGATCATTGGCGACTCTGTAGTCAGAAACGTGAACCTAGAGACTCCAGCGGCCATAGTCAAATGCATTCCTGGGGCCAGAGCAGGCGACATCGAGTCAAATTTGAAAATGCTGGCTAAAAGTAACTGTAAATATTCCACAATTGTTATTCACGCCGGCATTAATGGCATCCGTCTCCGGCAGTCGGAAGTCACGAAAGTTAATATAGAATCGGTGTGTGACTTTGCAAAAACGATGTCTGCCACTGTAGTATTCTCTGGGCCCCTCCCCAATCTGACCAGTGATGACATGTTTAGCCGCTCGTCATCCTTGAACCGCTGGCTGTCTGTGTGGTGTCCTAAAAATGACGTGGGCTACATTGACAATTGCTCATTTTGGGGAAAACCTGGTCTTATGAGACGAGACAGCATTCATCCCCCTTTGGATGGTGCTTCTCATTTATCTAACAATCTGGCATCTTTTTTATCCAAATTTCCAAAACCCTGACTACTCAGAGTTGGGACCAGGAAGCAGAGTTGCAGTCTTACACGCCTCTCTGCAGCTCCTCTTCATCCGTCACCCCTCAGCTTAGCTCCTGTCTTCCCCATCAGAGAATCGTTGTCTGCTCCCTCCAAAGTAAATAAAAATATAATGTATAAGCATCGAAAGTGATTAAGCAAAATTTTGGTAAAACTCAAATTAAGCATAAAGCCTCTAAATTGAATGATTTGGCCTCTGTTCCTCCTCATAATTTAAAAATTAAATGTGGTTTATTAAATATTAGGTCTCTAACTCCCAAGTCTCTGTTAGTCCATGATCTGTTAATTGATCATCAGATTGATTTAATTTCCCTTACAGAGACTTGGTTAGGGCAAGAGGATTATGTTGGTTTGAATGAATCAACACCCTCTGGTTATTTAAACTGTCAAAATCCCAGAAGTTCTGGTCGTGGAGGAGGAGTAGCAACAATTTACCATTCCAAATTACTAGTTAATGTAAAGCAAAAAACATGTTATAATTCCTTTGAGGGCCTGGTCCTCAGTATTGGGCACTTTAGCAATTTTAGGTTAAACCCAATTTTATTTGCCATAGTTTATCATCCCCCATCAACCTACTCAGAATTTTTATCCGAATTTGCTGATTTCTTAGCTGATTTAGTGCTGAAATCTGATAGAATAATTATAGTAGGGGACTTTAATATACATGTGGATGTAGATAGTGACTGCCTTAATGTGGCATTTAATTCAATATTAGACTCGATTGGGTTTTCTCAGAAAGTAGGAAATTCTACTCATTACCTCCACCATATATTGGACCTTGTTCTGACATATGGCATAGAAATAGAAAATCTTGTAGTGTCTCCTCATAACCCTGTACTGTCAGACCATTGTCTGTTAACCTTTGATTTTACTATTTCTGACTATTTGGCTCCTAAAGAAAAATATTATTACAGTAGATGCCTCTCAGATGATGCTGTTACCAAATTTATGCAGATTGTTTCCTCTATGCCATGTGTCAACACAACGGAAATAAGCTATAGACAGCTTGCTCCTTCTGTAATTGATAACATGGTGGATAGTGTTTCAGCTTCTCTGCATCAGACTCTAGACTTGGTGGCCCCCTTAAAAAAGAAAAAGTCTAATCAGAGATTTCTAACTCCTTGGTTCAACACAGAAACTCGTAGCTTAAAACAGAAGACTCGTCAATTAGAAAGAAAATGGCGCTCCACTAATTTAGATGAAATTTATTTAGCTTGGAGAAATCATCTTTTAATTTATAAAAAATCTCTTAGAAAAGCTAGAACGAGTTATTACTCTGCATTAATAGAAGAGAACAAGAATAATCCCAGGTTTCTTTTCAGTACTGTAGCCAGGTTGACAAAGAGTCAGAACTCTGTCAATCCTAACATTCCCTTAGAGCTTACTAGTCAGGACTTTATGAACTTTTTCAATAATAAAATATCATCCATCAGAGATAAAATCAATCAGATTCTTCCCACAGTTAACTTAAACACAGTAACTACTACAACTCCTTCTATTGATGTCTGTCTTGATGAGTTTACTCCAATCGACCTTTGTGAGTTAGACAAAATAGTTTCCTCATCCAAACCTTCAACTTGTCTTTTAGACCCTATTCCTACCAGGTTATTTAAAGAAGTCTTCCCACTTATTGGTAGCCTTATTCTTCATATAATCAATTCTTCATTAACTTTAGGCCATGTACCGCAGGCTTTTAAAACGGCTGTAATTAAACCCTGACTCAAAAAGCCAACGCTAGATCCAGGCGCTTTAGCTAACTATAGACCAATCTCTAATCTCCCTTTCATTTCAAAAATCTTAGAAAGAGTTGTTGCTACGCAATTATTTGACCACCTGCAGGGAAATGGTTTACTTGAAGAGTTTCAATCTGGGTTTAGAATCCATCATAGTACTGAAACAGCCTTAGCGAAGGTCACTAACGACCTCCTCATTGCATCTGATAATGGACTAGTTTCTGTACTTGTCCTTTTAGACCTTAGTGCAGCTTTTGATACTATCGATCATAATATTCTACTTGATAGATTAGAACACTATGTTGGACTTAATGGAACTTCGTTGCAGTGGTTTAGATCTTATTTATCTGATAGGTTCCAGTTTGTTCATGTAAATAATGAGTTTTCTTTCAACTCAAAGCTTAGTCATGGAGTTCCACAGGGATCTGTGCTAGGCCCTACTCTTTTTAGTTTATATATGCTTCCGTTAGGCAACATTATTAGAAAGCACTGTATACATTTTCATTGTTATGCAGATGACACACAATTATACCTGTCAATGAAGCCAGATGATAGTAATCAATTAGCCAAGTTAGAAGCCTGTCTTAAGGAAATCAAAGCTTGGATGACTTGTAATTTCCTGCTATTAAATTCAGATAAGACTGAAGTCATTCTTGTTGGTCCAAAAACCTTAGAAATTCCTTTCCAAATCAAACTTTCAGTTTGGATGCAGTTACTCTTTCTCTTAATAGCTCTGTGAGGAACCTTGGAGTTATTTTTGATCAGGATTTGTCCTTCAATTCACATATTAAATTTGTTTCTAAGACTGCCTTCTATCATTTGCGTAATATTGGCAAGATTAGGACCATCTTGTCTCAGAGTGATGCTGAGAAACTGATCCACGCTTTTGTTAGCTCGAGATTAGATTATTGTAATTCTTTATTATCAGGCTGTCCTAAAACATCTTTAAAAAGTCTTCAGCTGATCCAAAATGCTGCAGCAAGAGTTTTAACAGGTACTAGAAAGAGAGATCATATCTCTCCGGTTCTGGCCTCCCTTCAATGGCTTCCCATAGAGTTTAGAATTAAGTTTAAAATCCTTCTTCTTACTTACAAAGCTCTAAACAATCAGGCTCCTTTTTATTTAAAAAATCTGATACTACCGTATTATCCTAACAGAGCACTACGCTCCCAAAATGCAGGATTACTTGTAATACCTAGAATCTCCAAAAGTACAATGGGAGGCAGAGCCTTCAGTTATCAAGCTCCTCTCCTGTGGAATCAGCTGCCAATCTGGATTCGGGAGTCAGACTCGATCTCTGTTTTTAAGAATGGAGTTTTTGCGTAGGCTCGTAAAATTCACGTGACTCGCTGGGGTAAACATAAACACGCCGTAGGTGCCGCCATCTTGGATGGCAAGAGCAGCAGTTGCACTGTGACAACCCAGGCGTAACTTGTACTGTTTAGCGATCAGAATGAGTGAGGAGAACACACAGTCACAATCTGACATAATAACATCCTATCATCCTCTTCAACAACTGACACTATGGCCTCTGACACTGTGTCTGCGATGTCTGTGTCATATTCAGTGGAGTCATTGTCAGCAGTCATAACAGCAGACAAGTGTTTTTAATCTTGCTCCAGTGCGCTCCTCTGGTATGCCGAAATGCCTCAGTTGAACGGAGGTGGTGGGTGTGGGGTAACAGCTGGAGCAATTAGCAGAACAATGACTGCCAGTAATCTGCTCAGCGGGGATGATTTGGGGGCAAACGATGAGATGATATCTTTCAAAGACGAAGGGGAGCAGGAGGAAAAAATATCGGAAAACGTGTCAGCGGAAAGGGATGTGGATGATGTGAAGTCTTGGCTGGTGAACGAGTCGGAAAACAACAGCAGCTCCTCACTCGGAGGTGAGTGAAGCGCGCTGCGTGTTTTTTTTTTTTTTTTTAAAGGCTCTCCACGGCGCGCCGCGTTAAAACGTACCTGATTTTATGCACATGTACAATAGTTTTCTCCCCTTTCATGTGTGCATCGTAGCAAGCAGAGAGGCGCCCCCAAACCACAAAGTTGTTTTGTTTTTTTTTTTGTTACTTATTTGTACCCGTAGGTAGATTTGGTTTGCAGTCTGGTGACAAGCCACCGGCCGCTGCGTGCGCGAGCGCCCTAAACCTACATGTTTTTGGTATGCGGGAGGAAACCGGAGAAATCCCGGAGTAAACCCACGCAACACGGGGAGAACATGCAAACTCCACACAGCTCACTGTTGGTCGGGGGCTGGGATCGAGCCCACGGTCTCATGATCCCCGCGATCCCCCGGCCGAGGGTAAAACTGTCGGTGAAGGTAATTATTCAAAAATCCAACTTTTTTTTTTTTTTTTTGCATTTCACACCGGCCATTTAATTCCCCGCTTATCCCCTTATCAGGGGGAACAACAGGAGTACACCATTTTGCGGAGTTTGTAGATACACGTGAGCTATGTGGTTTGTTTCACCCTGCTGCTGCCGTTTCTTGCCATCCAATATGGCGGCACACTCTAACGGGCCAGTGCGGCACGCCCCCTGACGTCATATGCAAAAACTCCATAGGGCTAAAACCTACCTTTTTGATATAGCCTACAATTAGGGAGGGATCCTGTGTTTCTGAACCCTCCCTTAGTTATGCTGCTAATAGGTTTAGTCAGCTGGGGGACCTCCAGTAATGCACTGGGCCTCACTCCTTTCCTCACTCTCAATGAAATATTTTTTTTTGCTGGTCATTAACATCTGTTTGTTCTCTCCCATAGATTGAGTCCCTATCGTGCTGTTTGCTCTCTACATGTCTGTTCTTTTCTTCTTCTCTGTCCCCTCACCCCCCAGCCAGTCGCAGCAGATGACTGCCCCTCCCTGAGCCTGGTTCTGCTGGAGGTTTCTTCCTGTTAAAAGGGAGTTTTTCCTCTCCACCGTCGCCAAGTGCTTGCTCACAGGGGATCGCCTGATTGCTGGGGTCTTTCTGCAACTGTGGGGGTTTCCCCTTCAGTTGATAGTGCTATGAGATGACTGTTGTTGGGAAATGGCGCTATATAAATAAAATTGAATTGAATTGAATTTATGAACTGCAGTTTTCCTGAGCTTAGAGTTTTTTGTTTGTTTGTTTGTTTGTTTGTTTGTTTGTTTGTTTGTTTTTGTTGATTTGGAGACATTAAGGTCCTGTTATTTTTTGGGGTACCTGGACTCTTTTTTTTTCCCTTTGTGCCAGTGAAGAATTGTGGGGACATTGCCACCCACTGTGGGGTTTTTTTCATTCAAGTTGGGATTCGGTAATTTTGAATAAAAGACTGATTATTGGACTGGGAAGCTGTGCTTGGTTGTGGTTCAAAACGATTCGGTGTGCTGGCAATATGTAAAGAAGTGATTTGATGTATAATTATTATTTTTTGAACTGAAGTTGGTAAAATGGTTGAATTTGGTAGAAATGGCAATAGAAAAGTATAATGTTGAAGCTGCTCAAGGCTGTATGCCTGATGACCGATATATCACTGCTGGGCCTTTTGTTACAAGGAGGAATCCTATAGGAGAAATGTCATCTTTTTTGAGTACTTTGTACTTGGATGATGATGAGGTCTATGAAGAACTAGATGCTGATAATGTTCAGAATCATGACAATGAAAATGTACAGTATGTGCTGATGATGGACAACAGTGTCATGAAAACAGAGAAATTAGGGAGGATATGGCACAGCCTGCACAGCGTGATTATGAGGAGCTAAAAAGCTAAAAAAAATCAGGTGGTAATTTTGACAGAACAGTTTAACCAGCTTGATAATAAAGTAAAAGATTTAGGGGCAGATTTATTAAGGCAGTGCAAATTAGTGAGTGTGCAAATTAGACAGAGTGCCTCAGGGAGTGGCCAATTTTTGCCAGTGGTTTACTAACAACACGCAAAATTATGAACACAGACGCAGTCACTTCATGTTAATAATGTTCACCCATCTGTCAAGAGCACCGCAAAATTGTGCACAGGCATCCTGAGGAAGCGGGTCATCAACACAGGCACAGCCAGTTCGGAGGAGCATAATATATAAAGCTTTTTGTTTAAGCGCAAACCCCACTAAAATAGTTTCTTTTTGTTGATTATACTGTATTTCAAAATTTAGATTTTCATTTAACATGGCAGACTTTTTTGTTTAATCGCTCTATAATAAAGCAAGAAATCTCTGTGTGTCTGTCTGTGTGTGTGTCTGTCACGTTCATAGAACATCATAGGACAGCCTATGATCTCTGCCTGAACATCATAGGACGTCCTATGAACTCAGGCATCATAGGACAACTTGCGATGCCTATATGACAGCACATAGACAAATGTGTCTTTATGATGTCATATACATCAAGCCTGCCTTCATGTCTTTATGATGTCATATACAGTGACAGACATCAGGCAACATGTCTTTATGATGTCATATACATCAAGGCTGCTTTCATGTCTTTATGATGTCATATACAGTGAGTCCATGCCGGAAAGCCTCTTTTCGCTCAGATCTATTTTCATGATCCTGTCCATGAACTAGAATTACGATGCACCTATCCCTCAACCAGTGGTCTCAATTAAGAAGAAGAAGACTCACCAGATGGAGAGCAATAGAATGACGACAACTGCTGCACGTCAGAAAAGATGCCATGAAGATGAAACACCTGAGGTTCCAGCAGTACATCACACCAGGAGGACACCCTTCACCAGCATAGGGTACGATAGATTTTAAACCACGTTTCTAGGACATCATAGGATGGCCTATGATCTCTGCATCATCATCATAGAGCGTCCTATGAACTCAGGCATCATAAGACGACTCGCCATGCCTACATGACGGCAAATGTGTAACCTTGACGAATGCCAGTCTACACTTATGATGTCATATGGCTCAAAATTGGTAAGGTGAATAAGTCACAGAGCCAGTCTTTTCAGTACGTTCGTGTTTTCTGCACAACAGATTTCTGCAGCCATGGCCAATTCTACGTTGCCGCGAGCAGAGTTTCCAGATCAAGCAGTCTTCGTATTCTTGCTCAAGATGAAGAAACTAAGCAAAGGCGTTGCTTTCTCAGCAATGTTGTTTTTAAAGAGATTCTGACACAGTAAAAATGTGTAACCTTGAAGAATGGCAGTGTACACTACAAATGTGTAAAATGCCAAGCAAAGCACTGATTTTCTCCGGGTGCTCCAGTTTTTTGGTTTCTATGGGCATGCACGGGCCTTCCTGAACAGGGTCGAAAGTCACTTTTTGCTCAGATCTATTTTCATGATCCTGCCCATGGACTAGAATTATGACGTGCCTATCCCTCAGCCAGTGGTCTGAACGAAGAAGATGAAGAAGACCCACCAGATGGAGAGCAATAGAATGAGGAGAACTGCTGCACGTCAGAAAAGATGCCATGAACATGAAACGTCTCAGGTTCCAGCAGTACGCTGCAGGTGAACAACACAGCCGTCTGAGACAGGAGGAGACCCTTCAGCAACGGGCATGCAGAAATACTTGCTTATACTTGGTTTCTACCGGCATGGACGGGTATGCACGGGCGACCCGAAAAGGATTAAGCGGAAGAAGATGGATGGATGGATGGATGTTTATTTTATTAACACAAGAACCATCATAGTCTGGTGGAGACTCTGGGGTTTTATTATGTGAATAACTTTGTTTTAACAAAGTCTACAGGTCTCCCAGTTCACAACTTTTTATAAATGCCAGTGAGGTGTTGCAATTTCAGGGGATGTTTCTGTAGATCTTGGGGGGGGGGTTAATTGTTTTTTTCTGTTGTGGGCCCTGGGCGGGGTTGTTTTTGTTCCCTCCTGACCTGTTTCCCCCACCTCCCACCCTGGGTTGATTATTGTTGTTGTTCCTGCTGGGGGGGGGGGGGGGGTCCTTTCCTTGTGATGTTACCTTGGGTGTCTGTAATCCACCCCTTGAGAGGGGGACTCTGTCATGAACCAAGCTGGTTTGTCCTTCAGGCTCGGTTCTGACCTTTCTCTGGGGGTCAGGTTCATCTGTGGATTTTGTGTATTTGGTTCTGAGCCAGGATTCTCCCAGGCTCAGTCTCATGTTTCTCTGTTCCATATTTATTTGTGTTTTGTTGTATCTCTTGCGTGTCCTTGTAGTTTCTATGTTTCCTAGTTTTATTTCTGTACCTGTTGCCACAGTTTTCTGGCTGGCAGCTGTGAGGCAGCCTCTTTTGGCGTGGACTTGTGTGGGTGCTGTCTGACAGCTTGCTGATCTGACCACACCCCCTCTCTCTTGACAGTCAGTTGGTTCCACTCCCGGTAATTACTTTTCCCGCTCCTCACCCAGGTGCACCCAATCTCTGTACCATCAGCATTGTATTTAAGTTACTCATCTGCTGTCTTGTGTTGCTGGACTATTGTATTGTCAGGTGTATCTGTTTCGGCCACGTCCAGCCGTGGTCTGCCCTCGCCGCTGTACACTGTGGTTTACCTGCAGCACCTTCCTCCGTGTAGCCCATAAGTGTACTTTGCTTCCGTTTTTGTTTGTCTGCACTATTTTTCGAACTGTTTGTCTTTCTTTAATAAATGTGTTTGTGGTGTAACCCTGCACTTACAGTGAATCCGTCTCTTCTCCTCCGTGCGCTGCATAAAAGCGCACAGGGAATATCATGACACTTACTACTCCAAACCTCCTGTGCGGCTGGAATTTCGTACATTTGGCACAGCCCGTGACTCCACAGATGTCCTCAGTTTTATTAAGCAATGTAAGAACTTTCTTAATCTCAGACCCCTTTCCAACCCCGAATTAATGGGTACCCTGGCCACAGTTTTAAAGGGCCCGGCACGCAGTTGGTGGAAGGCTGCAAAGGAGGAAGTTGGAGATTGGCCCTCCTTCAAAGAAGCTTTCATGGGTGCTTTTCTGTCTACGGACTATATGGCTGAAGTGGAAGAGAGATTGAGGGACATGGTGCAGAAACCTGAGCAATTCCTGAGGGATTCTGCCGATGATTATTGTGCCCTCTGTCTGAAGTGGAAACTCAATATGCCTGAAGAGGAGATGGTGAGGCGTATTTTGAACAATATCAACCCAAAGATTACAGGGTGCTTGCGAGGCACGGTGTCTACTGTGGCAGCGATCCACCAGCGATCCATGGTGGAGAAGGACTGCTCTGGGACTAAGGGGTACTGGCAAAGAGTACATGCAAATGTGGACAAGTCAACAAAAAAATTTCCAGGCAAAAGAATAAGAAGTGCTGCAGAGGTTACCCTGATGCACCAGGAATGCCAGACCAGCAGAAAACCTGACCTCTTGCTGGTTCCAATGACCATTAGAGGGCTCCAGGGGTTTGCAGTTTTGGACACTGGGAGTATGTATATTCTGATCAAATAGAGTCTGTGGAGGCAGTTGGCACTGGTTGGTGAGTCCCTCCATCCTGTGGAGGAGCAAAGATTTGTAATGGCAGATGGCACTGCTCACCCAGCTCTAGACAAGACGAGGCTTCTAGTGAACTGGCATGGTAGAAAGTGGGTTGTGGAAGCCCATGTAATGGAGGCCCACCATCTTGCTTTCCCTGTCATCATGGGGTTGAACTTCCTCTTACAGACTGGAGTGATCTTAAATCTGTCCAAGAAAGTCTATGGGCTGAAACCAGGTGAGGGTTACATCTATCATTCATTCCTCCACCAAACTCAGAATACGAGCAGGTGGTATAAAGGGCCCAGCCACACCTCCCAAAAGAACATCTGCCTTTATTATGCCTTGCTTGCAGGGGGTGTCCTACCCTGTTGGACATCAGCTTCATGCACTGAGCCCTTACCCACCTGTGTATAAAGCATATTGTGTATCCCCTTTGAAAAAGCAAATTATTGAGAAGCACATGGAGAAAATGCTTAAAGACAACATCACTGAACCTTCACAGTCAGCCCGGGCCTCACCAGTGATACTGGTAAACAAACCAGATGGCTCCTGTAGATTCTGTGGATTACAGAGGAGTAAATGCAAAGACCTTACCTGATGCATATCCAATTCCCATCATTCATGACATTTTGGAATCACTGGATGGCGTCTCCTGGTTCAGAACATTGGATCTGCTATCGGGTTACTGGCAAGTGGCTATTCATTCATTCATTCATTCATCTTCTTCCACTTAATCCTTTTCGTGTCACAGGGGGGTTGGAGCATCTTTGGGCGAGAGGCAGGGTACAAGGAAAACAAACATAAAACAGCTTTCACAACATCTCTTAGCCTCTTCCAGTTCAAATGTATGCCCTTTGGTCTCCATAATGCAGCTGCAACCTTCCAACGACTGATGGAGAAAGTGTTGGCAGAATTGAGAGGGACAATCTGTTTTGTGTACATACATAGATGGCATCATAGTGTACTCACACTCATGTGAATAACATCACTGGGATCTGGCATCAGTCTTCTAGAAGTTACGGGCAGTCAACCTTAGCCTAAATATGAAAAAATGCCACTTTTTTAAATGCGAGCTGAACTTCCTGGGCCACATTGTGTCGCACATTTCAAAGGGGTTGAAGTTGACCCAGCCAAGACGCAGGCGGTGAGGGATTTTCCCACTCCTCATGATGTGAAGGCCCTACAGAGGTTCCTGGGTCTGGCAGGCTGGTACCATAAATTCATACCCCACTTTGCAGACCTTGCTGCTCCATTAAACCATCTGAAGAGAAAGGGGGTTGAATGGAACTGGACCACTGAGTGCCAGGCTAGCATGGATGCCCTAAAGCAAGCATTACAAAATCCTCCTGTGCTTACTCAGCCCAGCTCATCTTTATCCTTTCAAGTCCATGCTGATGCAAGTGAAGTGGGGCTTGGTGCTATTTAGGGGTGGGTTCAAAAGATCAATTCAACGATCTGGATTGATCCACGTTTGACTGAGCCAATATCGATCCACAGAATCCGCGGATCAATCTTTTAATATAATGTTTTTACGTCTGTGAACGTCTGCCGAGTCTGATTGGGTCGAAACCAGGTCAGTGAGCCAGGAACAGCGGCGAAGAACCAGAAACACCCAGAGCACGAATGCAGCTAACAGCTAACAAGCTAATTGATATGCTAGTTCTTCTTCTGTGGTGTTAAACTACAAAATGATCACCTTGTGTACAAAAGTTTAAGAAATAAAGTGGTACATGAGCTGCGAAAATCAAAAATATCTTATTACAATAAACTGATAGATCATGCAAAGGGTAACAACAGTTCCCTATGGAGGCATTTAAATAACTTAACTAATAAAAAAAACGATCAGAAGGGGGTAAAGGAACTTAGAATCAATGGCAAGACCGTCAGTGACAAGGCTACTTTGGCAAATGAATTTAATTCACACTTTGTGGGCTCTGTGGAAGACTTAACAAAAATTTTTGTGCTGCCAAATGTGCTCAACAACACAAATTCCATACTTCCAACAGATACTTTTCACATCGATGAGGTAAATGAGAAGTTAATTGCTGGTATTGTTAAAACACTGTCAAACTCAAAAACTAATGATATCTACAATATGAGCACCTCCTTTCTCAAAATGCACAGCAAAATATTAATCAAACCACTGACTCATCTCATTAATCTCTCCATTAGGTCTAGTACATTTCCATCTGGCTGGAAAAAAGCTGTCGTCATACTAGTTCATAAATCAGGCAGTAAAGACGATATATGCAATTACCGCCCAATCTCTATCTTACCAGTCCTATCTAAGGTTCTTGAAAAAGTTGTAGCTACACAGCTGATAGACTACTTACAAGACAGTCAACTTCTTCATCCACATCAATTTGGTTTTAGACCAGGATACTCAACAGAAACAGCAAATTGTTGCCTTATTGAAAACGTCAAACAGTCCTTGGACAGGGGTAATGTGGTAGGAGCTGTTTTTCTAGATCTCAAAAAGGCTTTCGATACTGTAAACCACAGTTTGCTTTTATCCAAAATGGTATCTTTTAACTTCTCCCCAAATACATTAGAATGGTTTGCATCTTATCTCCAGAATAGAGAACAGTGTGTAAAAGTTCACCAGGATAAATCCTCATTTTTAAACAACTAACTAACTAACTAACCTGCACTTATATAGCGCTTTTCTAGTCACAAAGACCACTCAAAACAACCGCATGGGTATCCCACAAGGGTCCATTCTTGGTCCTTTACTTTTCAGCATTTTTATTAATGACTTGCCGTTACACTGCTCAGCTGCAACATGCCAACTTTATGCAGATGATGCAGTTATTTACACAGCTGCCAAGACTCCAGCACAGGCTGCAGATGTACTGTCTACAAGTATGGTTGATGTCCAAGAGTGGCTCCTCAAGAACCATCTATTGCTGAACCTTCAGAAAACAGTCTCAATGTGCTTTTCAATCAAAAAATGTAACCTGCAGCATTTTAAAGTTAATATACATGATCATGACATCAGTTTAGCTACAGAATTCAAATACCTTGGCATTGTACTAGATCCTCAACTCAAATTTAATCTTCATATAAAGAAAATTTCAAAAACAGTAAAAAAAAATCTGAACTGCTTTAAGTTAATTAGATATTACATACCTTACGAAGCAGCTGCACTGTATATGCATTCTATGGTTTTTTCTCATATATCATACTGTTTGACAGTCTGGGCTCAAGCAGCCCCTTCCACAATAAGACATATAGGTTCATTATATAATCAAACCCTAAAAATCTTGGACAAAAAGCCCATTAGGTGGCATCACTGTAATGTTTTAAAAAAATACAACCTATTGAGTTTTGAGAGCTTCATTGACCTCTGTCTTCTGAAATTAACGTTCAAATGTTTCCATAAATCAGCACCCGAGCCACTTGCTGGTTTCGTCCAAAGACAGGACAGCAGCAGAGCCACCAGGAGTTCTGTTAACAATAACTGTAAAATATTCCACCGCAGAACCACATTTGGACAAACAGCTTTCTCTATAAAGGGCAGTCACATCTGGAACACAATGCCAAATGAAATTAAAATAATAACGGACTTTAAAACATTCACTAAAAATGTTAAAAACTGGCTGAAAAATAAACAAGAATGTACTCAAGTATGAATTAATTGTCTGCAAAGTGAGAGTGAATGAAGGGAAGGAATAAATGTGTTTGTTTATAGTGAGTGACGGAGGGAGGAAGGCCTGAAATAGGCAAATGTGAGTTATGTTATATGTGTTAAATGTGAGTCAGGCTGTTATATTTGTGTATTTATAATATTTATGTTAAATGTGAGTCAGGCTGTTATATTTGTGTATTTATAATATTTATAATATTTATAATTGTGTATTTATAATTTTTCTGCATTGATGTATGTGGTTATTGTGTATATTTTTTTATCTTGATTCTTTTTTCTAAAGCCCATCCAGGGACAAGAGTTGCAAATTAGCTAATAGCTATACACTCTATGTGCAACACATCAGATTGATTGTCTTTGATTAATTGTCTATGTTTATTGCACTGTCCCTGTCAAATAAACTAATCTACTACTACTACTACTAAAACGGTTCTCATCCGACAAGAGCTCTCTGCGGCACGTGCACACCTCTTTTCTTTCGGGTTTACATGAGCGGAGTTGTTGACGTGCGTGTCTCTTAATTTATCAGCAAAAGTCACCGTAAAGACTGTCCTCAACAGTTTCCAAATATTTTTCATAAAGCGGGAATAAACTGTTTTGTACTATGTGTAGCACTGAGTTAGAACGTAAAGTTGACAACTATACACTTCAAACGGAAAGCGCACAGAGACTGGCTGAAACTCATGAACAGAGATGGAGACTTGGAGCTGCTGAAATTGTAAGTAAAATATCATTTGTTTGTTTTAACATTTGTGTCATAAATTAATAATTTATCCGGCATGATGGTGTTTTCTTTTGCAAACTATGGATACAGTAGTTAACTGTTGGTTAAGCACTGTGAATAAATGCAGAATAAAGGTATATTTTAGGAGAGTACGGACTTCTAGCACTTAAGTGAGAGATTTGAAGATAATAATAAATCACAATAAAATGAAAATGGCAGAATTAATAAAGGCTGCAGCACAAGCTATTTTTACTCAGTAAAACTAAACTGAAATGAACAAATATTCCCAGGAAATGAATTGAAACGCTTTTCAAAAATTGAAAGTTAATTCGTAGTTAAAAAATTAACAACAAAAAATAAAAGAAACTAAATTATTAAACCCTACTGTGGTGTGGGCATTTAAAAATATGATTCATTTTACTTTGAAATCTATTCTTCTTTTCATTTCCCCTTCAGATCTGTGAAGACTAGGTTTCCACTCCAAGGTCCATCCTGCACCGAGATCTTCTGAAGGGAAGAGGTTGTCAGTGGAGGAGCCACCACTGCTTTGTTGTGGATTTCAGCACAGAAGAAGACCTCAGATTTTTCAGTGGTTTAGCTTCAAGATTCAAGAAGGTGCTGCCATAATTTTCTTCATACTCTAACATACATGAGCCTGACATCCCTGTACACCAGACAAGTACAGAGGATGGCCGACTCGATTTTAAATGATGACTCCCACCCTTTGCACTGCAACTTTCAGCTTCTTCCCTCCAGACGGAGGTTTGCTGTCCCAAAAAGTAGAACCCAGCGCTACAAAAACAGCTTTGTCCCTGCTGCTGTCAAAGAGTTGAACAAGCTATAAAAATTATATTGTACATATTTTATATTTACCAATTTTGTAAGATGTGTGCCTGTGTTTGTGTCTATGTTGAATGTAATTAGTGGCTTGTAAATATGGATGTCACCAACTGCAAAACAAATCTACCTACGGGTACAAATAAAGTAACCTGAACCTGAACCTACATTTAATGCAATTTAGTTGTTGTAATGACTTATTCTTTTATTTCTTTTTTTAATCTGTTCTCAGCAAGAATACGTTGGTCATTTTTTTGACAACTTTACTGAGCATTTAATTCTACAAAAATTACTGTTTAACAGGAAACTTTTGGCCATCCTGTGCTTTTCTTGTGGTGTAACATAGAATAGCGTTAGTGTAAACTATGGAAAAATCAGCTACTTTAAAATCTATACTTCCTCACACAACTTTCAGTGCAAAAAAACTCTAAAAATGTCACAAATTTTTGGAAAAGCTCCCACAAATTCAGGCTTTTTGGGCCACAACAATCACAAAAACAGCTGACGAAATCCTGGAGGGACTGAAATACAATTGCTTCATGCATTGAATTTATTTACTGACTCTGGGTTGTTACACCTTTTGCACTAAAGAAAGCACTTGTGAACACTCTGTGAAATCATAAATTAAATAATGAAAAGTGCATTATTGTAACTGATTTTCGGTCAGTTCTTTATGTGATAATTTATGTATTAACAAAGTTAGAGTATTCTTGGTACAATTTGCAGCATTAGGTCTCAAAGATTTTTTTCCTGGCATTAAAACGGTAATTAAAATGGTAATTTCCTAGATCAAATCGGGATTGGATCGGATCAAATTAAATCAGAATTGAATCAATTCAGAATCTTAATCTTAAGAATTGGAATTGAATCGATTCTGGAAATTGGGTATCGTTCCCAGCCCTAGAGCTATCCTCTCCCAAAGCACACCAGAGGGAAAGCATGTGATCGCGTATGCCTCACAAGTTCTTCGGGGCCAGAGCTGAACTATTCCGCCTCTGAAAAAGAATGCCTTACTGTTGTAAGGGCTGTGGAAAAGTGGAGACATTATTTGGAGGGGGTGGTGTTCACTGTTTTCACTGATCGTGCAGCACTGTCGTGGGCTTTCAATTGTCCAAAAACAACCTCAAGGCTGACTCGATAGATACTGAGGCTGCAGCAGTTTAACTTCAAGGTTCACTATCGGAAAGGATGTCTTAATGTGGCTCCTGACACCCTCTCCAGAGCATATGAACTTCCTTCTATCCAGCCTGCATCATGCCTTACAGTCTCCACCCGAGGCCTCTCTGATCTCCCCACCTCCTTGGCAGAAATTGTTGCAGCTCAGGAGAAAGACCAAGTGGTGTGTGACTTTAAACAGCACAAGTTAAACAACTCACAACCTGGCCACATCAGTTTTGTCATACACCAGGGGGTGTTGTATCGACGGGTTCATAAGACCAAGGAGAGAAGCACCAGCTGGTGGTACCACAGTCACTAGTCTCTGAATTCCTCAGGTACTACCATGACAATCCCTGGGTGGGCATCAGGGTCATTGAAGACACTGCTGAAGGTTTTGGAGGTAGTCTGGTGGCCTAGCGCCCGGAAAGATGTCTGGAGTCACATCAAAACCTGCATAACCTGTCAGCAGTACAAGCAGACAATACAAAGCAAGTGGGGTTAGTGCAGAGCACAGACATCTTGGCACCGGGGGAGATGATGGGAACTGACCTTATGGGCCCATTTCCACGAAGTAAAAAGGCAAATGTTTACCTACTGGTGGTGGTGGACTACTTCACAAAGTGGGTGGAAATGTTCCCCTTAAGAGACAGTAAAACACCTCGTCTTGTTAAGATTCTTCGAGAGGAAATTTTCACCCGCTGCGGAGTGCCGTAGTACCTGGTCTCTGACAGAGGACCACAATTTACCACCAGTCTCCTGACAGACCTCTGTAAATCCTGGGGAATAATGCAAAAATTAACCATGAGCTACCACCCTCAGATTAACCTCACAGAACGCTTTAACAGGACAATAAAGACCATGATTGCCTCTTTTGTTGGTCAGTACCACAACACCCGGGACCAGTAAATTCTGGAGTTCGGTTTTGCACTCAATACTGCCCAACAGGAAACAACAGGAAGAACCCCAGCGGAACTGGCCTTGGGCAGAAAACTCCAGGGATCACTGGAGAGGCTCATTCACAAACCACCCTCACCTGAACAGCAAGCAGCTTACAACATGGTGGAATGACAGCAGAAGATGACTGAGAAGGTTAAGTGGAGAGTTGGGGTTACACCAGGCCAGACAATTTAAGTATTATAATTCCCGCTGAAAAGATGCGCACTTTCAGCAGGGTGACTTAGTTTGGGTCAGATCTCATCCACTCTCCAAAGCCAGTGACAAATTCTCGGCCAAGCTAGCGTCTAAATGGAAAGGACTGTCTAAGTTTCACAATGTGGTTGCATTTATTTGTGTTGGAAAAAATTGTCAAAACATGATGGGCAATCAGCTGAATGCCAGCGGCTGGCTGCAGTTTAAAAGAAAGGCGGAAGCCATGGAGAAGGACGACATTTCTCAGAAGACTCCAGCAGCCAGAAGAGTGCCATATCACAGGGAGGCTATGGGAGACCTGCGGGAGTTGGCTTACCCACTCCAGGGAACATGGAGTTGGCTTGTCACAGGAAGCCGGACACTGTGAGTAGTAGGAACCCACTGCGCACCCATACTGAGGGGTGACTGGGGCCGCAGGCTGGTGAGATCGATCCTTTTTTTCCTCATTTACGAACTGCAATTCTCCTGAGCTCAGGTTTTTTCTTTGTTGATTTGGAGACATTAAGGTCATGTTATTTTTGGGGGGTATCTGGACTCTTTTCTTTGTGCCGGTGAAGAATTGTGAGGACATTGCCACAGAAAGGCAAATCATATTGGTTGGTGTATTTTGAAATCATTTCAAACCCATTTTTGGTAATAGTCTCTATTTAATAGTTGAATGTTACAAAATGATACAAAGTAACAAACTTATCAACTGATTGGGACCAAGCAAATTTAGGTGTGAAAGTACCCATATTCACTGGGTATTGCTGCGAGTGTAATCATATTTTCTCATGAAGGTATGCAGCCTACTCATTAAATGTCTGTCACTGGTCTGATAAAGAATCTTTTTCATAGTGTTCTAGTCGAGACCAGACCGAGACAAGAGTGTAGAAAGATCAAGAATTTAAGGGGTTGAGATCAAGTCAAGACAAAGACCAGGCCAGGCAGAGATCAAGTCAAGACCAAGACCACTGTGTATGGAAGTGTTGGTCTTGACTTGGTCTTGTCTAGTCTTGTCTTGGTCTTGGGAGACTCTGATCATGTCTAGGTTTTGACTAAAGCAACACTGTTTCTGTAGCTTTACAAGAAGTTTCTCACATATTTTGTATTTATCTAAAGTATCTCAGAACAATGCAGTAGTGCCCCAGAGTGTAGGGCAACTTTAATTTAAACAAAAGTAAAATAACAAATTGGGCCAATATAAATGACAACAGTGCATTTACTGCACTGGCAGGATGATAATTAATTTAATTAATTTAATTAAATTAATTAATTATTAATTATTGTCTTAATTAAGTAATTATTTAATTAATTTCGGATAACTCACATGGAATTGTATAGTAGAAGGAGTCTTTGTCTAATTTGACCTTGTTGTTATATTATACAGTTTCTTTTAACCTGTAATGTACTATCCGAAATAAATAAAATTCATTCATTCATTCATTCATTCATTCAAATTGGGCCAATATAAATGACAACAGTGCATTTACTGCACTGGCAGGATGATAATTATCATCCTGCACCAACACTAAATCGACACCAATTTTCATCAACACCAAATTTATTGTCTAAGTTTTTTTAACTGATTTAGGACAATTTTGATGTGCTGAATCCAAAAATCATATTGGTTTTGCTCAATCAGGTCAACTTTTTGAACTATGGCCACATGTTGTTTTTTACATTTTTGTTTACATGTACAGGTATTTTCGCTTAATATGATGCAAAATTCTTTTTTATTTCTTGAAATTTCTCGAACTCTGAAGAGTTTGCATGCGCCAATTTATGACTAATTGGTATTTTTATTTTACAGGTGAATTAAATGGCTTTGACCAGAAGATTTTGTAAATCAACTTAGCATAAAAACCTGACCTGATCGAGAGAAACGGATGACATTATTGGATTCAGTGGTGCAAAATTGTCTTAAATCGGTTGAAAAAACACAGATAACTTACAAAAAAATTATTTTTGTAATGTTGTGTAATGGAGGGGTAATTCTACCATAAGCAACCAGGAACAGCGATTCAAACTCTGTATATCGAGTTATTTGCATAAAAACAACAGTTAGCTATCAATAGTTAGAAACATGTTAACCATAGCTTTCCAATTATTTAGAATGCTGGCTTTGTTAATACTCTTGTGACCAACATTTTTTTATTTTAACATTATTTCTTAATTTTATCCACCTTATTTCTAGCCCCCATGATGCCTTGTGTGAATTATGTGCGCAACTTCCAGTACTAGTTTAGAACGTGGAGTTGTCATGGAAACAGAACACTTTTCCTTGTTAAAAAACAGTGACTTCAGCATCAAAAATGTGGGAACATGGCCTTTTGCATCTCAAAAAGAGTAATATAACTATACCACTTCCCATGACTATGGAGGGATGAGAAGATGACCTTAAAAAGTGGCCGCTGTGGCTTATATTAATCATATATTCCATACCTACATATGTATAGACATATTAGAATGTTTAGTGATTACATATGTGGAGTGACCTCATGCCTCAGAACAGGACAAGAGGTCTCAACCGCCAGCGAGGATCAAAGAACAGACGGAGTCGCAGCGGTGGAGACCGGATCGAACTCCCTGACCACCCAGGGTCAGGTGGAGGAGACGGAGGACAATGGAGGGGGGATTATGTTAATGCGGGATGTCGGCTTTGATATGCAATGTCTTTTGTTGAGTGTAGGTATAAGTATGAAGGTCTGACTGCGCTCGACCTCTTATTCTGCTTCTGCACCAAGATGAGACTTGTTAGGGAGGTGAAGCTGATATTAAACTTTGATTTATAAAATCACATCGCTTCTTCATTCCAAGCTCCCTACACTGGTGACCAGACGTGAGGATGGAACAGAGACGTTCTCCCGCGATGAACTCATCGGAGGTGACCCAGGCAAGCACCGGCGCCCATGCAGACAGAGGAACGGATGGAAGACGTTCCCCCACGGCAGAATCCACAGAGAGGGCTCAATCGAGCACCATCCCCAGCTCCGCCGTGAGAGCAGAAGAAAGGCGCTCTCACCCGGCGGACACATCAGGGACGGCCCACACAAGCGCCGTCACCGTCAAGCTGCCAGAATTCTGGCAAAACGACCCGAGCTCGTGGTTCCAGCAAGCTGAGGCTCAGTTTGCACTGGCGGGCATAATGGCGGACAAGACGAAGTTTTACCACATCGTCGCCAAACTCGACGCCGCCACGCATAGATGCGTGCGGAGCGTAATTCAACAACCACCCACCCACGACAAATACAGGGAACTAAAGGCGACCATCATTGAGAACTTCGTCCCCTCAGCCGAGGAGAGAGCAGAGAAGATTCTGGCGATCTACGGCCACAGAGGATGCAGACCAAAGGCCCTCATGGAGGATATGCTGCAGCTTAAGGAAGCGGACAGCAACAACTTCCTTTTCTGGCATATCTTCCTCAGCACTCTGCCGCCACACATGAGAGGGACACTGACCAACATGCGGTGCAGCACCCAGCAGGACTTCCGCGCGCTGGCCCGAGAAGCGCAGCGGCTCATCAACACCTGCGGCGATCAGATGGCCACAGCAGCATCTGCAGATTTCAGCGCGGAGGCCCAGAGCAGCGGAAAACCGCAGACAGCGGAGCAGAGCCCGCCCACTATGGCAGCGACGCGACCAAGACGCAGCAAGCGGAACGACCTCTGCTATTTTCATCAACGTTTCGCCGAGAGGGCACACAAATGCGTGCCCCCCTGCAAATTCAAGAAATGGTTAGCAGCTACAGCTCTCGGCGAGACGAATAAGCTGCTTTATGTGACTGACGGGAGACGGTTCCTCATCGACACCGGAGCTCAGGTGAGCTTCATCACCCCTTCCCCTGCAGACCGGGCCATGGGACCCCGGGGAAACGGAGCGATGGCAGCCAACGGCTCGATCATCGACACTTTCGATGAAAGGGACCTGCCTCTTCTCATCCACGGCCGCAACTATAGATGGACATTTATTATAGCTGCGGTGAGTTTTAACTTGTTGGGCGCCGACTTTTTGTGTGCACATGGGTTATTAGTCGATCTTGCAAATAGACGCTTGGTTAATGCACTATCATTTGCTTCTATCCCCTGCTCAGCTCGAGTTTCTCCACCACCCGTGCAAGCCAGCGTCACTACAGCAGGAGGTAAGTTTGACCAACTCCTCACCCAATTTCCAGCACTCACAGTTCCAAAATTTTCAGCAACAGTAGCGAAACACGGGGTTGAACACTTCATTCCCACAACAGGCCCACCCGTGTTTGCCAAAGGTCGGCGCTTAGACGCGACCAAGCTCACCATAGCACGGGACGAATTTGCCAGCCTGGAAAAATTAGGCATTATTAGGCGCTTGAAAAGCCCTTGGGCATCACCACTACACATGGTCCCGAAAACCGACGGTTCTTGGAGACCTTGCGGCGATTACCGCAGATTAAACAATGCGACAGCGCATGACCGCTACCCAATCCCTCACATCCAAGATTTTTCACTACATCTGGCGGGTGCGCGCATTTTTTCTAAAATAGACCTGGTCCGCGGCTATCACCAAGTCCCCGTTCGAGCGGAAGACATTCCTAAAACGGCTGTAATAACCCCTTTTGGTCTTTTTGAATTTTTGCGGATGCCATTTGGCCTCAAAGGCGATGCTCAAACTTTTCAGCGTATGATGGACGCGGTATTACGCGACCTCCCCTTCGTGTTCGTCTACCTCGACGATATGCTGGTAGCCAGCCCGTCAGAGGAAGAACACGAACAACACCTCGCTACAGTTTTTCAGAGACTAGAAGAACACGGGTTAATAATCAACCCAGCCAAATGCCGATTCCAAATGCCGATTCCAAATGCCGATTCCAAATGCCGATTCGGCGTGTCACAAGTTTTCACCAGAGGGGGCAGTCCCATTGTCAGACAAAGTCCACGCGATAAAAAATTTTCCACGACCACAAACGGTCAGATCGCTGCAAGAATTTTTGGGAATGGTGAATTTTTACAACCGTTTCCTCCCCCGCGCAGCTCAACTCATGCAACCCCTGTATGCTGCGCTCAGAAAACAAAAGCCTTCCAACGCGGTCGAATGGACCCCGGAGCGCGAACGCGCCTTCGCGGAAGTAAAAAGTGCTCTAGCGAATGCCACATTGTTGATTCACCCCGATCCCTTGGCCCGCATAGCGTTAACCACAGACACTTCAGACCTGGCCATAGGGGCAGTCGTGGAACAACATGTTGGCGGAACCTGGCAGCCTTTAGCATTTTTTAGCAAATCTTTAAACCAAACCGAGCGCAAATACAGCACTTTTGACAGGGAGCTGCTAGCGCTTCATTTATCCATCCGCCACTTCCAGTTCTGGTTAGAAGGGCGGCGTTTCACGGCTTTTGTAGACCACAAACCGCTCACTTTTGCGATGGCTAAAATTTCAGAACCATGGTCAGGCAGGCAACAAAGACAGCTAGCTGCAATTTCAGAGTTCACCACAGACATTCGACATGTGGCAGGCAAACTTAACGTGGTAGCAGACTGCCTCTCTCGCGCTGTGACATCGCCAGAGCACGAAGAGACAGATTATACTACCTCAGCCGCAGAACTCGTCGCCAACGCGGACGCGGCCCCAATTCACGTAGGGATAGATTACGCAGCCAGAATCAGAATCAGAATCAGAATCAGATTTATTGCCATTGTTCATGTAGTACACAAACTAGGAATTTGACTCGGTGCAATACTGCAACATTAAACATGATAAAATAAAAGAAATAAACTATACATGCAATAAAGTGTAGAATAAGAGTGAGTAATACTGGTCAGCAGTTAAATATATTAGCGAGCAGCAGATAATGTGGAGAACCATATAGTGCAGTCGGTAATGCAGGAAGAAAACAGTGATGATTGACATGAGTCTGGTTGAGCTGCTGTACATAGTGCACGAGAGTCAATAAGTCACTAAAGCCTGTTTTCCACTAGCCCAGCACACCTCGGTACGGCTCGATTCACTTCAGTACGGCTCGGAATGCTTCTGTCTCCATTAGCACGCTGTTGTGCTTGTGCTGTGATGGTTTGTGTTAGGAGGTTTTAGAAGCGGGGCAGCAGCAGATTCTCAGCGAGGCGGGGCCACACTCCCGTGACGTTATGCACCCGACTGAGTCCTTATTTGCATGAGACAAAAAAGGATCCAAGGATTATTGCCTTGCTCGCTCTGTGGATTTATCTCACAATTAATTTTATCTCATAATTAAGCTGCAACAACACAAGTCACTTTTGTTTTGAATTAACTGCCAAATGATCTAGAAATAATGAGCTGAAACTTGTTTTTATTCGTATTAAATAATGAGACGGTGGCACACTGTCCAACACCACATCCTAGGGCATTTTGGATGTACTGAATTAAAAAAAATCATGTTTTTCACCTTCAGGTCAACGTTTGGAACAACAGTATTATTATTTTCCGTTTAGATGATGCTACACTCCTTCTAAAGTATTGTAATTCTCTGAATTTGGAATGCCGATAGAACATTCAATTTACATATACTTACTTTTTTTTACCTACTTTGACTTGTAAGCTTGATCAGTCTCTCCTGCTGCATTTTAAAGTCCAACTGTGCAACTTCTTATAAGTTAACATAAAAAATGTACCCAAAGTTTAGAACTGGATCATGTGGGGCTAATTTTTTATGATATTTCAATAAAAAGAACAGAAAGCTTACAAAAACATTTGTTTTTTGGTCTAGTTAAAAATTACATTACCTTTACAATGGTTGACCCCTGACAGGAAGATCAGATCAGACTAGGCAATGGAATTTCTATGTAATTATACTGTTTTATAATTCAGTGTTATAACAGACAAACCACACTTTCCAAAACAATTCCATTTTATTATATACAAAATATTAAAAGAAAAAAAAAAAAACTTTGCAACACAACATGAAGGTTAATCAACATTTTATACACGCTGACCACTGAGTGTCTACACCAGCTTCCCAAACTGGGTCACAAGTTGAATGAAGGCGTCTCTGCCTGCTGTGGGTCAGGAAGGCTCGGTTGAATAATCCGTGCGGGCTGTCGCGGCGGACGCGTGGGATGATTCTACAAGGAAAATACACACAATAAAATACAGCACGAAAGTGCAATATATACAGAAAAGACAATAGTTTTTAACAAGAATACATAAGCTTATTTCAGCGTATTGTTCACATGAATAATTAAAATAAAAGCTTTAGTCCGCAGTGTGCTGCAATAAAGCAGCGATCCATCCACAAATGAGCAGCTTTTTTACTGCATAAATAAACTGAGCGTCTTACTGAATATATTTGCGAAAAAACGCACAATAAAAAAAAATTAAAACTCACCGTTAAAGGACTCCGATGTCCAGACCTCCCGGTATATTTTTTCATTCCGGGCGGCTCCGTCTAACTCGCGCTGAATACGTTCGTCTGACAATGCAGTGAGTAGACACTGCAGCTCCTTATTGGTCCATGGAACACCCTTATTACGCGAAGACATTTTTGATAGACAATAAATGAAAATAGCACAGCAATACACTGAAAAGGAACCACCAACAGTGGTTGCGTGCTGAGTAAAGGCGGTTGTGAAGATTGTTTTTTTTTTTTTTTCAAAAACTTTATTGAGAAGGTCGTGAAGATTTGGTAGATGAGGAGGAGGAGAGGGGCGGTTACAACCTGACCAATCAGCGCCGGTTACTGTAATGATCAGTGTTTACCACTAGGCGTCGCTGCTACCTTGTTACCGCTTGTTGGAATGATGCACTCAGTAGAATAAGAAACGGCCAACATGGGAGCCGATGTGAAAGTGTCTGTGTGAGCTGCCGCTAAAAAATAAAGATACGTTGGTTCAGCTGCAAGTCTCTTCTCTCCTCAACGAACACGAACACAACATGGTACCAGGAGTAAACTGCATGAACTGAGCGACCACGTGAGAAGTCGTCATGGAGTTGAAGCCGCCGGAAAACCTGAAATTGGCAGGTAACGTGGATGAAAAATGGCGGGCATTCAAGCAGCAGTTCAACTTGTATGTCACGGCCATGGGACTGGACACGAAGCCGGACTTGAGAAAGGTAGCACTTTTGCTGAACTTAGCGGGGCCACAGGCCATTGAAGTGTACAACACGTTCGTGTTCGGAACGGGTGAAGACCCAAATAAGCTGGATGTCGTGCTCGCTAAGTTTGATGCTCACTGCACTCCTAAGAAAAACGAGACATATGAAAGATACATGTTTAGATCTCGTATGCAGCAACAGAGTGAGCCCTTTGACAGTTTTTTGACAGCTCTCCGTTTGAAAGCACAATCCTGCAATTTTGGGACATTGAAGGACTCAATGATCAGAGATCAAATTGTGTTCGGTGTTGAGGACAAAAAGTTAAGAGAGAGACTGCTTCGTGAGACGGAGTTGACGCTGGAGATGGCTGTTAAACTCTGCCAGGCAAGCGAACTGTCCCAGAAGCACATGAAAACGTTCTGCGGCATGCCAGGCGCCACACCTCCAAGTGAAGGAGCAGCGGTCAGCGCCGTGTCATCTCAGAGCGGGAGGCGTCGCTCACGGGCCGGGACTGCACAGCGGACCGAGGATCCCACGTTCTTCTGCAAGCGTTGCGGATTACAGCACAAGCCAAAGCAATGCCCAGCGTTTGGTAAAGTATGCTCCAACTGCCATGGAAAGAATCATTTTGCCAAGCAATGCTTCACCAAAAGAAAGGAAGGAAAGAAAGGCAAAAACGTGAATGTAGTCGAAGACACAGACTTAAGTGACACTTTCTTTGTGGGCATCGTTGACTGTGAAAATGAAGAAGAAAAAGTCAACAGCATTACCAATGAGGACAAGTGGATCACTCCTCTGCTGGTTAACGGGACTATCGTCACTATGAGACTGGACACTGGTGCAAAAGCTAACCTCATTAGCATGTCTGATGTAAAGGAAATGCAGGTTAAGCCACACATATACAGAAAGAAATCAGGGTTGAAAGATTACAATGGGCAACCCATACAGTGTTTTGGTACCTGTAAACTGAATGTTGTTGTTAAAGGTAAAGTGCACAATGTAAACTTTTCTGTTGTGAATGAGAAATGTGAATCACTGTTGGGTGATAAAAGCTGTGAAGAGCTAGGGTTAGTGAAAAGAGTGTACTGCATTGAATCAGATTCCAAGTGTGACACTAACGCTATTGTGCAAAACTTTTCTGATGTGTTCAAAGGTTTTGGCACACTGCCCTTTACATATAAAGTCCAGCTAAAAGAAGGCGCCCAACCAGTTGTGCACGCACCACGTAGGGTCCCAGCTCCACTGCGTGAAGCCCTCAAACGAGAACTGGACAGGATGACCAACTTGGGCGTGATCAAAAAGGTGCAGGAGCCCACAGACTGGGTCAACTCGATGGTCGTCACAAAGAAAAAGAATGGTGAGTTGAGAATGTGCATGGACCCAAAAGATCTAAATGAGAACATTAAGCGCGAGTACTACCAAATCCCCACACGTGAGGAAATAGTCAGTGAGATGGCAGGAGCTAACTACTTCACAAAGCTCGACGCTTCTCAGGGTTTCTGGCAGTTAAAACTGGATGAGAGCAGCACTAAGTACTGTACTTTTAACACACCTTTCGGTAGATACTGTTTTCTTAGGCTGCCATTTGGAATAAAATCTGCACCAGAAATATTCCACAGAGCGATGGAACAGATCATTGAAGGCCTAGAGGGAGTCAGAGTTTACATAGATGACATTATTGTATGGGGCTCGACTCTCCAAGAGCACAACCAGAGACTTAACAAAGTGATGGAGCGCATTCAGAAGTACGGGCTGAAACTCAATAGAGCCAAGTGTGAGTTTGCAGTACAAGAGATTCTCTTCCTCGGAGACAAACTCACAGCTCAAGGCATACAACCAGATGGCGATAAAGTGAAAGCAATACTGAACATGCCAAGACCAACAGACAAAACGGGCGTGTTACGCATCATGGGAATGGTAAATTTCATAGGCAAATTTATTCCCAACCTCACAGCAAAGACGTCATGCATCCGAGAGCTCTTACACAACGACTGTGACTTTAAATGGGCCGAAAAACATGAGCAAGAGTGGCAAAGACTTAAGCAAACTCTTACCAGAGCACCAGCATTAGCCTACTATGACCACCGGAAAAAGCTCAAAGTGTCAACTGACGCGTCCAAAGATGGCATCGGAGCAGTGCTCCTACAGGCAGAAGGAGAGTACTGGAAACCAGTAGCCTATGCGTCAAGGGCTATGACAAAGTCTGAATGCAAATATGCCCAGATTGAAAAGGAGTGTTTAGGCGTTTCCTACGGGCTGGAGCGGTTTCACAGTTATGTCTATGGACTGCCGTCTTTTACTGTGGAAACTGACCACCGCCCACTCGTCTCCATTATCAAGAAGAATCTTAACGAAATGTCCCCACGGATCCAACGCCTAATGATGAAAATGCAAAGGTACGATTTTGAACTGGTTTATACACCGGGAAAGCACCTGATACTCGCAGATGCCTTGTCCAGAGCACCTGCTGAAAAGTGTCTGAGTTCCACAGATGAGGATATTGAAAATCACATCAACATGGTGTCGTGTGCTCTGCCAGTATCTGACACAAAGTCGAAACAAATAGCTGAGGTGACATCACAGGACACCGAGCTACAGCGTGTCATTCAGAACATGGACGAGGGATGGCCTGCAGGATCTTGCCCTCGCTATTACCATGTCAGAGGAGATCTCAGTTTTGTTGATGGACTATTACTGAAGAAAGGAAGAATAGTCATCCCTGAGGCTCTAAGACCAGATTTGTTAAACAGGATACATGAAGGACACCTTGGGATTGAAAAATGTAAAAGGAGAGCAAGGGAGTCAGTGTACTGGCCTGGACTAAACAAAGACATCGAGACGCTTGTGAGTAGTTGTGAAACGTGCCAGAAACACCGAAGTAAACAAAGCAAAGAGCCAATGGTGATATCTGAAAGTCCTGCATCCCCTTGGCACAAAGTAGGGATAGACCTGTTTCACCTTAAAGGCAAAGACTACTTAGTAGTCATGGACTACTTTTCCAACTTTCCAGAAATGGCACTACTCTCAAGCACTACATCAGCCTGTGTGATCACTCATACCAAATCCACATTTGCTCGGCATGGCATCCCACACCTTGTGGTGACAGATAATGGACCATGTTTCAGTAGCAGGGAATGGCAGCAGTTTGCAGAACAGTATGAATTTCGGCATGTGACGTCAAGCCCACACTATGCACAATCAAATGGACAAGCAGAAAAAGGCGTCCACATTCTGAAGCAACTGCTTAAGAAAGCTGCAGACAGCAACTCAGATCCATACTTGGCTCTACTCAGTTACCGCGCCTCTCCACTTCAGTGCGGACTGTCACCTGCTGAGCTACTAATGAACAGAAAGCTGCGTACAACGCTTCCCAGCTACCCAAATGCTACTTCACAAAGGAAAGATACAAAACTCAGAAACAAGCTTGAGAAGCAGAAACTGAAACAAAAGACATTCTATGACACTTCAGCCAAACCACTCTCTCCACTGGCCAACAACGACCCAGTTAGGATCGAGGATGCATCTGGCTGGAACACTAAAGGAGTTGTATTACAGGAAGTTGCTCCAAGATCATTCACAGTGAGAACCGAGGATGGACAGGTGCTCAGGCGCAATCGCCGCAGTCTCCTCAAGACTCCACAAGCACCTGGTGGGCCCAATAATGCTCACCCAGAATCTCCCACAACCACACCTCTTATGAACTGTGAAGCAAATGTTCCACCTGACAAAGATGAACCGAGAAGATCAAAACGAGAAATAAAGAAACCAAATAGGTTGGACTTATAAAAAAAAAAAAAAAAAAAAAAAAAAAAAAAAAGCAAAAAGCAAAGAATAAGAAAAATGTAACAGATGTTAATTTCTTTGGGCATGTTGATTCAGGGAGAACTGAAATTTGTGTTTTGTATTAGTCCATTCATACTGAATACATATACACTGTTTTGCATCAATGTTTATTAATGTTTATTCACCTCAAAGAAAGGGGGATGTAATGATCAGTGTTTACCACTAGGCGTCGCTGCTACCTTGTTACCGCTTGTTGGAATGATGCACTCAGTAGAATAAGAAACGGCCAACATGGGAGCCGATGTGAAAGTGTCTGTGTGAGCTGCCGCTAAAAAATAAAGATACGTTGGTTCAGCTGCAAGTCTCTTCTCTCCTCAACGAACACGAACACAACAGTTACGACCTGACCAATCAGCGGCGACCAGTCTGTTAACGTCACAACACGGCACAGCTCAGCACTGCTGTACCCTGCCCTGGAGCGGGGCTGAGAATCGCGGCTGTTAAACCGTGTTGGGGCTTGTGGAAAAGCGTACAAAGCTTGCTGAGCCGTCCCGTGTCGCGCTAAAGCGTGCTAGTGGAAAAGGCCCTTTAGTGTTCAGCAGTCTGATGGCAGAGGGGAAGAAGCTGTTCATGTGACGGGAGGTTTTAGTCTGGATGGACCGAAGTCTTCTACCTGAGGGGAGGGGGGCAAACAGTACGTGACCAGGGTGTGAGGGATCGGCTATGATCCGGCCAGCACGCCTCCGGGTCCTGGAGATGTACAGATCCTGGAGAGATGGGAGCTTGCAGCCGATCACCTTCTCAGCAGTGCGCACGACGCGCTGCAGCCTTAGTCTGTCCCTGGCAGTGGCTCCTGCATACCACACAGTTATGGAGGTGGTGAGGATGGACTCGATGATGGCTGTGTAGAACTGCACTAACATCTTGGTGGGTAGCTTGAGCTTCCTCAGCTGCCGCAGGAAGAACATCCTCTGCTGGGCCTTTTTGATGAGGGAGCTGATGGTCGGCTCCCACTTGAGGTCCCTGGTGATGGTGGTGCCTAGGAAGCGGAAGGAATCAGCAGTGGTGATGGGAGAGCCTGTGAGGGTGAGGGGGGGCAGAGGGGTTGTGACTTTCCTGAAGTCCACAATCATCTCCACTGTCTTCAGAGCGTTCAGCTGCAGGTTGTTGTTGTTGCACCAGGACGCCAGCTGGGCCACCTCTCTCCTGTAGGCGGACTCGTCGCCGTTGGAGATGAGCCCGATGAGGGTGGTGTCGTCCGCAAACTTGATCAACTTGACAGACTGGTGGCTGGAGGTGCAGGAGTTGGTATAAAGGGAGAAGAGTAGGGGGGAAAGTACACAGCCCTGGGGTGATCCGGTGCTGATGCTAGCAGAGTCTGAGACAGTCTTTCCCAGCCGCACATGCTGCCTCCAGTCCGTCAGGAAGTCGGTGATCCACCTACAGAGGGAGTTAGGCATGTTGAGCAGGGACAGCTTGTTCTGGAGCAGAGCGGGGCGGATGGTGTTGAATGCGGAGCTGAAGTCCACAAACAGGATCCTGGCGTAGGTTCCCGGGGAGTCCAGGTGCTGCAGGATGGAGTGGAGGGCCAGGTTGACTGCGTCGTCTACAGACCTGTTGGCTCGGTAGGCAAACTGCAGCGGGTCCAGGAGAGGGGTGGTGATGGACTTGAGGTGGGACAGGACCAGGCGCTCAAAGGACTTCATGACTACAGAGGTGAGCGCTACAGGTCTGTAGTCATTAAGTCCAGTGATCCGTGGCTTCTTGGGGACAGGGATGATGGTGGAGGATTTGAGGCAGAGCGGCACGTGGCATAGCTTAAGGGAGGTGTTAAAAATGTCTGTCAAGACAGGAGCCAGCTGTTTCGCACAGTGTCTCAGGGTGGAGGGAGACACGCCGTCCGGACCGGGGGCCTTGCGCGGGTTCGGTCTGGAGAACTGTTTGAGCACATCCTGCTCACTGATGATAAGGGCAGGGGGGGAGGAGGGGGGGGGGGCGCCTTTGATGAAGTAGGGATCGTGGAGGCTGTGGAGCTGGAGAAAGGGGGGGAGTTGGACACAGATGACGAGGTGTCAAAACGGGCATAGTGTTGGGACAGTCTTTGACAAAGGGCTTTGTCATCCTGACCTTTAGGAGCCTGAGGCCGATAGTTGGTGATTTGCCTCAGTCCTCTCCACACAGAAGCAGAGTCATTAGCAGTGAACTGCTGCTGGAGTCTCTCAGAATACACAGATTTAGCTCTCTTCAGCTCTCTGTTAAACCGATATTTAACCTCCCTGTAGCAGTCCCTGTCTCCACTTTTCAGCGCTGCTTCCTTCTCCTTCCTGATCTGTCTGAGTTTAGCTGTGAACCAGGGCTTGTCATCAGAGAACCTCACCCTGGTGCGCGTTGGAAGAATGTCCTCCTCACAAAAGTGGATATAAGAGTTCACAGTGTCCGTGTATTCATCCAGATCATGCGTGGCTCCTTTAAACATGCCCCAGTCAGCCATGGCAGAGGAACAAAGTAGTGACGCGGACGTGCGCGCGCTCCTGTCTGGACCAACAGGGTTAAGACTGGAGGAAAGGGGTTTACGTGACGGTGTACCCCCCCTAATCTGCGACGTGTCAACCGGCCGACCTCGCCCGGTAGTCCCAGCTGCATGGCGCCGCCGCATTTTTGACTCGGTTCACTCCCTCGCGCACCCAGGGGTGCACGCCTCGGTTAAAATGGTCGCCGAAAAGTTTGTTTGGCCAGGCCTGCACAAAAATGTAAAGGAATGGGCAAAAACTTGCATGTCTTGTCAGCGCGCCAAAATACACAAACACACAAAAGCTCCTCTAGAGCCTTTTCGAATCCCAGCCAGAAGGTTTGACCACGTTCATGTCGACCTCGTGGGCCCACTACCTTCGTCTCAAGGTTTCACACACCTGTTAACAATGATAGACCGCACTACGCGCTGGCCTGAGGCAGTCCCTTTGGCGTCAACCACAGCTGCGGAAGTCGCTCGCGTTTTTTTAACAAACTGGGTGGCACGTTTCGGCGTCCCATCGGACATCACGTCCGATAGGGGGCCTCAATTTGTCTCAGAGCTGTGGTCAGCCATGGCCAGCAGCTTAGGAGCGACAATTCACCACACCACCGCATATCACCCTCAGGCAAATGGGTTATGCGAGCGTTTTCACAGATCTTTAAAGGCCGCCCTCAGGGCCTCACTAACGGATACAGATTGGGTGAATAAACTTCCCTGGGTTTTATTGGGGTTGCGTTCTGCCCCTAAAGAGGATCTAGACGCCTCCCCAGCAGAATTAGTTTTTGCACAACCTCTCAGACTCCCAGGTGAGTTTTTACCAGAGCATCCAGAGCCTGGGCATCTTCCAGCCCTGAGGCCCTTAGGCAGCACCGGACCGGACACGCTCCCCGGACCGGCACATCACTCTTTTCCACGGGCTTTTGTCCCCCAAGCTTTAAAAAATGCCGAGTTCGTTTTTGTTAGACACGAAGCTTTAAAATCAACCTTCCGTCCACCATACGACGGACCATTCAGAGTGCTGGAACCTGGTGATAAGCATTTTGTGCTTGATTTAGGGGACAGAAAAGAAACAGTCAGCATTGACAGACTTAAACCTGCCTTCTTGTTGAGTGACGAATCTGCACGGGTGGCGAGAGCACCTCGGCGGGGTAGACCCCCCAAGAAAAAAAACTCAGCCCCCCTGCAGGGAACAAATAACCACTCTCATCCCCAAGCTGCAGATTCCTTACAGGATGGTCCCACCAGGACGCCAAAGCGGACCTACAGCAGATTCGGGAGAAGATTAAAACCCAGACGGCACAGGGACTGATGCAAATTGACAAAGAGTTGTTAACTATGTTATCAGATTGTGCCGTGACAGTTTTAAGGCTGATTTGTGATATTACTATACTGTTGTTGTTACCACTGAATTTTCTACAGGAGCATGACTGCTGGAAAGATTCTTCCTTGTTTTCCCTGTCAAGAGGTTTAACAGTATAATATGTCATAGAGATTATCTTAAACTGTAAACTTAATTTGATTGTCCTTTTCTTAGTCGTTTGGGGGGGGCTGTGGCTTATATTAATCATATATTCCATACCTACATATGTATAGACATATTAGAATGTTTAGTGATTACATATGTGGAATGACCTCACGCCTCAGAACAGGACAAGAGGTCTCAACCGCCAGCGAGGATCAAAGAACAGACGGAGTCGCAGCGGTGGAGACCGGATCGAACTCCCTGACCACCCAGGGTCAGGTGGAGGAGACGGAGGACAATGGAGGGGGGATTATGTTAATGCGGGATGTCGGCTTTGATATGCAATGTCTTTTGTTGAGTGTAGGTATAAGTATGAAGGTCTGACTGCGCTCGACCTCTTATTCTGTTTCTGCACTGAGATGAGACTTGTTAGGGAGGTGAAGCTGATATTAAACTTTGATTTATAAAATCACATCGCTTCTTCATTCCAAGCTCCCTACAGCCGTTAGTTAGCTCCGCTGCTAAAATGCTAATGCTATAAACAAATAAAAGCTCTGAGATATATCAATGTCTCCACCGTAATAAAGTCTGTTGCATTTTGTTAACATTGTGGAGACATGAATAACCAGGCCAAGCGTTCACAGTATAAGGGACTTTATCTCACTCCATCTCTCTCACATCCACCAGAGTCAAAAGAATTAACACACAGGTTGCAATCACTCCCTTTTATCACCCCACATCTCCACTACGAGAGGTGCTGCATTTACATATTAATCCCCCATTATTCTCTCTGTCCCCCAGCACCTTTGATCCGCTAAGCTGTTCAGTCTGAGGGGAAAACTACTGTGTGGGTTGCCCACACCATAAGTTGGACATAATCAAATTTACTTTAAAGCAGACGTAGAGTCTCGTCAGAGCCACAAAAAACCACAACACTGTGCTTGGGTGTTTTAATGTTGGGGTAAAACAGACGGCTGCAGCCATCTGTTTTACCCCGAAATTAAAATGCTCATGTTGCTGTCATGCTACGAATGCTTGTTATTCAACTGAACACATACAGACATTTTCTGACAATTGTTCAAAATTTTATTGATCTATATTTTGTGATAATTCAAAAATTAATTCATGCTGAAGCTGCTAATATCAAGTCCATATCGTTCCAAGGCAGTGCAACGAATGCAAAAAAAACCCCAAACTATTTGAAATCTTTCTTAAATTGTCAAGCTTTAAAAAGCAAACTGTTACTATTTTTTTATTTATTATTTTATTTCATGCAGCCTTGCATGTGGTGACATATGTAAACGTCAGATCTGTGACATTCACACGAGTGAAAACATACCTGGTGTGCTGTGTCTGTATCACCAGTCACACCAACAGTCCTTTTTAGTGTTCAGTGCATGATCTACTCATTGCTGTTGAAGCCACAGATTTAGCTGTGCTTATTTGTGAGGAGCCTCACACCACAAACAGCAGCAAGTACCAGAACTACGCAAAAACATTCAAAAATACAAAAACTACAAGTGCTGAAATTAGCTGCCACTTGACTGCAAAACAGGTATGTGGACTATACATTAAAACAAATTTGAAACACTTTAAAAACACTATTTTAAATGCCCCACTGCTCCACCCTTGCTGACTGATTTAACACTACTTCAGCTGAAACCGGAAGTTGCCCCCATAATCGTTTCTGCAGCAGCGCCCTCAGGAATAAGGTGGCTAGATTTAGATTTTTAAAAGTGCTAGTGACAACATTCTGACCTCCTGACCAGTAGGTGTCACACTTACTCTTGCACCAACTAGTTGGTAGAGACAGGTGAGATCAACCTGGTTATGCTATTGGCTGTGACCAGCTGTGACATCTTTACTGGCCATAGAAATGTAAACAGTAGATGGGACATGGCTAGCCACCTGGCTATTTAAATTCTATATATATAGCTTACTTCTATGATTACAATAAATACATCGAACAACTGCTTGTGTATTCTGTTATAACAATGCTGAAGGTGCTATCAGCCATTATAACAGGAAAATGTTAGCCATGTCCTATTTAGTTTATCATATATCTATGTTACTGGCCACTGGAATCTCCAGTAAAAAAAATTTTAAAAGAATTTTTGATCAATATATAATTTTTTTCAAGAATATAAAGGCTTTAATTCTGTACCTTTTTGAACATTTTGTTGATGTATGTATTTATTTTTTCAAATCTATGTTTTCATGAAAATACAATCCGTTCACCTTTAAGGCTTAAAGTTTAGTTCATACAACGGAGTGCAATTTGTGCTTAAGATAAAAAGCTAACATTGTATAGAAATGCAAAGCTATAGTTAACAAATTGCTAACTACTACTGGCTAACTGTTATAACTGATATATGCAGACTACATAGTCTAAATGTTTAAAATAAGTTTCCTGATGTTTTGTCCTGAAGAGAAGACCTTGCTGGCCCTGATGACGGGCACAGATGCAGGAATCTGAGATGCACCATGAAATGTGCTACAAATATCTCCACGCTGGATTATTCCACGGATTAAAAGTCACAGCAGAGCGTGTGAGCAGACAGCAGAGAGGATGCTGCCGACACATGGGTTGATCACACGTTTTTTTTTCAGCCAAAGATGCTGTTACTAGAGTTAATTCGTTGTCTCACTCGGGGACTCATTAAAGCCCAGTGCTCGCGCTGCCATTATGTGGGCAAACCAAAACTGAGTAAATGTTGTCCCTTACCCTTGAAAACAGAGACTCATTAAAAGACATGAGAGCAAACGAGAGCCCAACAGGAGCAGGCGCCTGTGTGAGTGAGTGTGGCCCATTTTTGGCAGGAATTAGGGCTGGCCTATGAACTGAGGCGGGATATGGATGGAGGCCACACGTGTCAAATGTGCCAAATAAAATCACATTAATAATGTCAGTGAAATCAAATTGAATCAAGCTGAATCGACAGCTGAAGTGGATCTCTGTCCCGCAGTCATGACGCAGTGGGGTCAGCTCTTCTTGTGATAGAAGACGACGGTGGTGGTGTCTTCTTATTGGTGTTGTCCTGTGAATTGTCTATTTATTTTATAATTTTAAAAGGGATTGGTGACAAAGGTCACCCCTGGCAAAATCCAACTCTCATAGGAACGAATTTGCCTGATTGTTGGCATGGTTAGCACTGCGGCAGCACAGCAACTCACCCTTGGCCGGGGAATCCTGGGTTCGATCCCAGCCCCCAACCAACAGTGATCTGTGTGGAGTTTGCATGTTCTCCCCGTGTCTGCGTGGGTTTACTCTGGGATTTCTCCGGTTTTCTCCCACATGCCAAAAAACATGCAAGTTAGATTAACTGGCATCAAAATTGGGGATTCTAAATTGTCCTTAGGCATGACTGTGAGAGTGAATGGTTGTCTGTCTCTCTGTGTTGGCCCTTTGATGGACGGGTGATGTGTCCAGGGTGTACCCTGCCTCCCGCCCAAAGATGCTGGGATAGGCTCCAGCCCCCCTGGAACCTGAAAAGGATTATGCGGAAGAAGATGGATGGATGGATGGATGGATGGATGTTGGCAATATGACCCAAACTCTTGAAAAGGTCATAAAGAGACCAGATAGCTCATAGCAACGTCCCCGAAATCCCCTACACCCAAAGCACCTCCAACAAGAGGGGACATGGTTGAAAACTTTCTCCAAGTCTCACAAAATACATTTAGACTGGTTGAGCAAACTTCCACAAACCCTTGAGGATCCTTGAGAACATGAAGAAGAGTTTGTCTGATGTGCCACAACCAGGACAAAAACCACATCGCTCCTCCTGAATCTGAGGTTCAATGAATAAATTTGTAAATATAAGAAAAATAGTCAGATGTGCATGACAGTTCAATTACAAAAACTGCAAAGCTATAAGAAAAAAAGGGTAATAAATACCTCAAATTTACAAGAAAAAAGGTCACAGATTAACAGGAAAAAAAACTGCAAATCAACAGCAAAAGATCACAAATGTATAAAAAAAATTATTTTCAAATGTATATTTTCAAAAAAGTAGGGTAACCTGCTACAGAGAAGCAGCCCGACAGCATGATGTGGTCACCACCATGCTTCATGGTGGGATACTGCATTTGTAGTGATGTGGAGTGTTTGGTGTCTACCAAGTATAGCATTTGCTGTGATTGCCGAAAAGCTCCATTTTGTTGTCATCAGACCAAAGAACCTTCCAGTTGACCCTTCTGTCAACTGGACTCTCATGCCCTGATAGATTCACTCTTCATTTCTCCAGAATATTCAAAGCTGGTAAAAACAAAAACAAAAACAGAAGAAAAAAAAACAAACGGCATTTTATACTGCCCTAGTTTATTGTTGATCACATTCTTCAGCTTTCTGTTCTTAGAGATCAGGTGACGCTTGGTCAATAAAATTCATAACAGGTGTGTTTGAATTGAGTGGTGGCCTAATCAAACCAGTAAAATGAAGAAAATGCTCATAAAACAGCCTTATGTTCCCAGTCCAGATGGAGGCTCTCAAACAGTTTTTTATGCAGCACATTTCTTAGAAAACTATTTCAGTTTTGTTTTTGTTTTTTTTAAATCTCATGATAACTTACTCATGAGAGGAATCAGCTGCTCCTAAATCCTCTTCAACTTTGGCATTTCTGAACTCCCGTGACTCAGTGTTCACTTTCTGACTCATTGTCGACGACTCGGTCTAGAGGTGTGGAGGTAAAGCGTCAGAATGAAGTGAAGCTTTTCTCAACTTAAGTGTCATCTTTATATAACCAAGTTTGTAAACTGATTTTTTTTTTCTCATTACCCCTGCATGTAGGGACGTTTCTCGCTTTTTGGGGGCACGAGTCAACATTGTATTGGGGAGGGCCCTATGGAAAGAGTTCAAAACCCTTAAAAAGACTTTTCTTTCCCAACAAAAACATAAACATAAGTCATTGTCTAGACTAGTGCATGCCCGTAAAAAGCAAGTATTCCTGTCTGAAACAGGTAGCCCAATCAGGCTTTACAGGCCCAAATGTAGGCTGTGTTTGAAAGTGGATTACAGAGGTGTAGCTTATATGTAGGCAATCACACATGTTAGACTGACAAATATGAAAGGGATTGAACTGAGATTTATTTGATTGTGTGAATATTAATTACAGAATAATTGAAAATGAATGGGACATCCGATATTAACCACTGTTTAAGAACCACTTGTTTATTTTTTTTGTCAGATCATTTAAGGGATAAGGACCTGTACTTATATAGCGCTTTCAAGTCTCAAAGACCACTCAAAGCGCTTCACTAGTACTAACCCTCTATTCTAAGGGCTTATAGGAGACCGATATCTAGGGACAATTTAGAACAACCAGTTAACCTAACATGCATGTCTTTGGATTGTGGGAGGAAACCGGAGCCCCCAGAGTAAACCCACGCAGCACAGGGAGAACATACAAACTCCACACAGAGAGGTTCCAACTCCTGCCAGCCTGGGGATTCAAACCTGGAACCTTCTAGCTGTTAGGCAACAGTGCTAACCACTGCGCCACCGTGCCGCCCGTTTATCTGTGTGATCTCTTATGAGTTATAGTCATAATAGTGTATCTTGCGCTTCGGGGAATGGGAGTTGTTCGTTCATCATTATAATTTAGTTTATATGTGTAGTTTATAGTCTATCGTCAATAAACTCATGCAGTACTATAACAGGACACATTTACAAATATTTGAGACCCATTGTAGTGCATCCTTTTATATTTTAGCAATATTATAAGTACAAAACACATAACATTATTATTTTTTTTGTATTTGTATTTTGTATACTTAATTGATCCCCAGAGGGAAATTCAGGGCATCCACCTGGATGGATGAGACAGCCATGGTACGGCACCAATCCCGTCACCATTCACACCTAGGGCCACTTTAGAGTCTCCAATTAACCTAACTTGCACGTTTTTTTTTATACACAGAAGAATGACCCGTTTGGCTGCAACTGTTGCATCAGTATTGCCCATTTTTCTGTAAATATTTAAATAAAAATTATTTATTTTGTTATTTAGGCACTTTTGCGTCTATTGTCTTGTTGCATATGTGTCCGCATATGATATGCAGTTGATCTGGCCATTCCACTCCACAATGAAGCAGCAGTAGGGACTGCCATCTACCACTGACCGGGCACATTTACAGATATTTGAGACCCATTCTAGTGCATCCTTTTATATTTTAGGAATATTACAAGTACAAAATGCCGATAGTATACACAGTAGAATGACTTGTTTGGCTGCAACCATTGCATCAGTGCTCCCCATTTGTCAGTAAATATTTGAATAAAAATTATTTATTTCATTATTTGAGCATTTTTGTGTCCAGTTTGGTGACCGGTTGCTGTTTAGTCAAACCGTACATGTGGCCGCATATGATATGCAGTTGATCTGGGCATTCTACTCCACTATTATTAACTTTTAATTTTTAGACAGCCATGCGAGCACACCAAGAGGAGCGCCATCGGTGATGGCGAGTCGTGGTCCTACAAAGGCACTCCCATCTACTGCTGACCAGGCGGGCTGGGCTTGCTTCAGTGCAAAGGACTGCGTTCCACCCACTGTTTCTCTGACACCGGTGTTGGAGAAGGCAGACCCCAGGTCCCTGCTGGCATACCCCAAATTATCATTTAGACGTACGCAATCACTGCAACATTATAGTATAATTTTTTAAGCATTACATCTTCGATATTTTCTCTTTTTTGTCAAATTTGTCGCTTTTCACTTCCTTTTTTTGTTTGCGAAATGCTGTGGTGACTGTCTGGTCATGATGCCGCTTATTATCCAATCAGCATGGCCGTGACATCGTCTATTATCCAGTCAGCACGGAGTCAATCCGACATCCCGCACGCACACACTGAAGGGTATGAAGAGACAGAGCGGTGGCAAAACTTTTATTGATTAAAAACTGCATATTTTGACTGAGTGGCTCCATACTCAGGGATGCACACCCTCGTAACCTCAGCAAAGCACTTACAAAATCTAAGGCCAGTCTGACAAACGGTTCAAGAGATATGCATGGAACAGCAGACAGACACAGAGATTTTGTGCATTTATAGACAGATATACAGAAAATAAAATTAAACCATTATATAGAGTAAAAATTTAACCAGCACACAAAGCAAAGTTGCAAATTAACAAGAAAAAAGTTGCAAGTTTATCAGAATCAGAATCCTTTATTATCATTATACCACAGTACAACAAAATTATGTACAGTCCCCTTCAGTACAAGGAAGAATAAAATAAAATATATACTGTGGGAATGTGAGAATGATGAGACAGATTTCTATCAAAGCATCTTTATTCACATTCACCAACATCTCAACGAAGAAAGAGGACATTACAGGGAACTGTCGTCCTTAAATACCCGGACTCTCACAGTTCACAAGTCACATGCATCACAGATCACATTGCATTATAATTGCCAGTAACAATGCATCTCCTCTCTCTGATATCACCCCCACAGTCTACAATGCATCTCCTCTTTAATCCTTTAATAACACCCCCACAGTCTCAAGCCCTGCATACCAAAGCTAACATCCTTGTGTAACGTGGGTGGTTTTCTGCGTGCTCGTGTTGGTGCAGGAAGTACACAGGCAGGGATTTGTTGCTCACGCTGTCTTTATTCTGGTCAAGTATCAGAAAAAGCACACAATAACAGTCTGCAGCTGCATATGTCACGATCTCCAGCAGTGAAAATCTTTTTCTCTTTTTTTTCTTTAGAAAAAAAAATATAAAAAAAACATATAAAACAAAGCCTACCTGGTCAAGTATCAGAAAAAGCACACAATAACAGTCTGCAGCTGCATATGTCACGATCTGCACACGGACAGTAAAAGAAAATGAATATCTTAACAAAATGAAATGACAGCAAACCATACAGAAGAATGCTGCACTAGCAATAACTGACTAGCTGCTCATTCAACGTGGTCACACATTCACTCGACAATAAAGTTACTATTTTTACTTAGAATAATTTGAAACTTCGTAAATACATGGTAGTAATGCTCATGACCACTCTACAAGATATAAACCTTTGTATGCATGGCTTAACAACATTTAAAGTATAAATATAGCAACAGCTCTATTACATTGCACTTACCTCCAGCAGTGAAAATCTTTTTCTCTGCTGGGGTAAGTGCCGTGTGCAAAGAAAACTATCTATGCAGCTGCGAAATAAAACCACCAGGAGGCTCCAAAAACTATGTAAAAATGAAAAGCACATCTATTTTAAAGAAATTCAAAAAGGCTAAATTCTGACTCTGTTACACCCACCCCCACTGAATTTCGCCCAAAATTACAGATGTGCAACACACTGTGATCACCGCAAGTCAAAAGAAAACATGACATGGTTACACATACTCCAACTTTAAAAGTATCCCCTAAAGGATGAAGTGGAAAGAGAGTGGCGCCAAACTCACTTCCAACTTCTGGAAGTAGGATGCCGTCTACACCCCACACAAACCATCTACACTGTGTACCAAAAGCCACTAGGAAAACAAGAAAATAAAAACTTTCACTATATGACTATCCATGTCACATGCTGACATATACCGTGTGTGTAAAAGAAACTTCTAATCATGAAAATTTGTAACACTGACCTACAAACGGCCTGCATGGATGGGTGTGTGCGAGTAATCTCTTGACTGGACATGGTCTGAATCAGTCTATCAACTGGCTCTATAATGCATCCAAACCTAGACCTCAACCGTGTAGATACACTGGGATTTTCAGGCTGTGTAACAGAAGCTACCGTGACAGCACTCTGTGTGTGACTAGTGTTGTCAGTCTGTGTTATGACAGTCTGTCAGTCTGTCTGTGTATATGTGAGTGCGTCTACCCCACAACTGGCAGTCTGCCCACCCATGTGACTAACATCTCCACTAGAGTTAGTGTTAGTCACGAGACTGAAATCAGAGGCAATGGACAGGCCACTCGGACAGTCTCTCACAGACTTCTCCGGGTCACTCTGAGAGACAGAGAGGCCAGGTCTTCTGCACACAACATCAGATGACTCCACCTGGGATGGTTCAAGGAATGGTGACTGAGCAATCCACTCAACAGTCCTCCCCACAGGGTCCATAGACTCCGGTACAGCAACTGAGTCACGCATCGCACTCTCACCTTGCTTGTGTCCCATCTTTGTTCCCTGAGATCCCGGGCTAGAACACAGATCCACACAATTTTCACTCACACTATCAGGTAAGGAACCATGACTCTCGTCACTTTGGTCTGACAGCTGAGCAGAAGACAAAGATGAAACTGGGTCAGCTAGTACACCTGTGTCGTCTACTGGCAGGAAGTTGACCAGCATCAACAAATTACGATGGACGACCCTCTCCTGTCCCATCTCAGGATTCTGGATCCGGTAAGTGTGAGTGGAGGTGTTGGCATCTACAACAGTGTAAATTGTGGATTCCCATCTGTCAGCTGTCTTTCGTTTCCCTCTCTCTCGCCTGTTAGACACCAAGACTCTGTCGCCCACAGCAATCAATTTCCCTTTTGCTCGACGGTTGTAAAACTCAGCCTGACGACTCTGCTCCTTGTTGACATGTTCTTGAGCAATAGCCATGGCCTCTTGAAGGTCCTTTGTCAGGGACACTACATAGTGGTCATAACTACTGATTTCAGGATCTTTTAGGATGTTCTTGAAAAGGATGTCAACAGGCAGGCGTGGAACCCTACCATACATGAGGTAGAAGGGGGGGTAGTCTGTGGTCTCATGCACTGTACAGTTATACATGAACATTAGAGTCTGGAGATGTCGGGGCCAGTTCCGTTTAGCATCAGGTGAGAGGGTACAAATCATGTTACCCAGTGTTCTATTGAAGCGCTCCACGCTACCATTGCCCATTGGGTGGTACGGTGTAGTCCGGGACTTTCTTACACCGGCAACCTTCAACAGCTCACTGATCAGCTGACTCTCGAATGAAGCACCCTGGTCTGAGTGTGTGAGTTATGTGCACTGCGCTGTGTGTCACCTACATGATGTGCTGGAACATCAGTCTGGCTAGCTCCACCAACAGCACCACTGGACATGAGTGTGGCTGCAATAGACTCCCCTATCTGTGAGCCAAGGCGCGTGATCATATCAGTAAGCTGATGCAATGTGTCATTCTCACCACTAGGCGTTGAATGGTGCGGCCCACCCTGTGACCTCTGCCCCATAGGCGATCCCAGCAGGTCCTGACCTAACCCTGAATCCCTATCTCTCGCAGGCAACACAGGTGAAGCACCCAGATCCATCCCAACCAACCCCCTGGCCGAGAATGACCTCCCATTACACCCATACCTCTCCCAAAAGAGAAGAATTTACCATCAGTATCATCACTAAGCTTAAACTTGCTCGCCATTGTACCATGAAAACAGAGAAAATAACAAATTAAAAAAAACTAACTAGAAAAGCACTCGGAGAGCGCAGACCTCCGCCAAGCGCCACAGTTCCCCCCATACAGTGTTTGTGTTTACGTTTTCAGATTCCTTGACCATGAAAACATATGACTAGCAATTTGATTGACAATGATATGATTAGTATTTCAGTAGTTATTCATGAAAATGACATTTTCCGTAATGGCGGCCACAGTTCCCTACATACATTGTTTGTGTGTACGTTTTCGGCTTCCTTGACCACGAAAACATATGACTAGCAATTGGATTGACAATGATAGGATTAGTGGTTCAGTAGTTATTCGGGAAAATGGCATTTTCCGTAATGGCGGCCACAGTTCCCCCTATACAGTGTTTGTGTGTATGGTACGTTTTCAGATTCCTTGACCATGAAAACATATGACTAGCAATTGGATTGACAATGATAGGATTAGTGTTTCAGTAGTTATTCAGGAAAATGGCATTTTCCGTAATGGCGGCCACAGTTCCCCCCATACAGTGTTTGTGTGTACATTTTCAGATTCCTTGACCATGAGAACATATGACTAGCACTTGGATTGACAATGATAGGATTAGTGGTTCAGTAGTTATTCACGAAAATGGCATTTTCCATAATGGCGGTTTTCTTCTGGACGGTGATCCGGATCACCACCAAAATTTAATCAGTTCTTCCTTGTACCATTTCCAACAACACCTGAAAGTTTCATCGAAATCCGTCCAAAACTTTTTGAGTTATCTTGCTAACCAACAGACAAACAGACAGACAGACAAACAGACAGACAGACAAACAGACAAACCCTGGCAAAAACATTACCTCCTTGGCGGAGGTAATTAAAACAAAATGTCAAATCTGAAAACAAATCCAGAATATTTATTTAGGGGACCTACAGTCCTGAGTACCTCACTACAACCAAAGCAGTAGCACAAACAGCATTCATGGACGTCCACGCAATCCACACAGCTCCCTTGGCAAGGCGATCTGCATCAAGCTGATCTGGATCACAAAGTCACGGCACCTGTGTAACGTGGGTGGTTTTCTGCGTGCTCGTGTTGGTGCAGGAAGTACACAGGCAGGGATTTGTTGCTCACGCTGTCTTTATTCTGGTCAAGTATCAGAAAAAGCACACAATAACAGTCTGCAGCTGCATATGTCACGATCTGCACACAGACAGTAAAAGAAAATGAATATCTTAACAAAATGAAATGACAGCAAACCATACAGAAGAATGCTGCGCTAGCAATAACTGACTAGCTCAGGGGTGGGCAATCACGTGCCATGGAGGGCCATTCTACTGCAGGTTTTCTGTTCCACCCAGTCTCTTCAGCAGGTGTTTTCAGTGATTAGCAATCCTTGAAGGTGATCAGAGCAAACACCTGCTGAAGAGACTGGGTGGAACAGAAAACCTGCAGTGGAATGGCCCTCACTGCCCACCCCTGGACTAGCTGTTCATTCAACGTGGTCACACATTCACTCGACGATAAAGTTACTATTTTTACTTAGAATAATTTGAAACTTCGTAAATACATGGTAGTAATGCTCATGACCACTCTACAAGATATAAACCTTTGTATGCATGGCTTAACAACATTTAAAGTATAAATATAGCAACAGCTCTATTACATTGCACTTACCTCCAGCAGTGAAAATCTTTTTCTCTGCTGGGGTAAGTGCCGTGTGCAAAGAAAACTATCTATGCAGCTGTGAAATAAAACCACCAGGAGGCTCCAAAAACTATGTAAAAATGAAAAGCACATCTATTTTAAAGAAATTCAAAAAGGCTAAATTCTGACTCTGTTACACCTGCAGCTTCCTGTTATCTCCAAGGAAGCTCTGTCTTTGTTCTGATCTAAAATGTGAGGCCTTACATCAGTCACAAAGTAGGTCACATATGTGTGGCCACCACAATACAAAGTTAAAAATTTGCAATAGGCAAATATAAATAAGAACAAATATAAAAACTATATAAAAGATAAGATAAGATAAGCCTTTATTAGTCCCACAATGGGGAAATTCCAGGATTGCAACAGCACAGGGATAGCAACACTCAAGAGCAATAATTTAGAAGATAAGAAAATAAGAGCAGTGAATATACATATGTACACATAAAATATACAGTGGGGTAAAAAAGTATTTAGTCAGCCACCAATTGTGCAAGTTCTCCCACTTAAAAGATGAGAGAGGTCTCCAATTTTCATCATAGGTATACCTCAACTATGAGAGACAAAATAAGAAAAAAAAAATCCAGAAAATCACATTGAAGGATTTTTAATGAATTAATTGGTAAATTCCTCGGTAAAATAAGTATTTGGTCAATAACAAAAGTTCATCTCAATACTTTGTTATATACCCTTTGTTGGCAATGACAGAGGTCAAACGTTTTCTGTAAGTTTTCACAAGGTTTTCACACACTGTTGCTGGTATTTTGGCCCATTCCTCCATGCAGATCTCCTCTAGAGCAGTGATGTTTTGGGGCTGTCACTGGGCAACACAGACTTTCAACTCCCTCCAAGATTTTCTATGGGGTTGAGATCTGGAGACTGGCTAGGCCACTCCAGAACCTTGAAATGCTTCTTACGAAGCCACTCCTTCGTTGCCTGGACGGTGTGTTTGGGATCATTGTCATGCTGAAAGACCCAGCCACGTTTCATCTTCAATGCCCTTGCTGGTGGAAGGAGGTTTTCACTCAAAATCTCACGATACATGGCCCCATTCATTCTTTCCTTTACACGGATCAGTCGTCCTGGTCCCTTTGCAGAAAAACAGCCCCAAAGTATGATGTTTCCACTCCTATGCTTCACAGTAGGTATGGTGTTCTTTCTCCTCCAAACACGACAAGTTGAGTTTTTACCAAAAAGTTCTATTTTGGTTTCATCTGACCATATGACATTCTCCCAGTCCTCTTCTGGATCATCCAAATGCTCTCTAGCAAACTTCAGACGGGCCTGGACTTGTACTGGCTTAAGCAGGGGGACACGTCTGGCACTGCAGGATTTGAGTCCTTGGCGGCGTAGTGTGTTTCTGATGTAGCCTTTGTTACTTTGGTCCCAGCTCTCTGCAGGTCATTCACTAAGTCCCCCCATGTGGTTCTGGGATTTTTGCTCACCGTTCTCATGATCATTTTGACCCCACGGGGTGAGATCTTGCGTGGAGCCCCAGATTGAGGGAGATTATCAGTGGTCTTGTATGTCTTCCATTTTCTAATAATTGCTCCCACAGTTGATTTCTTCACACCAAGCTGCTTACCTATTGCAGATTCAGTCTTCCCAGCCTGGTGCAGGTCTACAATTTTGTTTCTGGTGTCCTTTGACAGCTCTTTGGTCTTGGCCACAGTGAAGTTTGGAGTCTGACTGTTTGAGGTTGTGGACAGGTGTCTTTTATACTGATAACGAGTTCAAACAGGTGCCATAATACAGGTAACGAGTGGAGGACAGAGGAGCCTCTTAAAGAAGAAGTTACAGGTCTGTGAGAGCCAGAAATCTTGCTTGTTTGTAGGTGACCAAATACTTATTTTACTGAGGAATTTACCAATTAATTCATTAAAAATTCTTCAATGTGATTTTCTGGATTTTTTTTTTTCTCATTTTGTCTCTCATAGTTCAGGTATACTTATGATGAAAATTGGAGACCTCTCTCATCTTTTAAGTGGGAGAACTTGCACAATTGGTGGCTGACTAAATACTTTTTTACCCCACTGTATATACACAGTGCGGTGCATTGTAGCTAGATGCAATAAACAGCATAACCGTCTACTTAGTTATCCTACATAGTATGAATATGTACCCATACATATTGCCACCCTCCATAGTGACTGATATTGTCCTAGTTGTATACTGGAGGGGACCATTTGTGTAAGTCTGTTGCATCTTTTGCATTCAGTACTATTTATCTCTGCGAGCAGCCCTGCTTAGGTTATACAGTCTGACAGCCGTAGGTAGGAAGGACCTGCGAAACGTCTCGGTCGCACACCTAGGATGATGTAGTCTGCTGCTAAATGAGCTCCTCAGTGCGTTCAGTATGTCCTGCATGGGGTGGGACTCGGACTCCAGCAGAGATGACAGTTTAGCCACCATCCTTCTCTCTCCTATCTCCTCCACTGGATCAAGGTGCTGCCCCAGGACAGAGCTAGCTTTCTTGATTAGTTTGTTCAGTCTCTTCCTATCGGCTGCTGTAATGCCGTGGCCCCGGCACACCACTCCAAAAGTGATGGCTGATGCCACTGCCGTGTCGTAGAATGTCTTCAAGAGCACCCCTTGTACACCAAAAGACCTGAGCCTCCTCAGTAGGAACAGCCTGAGTTGTCCCTTCTTGTAGGGTGCGTCGGTATTGTGTGACCAGTCTAGTTTATTGTTCAGATGAACACCCAGGTACTTGTAGGATGTCACCATCTCAATGTCTGTTCCCTGGATGTTTACTGGTGCTGTGAGGGGTTGTCCTTGCCTGCGGCAGTCCACCACCAGCTCCTTAGTTTTCCCCGCATTGATCTGGAGGCAGTTCCGATGGCACCAGTCCACAAAGTCCTGGATAAGTCCTCTGTACTCAGCCTCATCTCCAGATGAGGCCAACGATCGCAGAGTCATCAGAGAACTTCTGTAGATGGCAGTGTGTTGTGTTGTGTGATGAAAGTATATGCAGCTTTATGTACAGTATATGTCTCTGTATTGATTAAAAGCTGCAAATTCACATGCTGTTTAATAATGCAATGGCCCTATAGGGTATGTGCTATTTTTCAGTCTATTTGTCTTTGCTTTTATTGCCCATTACCGACTGCCTGAGGGTAGCAGCTGGAACAGGTGATGTGCTGGATGGGATGATGTCCTTCAGAATACTCTTGAGTTTGGCAGCGGGACTTGTACAACTCCTCTAAGAGAGGAGAGCACATCCAATGATCTTTTGTGCTGTGTTGATGATCCTCTGGAGAGCTGTCTTTTCCTGGCCAGTGCAGCTAGCAAACCACGCTGAGATACAGTAAGTTAATACACTTTCGACAGAGCATCTATAGAAGGACACCAGCAACTCCTTAGCTAGGGTATTGTTTTTTAAGACCCTTAGAAAGTGCCGTCGCTGTTGTGCCTTCTTGATCAACACCATGGTGTTGGTTTTCCAGGTTAAGTTGTCATCAATGTGCAGTCCTAAGAACTTAAAGTCAGAAACCCTTTCCACTCTTTTATAAGAAAAAACAGTTGAATATAATTTTAATTCTCCCTCCGGCTTGGGGCCCAACGGATGGATGGATGGTAGGGCTGCAACGATTAGTCGACATTGTCGACAACGTCAATCATGAAAGTTTGTCGATGCAAAATTTTATTGTCAATGTGTCATTTAATTTTAAAGTTTATGGACATGCTGCGGAAATGTTCAGTAATGCACTACCGGAAACTGTTGTGGGCAGTAGTGCTTCTGTTGTCTGACATGCCTGAACAATTTAGAAAGATAAACACGGAGGAGCTTAAAAAAAGCGAGACCCAAACTTTCAAAAGTATGAGAACATTGTACTGAAAATAAAGAAACAAAACAAATAAAATGCAGACTCTGCAAAGCAGACTTATCACGGCAACCACGTTTACTGCTGCTTCTGCTTCAGGGCCGTGCAGAGACCATTTGAGGAGCAGGGGCTCAACTTTCAAAAAAGGGGCACATGAAGCAAGATTTGTTCATTTAAGATAAGATAAGCCTTTATTAGTCCCACAATGGGGAAATTCCAGGATTGCCACACCACAAGGATAGCAGCACTCACAGCAATAGTAAATAAGATAAGATAAGAATTGGTTAGCCAAAGCAGTAAATAAATATACAGTACATATGTACATAGTTTTATGCACAGCACAAGAGCATTGCAGCTAGATGGTATCAACAGCATAACAGTTTGTTAAATTACCCTGCAGAATATAAATATGGACCCAGACAGTATATTTTGTATTTGAATCAACAGTGTTGTTGCCACCCTCAATAATAATTGTAATTGTCTTAGTTGTGTATTGGAGGGGGCGATCTCTATTGTGCAAAGTTGTTATGTTTAGTACACTTAATATGACCTCTACGAGCAGCACCGGTCAGGTTATAAAGTCTGACAGCCGTAGTTAGGAAGGAACTGTGGAACCTCTCCGTCGTGCACTTAGGATGGCACAGCCTACCGCTAAATGAGCTCCTCAGTGCGTTCAGCGTGTCCTGCATGGGGTGGGACTCGGACTCAAGCAGAGATGGCAGCTTAGCTACCATCCTCATCTCTCCTATCTCCTCCACTGGGTCGAGACGTCACCCCAGAGCAGAGCTAGCTTTTTTGATCAGCCTGTTCAGTCTCTTCCTGTCGGCTGCCGTAATGCCACTGCCCCAGCAGACCACTCCAAATGTGATGGCTGATGCCACCACCGAATCGTAGAAGGTCTTCAGGAGTGCCCCTCGCATTCCAAAAGACCTGAGTCTCCTCAGGAGAAACAGCCTGCGCTGCCCCTTCTTGTAGAGTGTGCTGGTGTTGTGTGACCAGTCCAGTTTATTGTTCAGGTGAACACCCAGGTACTTGTAAGATGTCACCATCTCAGTGTCTGTTCCCTGGATGTTTACCAGTGCTAAGGGGGTTGTCCTCACCTGCAGCAGTCCACCACCAGTTCCTTGGTTTTCCTTACATTGATCTGGAGGCAGTTCTGCAGTCACCAGTCCACAAAGTCCTGGATAAGTCCTCTGTACTCCGCATCCTCCCCATCAGAGATGAGGCTGATGATCGCAGAGTCGTCAGAGAACATCTGTAGATGGCAGTGTGGTGTGTTGCGCGAAAATTCAGCAGTGCAGAGGGTGAACAGGAAGGGAGCCAGAACTGTTCCCCAGGGGACACCCGTACTGCAGATGATGGTGCAGGTGCATCTCAATAAATTAGAATGTCAACAAAATGTAAATTTATTTCAGTAAATCAATTCAAAAAGTGAAACTTGTATATTATATAGATTCTTTACACACAGTAATCTTATATCACGGTAACGATATATATTTTCTGTAAATTCTGCAGCTTAGATAATCACATAAAAAGGTCCAGCTTCTTTTTTTTTTTTTTGCTTTTTTTTATATGTACCGTGTTCCATCATAATTTTGCAGTGTTGTTATAAAATATTTTTTAATGTGCATTTGACACTTGATTCTCATAAATATCAGGTTTTTCTTCGAAATCATATATAAATAAAAAGTAAGCATCAACAAGTTAAATATTTCCTAAGCCAGAGGAGAAAAGCAAAAAAAACAAAAAAAAAAAACAGATAACATAACAAACTAGAAAAGCACTCGGAGAGCGCAGACCTCCGCCAAGCGGCACAGTTCCCCCCATACAGTGTTTGTGTGTACGTTTTCAGATTCCCTGAGCATGAAAAGATATGACTAGCAATTGGATTCACAATGATTATTTGTTTATTTGACATGGACAGTGCAATAAACAGACAATTAATGAATGACAATCAATGTGATAGTGATAGGATTAGTGGTTCAGTAGTGTAAAATGGGGCTATAAGGGACGGCGGGTTGATAAGGGACACTTTTCTGGGAAATGTTTTAAATGTAATTCTGCTTTTTTTATTTTGAGCAGGACGCTGAGTTGTGTTGTTATTGTCATATATCCATGAATCCTTCATCAAATCTAGGCGGAAGCAAAATTAAAAAAGCAGAATTACATTTAGAAAAGTGTCCCATATTACCCCGCCGTCCCTTATAGCCCTGTTTTACGGTTGTAAAAGCATTGCCTCCTTGGCGGAGATAATAAACTGAAGTGTTGGTGTGTCCATCTCCTCCACTGACGGATGCAGATTGGTTAGACAGGTTGCCGTGGGTTTTCTATTATATTGGGGTTGCGCTCCACGGCAAAACAGAATTTAGAATCTTCCCCGGCAGAGAGGTCGTTTTTACGCAGCGCCTATAGCTGGGCGGGGAATTTGTGGCAAATAATCGGGCGGCGGACAGGTGGCCGTGTCAGGTTTTGCAGCGTGGCGCAAAAACAGGCACGCTGGCGGGGCCAGGCCAGCAGTGTTTTCCGCGTGCTTTTGTGCCTAGAACGTTGAAGAACGCGGAGTTTGTGTTGGTCAGACACGACGACCAGCGCAATGTGTGCAGCGCCTATGGCTGGCACAGGCACGCTGGTGGGCCCAGGCCAGCAGTGTTTTCCGCATGCTTTTGTGGCTAAAACGTTGAAGAAGGCGGAGTTTGTGTTGGTCAGACACGACGCCCAGCGCCCTCCATTGCGCCTGCGCACATGTTGAAAATGGCCGTATGTCACAGTGTGGAAAAATGCTTTAAAAAATTCCTGTATGCACATGGTGATGCGGATCATCCCCAAAATTTAATCAGTTCTTCCTTGTACCATTTCCAACAACACCTGAAAGTTTCATTGAAATCCATCCAAAAGTTTTTGAGTTATCTTGCTAACCAACAGACAAACAGACAGACAAACAGACAAACACACAGACAAACCCTGGCAAAAACATTACCTCCTCCTGGCCTTTCGGCCTGGCGGAGGTAAAAATGCCTGAAAATGAGAAAATTACCCATGGCTGTCAACTACAGATATAAATTAGCTGTTTGTCAGTGAAAATTTAAGTGTAAACCTGCAGCCTGCCATTCTGGCATTTAACCTGTTTGCTTCTTAGTAAAAATATTTCAGATTGGTGATGATCTAAAAATCAGACACAAAAGGTAATGTAATAAAATACAAGTGATGACTTTAAATTTATTCATTATCAATACTTGACTAATTAAAATGATTAGAAATCATATAAATTACATTAAGAGCCAACTTGCTCCTCCAATCCGTTTTAATGTATTTATTATTTATTTTGTGTGTATGTGCCACCATCATGCACTTTTGCAGCTTTAATAAATTTTTTCAGACAAAACTAAGAAACTCAGCAGTAATTTAAACCAAAGAAATAATGGTTTAAACAATGATACTACATGTTTCCAGTTAGCACAACTTAGCATCGTCATTTAGCCTTTTATAATTAGACATGGTGTTAACATTATTTACTTCCTATTAGCGAATTATCCTCACTAACGCAGCATGATGGAAAATAGTCCCACATCCCTGGCAAACAGGAGTAGCAGCTATCTGAACCGGTAGTTTGGAGTTAGCATTAGCAACCACCGGACTGAAGCCAAGCCACCCACCTCACCTGTTCTGCTGTGTGCACTGCAGAGGAGAGACGGGGCACTGACAAGGAGTGGTGACGAGCGTTACTGAATAAATGGGAGTATGTGCATTTTAAATGATGATATAAACGATAGAGTATTCTATGAAACAACAGACGTTTTTATATCGTCATCCGATATATATCGTCATATCACACAGCCCTACACAGTGATGTATTTTAACTAGGGCTGCACGAATATGGTCAAAATGATGATCATGATTATGTTGATCAATACTGAAATCATGATTTTTAATCTTAATCTTAATCTTAATCTTTAATCTTAATCTTAATCTAATCAGATTACATAAAATTCAAAAAAAAATTTATTCATCCTACTTACCAATTGCTAGATGAAGCCTGCGGCCAAAACACTGGAGCCTCATCCATTTATTTAGAGAAGCTGCCTTGATGGTGTTAGATCCACTGTCTGTTGTTATGCAAACTAGTCCCTCCTCCTGCAGGCTCCAAGATGATTGTGCTTCCCTCAGTCTGTGGGCTATGGCTTCTCCTGTGTAGTCTTGTGGGGAAAATGACATCTGCAAGCATTGACTCTTCATTTTAAAATCTCCATCAATGTAGTGAATTGTCAGGCACAGGTACGTTATTCTGCTTGACCACAGGTCAGTCGTACTTGCAAAGTACTTGACAGTTGTGATAGCCATCTGTATTTTTCATACAGCACATGCAACTTTGGAGAATCACATGGGGATCATGTATTTGGCTTCCAAACCCAGTTCTGACTTACAATTAGGCCCAGAAATATTTGGACAGTGACACAAGTTTTCTTATTTTAGCTGTTTACGAAAACATATTCAGGATACAATTACATAATCAATATGGGCTTAAAGTGCAGACTCTCAGCTGTAATTTGAGAGTATTCACATCCAAATTGGAGCAAGGGTTTAGGAATTACAGCTCTTTAATACGTAGCCGCCTCTTTTTCAAGGGACCAAAAGTAATTGGACAATTGACTCAGAAGGCTGCAAAAAAAAATAACAAGGCTGCATGGGCTCTTCCCTCGTTAACCTGTCATCAATTAAGCAGTTAAAAGGTCTGGAGTTGGTTCCAGGTGTGGCGTTTGCATTTGGAAGCTGTTGCTGTGAACACACAACATGCGATCAAAGGAGCTCTCAATTGAGGTGAAACAGATCATTCTGAGGCTGAAAAAAAAAGAAGAAATCAATCAGAGAGATAGCAGAAATGTTAGGAGTGGCCAAATCAACAGTTTGGTACATTCTGAGAAAAAAAGAGTGCACTGGTGAGCTTGGGAACTCAAAAAGGCCTGGACGTCCACGGAGGACAACAGTGGTGGATGATCGCAGAATCCCTTCACAACATCCACTCAAGTGAAGAACACTCTCCAGGAAGTAGGTGTATCAGTATCTAAGTCTACCATAAAGAGAAAACTTCATGAGTGTAAATACAAAGGATTCACCACAAGGTGCAAACCATGAATCAGCCTCAAAAACAGAAAGGCCAGAATTGACTTTGCCAAAAAACACCTGAAGAAGCCAGCCCAGTTCTGGAACAGCATTCTTTGGACAGATGAGACTAAGATCAACCTGTACCAGAATGATGGGAAGAAGAAAGTTTGGAGAAGAAGTGGAACAGCTCATGATCCAAAGCACACCACATCTTCTGTAAAACATGGTGGAGGCAGTGTGATGGCATGGGCATGCATGGCTTCCAATGGCACTGGGTCACTTGTGTTTATTGATGATGTAGCCGGATGAATTCTGAGGTGTATAGGGATATACTTTCTGCTCAGATTCAACCAAATGCAGCAAAGCTGATTGGACAGCGCTTCACAGTACAGATGGACAATGATCCAAAACATACTGCAAAAGCAACCCAGGAGTTTTTTAAAGCAAAGAAGTGGAATATTCTGCAATGGCCAAGTCAATCACCAGATCTCAACCCAATCGAGCATGCATTTCACTTGCTCAAGACAAAACTTAAGGCAGAAAGACCCACAAACAAGCAACAACTGAAGACAGCTGCAGTAAAGGCCTGGCAAAGCATCACAAAGGAGGAAACCCAGCGTTTGGTGATGTCCATGGGTTCCAGACTTCAGCCAGTCATTGCCTGCAAAGGATTCTCAACAAAATATTGAAAAGTAACATTTTACTTAGGGTTATGTTTATTTGTCCAATTACTTTTGAGCCCCTGAAATGAGGAGCGTTTGTATAAAAATAGCTGCAATTCCTACATATTTAACCATATATTTTTGTTCAACCCCTTGAATTAAACCTTAAAGTCTGCACTTCAGTTCCGTTGTAGTTGTTTCATTTCAAATCCAATGTGGTGGCATGCAGAGCCCGAATCATGAAGATTGTGTCTTCATGACACAATCATGAAGACCATGACATGACATGACATGACATGACATGAAGACCATGACCATGACTTCATGCCCCCTCCTCCTGTCTAGTGCCATCAGCTGTGCTGTCACGGGTGTTTACATACATACTCACATTCTCTCTCACTCACACACACACACACACGCACACGCACATGCTCCATTCATTCCTATTCATACACTCATGCACGCTCTCTCACACACCAGGTCTAATCAAGTTCAGACCACGCTTTTTCGCACCAGCAATCTCTTTCCTCGTTAGCTTCAGGAGTATTTGTTCGCTGCAATTGTGGAAAGAGATTGTCGGAGAATTCACCTCCATACGCGGCAGCTAGCTCTCCACGTATGAGTTTTCATCACCTGCTAATTATTCAGCCAGCACTTGAAGTTTGGTTAATCCCTTGGTGTGATCAGCTGACCCTGCTTACCCTCTTCATCCTCCAGACTGCACGGTTCGCCCCAGGACTGCTCCAACCCCGTAAGTGTCATGACCTTCTTTCCTTTTGTGCTTAGCTGTCCTGCTGCACTAGGCTCCCTTTTGACCGGGCTGTAGAGCATGCGGTAGGCGCCCTGTATGTCTAGTGGCCTTTACTTCATCAATTGCATCTCCCTGTATTTTTGTGGTTAACTGGACTTGTTTCCTTATTGTTTTATTTAATAAAAAGTTTTTGTAAATTTTAATAAAATTTTGTGTTTGTGACAAAATGTGATTTTAAGCTCAGTAATTAAATAAAATAAATAAATCAGTGATGCTGTATTGCAGTGCTTTTGAACTCATTTTAACACATGTAAAAAAAAGTTTAGGAATATGAAATGCATCTATTCTTTCATTCATCTATTTGGTGTTTATTTCTTATATATTTGTTTAGATATTCTTTTTTGCAGTGTGGTATTTTAACAGAGGATAGAAGATCTTAAAATGATCTGTAGGGAAAATAATCAACTTCTTTTAACGTGGGTGTTACAATAATTTTGAGCTTAAATTATTCAAAGTCAGAAATCAGGCGAAAAGTTGAATTTATGTACATTTATTACAAAAATATAAGGAGTCATCCCAATGGCCACTTTGGAGGAGAAATTACAAAGCATGGCATTCAGACACGCTTAGAATCCCTAAAGGATCCATTCTTCTAAGTCTGATATATATAGATAGGAGAAAACAGGGAGAGGATGGGATAAAAGGAGGAAAGGAGAGGGACAGACAGAAAGTTCTGATAACTGAGCTTATCCAGGCGGACATCACCGACACTCTGGAGACAAGAATGTAAATCAACAGAATGTCCATAAAACACTAATCTATAAGATGAGGAGTTCCTGCGCATTCCTGTGACCTGAAACAGGACATGTCAAAGAGATTACAATAAATGGCTTAGATCATTCCTTACGCATGTACTAACCCTGTACTGATCCTCAGTCTGAACGCTCTGAAATTGCTCATAGAAACAGACCAAGAATATATAAACTTATCCTATATGGAATGCACATATACACATTAAACATGGCATATGAAAGGTATGATATTTCTCAAATATAATAATACATTATTAATATCAATAATAATGTAGATAATATGGAATTTTTCTATAATATTCCCCCTTGATGCTTAATAAAGCATCAGGATTAAAAGAAAAATAAAAGTAAAATAAAGTGAATGAATTAATATAAGGATATGTGTAAGAATTTACATGCTGTTACGTGTCTTTGCAAGTTAAAAACGTGTATAGAATATGTCATTAAGAGTGAACATGTGCAATGATTAAAATTAATTTCAGACAGTGTCAAATAAGAAGATAGAACATAATATGAAACAGCCTTAAATTATATTCCAACCTTCAAAAACATCCTCAGGCCAGTATTGCCCCTCTCACCATCCTCATCATCATATTAAGGACTCACACAAGACAAATCTAAAGTTATAAAAATCATTACCAAGTTTATGATGAGACTTCTCCATTAAGAGAGACACTAACTTCTATGAGTATCTGAGGTATTAATATGACCATTTGCATCATTGTCATGGATAGAAGTAATACAATAATCTCCTATAATAGGGCCTACACTCCTACGGGTGGTAATTAGTCAATCAAGGACCATTCTATCCTTTGTCATAATTTTGTAAATAATTGTAATTAATAATTAAGTGTTTTAATCCCTAAGGTATTTTGTTTCCACTCTCACTCAAAGAAGCAATGAACAAAACCTCACTCCTATACTGTTCATCTGAAATTGCATTCATGCTTCATGAATGGCATCATGTGGTAGAAAAGCTTCTCTCTTCACCCTGCCCACCTGCCCTGCCGACATGATGGGGGTACGGTCAGTTGCCAAAACGGCGTACACAGATCTGCCCAGTGTCCAGCCAGATGCGAATACGCCTAATGACTCAATGACCTTTGACAATGTAGATCCTTGGTATAACACTTGCTTGCTTCGTTGGTCAAGCAGGGTAGCAGTACAGGGGAGAGACGCACTGTAAGCCGTTGCGTACTCAGAGAGTGTTAAGCTGTCGGAAAGGGGACATCCCCACTTCAAAAAGAGGAGTTTCCTGATGAAATTTAACCTTGCATTCGCAGAGTAAGGAGTGTCATCATGTTTCTAATCAGTGGAGTGATGTGTTGTGTCAGGTGTCATTCAAAATGAAGTTTGCTATGTTATTTCTGTATATAGCCTTTCTTTAAAAAAAACCAAACAGCCTGTAGTAGCTGCATTATTTTAGCAATAAAGATATTTTGCCTAACTGTTAGTGTTATTAAGGAGCAAACAATTCGCTACACTGTATAAGCACTGGAACAACTTAATAACCAATATTAAGTGTTACTAGAGGATGATTAGGATGACAAGATAACAACACTAACCACACCTTTCCTTTCCTTGTATTTTTTTCCCTTGTCATGATAAACAAACAGCCTGCTTCTCTATCAGCAGAGGTTGTTACTGGACGCCAAGTCATCAGCTGACACTTGCATAGAAAAACAGTTAGACAGTCATTTGTTGTTTTCCTTTCTTTTTTTTCACCAGGAAAACACATTCCTTATTACTGTCACATTTCTGAAATGTGATATTGTCACACCATTATGTGGTGAGTGGCATCAGATGTATCCTGCAGTGTGAAGTCATATAAACACTACATTCTTAAAGTCAGAGTCATTTAAATTGTTATGCTTTATGTCATTTGCAATGTCATTTGTTCTACTTAGCTTCAAAAAATGCTTGTCAACTGAGAGGTCCTTCCCCCTATGGCCACCGTCGCCCCCTCCAGCACTCATACACCGTCCGGCCTCCTCACATTTCCCACAAAGATCAAATGTCGGTGCCATCCTGCAAAGAAAAATTTGGGGAAAACCTTACAGCTTCCCTGTCTGCACCTTCAGTATTTACTGTATATCAACAGGAGTGCAAATTTTATCACCTCATAAATTGATTTTACTAGTGTTCCAGTGATCATCATTATTTTTGTGTCCCTTAAATGTTTATCTCAGTTGTTTATCCTACTGTTTATTATAACATGTAATGTTAAGAAACACAACTGAATTATTGTTTTTTATTATTTTATTACATATTGCATATGTCACCATGGATTTATTAAATTGAAAGGTAATGGTGATGTTATGAGTCCTTGTTAATTTGGCAAATCTAATTCCTGGTGAAAGCTAAAAAAAATTGTGAATGCTCTCCCTTTCCTGTTGAAAAACAAAGAATGAACAATAGCAGAAAAACCTTTAAATTACACCTAAAGCTTCCACCATTTGAATGTGATTTTGCTATTCACAACAAGTATTCGCTCAATATTCTGTGAATCAGTAAATGTTTTACCAATTGACATGGGTAATCACTAGTTTAGTTTTGTTTAAATAAAACAGTGTCATATATTAGAAGCCTTAAACCAATGCAGCAGCTAGAATTAGTAACTGGAAATGCAGGCCTAATCTCTGTTTTCAGGAATTTATGGCACAGGACCACAATTCGTGGTCTGTGTGGGGGTTTTTTGTTTTGTTTTTGTTTTTGTTTTTTTCTGATTCTGTCTGTTTGTTATCTAGGTCAGCCTGACACAACTTCTCTCGGCTGACTCTGTCTACCGCTAATCAGTCTGAGTTTACCATTGAAATTAAATTCCCTTTCTCCATTTTACCAGAAATTTTGTGCTATTTGTCTCTCTCTTTTTTTTTTTTTTACCATCTCCCGATAATAAAAAATTTAATTCTCATCTTGCTGTGTTCTTTTAGGAGGGAAAAAGTCACAGCATGAACTATCTCAGATCCTGCTCTTGCATCCCCCCCCTTTTTTTTTTACATGGACAGGCCCAGGGTCAAAATGTGAATAAGGTTGCATATGTCATTTATTAAAAAGTGAGGATAGTATTATTTAAACAAAGCAACAATATGACATACAATTACCAAGACCTCTGTTTGATAATCAGTAGTCTCTGGCAAATCGTATGCACAAACACATTAATTATCCATCTCTTTTGAACCTCTATGCTTTGAATCATGTAATATAGGGTATACATAAAGCCTTCAGTGATTAGGCATTATTAAGTGACCACATGATATTGTAATGTTCAGTTAATTTCATCATTGTCATGCTGGTAGCGTTGATTAAGATGCAAGCATTTGTACTTAACTTAGATGTTCAGCCGCTTCTCTGATGTCAATGGAAGGAGAGCACGGACGGCGTATGAGGCTGGATCTCAGAGGCTGGTTTTGTTTTGGCAGGGGGAAGGAGAACGTCAGTCCTGCGTCCTTTTTCCCTGTAAAGTGCACTGTTATGCTTCAGTCAAAGAAAAAAGTAAAGTCAAAGAAAAAAGAAAAGTCAGTGATACGTCAAAAAATTGGCTGTAAAAAATATGTAAATAGTTTATCACGTACGCAACATTACAGTTAAAAACCCACAGTTAGATTGAAAAAGTAAAAACTCCCCAAAACTTTGCAAAAATACCCATATATAGATTGTTTTTCTTTCTCTTCCCTTTTACCAAGTTTTTACACACAAATCAGTAGCTACACAGCCTTTTCTATTTTTTTTCCCAAGTTCTCTCTCTCTCTCTCTGTTTCTTTCACCCAAGGACACATACACAGAGATACAGATAGATACACAGACACACAGGGCCCATACAGAAATGTTCTCTTTTCACCTTATCTCCACAAGGTCATAAAATAAAGACTTTTAGGTTCATGCCAAAACCCAAAACAGCATGAGAATTATTTCAATTAATCTCTGAAACTGGCAACTCTTAGCAGAAAAATCGCTACACTGTCACTACAGTGTGAAGCCCCCCTTTTTTTACACTGCTGTAAAAACACAACACCAGTCCACTGTTTTTGCTCAAAGCTACTATTTTTAAATACCTATAAATTTAAACACTTCCCAAAAGGATACCCTTTCATGCTCCACAAATATCAGAAAAAATCACAACCAACAATTTTACAACCTGCTCTTTACGCCTCCGCAGAGAACTCTCACTTTTTTTCCCACACCGGAGCAGATTACACAGAGACAAAACAAACCAGACTGCAGTAATTTTTATCTAAAACTCACAAAATAAAATATTTCAACAGTCACGTTAACCCCTCCACTGTGTGCCGAAAGCCCAAAGTAAGACCTCCTCCCCCGGCATCTTGCAATAGCTCACCGTAGCGGGGGAAGTCCCATGGGCAATAAGCGGACCCGGTAAGGGCACGAATCTTCTGTGAAAAAACCTTTTCCCTTTGGGGTTCACGTAACCTCCCCACGAATGCTGAAAGTCCAAACCTTGGACCATAAGCAGAAGTGGTCAAAAAGGCACAAATCTGTCCCCGAAAATTTACTTCTCTGGGATCATGTGACTCCTCCACAGGACATCAAGAGCCTAGTTACAGCTGTGGACAAAATTGTTGGTACCCCTCTGTTAATGAAAGAAAAACCCACAATGGTCACAGAAATAACTTGAATCTGACAAAAGTGGAAATAAATAAAAATTCTATGAAAATTAACCAATGAAAATCAGACAATGCTTTTGAATTGTGGTTCAACAGAATTACTTTAAAAAACAAACTCATGAAACAGGCCTGGACAAAAATGATGGTACCCCTAGGAAAGATTGAAAATAATGTGACCATAGGAACATGTTCAACCAAGATGTGTCCTCTAATTAATATCACAGGTGTCTACAAACTTGTAATCAGTCAGTCGGCCTATTTAAAGGGTGACAAGTAGTCGGTGTGCTGTTTGGTGACATAGTGTATACCACACTAAACATGGATCAGAGGAAGCAAAGGAGAGAGTTGTCTCAGGAGATTAGAAAGAAAATTATAGACAAGCATGTTAAAGGTAAAGGCTATAAGACCATCTCCAAGCAGCTTGATGTTCCTGTGACTACAGTTGCACATATTATTCAGAAATTTAAGATCCACGGGACTGTAGCCAACCTCCCTGGACGTGGCCGCAGGAGGAGATGGATAATATGAATGGTAACAAAAGAGCCCAGAACAACCTCTAAACGCTTTCATGGTGAACTCCAAGGTCAAGGTACATTAGTGTCAGATCGCACCATCCGTCGTTGTTTGAGCCAAAGTGGACTTCATGGGAGACAACCAAGGAGGACACCACTGTTGAAAACAAATCATAAAAAAGCCAGACTGGAATTTGCAAAACTGCATGTTGACAAGCCACAAAGCTTCTGGGAGAATGTCCTATGGACAGACGAGACAAAACTGCAACTTTTTGGCAAGGCACATCAGCTCTATGTTCACAGACACAAAAATGAAGCATACCAAGAAAAGGACACTGTCCCTACTGTGAAACATGGAGGAGGTTCTGTTATGTTCTGGGGCTGCTTTGCTGCATCTGCCACAGGGTGTCTTGAATCTGTGCAGGGTACAATGAAATCTCAAGACTATCAAGGTATTCTAGAGAGAAATGTGCTGCCCAGTGTCAGACAGCTTGGTCTCAGTCGTAGGTCATGGGTCTTGCAACAGGATAATGACCCAAAACACACAGCTAATAACACCCAAGAATGGCTAAGAGTGAAACACTGGACTATTCTAAAGTGGCCTTCTATGAGCCCTGAGCTAAATCCTATTGAACATCTGTGGAAGGAGCTGAAACATGCCGTCTGGAGAAGGCACCCTTCAAACCTGAGACAACTGGAGCAGTTTTACTCATGAGGAGTGGGCCAAAATACCTACTGAGAGGTGCAGAAGTCTTATTGACAGTTATAGAAATTGTTTGATTGCAGTGATTGCCTCAAAAGGTTGTGCAACAAAATATTAAGTAAAGGGTACCATCATTTCTGATGGCCTGTTTCATGAGTTTGTTTTTTAAAATAATTCTGTTGGACCACACTTCAAAAGCATTGTCTCATTTTCATTGGTTAATTTTCATAGAATTTTTATTTATTACCACTTTTGTCAGATTCAAGTTATTTCTGTGACCATTGTGGGTTTTTCTTTCATTAACAGAGGGGTACCAACAATTTTGTCCACGGCAGTATTTAGACAATAAAACGTCTGTGGTTAAACGAGCACGAATCTTTCCTTTTTTCTTTGCATGCAACTTCCGGACCTCCACTGCACTTAATTTGACTGTAGAGAGCGGCGGATTTCTAAGAATTACCCCAGGTCTTGCAATAACGTTCACCATTTGGAGCGGAAAAACCTCGTTCCTCCCAAGGGATTATTGTGAGATCGCTCACCATGGATAAAAATAACTCAGCACTCAGGCCGCTAGTTTCACCCCTTTCAGTATTCGCAGTGTACGATCGGTCCGGGGAATCTCACTATCTTTTATCCATAAACAACAACAAATGTACTTACATTCAAGCCGCCTGTAGGATTCTCAGATCTGTCACGCAGTCAGTTCCAGCGCCCCGGTCTGAAATGCCTTCACTGCAGTAACACTGAGCCTCTTTTTTTTTTTTTTTTTTTTTTCACTCAGCCTGGGAAGGTCTTTTTATCAGCTGTGCCCTTGCTGAAATCAAGCAGAGGCGCCGGAAAGACGGAGATATGTGGATCCGCTGTTCGGAGCGCCAAAATGTTAGAATAATTTTGAGCTTAAATTATTCAAAGTCAAAAATCAGGTGGAAAGTTGAATTTATGTACATTTATTACAAAAATATAAGGAGTCACCCCAATGGCTACTTTGGGGGAGAAATTACAAAGCATGGCATTCAGACATGCTTAGAACCCCTAAAGGATCCATTCTTCTGTCTGATATACAGTATATACTGTAGGTAGGAGAAAGCAGGGGGAGGATGGGATAAGAGGAGGAAAGGAGAGGGACAGACAGAAAGTCCTGACAACTGAGCTTATCCAGGCAGACGTCACCGACACTCTGGAGACAAGAATGTAAATCTAACAGAATGTCCGTAAAACACTAATCTATAAGATGAGGAGTTCCTGTGCATTCCTGTGACCCGAAACAGGACATGTCAAAGAGGCTTAGATCATTCCTTATGCATGTACTAACCCTGTACTGATCCTCAGTCTGAACTCTCTGAAATTGCTCACAGAAACAGGCCAAGAATATATAAACTCATCCTATGGCATATGAAAGGTATGATACTTCTCAAATATAATAATACATTATTAATATCAATAATAATGTAGATAATATGGAATTTTTCTATCAGTGGATATTTAAGAATAGCCTTCGGAGTGACTTGGTCTATAATCAAAAGTGGTAAAACTTGCTTTTTAATTGAATGTTATAATTATCAAAATCATGACATTTTAAAAATACAGAACAGTTTAAGGTTAACTTGAATTCTGTGAGGATGATAAGCAATATTTAAACGCATTTATATTTAAGGACCAGTGGTCGGAGTAGATTTTGTTTGTACTTGATAAATATTCGGAGCTGCTTGCATTTTGATGACTGCTGAAACACATAAATTTCACTCTAACAGTTGACGAGCAAATCCATTCTGATCACATTTCATGAATGATTAATACAATGTAAAGATCAAATCTGCATGAGAAAAACTAATCATTTCTCAGGTCAGCTAAATCCTACCAGGAAGCGCATTTATTCTTTGGTGTAACTAGCAAACTAGCAACCGGCTAACTTCACACACACTCAAATTATACAGCCAGACTTGGGTAGTCAGAATTTGTAGCAAAGTAAAAGTAGTGTTACCTTATATTAATCAAATTAATATTATTATTCTCATAAATTTGTGAGGTTTTCGCCAAACTTTCAGACATTTTTTTGTTATGGGCAGCGAGAGCGCGCCCCCTCCTTCCCGTTCATCTCTCCTCAGGTCATCAGCACACCTGAGTGAGAAGACACACCTGCGCCCTCTCATCAGCCAGTGTTCATAAGGAGGCATCCTTCAGTGATTCAACGCTGATTCGTCTGGGTATACTGCCAATCAGACAGCAAGTATTGACACACTTGTTAGAAGATTATTAACCTGTGTGCTTTTTCTTCCTCTAAGGTTGCTGCCATCGTGCAGGTGTGTCGCCGAGACTGCGCGCGCTCTCCTGCCACATCACCTCTCACCTCCAGCAAACCTCCACCCGGTCAGGCACCACCAGCTCATCCCTCACCCTGCTGGTTCGTCTATTCCCCGCTGGTGCCCTGCTGGTACTCCCTCGGAGCTCTCGTAAGTGGCAATTTGGCTAGCCCATTTTCCCTTACATCCATTTCTCCTCACTCAGCTCTCATCTTCTCTCCACAGGCTCCTTCCTCTGGCGAGTAACTGCTATTTAATAAAGAACCTCAAACGTGTACTGTTGTTTGATTGTCCCTTCTGTTGCTGCATCGCACACATGGGCTGATTTATTATTTCAGTCATGACAGAATGAGCCAGGCTTGACAGAACGATCCAGCCGTGACCTCGGCTCAGCAGGTGCAGCAGTGGGACAATCAGCTCTGGACCGCTTAGAAGCGAGTGAGCAACAGATTACTGTGATGGCCCAGCAGCTGCAAACGATGATGCGGCAATTGGATACCATTATACAGCATTTGGTCAGTGCGGCTCCCCCGGCTCCTCCTCCTCAGCCTGCTTCCATTGTTCTGCCTCCGGTGCGCCGTACCACCTCCGTTCCCACACTGGCCCCGTACGCGGGGGAGGTGGGGAGATGTAAGGAGTTTCTTCACCAGGTATGGATGTATTTGGAACAGGTCGGGGGGAGTACCCAGGGGATGTTGCAAAAATTCAATTTTTCACCCTACTGCTATGGGAAGGAGCCCTTAGTTGGGCTCGAGCCACAGCAGACAGCCCAGAAGGGCGAAATTACACGTTTGATCAATTTGTGGTTGCTTTTTCCTGCATGTTCAACCACACCAAGAGTCAAGGGAATATTATAAGATACCTAGTGACTCTCCGCCAGGGCGCTCGATCCGTGGTCAAGTACTCGGTGGAGTTTCGGGTTCGAAGCGGCGGGCTCGGGGTGGAATGAGGTTGCGTTACGCAGTGCATTCCTCCACGGGTTAAACACCCACCTCCGCGACAACCTGGCGGTTTATGCAGTTCCCGACACACTTGATGGTCTTATCGATTAGGCCGTGGGGTTGGATAACCACTACCGTGAGCATGTGAAGGAGCGACAGGGCCTCCTCTTGCCTGTTCCCCGAGTGGGTGCACGCTGCAGGGACTGACACTGGGGGGGCCGGTCCTCCGCCCGAGCCGATGGATCTCAGTCGGTTCCAACTAAACGACGATGACCGCCGGCGAAGGAGGAGGACTGGACGAGTGCCCCCAGCTGCCAAAAGACGTGGCAGTAGTCATCGAGTGCACAGTGCCGATTGCCATCCTCCTTTCCAGAAATCATTGGGAGGAACTTACGTTGATCGTTTTCATAGTTTCATGCTCCCCGATGATTTTAGGATATCCGTGGCTCCAGAAGCACAACCCCATTATCAACTGGGGTCAAAATTCTATCTCCTCCTGGAGCCCATTTTGTTTAGCTAATTGCCTCCATTCAGCTGAATGTTCTCCATCTCTCCCTGTCTCCCTCCCTCCGGTCGAGCCGCCGGATCTCAGCCTCGTCCCCCGGGCATACCATGATTTGGGAGAGGTCTTCATTAAGCAGGTCTTCGCTTCCGCTCACCGCTCTTATGACTGTCCTGTGGACCTCATCCCAGGGGCGAAGCTGCCGTCCAGCCGGCTCTACAGCATTTCTGGTCCTAAGAGGGAGGCAATGAAGAAGTATATTAAGGAATCGCTAAACGCCAGCCTTATTAGGCCATCTTTGGCCCCTCTCGGGGCCAGGTTCTTCTTTGTTGGAAAGAAGGATGGTTCGCTGCTCCCGTGTATCAACTGTCGGGAGCTCAACGCTATTACAGTGAAGGACAAATATCCCTTGCCCTTGATGAACTCTGCGTTTGAACTCCTTCAGCACTCATGGGTATTCACCAAATTAGACTTACGCAATGCGTACCATCTCATTCACATTCGTGAGGGGGACAAGTGGAAGACGCCGTTTAAGACCCATCAGGGGCAGTTTGAGTACTTGGTGATGCCGTTTGGGCTCACCAACACCCCCGCTGTCTTCCAACGGTTAATTAATGACGTCCTCCATGATATGCTTTACCAATTTGTGTTCGTCTATTTGGATGATATTTTGATTTTCTCCCGCACGCCAAAGGAACACGAAGTCCATGTAAGAGCAATCCTACAACGGCTCTCGGAAAACCAGCTCTACATTAAGGCTGAGAAGTGTGAGTTCTCCACCAATTCTACCACCTTCTTGGGCTTCGTAGTGGCTGAAGGGAGACTGATTACCGACCCGGCCGAGGTGAGGGCAGTGCTCGATTGGCCAACTCCCCACTCCCGTAGGGAGCTCCAGCGTTTCTTCAGGTTTGCGAATTTTTATCGCCGGTTCATTCAGAACTATAGTGGGGTAGCACTGCCCTTGATACAGCTGACCTCCGTTAAGGTCCCCTTTCGGTGGACCGAGGCACCTGAACAGGTGTTTTCCAAATTGAAAGGCCTGTTCACTAACACTCCCATCTTGAATCAGGTCGACACGCAGCTCCAATTTGTCCTCGACGTGGATGCATCTGATTCGGGGATGGGCGCTGTCCTCTCGCAGCACGCATCCTCTGACCAGAAGCTCCACCCAAGCGTGTATTTCTCACGTTGGCTTACACCGGCTGAGAGGAATTACAACGTAGGGGACAGAGAGCTGCTTGCCATTAAGTTGGCACTGGAGGAATGGAGGCATTGGCTAGAGGGGGCTATTCACCCCATCGTCGTGTGGAGTGACCTCAAAAACCTCGAGTATTTGCGGTCGGCCCACCGACTCAATGTCAGGCAGGCTCATTGGGCCCTTTTTTTTCAGCGGTTCAACTTTACCATCACTTACCGGCCTGGCTCTCGGAACACCAAACCGGATGCGCTATCACGCCAGTTTGATTCCAAAGAAATAGTGCCCCCTTCCCAACCCCAACCTATTCTTCCCTCTTCATGTGTCCTCGGTGCCCTTACATGGGATATCGAGCGGAGGGTCCGTCAGGCCCAGTCTCGGAAGCCTGTGCGAGCAGGGTGCCCCCAGAACCGCCTGTACGTCCCCGCTGCCCTCCGCAGTGATGTCATCCAGCGGGGTCACATCAGCGGCTTCACCTGTCACCCCGGGATCACCTGTACTATGGACCTTGTTTGGCAGGTGTTCTGGTGGCCCACGCTGTGGCAGGATGTGCAGGAGTATGAGCGGGCCTGCCAGACCTGCATCCAGGGCAAGTCGGACTCCTCCCCTCCGGCTGGACTTCTCCATCCTTTGCCCATCCCCAGTCGCCCATGGTCGCACATTGCGTTGGATTTTGTGACTGGACTTCCCCCTCCCATGGAAAGACGATCATTCTCACCATCGTGGATCACTTCTCCAAGGCTGTGCATCGGGTGGCTCTCCCTAAACTTCCCTCAGCCTTGGAGACGGCCACCCTCCTCACCGATCACGTGATCCGCCTCCATGGGATCCCTGTGGACATTGTGTCTGACCAGGGCCCACAGTTCACGTCGCAGGTCTGGAGGGCCTTCTGCCAGACCTTGGGCACAATGATGAGCCTCTCCTCCAGGAATCACCCCCAGAGCAACGGGCAGGCAGAGCGCGCCAATCAGTCCTTGGAGGCCACCCTGCAATGTGTAGCAGCCGAACATCCATCGTTCTGGAGCATGCACCTGACCTGGGTGGAGTATTCCATGAACTCGGCTATCTCCTCAGCAACCGGTCTCACCTCATTTGAGGCATCGCTGGGATACACACCTCCGCTGCTGCCGATGGCCGAGAGGGAGGTCACGATTCCCTCCATGGGGGCTCATGCTCACCACTGCCAGTGTCTCTGGAGGTCTATGCGCACCGCCCTTGCCCACTCTGTCGAGCGCAACTGGACCATGGCTGACAGACGATGGGTGCCTGCCCCCAAGTACACCGTGGGGCAGCAGGTCTGGCTGGCAGCCAGTCAGGTCCCTTTGAAGACGACATTGAAGAAACTGTCTCCTCGCTTCCTAGTGCCCTTCCCAATATCCAGAATCGTCAACGATGCCTCGGTCCAGCTCAAGCTCCCACCGACCCTACAGGTGACCCTGACCTTCCACGTTTCTCACATAAAGCCCCTCTCGGTCAGTCTCCTCTGCCCTCCCCCCAAGCTGCCTCCTCCTCCCCAGATAATTGACAGCCACCCTGCCCACACAGTTTGACGGATTCTGAGATGTTCTCCGTCGAGGCCAGGGCTTCCAATATTTGGTGGATTGGGAGAGCTACGGCCCGGAGGAACGTTCCTGGGTTCCCACGTCCTGGATCTTAGGCAAAGAGATGCTCTGGTCCTATCACCGTGCCCATCCCAACAAGCCCTATGGACCGCCAGGAGGTGCTCCTAGAAGGGGGGGGGGCTGTCATGGGCAGCGAGAGCATGCCCCCTCCTTCCTGTTCATCTCTCCTCAGGTCATCAGTGCACCTGAGTGAAAGGGCACACCTGCGCCCTCTCATCAGCCAGCGTTCATAAGGAGACATTCTTCAGTGATTCAACGCTGGCTCATCTGGGTATACTGCCAATCAGACAGCAAGTATTGACTCGCACTTGTTAGAAGATTATTAACCCGTGTGCTTTTTCTTCCTCTAAGGTTGCTGCCATTGTGCAGGTGTGTCGCAGAGACTGCACACTCTCTCCTGCCACATTACCTCTCACCTCCAGCAAACCTCCACCCGGTCAGTCACCACCAGCTCATCCCTCACCCTGCTGGTTCATCTGTTCCCTGCTGGGGCCCTGCTGGTACTACCTCGGAGCTCTCATAAGTGGCAATTTGGCTAGCCCATTTTCCCTTCATTTCTCCTCACTCAGGTCTCATCTTCTCTCCACTGGCTCCTTCCTCTGGCGAGTAACTGTTTTCTGTAGCTGTGCAAGGATTTTGCTATTTAATAAAGAACCTCAAACTTGTACTGGTGTTTGATTGTCCCTTCTGTTGCTGCATCGCGCACGTGGGCTGGTTTATTATTTCAGTCATGACATTTTTTATAGATTTACTACTGTGACATTTCAAGGGTTCACACAAATAATGAGAGAGGATTTGTGACACAACAGGTATTTATTCGCCACTGATGCATTACACAAAACGGAGGGGAGATCATTCACACAGACACTTATGTCCCTCAGGGCGACACAGACACATAAAGTAATCTCTCACACACAGGGAAAACAACACTTACAACTGGTCTTATAACACAGTTATAATGGCACAACAATAACGCTTAGAACAGATGGATAATAACAGTCTTTGAATCCTCCGCAGCGCAAAGCATGCTGGAAGAATCCCCACCCCTTTCTCACAGCCCCGACATTACACCGCCCCCCACCCAGACTGGTTTCTGTCCCCAGAATAATAAGTCCAACTCAAAAGTCCAATACAAATCCGACCAGGCATCAGGGCGACCGCTGTTGTTGGCGAATAGTGCGCATGAGCCCATTACAGTCCACCCGAGCCTCAGCTGGGGTCCCTGGTTGGAATAAAGCCTCTGGCTCAGCCGCCCTCAAGGCAGCTGGCTGGTATGGGGCGAGGCAGTTGCGGTGAAGCACCACCACCCAGTTCCTCTTCTGCAGCCTCATTCTGTACACTACATTTGACAGTCTCTGTAGGACCACGCACGGTCCCGACCAGTGGCTCGCCAGCTCTGGTGACAGTCCTTTTATCCACTCCGGGCAGAAAGCCCAGACCTGATCTCCAGGTGCGAAGTCCCTCCCCTGGCAGCGGGAGTCGTGCGTTCGCATCTGCCGACTCCCCGCCGCTACCAGGGTCACCCGAGTCAGTTTGTGTACCATGTGCAAATGTTCTCTCAAGCAAAACAAATTATCCAACCCCGGTTTGCTGCCACCTCATATTGCTGTAAGGGGGCATGGGATTGCTGAGTCGGCCCTTTCTGATCCATGCAGGTGTCACAGTGGTGGACATGGACCTTCATGTCCTGATGACATCCTGGCCAGTAGAACCAAGCGTGAAGACGCTGCAGAGTCTTCTCCATCCCGAAGTGGCCCACCCCCACTGACCCATGGACCAACTGGAGCACCTTTGGGCAGAGCCATCGGGGGACTGGCAGCTGCTAGACATGACGCTGCCCAGCTGGAGACTGCTACTGTCGATAGACAACACCCTCACGACAGCAGAGGTTGGACCACTTGGAATGCAGGGCCTTGGTCTGTGGGACCAGCGCAGACACAGCCTCCCAGGCGGGCCGCTGGTCCGTGTCCAGCCACTGCCGGACATGAGAGATGGCAGGATCTCCATCCTGCTCGCTCCAAAGCCACTGCGTGCCGAGGGCCTCTGTAACGTCATCACTGGGGAGAGCTGCCCGATAATCTGAAGAAGCACTGTGAACCACTGTGCTATCCTGGGCTGTAGCAACCTGGAGAGCCCGTGAAACCGCTGAGTCACAGTCCTCAGCCTGCGCTGATGGCACCGGCCCTTCGATCGCGTGTGACCCCTTGTTCCTCGTCTGGCTCTTGCCACAGAGCATGATGGTCTGAGCCCCCAGAAGAAGAGAAGAGCTTCCGGTGTTGATCTTCACACCCTATGCTGTGAGCAGATCTAGTACATTGATGCAGGGGTCTTGGATGTCAGCCAGCTAGAACGGGTGGTTTGTGTTCTGAACAGCCACTCCCACCACAAGGACTCATCGCCCTCCCAGTCCGGCAATGCTCACCGGTGGCTGTGGTGACGCAGCACCTGGTGGGTTCCCACCCTTGTGGTCCGAGTTCATCTGTACCGGGCAGCGCCCTGGGTCAGACCAGAGAGATGGTAGAACCAGTGTCGACCAGGGCCCAGATTGGTGTGCTGTCCAAGCTACACTGCAGGTACAGCCCTGGTGTGTGTCCAAGCCAGCGCAGCCATTAATTGGGGAAAATGTCTGTGGGAGGCGGCAGGTCCCCGTCTGTGCCACCTCGGTCTAGGATTAAAGCTGGTGAGGAGACTGGTTGTTGCAGGGTGGGTGCAGGGCAGTAACGTGCGATGTGTGCTGGTTTCCCACAGCGGAAGCATTCCTCCTCACACCGCCGTTGTTGTACTCTCACTGGCCGCGCAGCTGTGGTCTGGCGTAATTCCAATTCCTCCTCATTCTCACTCTCAGCTGCGGCCTGGAAAGCTCTCTATCTCAGTAATGACACGTCAGCTGCATAATCCATTATCAGCCCCACCTGCTCCACTTCTGCCACGGCCATCTCCCAGCTGCTCACTGCGTGAATCCGAATGTGTTCTTGCAGCCAGGCCGGGCAGAGCCTTCGGATGAAGTTCTGTAGGGCAAGCATCTCCGCCACCTCCGGCTCAAAATCCGGGTAGCCACGCTGTGTCAGCAGCCGTACATTCGCTGCATAGGCTCCCAGGCTCTCTCGGTTGTCTCGCCGGTGGCTGGCCAGCTGTTCCCGGGCATGATCAGCATGGGTCACTCTCCCGAATTGCCTCTGGAGCACTCCTTGTAGTGTTGGCCAGCTGTGATGTTCCTCGGGCTGGAGATCAGACAGTGTGCAGAAAGCTTCACCCTCCAGGGGCAGCACGACCTGTACAGCTGTCTCTGCAGGTGTCCAGCCATTCAGTGCAGCGGCCAGTTCAACCTGGACCAGATAATCATCCAGCAGGGTTTCACCACCAAAGCGGGGAAGCGTGGCCGGCTGGCGGGTCGGTGGGATGGTCACCTCTCTGTCAATCACCACCCTTGGTCGCAGTGGAATCGCTGGCCCGCCCTGCCTTGAAAAAGGCAGAGAGCTGGGTACGCTTGCTCTGTCTGGTCTGCTCTGCTTTGAAAAAGGCAGAAAGGGGGTATGTTTGCTCCGTCTGATCCACTTCTCCATTCATCACGGCGAGCAGCTCCGGGGGCTGACGTGTCTGCCCTGTTGTCCATCTCCGTCTCCGTCTCCATCTGGGCGATGAGCCGCTCGAGCTGCTATATCTCTGCCTTGATCTTCGCTTCTATCTCTCAATAATCCCACTCCTGACAGCAGTGTGACGTTTCAAGGGTTCACACAAATAATGAGAGAGGATCTGTGACACAACAGGCGTTTATTCTCCACGGACTCATTACACAGAACGGAGGGGAGGTCATTCACACAGACACTTATCTCACTCAGGGTGATGCAGACACATAATCTCTCACGCACAGAGAAAACAACACTATCACAACTGGTCTTATAACACAGTTATAATGGCACAACAATAACGCTTAGAACACATGGATAATAACCGTCTTTGAATCCTCCACGGCGCAAAGCATGCCAGGAGAATCCCCACCCCTTACTCACAGCCCTGACCACATTACTTTTCTCATCAATTTGTGGGGGGGTTTTTTACTCCTAAATTCGTCTCTATTTTATAATAATGAATTTATGTTTTTACTTGAAAACTTTGGGGTAAAATTATGACTTTTCACACATATCTCAACATTAATTTGCAGAGCCAGGGCAAAACGACGCATTTACCTCTGTTTTTATATAAATAAAATGGAATTACAACAAAAACTATGTTTAATTCAATAAAATTAATTAGAATGACAAAAGATGCAATTACTTCTGTTTTAATGTTAGCCTCTGTTTTATGTCCCCTCACACACACACAAAAAAAAGCCTACCTAAATGTTGGTTGGTTCTACACATATCACTGTTGGTCGGGGGCTGGGATCAAACTCAGGATCCCCCTGGCCAAGGGTGAGTTGCTGTGTTGCCACAGTGCCAACCACTCCGTCACTGTGTTGCGCTTGTATCTTCTCTCTTGCAAAATAAATTCTGACAGATCCAAAGATATTCAACATTTTACAGAGTAATCAAAAGAGCCAAGGCTGGCATCATAAATCCAAACTGGATTACCTGGCTGCTGCAGGCGGAGTCACTGGCCGGGGCCCTGCTCAGTGTGCTGCAGTGTTGCTTTCAGGTACGTTCAGAAATCTGATGTTTCATAAACATACATTATTAAGGAACTAGGGCATGCCCGTAGAAAGCAAATATTCTTGTCTGAAAACAGGTAGGCCAATTAGGCTTTACAGGCCCAAATGTAGGCTGTGTTTGAAAGTGAAATACAAAGAGGTGTAGGCTATATGTAGACAATCACACATGTTAGACTGACAAATATAAAAGGGACTGAAGACTAATATTTATTTGATTGTGTGAATATCAATTACAGAATTATTGAAAATGACTGGGACATGCAATGTTAGCGACTGTTTAAAAACCCTTGCTTATTTGCTTGTCAGACTCATTTGTGTGTGTCATGATCTGAGCACGAGAGTTCCACCGTGCTCAGTCTCATTGTCTTTTTCCTTATTTGTATATTTGTTGTATTTTTGGTTTCTTAGTTCCTGTCATTTTATCCTTGAATGGTTTGCATATATCTTGAATTATTTCTTAGTTCCTCTCATTCTCCTGTTTACATTCATTGCTGTCTAGTTATTTATATATTTGGTATTTGCTTGTATTTATCCTTTAGTCTTTATTTGTCCTTAATTCAGGTCTCGATTCATATTTGAACTTTTGTTTTCTCTCGCTCCCTGCCGCAGCCGCTTCGAGCGTTTGCGACGAACCGCACTCTTTCCAATCAATGGGATGACGACACTGCGTCCACCTTTCCTGCAATTTCCATAACTCCGGATGTGGGGGAGTGGCAGGGAGGAGAGGATCACCTACTGACCTTCAGGATTCCTCGCCTGGGCAAGTTCCAGTTTGTCGGGACAAGGGCGGTGTATCACATCTGTGTGAAGGTTCTGAATCTGCGCTCTCTGAAGGATGTCACGGAGTCGAGGTGGGCGGGTTGTTTGGGGCCAGGGGTCTCCCCAAAAGGCAGCTGGCGGTGCATGTACAAGCAACCTATTGAGAAACGCACAGCAGATCTCCAGTGGAGGATTGTGCATGGGGCAATAGCCACAAATAAATACAGGGCACACCTTGATCCGACTGTGGGGGGGGAATGTTTGTTTTGTTCCCAAGTTGAGACCCTCGACCATTTGTTTGTCCACTGTTTTCGTTTATCTGGACTTTTTGACATTTTGCGCGAGTGGTTTTGGGCTTTGGGTGAACAATTCTCTTTTGGTCTGTTCATTTACGGTCCGAAGTACAAAGTGGCAAGGAAGGCTGCCCACACTTTGATGAACTTCCTATCTGGGACTGCTAAGCTTGCCATCTGGCTGACGAGGAAAAATCGGGCAAGCAATGCTGGCAATGTGGATCCTGTGTCCGCTTTCAAGGTCTTGTTGACAGTCAGACTCCGGGTAGAGTTCTCTTACTATCAAATGGTAGACAATCTGGAGGCGTTCATCAATAGATGGGCTGTAGGGAATGTTTTGTGTTCAGTGGGTCAGGGTGATGAGTTATGTTTGCACTTTTGAGATGTGACACACTTGGACACCTGATATTGGTCTTTCTGCAATTTTGAAATGTGCAATAAAGCCTTTTTTTAAAAGTCAAAGTCTCTCTCTCTCTCTCTCTCTCTCTCTCTCTCTCTCTCTCTCTCTCTCCTTTCCGCTTCCGGTGGGTGCGAGTGAGAACGTGAGGGAGGAGGTGTTGGGTGTGTGAGTGAGGAGTTTTGGATTATACTTTTTCACAACGTTTGGACTTTTCCTTTATCCTTTGTTATTGGCTGCATATTCAGGTAAGTTTATTTCAGTCTTTTGAGTGCGTTTGTGTTTTTGTTTGTTTTTTTGGCGTTTTGCTGGAGGATGGCGTCCTTTGAGACGCCACCTCCGTCTATCCGGCAGGGAGTGAGGATAGTCCCGCCGGATAGCAGCGTTGCTGTGGAGGAGGTTCTTCTTGCTGTGGGTGAGAAGGTGGGACATGATATGATCTGCTTTGCCTCAAGAATGAATAAAGCTGTCGTTGTGTTTTTGACTGGTGAGGAATATGTCCACAGTCTGATTGGGAGCGGTGTTGTAATTGGGGACACGTATGTACAGGTGTCCCCGTTATCTGTTCCATCAACGCGCATCACCGTTTCAGGTGTTCCTCCCTTCATCACTAATGAGCAGTTGGAGACGGAGCTTCGCAGATTTGGGAAGTTTGCGGGCCCGTTTAGAACTGTGAGTTTGGGATGTAAGGATAGTAAATTAAAACATGTCAAATCACTTAGGCGCCAGGTATTCATGTTTTTGGACTCGCCCACTCAAACGTTAGAAGTGTCCTTCCGGGTTAAACATGGAGACGGCTCCTACATGGTGTATGCGAGCTCAGGGCAAATGAAGTGCTTTGAATGTGGAGACGTGGGCCATAAACGGTTCGCTTGTCCGCATAAGCAACGGGCGGGAGGCTCTGATGAAGCCGCAGCTGAAACCAGCGGTGCAGCCTCCGCTCATGCCGCTACTACAGACGACGTTGTGGGGCCTTCCGCCGGTCCTGCTCCGGAACCCGCTGCTGTGTGTGTGGACAGCCCAGCTGTGGCGCCCGCAGCCCAGCTTACGGTTGGGAGCGTGGCTGGTGATGACGCCCAAACAGTCACTGATGGTGCATCAGAATCTAGCTGTGAGAAAAGGCCTGTAAAATCAGCAGCTGTGGTTCCGGTGGATGCTAACGTTTCTGAACAGCTGACGGAACAACACCAGTCAGCTGCTGTAAGTGGCGTTCAGGAAACTGTAGATCACGATCAATCAGCTGGGACAGCTGTATCAAACAGTAAATTAAGTTGTGATGAGGAAATGGATTCTGATTCTGATACTGTGTCTATTGGAGAAACTTGCAGTAAAAGCAAAAGCTTGTACTCATTGGATGAAATAAATGTTTTCCTGGACGAAACCTACAAACGAGCAGTTAAAGTCACTGATTACTTCAGTGACGCCAATAAATTTATTAGATCTGTTAAAGTGCTGGAAAGGCGGGTTGGCCTTGACCTCCTGGATGAGAGAAAACGTTTTCGCCTTAAAAAACACCTAACGGCCCTGCGTAAATCAGCAGGAGGAAAAAAGGTCACACGCACCCGACAGATGAAATAACGTACATGGGTATGCACAGCACGGTGTTCCTATATATCTACTGCTCTTTGCTGTCTCTCCCTGTCTTCTATCTTCTCTATCTCCCTATGCAAAACATAAAATTAGGAACCTTAAATATCAATGGTGGGAGGGGCAATCATAAGAGGGGATTAGTTGGTGAATTGTTTAGACAAAAGAATCTTAACATTTTGTTTTTGCAAGAAACTCATACCACTTCAGCAGATGAAGTGGACTGGGGCTTGTGGTGGAAGGGCCCTTTTTCACTCAGTCATGGTACAAATTTTAGTGCAGGAGTAGCTATTTTGTTTGGGGAATCTGTGAATGCAACAGTTCTTTCTGTAGTGGAGGTAGTGAAGGGCAGGCTGCTCTTTGTTAGGGCAGAAATAGAGAATTCGGTGTTTTGTCTGATCAACATCTATGCTCCAAATCAGGGTTCTGAAAGAACTGCCTTTTTCAATAAACTGAAAAATGAATTGCAGAATTATCACCAAGATCAACTTATTGTTGCTGGTGATTTCAACTGCACCTTAGATTTTACTGTGGATCGAACTAATGCAGAACCTCATCTTCAGTCATCGCGAGTTTTAAAAAATATCACTGTACAGTTTGACCTTTTGGATACATGGAGAATTAAACATGCAAACACTAGACAATATACCTGGGTCAGAGTCGTAGACAATACGGTCAGTGCTGCCAGATTAGATAGGATATATGTTTCTCAAAGTTTTGGCCCAGGAATCCTTCATAGCAACATAAGTCCTGTCGGTTTTACAGATCATCATCTAGCTTCTGTGATGTTAATCATTTCACCAGGGGAAAGAACTAGATCCTATTGGCATTTCAACAATAAGCTCCTTCAAGACAACGCTTTTTGTCATTATTTTGTGTGTTTCTGGGAACACTGGAGGGCTACAAAGCCTCGTTTTAGTTCCTTAGGACAGTGGTGGGAGGTTGGCAAGGTGCAAATTCGCATTTTTTGTCAGCAGTATACTGCAAACTCGACTGCTGTCATCAGAACCAAAGTTTGTGAACTTGAGGACACTGTTAAGAGGCTGGAGGAGAGTTTGATTAGGGATCGGGATTCTACCTCGGGTCCCTTGCTGCAGGCGAAGAGATCGGCCCTGAGCTCTTTGCTGCGGGAAAGAGTGAAGGGAGCACTTGTTAGGTCCCGGTTTACTCAGCTGAAGGACATGGACGCCCCAACGTCCTTTTTTTTCAATCTGGAGAAGTCTGCCGCAAAAAAGAAATTGATGACTTGTTTAAAACTCCCACATGGTCAAATAACTACAGATCCATCTGAGATGAGGAGCCATGCAGTGGATTTTTATGGGGCCCTGTTTGGTGCAGAACCATGCTGTATAGACTCTCGAAATCAACTCTTTGGGGGCCTTCCCAAGCTCAGCCCAGGGGAAAGGGCTGCTCTGGACTGCGAACTGACCTTCGATGAGTTAAATGTAGCAGTCAATCAAATGGCTCTGGGACGTGCACCTGGACTTGACGGTCTCTCTTCTGACGTTTTTAAGCACTTTTGGGACATTATAGGATCAGATTTTTATGACGTTCTAATTGACTGTTATAGAACTGGATCTTTGCCTGTTTCCTGTCGGCGTGCAGTACTATCCCTGCTGCCTAAGAAAGGGGACTTGGCCTTGCTTAAAAACTGGAGGCCCGTTGCTCTTCTTTGCACAGACTATAAGGTGCTTTCTAAAGCCCTATCAAATAGACTTAAAAATGTTTTGGATGTCATCATAGATAGAGATCAAACGTATTGTATTCCTGATCGAACCATTATGGACAATATTTTTCTCATACGTGATGTTCTTAATCTTAGTAAATGTTATGATTTAAAGTTTGGTATTGTGTCTTTGGACCAGGAAAAAGCTTTTGATAGGGTTGACCACTCCTATTTGTTTTCCACACTTAAGGGGTTTGGTTTTGGCAATATTTTTTTGACATGGGTTAATATGTTATATACTGGAGCTGAGTGTTTGGTAAAGTTGGGGGCAGGGCTGAGTCGGCCAATCCCTGTACATCGGGGAATAAGGCAGGGTTGTCCGATCTCGGGTCAACTGTATAGCTTGGCTATTGAGCCTTTGCTGTGCAGGTTGCGCACTCAGCTGGGTGGTTTGACCCTGCCGGGGCCCTCCAGTAGTTGTCGTCCACTCGTCTTGTCTGCTTATGCAGACGACGTTAACATTTTCATCACATCCCACAGGGATGTACAGTGTTTGGTGGACACTCTGTCTATTTATGAAAAAGCATCTTCTGCACGGGTAAACTGGGGCAAAAGTGAGGGTTTATTGGTGGGGCAGTGGACACATCAAGACATTCCTCATCTACCTGGAGGTCTTCTGTGGGGGAAAGCCGGTCTTAAAGTGTTGGGGGTGTTTTGGGGTTCTGAGGACTTTGAAAGCAAGAACTGGGAGGGATGTAAGGAGAAGGTGTGTGCCCGTTTTTCTAAATGGAATTGGTTGCTACCACAGCTGTCTTATAGGGGAAGAGTTCTGGTCGCCAATAATCTGGTCGCTTCGGCTCTTTGGCATAGACTTATCGCTTTGACACCGCCCAGGAGCCTGGTGGGGGAGGTCCAGAAGATGATCGTGGGTTTCTTTTGGTCTGGTCGACACTGGGTGCATGCGGCTGCTCTCTACCTGCCTGTTGCCGAGGGAGGACAGGGCCTGGTTGACATACAGTCCAAGATCACCTGTTTTAGGCTTCAGACTGCGCAACGGTTCCTCTATGGATGTGGCCCCTGCTGGATGGACACTGCAAAACTGCTCCTGAGGAGAGTTGGCCGCTTGGGCTACGACAAGCAGCTTTTCCTCGTGAAATCCGGGGAGGTGGACTTTACTGGACTTACTGCCTTTTATGCCTCTGTTTTGCATGCATGGCAAGTCTTCGCTGTAGCTCGTATTCCTGAGGAGACACCAGGTATGTGGCTGTTTGAGGAACCGTTGTTTTTCAATGGATTCATGGACACTCAGTTGCTGCAGTCTGTCAGTCTGCAAACCTGTTTAAGAGAGGCGGGCTGCACCAAGCTTGGCCATCTGATGAAGATGTCAACCACGTCCATAGAAACGCTGAGGCGGAAAGCCAATATTACATCCGTCAGACTGGTGCATAGGGTGGTGACGGAAGTGTGCGCTGCCCTGCCACGACCACTGAGAGCCTTTGTGGAAAACCGCACTCTTTCTGATCAATGGGATGAGGACACTGTGTTCAGCTTTCCTGCCCTTTCCGTAAGTCCAGCAGTGGGAGAGTGGCAGGAGGAAGAAGACCACCTGCTGTCTTTCGGAACTCCCCGTAGACTCCCGTGGGCAAGTTCCAGGCTGTAGGGAAGAAGGCGGCGTATCACATTTGTGTGAAAGTTCTAAATCTGCGCTCTCTGACGGGGGTAAAAGAGTCGAAGTGGGCGGGGTTTTTGGGGCCGGGATTCTCCCCAAAGGGCAGCTGGCGCTCCATGTACAAGCCCCCTATAGAGAAACGGACAGCAGATCTCCAGTGGAGGATTGTGCATGGGGCAATAGCTACAAACAAATACAGAGCACACCTGGATCCTAGTGTTGGGGAGGGTTGTTTGTTTTGTTCACAAGTCGAGACCCTGGAGCACTTGTTTGTTGGATGCTTTCGTTTGTCTGGGCTTTTTGATCTTTTGAAAGTTTGGTTTCATGATTTTGGTGAATGTTTTTCTTTTGGTTTGTTTATTTATGGTCCGAAGTACAAAGTGGCAAAGAAGTCTGTGCATATTTTGATAAACTTCTTGTCTGGTACCGCTAAACTTGCCATTTGGCTGACGAGGAAAAACCGGACTATTAACACTGGCAATGTGGACCCCGTGTCTGTTTTTAAGGCCCTGTTGAAAGTCAGACTCCGGGTGGAGTTTTCTTATTATAAAATGGTGGACAATTTGGAGGAGTTCTCCCATAAATGGACTGTTGGGAGTGTTTTGTGTTCTGTGGGGGAGGGGGATGAGTTATGTTTGAATTTTTGAAATGTGGAACACTTGGGTGGAATGATGGTATGATGGTGATTTTATATTTTTGAATTGTACAATAAAGGGACTTTTTAAACGTCAAACGTCTCTCTCTCTCTCTCTCTCGAGGCATGGAGACTTACAGTGGAGGGTCCTGCATGGTATTATAGCTGTCAATGCTTTTGTTTCTGTGATTAACAGCAGTGTCAGTGATCAGTGTGTTTTTTGTTCCTCTAGGGAGACTGTTTTTCATTGTTTTATTGAATGTCAGCGCCTGAGTGGCCTCTTTGAACTTCTCACAAAACTTTTTCATATTTTTAAGGAAGTTTTCTCTAAGCAGGTTTTCATTTGTGGTTTTATGTACAATCGTCGTTTTAAGCAGAAGTGTCAACTACTGAACTTTGTTTTAGGGCAGGCAAGTTGGCTATCTATGTAAGCCGGAGAAGAAAACTTGAAAATGTTGAGAATGATGTTGATGTCAAAATTTTATTTGTGAGGCTACTTAAAGCCAGAATCAGGCTGGACTTTCAGTTTTTTATGGGGAATGGGGATGTGGAAGGTTTCAGGACCCTCTGGTCCCTGGAGAATGTCCTCTGTTCAGTTCATGATGGACAGCTTTTTTGGGGGCGTTTTTTGGGGGATTAATTTTCTGTGTAACATAGCATGATATAGAAATTGTATTGACTGATGGACAAGTGTGTTTATTAAAGATATCTCTCTCTCTCTCTCTCTCTCTCTCTCTCTCTTCTCTTCTCTTTCCAGGGCTGCAGCTGTCAGTGGCACTTCTGGGTTTTGCTCTGGTAGTGGGTGGTGCCCCTGTCAAGCTGTCAGTCACATCTCGTCTCCTCTCATAACTCACAGCTGATATCTATCGTGTAATCACTTTCTCCTCCTGCCTTATTTAACCCTGCAGCACTGATCATTTGGCGCTGCAGTCTTCTCGTTGATCAGACGTGGATCCCAGTCCGCATCTTTATTCGTGAGTACCTTTTTACTCTGACAGGTATCCCCTGTCTAACTACGGTTTGTGTAGTTACTATTGTTCTGACAAGCCTTCCTCGTCTCCTGGCGTTTTTTCCTACGCCTTTGCCGTTAGGCTATTTTGGGCAAGTCAATCTCTTTCCGGCCATTTCTGTTATTTTGTGTTTTGTGGACTCTGTGTTTATCAATTTTTGCAAGTGTTGTACTTTTGTTATTTTGTGCACTTGGTGTCCGGAGTTATTGTAGTCGTAACAGTACTTTTTGTTTCTTGTACACGGTGTGCCTTTGAGCAATTATTAAATATGCAACTCACAGTTCTTGCATGTAGCGTCATTAATCAGCCCTTGACAGGGCAGTTCATGATAGAAGACCGCAGCCAGTTAAGACGCCAGCGGTCTGTGAGCTTGCTTTTTGTTTTTTCCGCCCACATTTTTTGTTTTGTTCGTGGTTTTTGAATGTTGTTCCACTATGGACTTCTGATTATTTGGACTGAGTGAGGAGGAGTGTCGGGTGACAGAACTTATTGTGCATTTTGCCTCAAAAGCTCGAGCCACTCACACTCCCAAGGTCGTTTTTGGTTTTGTGGACAGCGTGGCCTGGCTGCTCGAGGCATGGTCCAGCCTCTGGAGCTATCCGGGTCTTACTGCTCTCCTCACCACAGTGATCAAGACTCATCAGCAACTCAGTGAGCAGGTGAAGGATTCCCCCTTAGTGCAACCTGGTCCGAAGAAGAAGCGTTCCCAGGGGCGGAAGGCTCGTCCACCTCGCCAGGCACCCATTCCCTCGCCCATCCACCAAACAGCTCCCGGAGCTCCCAGAAGGACTTCTGGCTCTGAGACAGCAGCTGATACATCACACCCCGGGAATTCAGGCAAGTGCTTATTTATTCACTTTCTCTTTCTGCCAAACCCTCTTGCCTAATTCCCGGTGGTGAGGCCCAGTCATCACAGTCCACTGGAACCTTACCATCAGCTGCTGTACCCTGTTACTCACGATCTTCTCCTGTCTCTCTGAAATGTCCGCCGGTCGTGGGAGGGAGCCACCAGATGACGGATGAATCCGTGTATCCTGGGGGCCTTGGTTTGGCTGCACCACTACGTCCACAAGGGAGAGGAGTGCCCGCTGTGTCCCGAAGCCAGTGCCGATGAGTGAGTGTTCCTTGGTTTCAGCATTGCAGGACCCCGCACCTTCGGTGAGGCGATCCCTGGCTCCACTTCTCGGGGCTGGGGGCTTTTCCACGTCAAAGTCTGTGCCGACGAACAAGTGTCCCCTGACTCCGATGCTTCACCCACTTCGCCAGTCTCCGCTTGTCATCGTGCCTGCAGGGTTGGCTCCTCCACGTTCATCAGGGGGGGTCCACAATCACTGCAGCCACTGAGAGGGATGACTCTTGATCCACAGCAGCTGTAACCATCATGTCCTGGGAATTCAGACAAGTGTTTTTTCATTCTTTACCTAAAAATGAATCCTCTTGCCTAATTCCCGGTGGGGCTCAGTATTTGCAGCTCACTGAGTCCCCACCGCCTACTGCTGCTATTAATCCCTCACTTGCTACCCCTGTGTCTCTTCCATTCTCCCCTGAGTGTCTGCCGGTCCCGGGATTGAACCGCCGGACGATGGAAGAGCCTGCGGCTCTGGAGAACCTGGTTCCAGCCCCACAGCCACCATCTGGATGGGAGGAAAGCACCCCAGGTGACCTGGAGCCGGTGCCGACAATGGAATGTCCCGCAGTTTCAGCTGACCAGGATTTGGTGCCAGCAGTGAGGTGACCTCCATGCCGGATGAGCCACCTGCGTCGGCCGCCTTGCGGTGGGGCTCAAGTCCAGGCAAGTGCTCTGTTCTGTTTCTCCTTTCGCAGATTCAAAGAAATCTTGTCTGGCTCATGGTGGGGAGGATCAGCTGCAGATATCCTCTGCTCCTGAGTTATCCTTGCCAGGGTCCGCTGCTGCCAGTGATTCTTCTCCATTTTTTTTCTTTTTGTCCTTTTCCCAAGGTCACCATGTTGAGAGGGGGTGCCCCAATGGGGAGACTCGAGACATTCCTGCCTGGATCGCCGGAGTTCTGGACGGCGGTGGAGTCCAAGACAAGGCAAGTGCGCTGTTCTGTCTTCACATCATCAGATCTAGAGATGTCTTGTCCTGCTACTGGTGGGGAGAGCCGGTCGCAGCTACCAACTGTCTCTGAGCTCTCCTTACCGGGCTCCACTGCTGCCAGTGGTAGTAACCGGGTGTTTGTTTCTTCTCCCCTGCTCGAGTCATTGTCTGAGCCCATTGATGGTTGCCCTCCTCCATCGCCTGGGGTCACCACAGGCCCTCATCCTCTGTCTGAGGGTGCCGTGGGTCCTCTTCTTCTGTCCGAGGTCACTGTGGGTCTTCTTCCTCCGTCCAAGGGCACCGTGAGTCCTCATCCTCCATCCGAGGGCACCGTGGGTCCTCATCCTCCACCCGAGGGTGCCGTGGGTCCTCATCCTCCGTCCAAGGGTGCTGTGGGTCCTCTTTCTCCATCCGAGGTCGCTGTAGATCCTCTTCCCCCATCCGAGGCCACAACGGGTCCTCATCCTCTGCCCAAGGACACCACGGGTCCTCATCCTCCTCCCAAGACCACCATGGGTGCAGCTATGGCCTAGTCCGGGTCCACTGTGGGTGCAGCTATGGCCCAGTCCGGGTCCACCGCGGGTGCAGTTACGCTCCCGTCTGGAGCCACTGTGGGTGCTGCTATGTCCCAGTCCGGGGCCACCAAGGGTGCTGCAGGCCTGTCCAAAATTGCCGTGGTCCCTCAGTCCCCATCCAACTCCTCTATGGTCCCCCCTCCTCTACCCAAAGTCATAAAGGGTTCTCCATCCAGTTTCCCCGCTGGCCGGCCATCCTCCTCATCGGGCTCCCATCTCTTAGCTCCTCGGGTCCGCAGTATGCGCTGGTTCCAACTGCCACCTCCAGGAGGGAGTGTGTCGTGCTCCACAGTCCGGTGGCTCGGGATGCTGGGAGGCCATCTGGTGAACCCTTCCTGCTGTTCAGGTGGTTCTGGAGGCCTGAGAGACCACCTGACGAACTCTTTGGATTGCTTGGGTGGCCAAGGGACTCAGGAACACCACCTGAACCAAACATTTAGTGTTCCCCATATCATTCGTATTCTATGTCTCTTATTCTGGGTGTGAGTCATGAGGGTTTTTTCTCTTTTTTTTTCTTTTTTCTCTAGGTTGTTTCGGTTCCTCCGTGCCTGGGTCCCCCTCCTCCCGCTCGGGGTGGGTTTTGTTTCCTTGTTTTTTTAGGGTGGGTTTTCTATGTGGGTGGGTCCTTTTCCTTTTCTTTTGATGTTACCCTGGGTGTCTGGGGCCCACCCCTTTGGGAGGGGGTCTACCATGATCTGAGCATGGGGGTTTTACCATTCCCAGTCTCATTGTCTTTTTCCTTATTTGTATATTTGTTGTATTTTTGGTTTCTTAGTTCCTGTCATTTTATCCTTGAATGGTTTTCATATATCTTATATTATTTCTTAGTTCTGCGCATTCTCCTGTTTACATTCATTGCTGTCTTGTGTAGCAGACTCAAGCTGGATTGAACACTAAAATTGGAACTTTGTTTCATGTATGAACGAACTGTCTAACCTCTGCCCAGTTTCATCACCCCCAACAGGATCCAGCTGTGATGGAGGACCATATGCAGCACCCCTGGCGCCTCTCTTCCTTCCTTTCAACACAGATCCTTGACATGGAGAAGAGACAAGCAGGAAACAAACTCCCCCACTGAGACATTATTTTACGACCACGGCAGTAAATTTCCTACAGAACTTGCAGAACTGCTTTTCTTACTTATGAACCCTCATAGATTAGAAAATTCAGATTGAAGAATTTTAATAATGTGTGTCTACTTTGTGATAAGTGTTTGAGCATTTCACTTACAATTGGGACGAGTGAGTTTACCAAAGGGGCAGCAAGATAGTCATGCAAAGCCCTGATTGGCCGACCCCTCAGGACCGCCCTGTAGGTATGTGCCTTTATCACATGTCTAGACCAGAATTTGCTCTCTTTTGCTGCTGTTTTCTGAGGAGAGAGCTCATTGGCCCTCTCTTTCTCCTCAAAGGCCTGAAGGCCTCTAATCCAGCTCTTATCTGACTGGAGATAACACTTGAAGCTTTCCCTTTTTCTCGCATGTCTTAACTACCTAAACTTTGATATTTTTTGGATTTTTCTTTAAAACTTCATCACCTTCTCTACCAATTCATGACTAGTAGAAGTAATCTTCAATTTTTTTATCTTTTCTATAGCCAACAAATCCATGATTTTCTTCTTTAATCTTAATTTTTCTGTAAGTCAAGTGTGATCACACTTTTTAGAGCTCATTCCATTTTTAAGGTTTCTTTCTGGCTATCCTACACTGCAAAATGCAGGCCTAGAGGAGATCCATTGTTCCAGCCACCTCCAGCAGATGCAAGCTCAGGGCCTGAACCAGGCCCCACTTCACCGAGGATTTCCAGGCCAAGACCCCGGGGCACAGGACAGCAGGGAGAACCATTGCCCCCAAGGCTCATCTCCATCCCAGGTTGGATCAAAGCCGGGCTGCCCAGAGTCATTCCTCCCACGCCTGTAACCCCTCCTAAGGCTCGACCATTTTGCCTCCTGGGAACCAAGCAATGCCAAGAGAGTAAGGCAGTTAACAGCATTAGCTTCATGAAAGCTATAACTTTTTTTGTAACGACTGTCCCTTTTTGAACACTAGGTAAAGTTAATCTGTTTTTTGTTTTTTTTATAACAACTTTTTTTCCAAATTCCTTTTTCCTTAATTTTGCGTTCCACTTAATTTTTACCACAATTTTCACTTCACCCTTATTCCACATATGCAAGACCTGTAAATATGTAAATATTGCTGTTTCTTCGTATATGCAAAATTACCACTGATCATGCTAATTTGGTTATCTTTCCATTCTACAAGCTATACAGATGTCTATTGTCATTTTGTTTTTTTCCATAATAAATTTACTAACCTCTTCACCGGTGTCCTCTCTGTCCAGATTTTAAGACTCACACAGTGTCAAGAACTGATGCCCAGATTATGAGACTAATCAAATACTGTCGATAGAATTATTAACTAAGGCTTAACTTACCAATTGCCAAATTCTTAAGTTTAAGTCTTTGTTCACAAGAGTTTCCACCTCTATAAAACGTGGATGGTGCCCCAACTAGTGTTACAAACCAGGTAATGCAAGAGTTATTAATAATTATTAATTCCAGTTATTATTAATAATCATATACATATCAATGGTGTCCCCATGTCATGATAATGCTACACTTGTTATTCATATATTTGGTATTTGCTTGTATTTATCCTTTAGTCTTTATTTGTCCTTAATTCAGGTCTCGATTTATATTTCTACTTCTGTGTTCTCTCTCTCTCTCTCTCTCTCTCTCTCGTGCGCATGCGTGGGCGTTTGTGGGAGCAGGGGTGTGGAGTGGTGTCGAGTGAGTACTTTAAACTTTGTATTTTCTAACTTTTTCTCTATCTTGTGTGTTTGAGGTGTGTGTGTTTAATATAGTGGGTTGAGTGTGTGTGTGCTGGGGTGTGAGTGTTGGAGTGAGTGTGTTGGGGAACGGTAGCTTCTGCTGCCGGTTTTTCCCGGCCGGCATCATGCCGGTGATTGATGGTGGTGTGGAGTTTGAGCGCTTAACCCGGCGTCATGGCGTGAGAATCCTCCCGACAGTTCCCTGTTCTGTGGAGGAGGCCAGCCTCGCTGTAGGACAGGTGGTTGGGCATGGCAGCATAAAATCAGCATCGAGGATGAACAGCGCAATTGTGATCTTTCTGGATTCGACTGAAAAAGCTGATCAGGTGGTGGCACAGGGAGTGGTCATAGGTGACACTTTTACTCCCGTTTTACCGCTGGCGAACCCGTCTAGGAGGATCACCATCTCAAACGCTCCTCCTTTCGTTAAAAATGATCAGCTGATTAGAGAGTTGTCCCGTTTTGGCCAGGTTGTGTCCCCTATCAGAATGGTCTCTCTGGGTAGTAAATCACCCCTGCTGAAGCATGTTGTATGTCATAGGAGGCAGTGTTTCATGGTGTTGAAAGACAGCTCTGCTGAACTGAACGCGTCTTTTAATTTCAGGATTGACAGTTTTAGCTACTTGGTGTTTGCAACATCTGAAACCATGAAGTGTTTTGCGTGTGGCGCAGAAGGCCATCTTATTAGGTCATGTCCTGAAAAGGCGAACACAAAGAGCACTGGCGGTAAGAAAGGTGACGCCGCTGTTTCTGGTGGTCCGGAGGGTAGCGCTACATGTGGTGCGGCGGATGCCGCTGCGGCGCCCGCTTCTGCTGGGGCGGTCGCGGCCGCGTCCGCTTCTACTTCTGCGGGGGCGTCCGCGTCCGCTTGTGCTGGGGCGGCCGCGGCCGCCTCTGCTGGGGTGGCCACGGCGGGCGCGGTAGTTGCCCCCCCAAACAGTGATGGTGGGGAATTTCTGTCTGGCGGCAGCTCTGATCATTGTGACGAGCCTGTCGCCCGGGGTAAACAGGTGGAGGGTGTAAGTAAAAGTGCAGTTAAACGAAGGAACGTGAATGAACAGACTTTGCAGGCGGGGGAGGAGCGGTTTGAGGCTGTAGCGGACACAAAGAGCAAACACTGCATGACAAACGTTGCGTTTCATGAAGAAATGCAGGAATGTAGTTTTGTTGAAGAGGATCCTTTTAAAGCTGCACAAAAAAGGAAAAGTGCGGAAAACTTGCAGAGCTCTGCTAAATCTAGTAGGGTTGGGAATTTAGATTTACTGAATGAGAGCGTTTCTGACGAAAGTGGAGATGAGTCTGAACTGATGCAGACGCAGACGCAGGAGGAGCAAAGCTCCTATTGTTTTACTAAAATTAGGCAATTTCTCCAGGTGACTAAGGGGAGCAGAGCTGTGAAAGTGGAAAATTACTTTCCAGATCTGGAGTTATTCGTGGCATCAGCTCGCAAATTTATGAAACTGAATGATGGGAATGAGACTTTCACTGATCAGGAAATTTATCGTTTAAAGAAACTGGTTGCTAAACTGAAATTGCAAATTACTAACAGTCATGTTGACTCTTAGTTTGTTTCTTCCCTTTTATGCTATGTGTGTGTTTTTTTACTGTACCCTATTTTTATCCTTTTTAATGCCCCACCTTAGAATTGGCACTCTCAATATTAATGGGGCCAGGGATGATGTAAAAAGGGCCTCTTTATACAAGCTTTTTAATTTAAAGAAACTTGACGTGCTGATGGTCCAGGAGACTCACAGCACTGTGGACATTGAGAGCCATTGGAGAAAAGAGTGGGATGGCTGCATTTTTTTTAGCCACAAATCCAGTAGCAGTGGGGGGGTGGCTGTACTTTTCTCTAGGGGTTGTGTGCCTGTCTCTTATGAGGTAGAAGAGGTGGTGAGAGGTCATTTCCTCTTATTAAAGGTACAGTTTGAAAACGTGAACTTCGTTTTTATAAACGTGTATGTGCCAACACAGAGAGCAGAGAGGATCAGGGTCTTTGACGTGCTTTCGGATACGGTTAAGTCCTGTGATCCAAATAGTTTTTTATTTCTGGGGGGTGATTTTAACTGTACATTAAACCACAGACTAGACAGGAACCATCAGGAGCCTCACCCTGCTTCTGCCAATAGGCTGAGAGAACTGGTGAAAACACATGAAATGGCCGATGTGTGGAGATCACATCATGGGGACCAGAGGCAGTACACCTGGAGCCATGTCAAAGATAACCTTTTATCTATGGCTAGGTTAGACCGTTTTTATGGTTTTAAACATCAAATGAGTGTTTTTAAAAATAGTTGTATCTGTCCTGTTGGTTTCACTGATCACTGCCTGCTGTTTTGTTCTGTGTTTATTGAAAATGTAAAGTGTAAGAGTGCTTTTTGGCATTTTAACAATACACTTTTAAATGATGTGTTTTTTAAAGAGGTTTTTTCATGATGTTTGGAAGTCACACAGGGAACAAAAACCCTCTTTTAGTTCTCTCCAATTGTGGTGGGATTTTGGTAAGGCCCAGATAAAACAACTCTGCCAACAGTACACTCAAAATGTCACTCGTAGCTTGACCCAATCCTTGAAAGTTCTGGAGACTGAGGTGGTAGAACTAGAGGAGTTGCTCAGTTCTACAGGAAAACAGGAGCACTTAGAGGCTCTCAAGTCAAAAAGGTCAGCCTTGGCTAGCTTGCTAGGGGTCACCGCACAGGGTGCTCTGGTCCGCTCACGCTACATGGATGTAGCTCTGATGGACTCGCCCTCCCAGTACTTTTTTGGACTGGAGGGGAAAAATGGACAGAGAAAGCTCATTCACTCCTTGTTGGGCGATGACGGGAGAATAATCTCCACAGCAGCAGAGATCAGGAAACACGCTGCTAGCTTTTACAGTGAATTGTTTAGAGCAGAGTGGAGGGAGGACACGTCACTGGGCCAGGTTTTCCTTAATGGTCTTCCAGTGCTCTCAGAGGACCTTGTTGCCGGCTTGGATGCTCCACTGTCTCTGTCTGAGCTGCATACGGCGCTAATGAGCCTCCAGAATGGAAAATCACCAGGCATAGATGGTCTCTCTGTGGACTTTTTTAAGGAATTCTGGCCCCTGCTTGGTCCAGACCTGCTGGAGGTTCTCCAAGATAGCTTGGAAAGGGGGACCCTACCCACGACCTGCAGGAGGGCCATCATCACACTGTTGCCGAAAAAGGGGGACCTCCAGAGCCTAAAGAACTGGAGGCCAGTCTCTCTGCTCTGCACAGACTACAAGATTCTCTCAAAAGCTCTGGCCCGAAGACTGAGAAAGGTGATGAGCGAGCTCATTCATGTAGACCAGACTTACTGTGTGCCTGGCAGGCTGATTAGTGACAACGTCACTTTAATTCGGGATATTTTGGAGGTCTCTGGTTCATTGGCGGTAGAAACTGGTTTGATTTCAATTGACCAGGAAAAGGCGTTTGATCGGGTTGAACACCAATATTTATGGACAGTTTTAACAGCTTTTGGGTTCAGCCCAGGCTTCATAGCCAGGATACGGGTCTTGTACAGTGACATTGAGAGTGTGCTGAAGATAAATGGGGGCCTGTCTGCCCCTTTAAAAGTCCAGAGGGGGGTTCGGCAGGGCTGCCCTCTCTCAGGGATGCTGTACTCCCTCGCCATAGAGCCTTTGCTTCACTGCCTGAGAAGGGATCTATCAGGAGTTACTTTTCCTGGCTGTGACACCACGTTCAAGCTGTCGGCCTATGCAGATGATGTAGTCATTCTGCTAAACAAGCAGAGTGACATTGACGTTCTGGTTAGGAGTGTCAATCTTTTTGGCCAACTTTCCTCTGCAAAGATAAACTGGGGAAAAAGCGAGGCTCTGATGGTGGGGGAGAAACTAGAAAATCAGCTTACGCTGCCGGGTGGGTTGATTTGGAAAAAAGGAGGTTTTAAGTATCTTGGTGTCTTTATTGGAAATCAGCAGTTTGAGCAAAAAAATTGGGATGGGGTCATAGAGAAGATTAACGGGAGACTAAACAAGTGGAAGTGGCTAATGCCAAGAATATCTTTTAGAGGAAGAGTGCTCATTTTAAATAATCTTGTTTCCTCATCCCTGTGGCACCGCCTCATGTGCATGGACCCCCCTGCTGGTTTGTTGTCCAAAATTCAGTCTGTTTTGGTGGACTTTTTTTGGGGGGGTGGACTCCACTGGGTTCCTCAAGCCCTGTTATTTCTTCCCAAAGAGGAGGGGGGGGCAAGGAGTGATTCATTTAGCTAGTAGAGGTGCTGCTTTTAGACTGACTTTCATACAGAGACTGCTGACGGGCCCCCAGGACCTGGTATGGAGGCCTTTGGCCTGTGTTATTTTACAGAGAGTCCTTGGGCTTGGGCTAGACCTCCCTGTGTTTTTAATGGATTTTAAGAACTCTAATGCACTGTCTTTACCCAGTTTTTACCGCAGTCTCTTTTCAGTGTGGACTCTTTTTAAAAAACAAAGAGGGCCATGCGATTCCCTCTACTGGTTGTTGAGGGAGCCGCTGGTTTTTGGTGGTCGCCTTGGTGTCCTGCCGGGAGTTGGAAGGACCTTCCTTGATGGGCTGTGTTCCAGGAACATTCTCACTCTGAAGCAAGTGGTGGAACTGGCTGGTCCTGGCCTCAACAACGCCTCAGCTTTAGCAGCTCATCTTGGTGTCAGGTCGAATCGTTTCATCGATGGTCTTCTTGCACACTGGAAACAGGAGCTTCATGGACTTGAGCACTCCCTACTCTTGGACTTTAGCAATGGCACGCTGCAGCCAGAAAGCACTGACCCCTTTCCCTCTCTCACGCTCTATATGGACTTTGACGTCGCTCCTTGCTCCTTACTGGCATTCTGTGCTCCCACTGGTGTGGACTTTGGAGGAGCCAGTGGTAAGGCACTCTACAGACTGGTGGTGATGGCACTCAACAAGGACCGATTGAACACCTGTGTGGACACTCCTTGGAGAGCCTATTTTAAACTAGGAAAAGGGCATCGGCCTGCCTGGAGGGCTCTTTACAAAGCCCCTCTCCCTAAGAGGCATGGAGACTTACAGTGGAGGGTCCTGCATGGTATTATAGCTGTCAATGCTTTTGTTTCTGTGATTAACAGCAGTGTCAGTGATCAGTGTGTTTTTTGTTCCTCTAGGGAGACTGTTTTTCATTGTTTTATTGAATGTCAGCGCCTGAGTGGCCTCTTTGAACTTCTCACAAAACTTTTTCATATTTTTAAGGAAGTGTTCTCTAAGCAGGTTTTCATTTGTGGTTTTATGTACAATCGTCATTTTAAGCAGAAGTGTCAACTACTGAACTTTGTTTTAGGGCAGGCAAAGTTGGCTATCTATGTAAGCCGGAGAAGAAAACTTGAAAATGTTGAGAATGATGTTGATGTCAAAATTTTATTTGTGAGGCTACTTAAAGCCAGAATCAGGCTGGACTTTCAGTTTTTTATGGGGAATGGGGATGTGGAAGGTTTCAGGACCCTCTGGTCCCTGGAGAATGTCCTCTGTTCAGTTCATGATGGACAGCTTTTTTTGGGGCGTTTTTTGGGGGATTAATTTTCTGTGTAACATAGCATGATATAGAAATTGTATTGACTGATGGACAAGTGTGTTTATTAAAGATCTTTTAAAAATCAAAAATCTCTCTCTCTCACACACACACACACACACACACACACACTGCTAAACTTGCCATCTGGCTGACAAGGAAAAATCGGACTACTAACACTGGCAATGTGGATCCTGTGTTTGTTTTCAAGGCTTTGTTAAAAGCCAGACTTCAGGTGGAGTACTCTTACTATAAAATGGTGGACAATTTGGAGGTATTCATCAATAGATGGACTGTAGGGAATATTTTGTGTTCTGTGGGAGAGGAGGATGAGTTATGTTAGCACTTTTGAAATGTGAGACACTTGGTGGAATGATGGTATTGGTGATCTTACATTTTTGAATTGTACAATAAAGGGATTTTTTAAAACTCAAACTCTCTCTCTCTCTCTCTCTCTCTCTCTCTCTCTCTCTCTCTCTCTCTCTCTCTCTCTCTCTCCGGGGCTGCGGGTGTCAGTGGCACTTCCGGGTTTTGCTCTGGTAGTCGGCGGTGCCCCTGTCAAGCTGTCAGTCACGTCTCCTCTCCTCTCATGACTCACAGCTGATCTCTATCATGTAATTGCTTTCTTCTCCTGCCTTATTTAACCCCACAGCGCTGATCATTCGGCGCTGCGGTCTTCTCGCTGATCAGACATGGTTCCTAGTCTGCATCTTTATTCGTGAGTACCTTTTTACTCTGACAGGTATCCCCTGTCTAACTATGGTTTGTGTGGTTACTATTGTCCTGACAAGCCTTCCTCATCTCCTGGCGTTTTTTCCTACACCTTAGCCCTTTGGCTATTTTGGGCAAGTGAATCTCTTTCCGGCCATTTCTGTTATTTTGTGTTTTTGTGTTTCTATGTTTATCAGTTTTTGCAAGTGTTGTACTTTTGTTATTTTGTGCACTTGGTGTCTGGAGCTATTGTAGTTGTAATAGTACTTTTTGTTTCTTGTACACGGTGTGCCTTTGAGTTATTATTAAATACTTAACTCACAGTTCTGCATGTGGCATCATTAATTAATTAATATTATTCCATCTAGCTACATTGCTCCGCACTGTGTGTGTTTATATACTTGCATATTTATTCCACCTAGCTGCAATGCTCCGTACTGTGGGTGTTTATATATTTACATATTTATTCCATCTAGCTACAATGCTCTGCACTGTGTGTTCATATATTCATATATTTATTCCATCCAGCTACAATGCTCTGCACTGTGTGTCTGTGTGTGTGTGTATATATATATATTTTATAGTAATACGTACATATGTTTATTAGCTGCTCTTGCTTGCTTGTTTTTTTTCTTGCCTTCTGATTGTTGCTCTGAGTGTTGCTATCCCTGTGCTGTTGCAATCCTGGAATTTCCCCGTTGTGGGACTAATAAAGGCTTATCTTATCTTATCTTATCTTATTAATCAGCCCTTGACAGGACAGTTCATGACAGTGTGATCTTTTATGACTTAGATTCTTGTAGTTTGGGGAATGGGAGTTGTTCAGTCACCATTATAATTGTTTTAGTTTATATGTGTAGCTTATAGTATATCGTCAATAAACTCATGCAGTACTACAACAGGACACATTTACAAATAGGTGAGAGCCGTTGTAGTGCATGTTATGTCTGGAAACTGGAGGACTCCAGAGAGTGGCATTTGCTTGGAACATGAACTTTATTACATTTTTTTCTATGCTGGTGGTACAGAGTATGTTGTTATTAAGTAGAGCGCTGCAACTTATAAAATCTGAAGTCAGTCTGACGAACGGTTTGAGAGATATGTGAGGAACAGACACACACATACACACAGAGATATGCTGCATTTGTAGACAGAAAAAACAAAGTTTCATGCCAAAGGCTGAATCTGGAGCTTTTGGGAGTGGGGAGGTGGGGTGGAGGGTAATGAATTCAGTATAATTAGATCTCTGCATCTAATTATACTCTGAATGATGAAAATTTAAATGGCCAGTCAAAAGGGCACTTTGGACAGTAAAGTGAAAAGGGTAGGTGCCCAAGACCCCATAGCTCCCCCCCTCTGCACGTGTATGTTCTGCTTGGCAGATTTTAGTGAGCAAAGAAAGTTAGCACGGCTTATTTTCAACGTCCAACTGTTTCAAGCTTTAGAAAAAGACTATACTGTTAGTATGTACTGTTTATGTTGGCTTACCTGTTTGACAATAAGCTCTCTTGGAGGATGGTCGCTGAGGGCTGAACTGTTTAAGTCATGGCTAATGTGTTGAATCCAGTAAATGACTGAATTACAGGAGTAGCTATCGCTTTTTCGTCTTCATTAATACTAGCCCTCATTCTGAACATTGGTGCATCTGAGTTAATTAGAATTGAATTGAAATGAATTGAATAGGCTTTATTGTCATTGTACAGTTGTACAGTACAACAAAATTGTGGGTGTTCCACCAGGCTACAGCGCAATAAAGTAAGAGAGAAGGATTAGATAAAATACAGTTACAGAATACAAAATAAAAATAAAAATAGCTCACAGGTATATACACAGGTATGGTTGTGGTTTCACGGATGTATCTATGTGCATAAGAGTGCGGAGTGCAGAACACACAACTGAATAAAATGGCCCAAGGATTATAGAAAATATATGTCATGAGTCTGAGCCCAGAGCTCAGACTCCCTATGTATTTTTGAGTATCTTATGTCTGTTATTATTTTCTTGTCAGTTTTCTGTTATTTTGATTGTGTGACACGAGCCTCCTTCCTCCTCTCCCAGACACACCCACCATTCACTCACAGTTTGTTTCCCAGTTCCCAGCTGTGAGTGATTGTGTTTTCACTGCTCTCAGTCTACTCTCCTATCAGCTGGGAGCACTTACGCAATCAGTTCACCTGCCAGCTCAGCTCTTACACCTGCTGCTCATTATGTTCTTTGTATTTAAACACTGCCGGTTCATTCTGTCTTTGCTGCAGTCTTATATGGATGTACACTGGATTATCTACTCATTTCTTCCTACCAACACTTGCGGGGCAATGTCGGCTCCGGAGTGTTTTTTTCTGTAAGTTTTCCTCATTTGTATTTTTGTTCATCATGCACTATTTGGATTCTTGTTTGTCTTTTTGTTGAATAAATGTCACACTACAGTTCAGCGCGTGGACCTGTCTTTCTGCCCCGGAGGGGCCCATTCACGACAATATACACAGGAATGGTAATTGTTTCACGGATGGGTCAATGTACATGAAAGTTTGGAGTGCAAAGACAGGTGTGTTATTGTGATAATTAAAAAGGTTATCTCATCGTCATTGGTGATGAGCCCAACCAAGGTGGTATCGTCCATGTACTTCACAATGACGGTGGTTGGGTGGGTTGGAATACAATCAAAGGTGTACAGGGAGTACAGTAGTTGGCTTAGCACACAGCCCTGGGGGAAGCCAGTGCTGACAGACAGTGTGGAGGAGTGGTGGGGGCCAAGTCTGACTGTTTGTGGGCGGTTGGTGAGAAAGTTTTTATCCAGGAACAGGTGGGGGAATCAGGAGGAGGTGCCGTTTATTGATCAGGATGTCCGGGATGATGGTGTTGAAAGCTGAGCTGTAGTCTACAAAGAGCATCCTCACGTAGCTCCTTGGGTTCTCCAGGTGGCTCAGTGCTCTGTGGAGTGTGGGGGCAATGGTGTCTTCCGTAGACCAGTTTTCCCTGTAAGCAAACTGGTGGGGGTCAAAGGAGGGGGGAAGACAGTCCCTGATGTGCTAGAACACCAGTCGGTAAAACACTTCATGACTACAGACGTGAGTGCTGTGGGTCTGTAGTCGTTCAGGCTGTCAATTGCGGACCTTTTGGGAATGGGGATGATGGTGGAAAATCAAATCAAAATCAAATCAAATCAGCCTTTATTGTCATGTTGCTGTACATACAACTGTAGTGCAGGCAAAATGAAATTACATTTCTCTAGGCATCCATATATATAAAAAGAACATAATTTAAAACACACTCACACACCCCACACCCCACCCCAACACAGCCATTCACATATCCCTGAGACACATTTGGTTATTACAGTAATATTAACTTATTACAATTGCAGTTTAAAGTGATAATAACTGCCTATGTATAAAATACCAATTAAAATACCACCAAGGGCCTACACAGAAAGGATATGGCCTCTAAATCCGGTGAACAGTGGCTTTGGATTATTCTGCTGTTATTACACCAAGTCTGAAGCACATAAGCACAGAGCCCACCACCCCTGCCCTTACCAGAATCAGCGTTGCGGTCGGAACAGTGTGTAGTTCGGCCAGGTAATTTCACAGCGGCGTGAGGAACACATGGATGCAGCCATGACTCGGTCACAATCAGACTACAACAGTCCTAGACGTAGCGACTGTAGGCGATCTCTGATCGCTGCTCATCCATGGAAGCCTTGAGGCAGGAGGGGAAGGTGGCATGCATCAGAGAGAGGTTGAACAGCTTGGTGAGGATCTCTGTCAGCTGGTCTGTACATGTTTTGACCACTGCTCCCAGGATGCCATTGGGACCAGCAACTCTATGGGGGTTCACTGCTTTCAGTTGCCTCGTCACCTCATGCACCTGTAGAGGAAGGGGTGTGTGTGTGCTGAAATCGGACAAAGCTGTTAAGCTCCTCTGCCAGTGTGAAGCTGCTGTCTGATGTTGGGGGGCACTGGCCCCTGTAGTTAGTGAGGGCCTGGATGCCTCTCCACATCTGTCGGGGGTTGTTGTCTGTAAAGGATCCCTCCACCTTCCTCTTGTAGGCATTCTTAGCAAGTTTTATGCCTCTTCTCAGGTTGGCTTTGGCAATGCTGTACAGAGAGCTGTCCCTCTGCCTGAAAGCTGAGTTGCAGGCTCTTATCAGAGCCTGGACCTCACTGATCATCCAGGGTTTCTGGTTTGGAAAGACCCGGATGTGTTTGGTGACTGTCACATTTTCTACACAGCATTTAATGTAGAAGAGGACAGACTCGGTGTAGGAGTCCAGGTCCTGCTGTTCAAAGATGCTCCAGTCTGCACAGCTAAAACAGTCTTGTAGCTGGAGGAGAGCATTTTCAGGCCAGGTTTTAATTGTTTGTTTGGCTGAGGGGGAACTCTTCCTCAGGGGGGTGTAAGCAGGTATTAGAAACAAGGAGAGATGGTCTGATTGTCCAAGGTGAGGGAGGGGGTGGCTCTCTAGGCATGCTTAATGTTACTGTAAACATGGTCCAGTGTTCTTTCCGCTCTTGTGGGACACTTAATATGTTGGTGGAATTTGAGGAGTACAGTCTTTAAGCATGCTTTGTTAAAATCCCCTGCAATAATGTGGATTGCGTCGGGGGGATCTTTCTGTTGCCTGCTAACGCTGCGCTGGAGATGGCTAAGTGCTAAGCTAATGCTAGCATCTGGAGAGATGTAAACAGCTGTTACTGCCATTAGCTCACAGGGTAGATAGAAGGGCCTACACAGAAAGGACATGGCCTCTAAATCTGGTGAACAGTGGCTTTGAATTATTCTGCTATTATTACACCAAGTCTGAAGCACATAAGCACAGAGCCCACCACCCCTGCCCTTACCAGTATCAGTGTTGCGGTCGGAACGGTGTGTAGTTCGGCCAGGTAATTTCACAGCGGCGTGTGGAACACATGGATGCAGCCATGACTCGGTCACAATCAGAATACAGCAGTCCCAGACGTAGTGATTGTAGGTGATCTCCGATCGCTGCTTATCCATTTTGTTGGTGAGGGATCTGGCGTTGGTGAGAAAAATTGAAGGTAACGGTGATTTGGTACATTGTCTGCGCAGCTGGGCTCGGAAGCCAGCCCTGCAGCCTCATTTCTTCTTTCTTTTTCGGCACCGTCTGCACCAGTGTTGCCAGGTTTCACAAGAGAAACAAGCAACCAGCTCTATGGAAACAATGTAGAGGCACATGGGGAAAACATAATGTGTAACATCTTAGATAAGAACAAAGAGCAGAGTTTTCCTTGGAGATAACAGGAAGTTGTGAAGGATGAATGCAGTGTGATCTTTTGTGTATCAGAGACTGCTAGGAGGATGTTAAAGGATTAAGGAAGTGAATGCAATGTGACCTTTGATGTGTAGAAGCTGCTGAAGGAAGGCCTGAGTATTTAAGAGAAGAGTCTTGTCTGAGATGCCCTTTTTCTGACTATGCTTATGTGTGAGAATGTGTAATAAACTGTCTGAGTCTAATCCGCCTCGTCATTTACACACTCCACACTGGTGACCCAAGACGAATCATGCAACACGACGAAAGATCCCCGGAGCCAGCCTCGTTGGGAGCCCCCAGCCAAGCATATGCTGTTACAATCCAGCTACCGGATTTTTGGCAGCACAATCCATGCTCCTGGTTCCACCTAGTTGAGGCGCAGTTCGTCCTCCGGGGGATATCGGTGGATGACACGAAATTCTACCATGTGGTCGCAAAGCTCGACGCTCACACAGCTCAGCATGTGGAGAGCCTGCTGGATCAGCCACCAACCAGCGACAAGTACGGCGCGTTGAAGGCTGCACTCATCCAGCACTACACACTCTCGGTTGAGGAGAGAGCAGAGAGACTCCTGACGCGGACCGGGTTAGGAGAAGGGTCGGCTATTGACCTGATGGAGAAGATGCTGAGATTGAAGGGCTCGGACGACGACCACTTCATTTTTACCCACCTCTTCCTCCGGAACCTTCCGTCAGCGACGAGAGCGACCCTGGCCAATTCGCCGTTGCTGGCCTAGCGGGACTACCGTGCGCTGGCCCGAGAAGCACACCGGATCATCATGGCCAGCAGAGAGCTCACGACCACGGCGGCAGCGACGGAGCTCGGCGCGACGGCCGGAGGAGGCGAGGAGCCATTGACGGCAGTAGCAGAACCACCGACGACAGCGGCGGCGGGGGCCAAAGAACGCGGAGGAGACATCCTTTGTTTCTACCACCGCCGCTTTGCAGAGAAGGCACGCAAATGTATACCACCGTGCCAGTTCAAGCGCTCGGGAAACGCCAAGACCGGCGGTCGGTAGCAGCTGCGGCCCTCGGGGAGGAGAACAAGCTGCTCTACTTGACGGACGCACGCTCAGGGAGGCATTTCCTCGTGGACACCGGCACCCAGTTGAGTTTCATCATGCCGTCCTACACCGACCGGCTGGCAGGATCTAGCGGCCCCGAGATGGCAGCAGCAAACGGCTCGGAGATTAAGACCTTTGGTGAGAGGACTTTACTTCTGTCTCTACACGGTCGTACATTTGAGTGGACTTTTGTCATAGCAGCATTGAATTTCAATATAATGGGGGCTGATTTTTTGTGCTCACATGGTTTGTTGGTTGATGTCGCTAACAGGCGCCTGGTTAATGCACTGTCCTTTGATTCTATCCCCTGTACAGCTCGAGCGTCCCGGCCAACAGCACAAGCCAACGTCATAGCTGCAGGCGGTAAGTTCCACACACTGCTCACTCAGTTCCCAGCACTCACGGTCCCGACATTTTCGGCAGCCGTCGCTAAACACGGGGTGGAGCATTTTATCACCACCACCGGGCCGCCCGTTTTTGCAAAACCTTGGCGCTTGGACGCAGATAAACTGGCCATAGCGCGCGAGGAGTTCGCCAACCTGGAGAGGTTGGGCATCATCAGGCGTTCAAACAGCCCATGGGCTTCCCCGCTACACATGGTCCCTAAAGCCGACGGTTCGTGGCGACCTTGCGGGGATTTCCGCAGGTTGAACAACGCCACAGCACCCGACCGCTACCCAATTCCTCACATCCAGAATTTTTCCGTTCACTTGGCAGGAGCGCGCTTTTTTTCTAAAATAGACTTGGTCCGCAGTTACCACCAAGTCCCAGTGCGCGCTGAGGACATACCCAAAACAGCGGTGATAACTCCGTTTGGTTTATTCAAGTTTTTGCGCATGACATTCGGGCTTAAAGGGGCAGCACAGACGTTCCAACGCATGATGGATGCAGTGCTGCGCGATCTCCCTTTCGTATTCGTCTACTTGGACGATATCTTGGTAGCCAGCGCGTCCGAAGACGAACACGAAAACCGCCTCACGGCGGTTTTCCGGAGGTTGGGAGAGCACCGTTTAATAATCAACCCAGCGAAGTGTCAGTTCGGGGTGACACAGATTGATTTTTTGGGGCACCGCGTCTCTCCCGAAGGAGCGGTTCCGCTGCCTGACAAAGTGCGCGCGGTAGCAGATTTTCCCCGGCCGCAAATGGTCAGGGCGTTACAGGAGTTTTTGGGAATGGTGAATTTTTATAATTGTTTCCTTCCCCGCGCAGCGCAGCTCATGCAACCACTGTACGCCGTGCTCAAAAAACAGAAACTCGCGAATAAGATCAAATGGTCCCCGGAGCGAGAGCGGGCGTTCTTGGAAGTCAAAGCAGCCCTGGCAAATGCTGCATTATTGGCACATCCAGACCCAACGGCCCACATAGCACTCACTACTGACGCATCAGATGTGGCCATAGGGGCGGTCGTGGAGCAGCGTGTAGCCGGGGCTTGGCAGCTGCTCGTCTTTTTCAGCAGGACTTTGCGCGATAGTGAACGTAAATACAGCGCGATCGACAGGGAGTTGCTGGCTCTCCACTTGGCCATTCGCCACTTCCAGTTCTGGCTGGAAGGGTGCTGTTTCACCGCGTTCGTTGACCACAAGCCACTAACATTCGCGATGGCCAAGGTTTCAGAACCGTGGTCGGGCCGGCAGCAGAGACAGCTGGCCGCGATCTCAGAGTTTACTACCGATATTCAGCATGTGTCGGGTAAACTGAATGTAGTGGCAGACTGCCTCTCACGCGCTGTGGCTGCCCTGGTCCGCGTGGGGATAGATTACACAGCCATGGCCACGGAGCAGGTTAGTGACGCGGGTGTGCGCGCACTCCAGTCTGGACCAACAGGGTTAAGGCTGGAGAGCAGGGTGCTGCAAGACGGTATGCCCCCCCTAATCTGTGATGTCTCCACGGGGCGACTGCGTTCCCTGGTACCGGCCGCGTGGCGCCGCCGCGTTTTTGACTCGATTCATTCTTTGGTGCACCCGGGAGTGCGCGCGTCGGTCAAAATGGTAGAAGAGAAATTTGTGTGGCCGAGCCTTCGCAAACAAGTGAAAGAGTGGGCAGCAGCCTGCATGGCGTGCCAACGAGCCAAAGTACACAGACACACGAAAGCTCCCTTGGAGCTGTTTCGCATCCCGGCTAAGAGGTTCGACCATGTTCACGTGGACCTCATGGGCTCCCTCCCGCCATCACAGGGGTGCACGCACCTTCTGACAATGGTGGACTGCACCACGCGCTGGCTGGAAGTGGTCCCCCTGGCGGCAACCACAGCCGAGGAGGTGGCGCGCGCGTTTTTAACAGCATGGGTGGTGCGTTTTGGAGTCCCGCTGGACATTACGTCCGACAGAGGCCCTCAATTTGTTTCCGAACTTTGGTCAACAATGGCTCGCAGCCTGGGTGTCACAATTCACCGCACAACCGCGTACAATCCGCAGGCTAATGGGTTATGCGAACGTTTTCATAGGTCATTGAAAGCGGCTTTCAGGGCGTCACTGACGGATGCAAATTGGGTAGACAAGCTACCGTGGGTTTTATTGGGGTTACGTTCTGCGCCTTAAGAGGATTTGGAAGCTTCCCCGGCTGAACTTGTTTTTACGCAGCCACTTCGGCTGCCCGGGGAGTTTCTCCCAGATAATCCTGCGCCGGGCAGCTCCCCGTCTCAGCTGTTGCAGCGTAGCATAGACACAAGCACGCTGCCGGGCCCTGTTCACCACAGTTTTCCGCGCGTTTTTGTGCCTAAAACTTTGAAAAACGCGGAGTTCGTTTTTGTCAGACACGATGCACATCACCCCCCACTGCACCCACCTTATGATGGACCGTTCAGAGTGCTGGAAACAGGGGACAAGCATTTTTTGCTAGATTTGGGGGGTAGGAGGGAAAAGGTTAGCATAAACAGACTCAAACCCGCTTTTGTGGTGGTGGACGAGCAAGTGCTGTTGGCGAGGGCCCCTCGGCGTGGAAGACCCCCACGGGGAGCTTCCCAGAGAAAAGTTTCCCCAGAACACCCACAGGGACAGATGAAAGGTTTTCACCCCCAAACATCAGCCCCCCAGCATGACAGCGCCGCGGAGGTGGTGAATCCTGGTTACAGCAGATACGGGAGAAGACTGAAGCCCAAGCAGCATGTGGATTGATGTTTAATGGTTCTGTCACAGCATACAGACTGTTATTCTTTTGTTCTATCCAATATGCTCGGGGGGGGGGGGTGTAGAGGCACATGGGGAAAACATAATGTGTAACATCTTAGATAAGAACAAAGAGCAGAGTTTTCCTTGGAGATAACAGGAAGTTGTGAAGGATGAATGCAGTGTGATCTTTTGTGCATCAGAGACTGCTAGGAGGATGTTAAAGGATTAAGGAAGTGAATGCAATGTGACCTTTGATGTGTAGAAGCTGCTGAAGGAAGGCCTGAGTATTTAAGAGAAGAGTCTTGTCTGAGATGCCCTTTTTCTGACTATGCTTATGTGTGAGAATGTGTAATAAACTGTCTGAGTCTAATCCGCCTCGTCATTTACACACTCCACAACAAGCCCATAAAAGCCCAACAGGCAACCTACCACATTGTGTAAAAGAGAGGCTGTTTGAAAACATATATCGATATATAGATTTATTTTTGTTTGCAGTGAATTGACTGTAAACACAGTCAGCATTGAATAATGGAATTTTATAAACTCTAATTAAAGGAAAATACATATGCATTCTGCATAATCAACAGCAAATTTATAGTAAACACAGGTTTACATGGTCTGCACCTCTTGCTGGGCTCGATAACAATCCACGGAGCGCGCAGAGGTCTGGCGATCTCCTCAGGGACGTGGTATTGATTGCTGGAATAAGCACTGGGGATGTAGGGGCTAAGGTGGCGGCCAATGCCTAGAAGTTCCTGGTGACTGTAGCTAATTAGTCCATCGCAGAAGGAGGACAAAAAAAGGCAGAAAAAAAACACAAAAATGAGCACAGTAGTCCAGAGCGTCTAGCTGCAGCATGTGGACGCACAGCCATCTTGTGGTGTACACAGAATATCATGCCTTATACAAGGAGGGGTTGAAAAGTTCATAGTGGTCAAATTTGACCAAATGTGGCTTATTTTTCAACTGTCTCCCCTTCGGGCCACACACTTCTTCCCTCGGTGTTGCAGCGCTTGGATCCCGGCGGTTGACAAATTAACCACATTTGGTCAAATTTGGCCACTATGAACTTTTCAGCCTACGAATTTTTCAGCCACACCCCTCGTATGTTAAGACAGAGTCTGGGTGTGCAGACTTTGTTTAGGATCCCCATTAGCTGCAGCTTATGGCTGCTGCTATTCTTCCTGGGGTAAGCAGAGGCTGCTGTTTTTACCTCCACCAAGGGAGGACGTAGGTAATGTTTTTAGTGGTGTTGGTTTGTCTGTTGGTTGGTTTGTCTGTTAGCAACATAACTCAAAAAGTTATGAACGAATTTTGATTAAATTTTTAGGAAATGTGTGTAATGGCACGGGGAACAAATGATTAGATTTTGGCGTGATTCGGATCACGATCTGGATGCAGGAATTTTTTGAATATTATTTTATATATTAATCTGGTGCTTTTCATGCACTGCCCTTTTAAGATGTGTCCACTGAGTTACGTGCATGATCACTCCATAAGGCCACACGCCTCTGCAACCCGGAAGCCAAACACTGCAGAAAAAGTATTAGGGGGCGTGCCCACCAAACTCATTTTTTCTTGCTGTGGGTGACTATTTTCTATTCATTCTCTATGTAGTCCAGCATCTACAGCACTGAGCGCCCTCGGCGCTGAAACCCTTTGAGCGGTGGCTCAGGGCTGAAAAAAATTCAACTTGTCAAACTACTGTACAGCTGCACTCGTCAATGTCAGACCTTTCTAAGCAGCCAATCAGAATTAAGGAAGGGCGGGACATAGGACCAGGTACAGGAAGACGAGAACGGGAAGTGATGGACAGTGAAGAGGCTGAAGTTTGCTGCATCAAACAACCCGGTACACTAAAAGGATATTGTGATCAAAATTAGAAAGCAAATGCTTGGAGGAACATGTCTGCATCTGTCAGTGTGCCAGGTGAGCGTTTGTGCCTTTGTCATGGTCATATTTCTTACGTTTGTTGCGGTACATAATACGGATACTATGTGAATTTGTAGTTGATAACTGCAAAAAATGGTATGATACCGCACTGCTGTGTAATATTGCTTAATAATTATGAACCTTGTCAGTAAACTGTAATGGAGAAGAGAGGAGGGGGAAAAAAATGAAAACCGACCTAAAAGATTCAGCAAACCATGATGTTGATTTAAGGTGGAATTGCCTAGCCCCACTGAATAATAATAATAATAATAATAATAATGGATTGCATTTATATAGCATCTTTCATTAAAATTTTTAGGAAAGGTGTGTAATGGCACACTGAACACATGATTAGATTTTGGTGATGATCTCAAAATGCATACCTCCACCAAGGCTCTTAATTTCTCACAGAGTGTTACCAACAATACTGCAAAACTACTGGATGGATTTGGATGACTCGAAAAGGATTAAGCGGAAGAAGATGGATGAATGGATTTGGATGAAATTTTCACCAGAGGTGGCCCTTGGCCCAAAGATGAACTCATCAGATGTCGGAGGTGATCCGTGAGTGCATACATCCGCCAAGGCCCTATCTCACAATGTACAGATGGAAGGTGATATGGACGGCCAAAGGGAGGGAGGGACGGAGCCTTGGCAGAGGTATGCACTCTCTGAGTGCCCTCTAGTTTTGCAAATGTATCTGTGTTAATCTGTTACCTCTTTGGTAGATTTGTGACTTCATCATTATGTTGCTACTACTTTCTTGTAAATTTGTAATATTTTTCTCATGGATTTGTAGTTTTGGAGGAAAAAGCTAATATTGTGGCAGACTGAAGAGGTACCTCTCACTCAGTGGGACTTAGGGTTGGGGGCCGTGGTTTGTGTTTCCTGGAGTTGGAGTCCGGGAGTGGTTATTGTCAGTTGTTTGGTGGCAGTTGAGGAGTAAAGATAAAAACCCACCTTCGTCTCCTGTGTATTTCTTCCTCTTGCCATGTTGGTGACCCCAATTCGAGCATGTCCAACACAGAAGAAAACTGTGTTTCCTCATCAGCCGTGTCACCTCGACCCTCACAGCTGGCTACTTGCACTGCGGCTGTGAAGCTTCCGGAGTTTTGACAGAGCAACCAGGCTTTGTGGTTCCAGCATATCGAAGCGCTGATCCACCTGCGAGGAATCACTGCAAATGAAACCAGGTATTACTTGGTCGTCGCTGCTCTGGATCAGCAGTCCACACGGTGTGCCATGCAGTTACTTCGCACGCCCCCACAGCACTGTAAATACGATGCCATCAGACAGTTCCTGCTCCGGAGGTGTAGTCTATCGGCTGCGGAAAGAGCAGATAAAATCCTCTCCCTGTCAGGCCTGGGTGATGGCATGGCTGTGGACCTTATGGACAGAATACTATTGCTGCTTGGAGCGGACAAAGGTGGTTTCCTGTTTGAACACATATTCCTGCACCAGCTCCCACCTCCTGTGCGTGCGGTTTTGGCTAACTCCCCGCATTTGGCTACCGGTGACTACCGAGCTTTAGCTGAGGAAGCTGATTAGGTCCTGCTGGCTACCAGACAGTTTGCTGTGCAAAGCATGGCATCAGATATCCTGCAACCCACAACGGAGAACGCAAACCCGGCGGCAGTAGCTGGAGTGGTGGCCCGGAGACAACGCGGGAAAGGTCTGTGTTTTTACCACCTGCGGTTTAGCAGCAAGGCTAAGCACTGCGTACATTTAAGACAACGGAAAACCTCCAGAGCCAGCGCTCAGTAGCATCTGTGGGCGCTGGCAGACGAGGTGAGCTGCTTTTCATTAAAGACTCGCTGTCAGGGAGATGTTTCCTAGTGGACTCTGGCTCATAGAAGAGCCTACTCCTGCCAACCAGCATGGACACACCAGTGGCAGGCAACGGCCCGTGTTTGAGTGCAGCTAACGGTTCTTCCACTGAGACATTTGGCACAAGGTCTGTGACTATTTGTTTCCAGGGGCACAGCTTTGAGTGGGACTTTGCAATCACTTCCATTACAGTACCTATTGTTGTGTACAGTACCTATTGTTGTGTACTTTCTGTGTGCAAATGGTTTGCTTGTTGATGTTGCTAACCACTGTTTGATTAATGCTGTGTCTTTTGCCACTTTTCCGTGTGAGGCTGGGGGAGCTAGGCTGTTGTCACACGCTAACTTTTTAGCATCGGATAATGTTTTTCTATGTTGGCTGACAAATTTTCCGTCGCTTACAATGCCTGCTTTTTCTACCATGGCTACTAAGCATGGGGTGGGACATTTCATCCCCACCGCGGGACCACTGGTTTTTGCGCACGCGTGATATCTCGATAATAAGTTGGCGATAATAAGTTGGCAATAATAAGTCGGCGATAATAAGTTGATAATAAGATGCGGTTAAGTTGGCCATAGCAAAAGAGGAGTTCGCCACTATGGAATGTTTGGGTATAGTGAGGCATTCTATGAGCCCATGGGCCTCGTCGCTTCACATGGTACCTAAGGCGGATGGGTCGTGGTGGCTGTGTGGTGATTTTCGTCGGCTTAACAACATCACCGCTAATGACCGTTATCCTTTTCCGCACATCCAAGATTTTTCCATGTGTTTGGCAGGCTCTGCCATTTTTTCAAAGGTGGATCTGGTGTGCCAGGTTCTCGTGCGCACGGAGGACATCCCCAAGACCGCAGTAATTACCCTGTTCATTCTTTTTTAATTCCTGCACATGCCGTTTGGCCTTAAAGGTGTGGCCCAAACATTTCAGAGGTTGATGGACTCGGTGTTACGCAACCTTCCATTCGTGTTTGTCTACCTCAACAACATATTAATGGCCAGTCTGTCAGCCGAAGAGCATCCGCCGCACCTCAAACAAGTTTTTGGTCCCTTGAAGAACACTGCCTGATTGTCAACCTGGTTAAGTGTCAGTTTGGGCTGCCAGTGATTGACTTCTTAGGCCACCACATTTCGTCACGAGGCGCGATTCCGTTGCCTTCTAACGTTCAGGCAGTGATGGAATTTCCCCATCCGGACTCTGTTAAGACACTGCAGGAATTTTGGGGCATGGTAAATTTTTACAATCGCTTCCTCCTTCGCGCTGCCCACCTCCTGCAGCCGCAGTATGAGGCTCTGAGGTGAAAAAAGTCAACGGCCCTGTCACCTGGACTCCCAAACAGGTCCGTGCTTTTGACGAAGCTAAGGCTGCCCTTGCGAACACAGCACTACTCGCTCACCCTGTGCTCACAGCACCCATAGTTTTGACAACAGACGCCTCCAACGTGGCCGTGGGGGCAGTGGTCGAGTAGTGCGTGGCAGCTCCTCACGTTTTTCAGTCACAGGCTGCGGGATGGCGAGCGTAAGTACAGCATTTTTGACCGGGAGTTGCTGGCGCTGTACCTGGCGACCCATCATTCTGTTTCTCATTGGAGGGTTGTTCTTTCACGGCTTATGTAGATCATAAACCACTGACGTTCACTATGTCCAGGGTGACCGAGCCGTGGCCTGCTCATCAACAATGCCATCTGGAGGCCATCTCCGAGTTCACAACAGATGTTCAGCATGTGGCTGGCAAGTCCAACCCCATTGCTGATTGCCTGTCACGTGTGCTGGTGTGTCGGTGCACCTCGGGATGGATTTTTCTGCCATTGCTGCTGAGCAGCCCAACGACCTGGACATCCTGGCCCTTCCGTCTACAGGTACAGCTTCAAACTCAAGGAGGCGGTGATGCAGGAGGGCAGTCCTACTCTCCTCTGCAATGTCTCCACTGGCCGACCCTGCCCTGTTGTCTCTGTGATTGAGTTTTTGACTCAGTTCACTCCTTCTCTCACCCTGGAGTTCGGGTGTCAGTAAAACAGGTCAGAGCCAAGTTTGTCTGGCCCAGCCTCTGCAGGGATGTCAAGGGGTGGGTGGCCACATGCTTGGCGTGTCAATGCGCTAAAGTCCACCAGCACACCAAGGCACCCCTAGAACCGTTTTGGATTCCAGCTAAATGTTTTGACCACGTGCATGTGGACCTGGTGGTTCCTCTACCCCCTTCCCAGGGTTTTACACACCTGCTCACCATAGTGGATCGGACCACTAGGTGGCCAGAAGCAGTCTCTCTGTCCTCCACTTCACATTTCTCCACGTGTTTCTTTCTTCCGGGGTTGCGCATTTCAGCACCCCATCAGATATTACCTCCAATAGGGGCCCCCAGTTTGTGTCGAAGCTCTGGTCGGCACTGGCAAGGTCCTTGGGAGTGCAGGTACAGCATACTACCCTCAGGCTAACAACTTGTGTGAACATTTTCACCAGTCATTGAAAGTGGCGTTGCGTGCTGCGCTCTGCGATGGTAATTGGGTGGATCGTTTGCCTTGGGTGATGCTTGGGTTGCGTTTAGCTGCTAAGGAAGATCTTGATGCTTCGCCTGCTGAACTGGTTTTCAGTCAACCCCTCTGCATTCCAGGAGAGTTTTTGCCCAAAAGTTCCACCCAGCAGGCCGGCCTCGCCGTCTACCCTTTTTCATCCAATGGCACACTGGCTCTGAGCCCCATTCACCACTGTTTTCTGCGATTGATTGTGCCGACTGAGCTCAGTGTGGCCCGTTTCATTTTTGTGCAACATGACGCACACCACTCACCTCTCCAACCCCCTTACGATGGTCCATTTCGGGTTTTGGAGACGGGCCCTCAGAGTTTTGTGCTAGAGATGGGTGGGTGTAAAGAGTGGGTCAAGTTAGATAGGCTTAAGCCGGTGCACGTTATGGCAGATGAGCTTACAGTTCCAGCCTAGGTCCCCCATTGGGGTCGCCCTCCTTCTAAGACCCCAGCTAGATCTGCACTAGATGAGTTTTCTGGTTTTCAGCCTGCTATGGACTGTTTCATCTGCCTGTCGTTCACGAAGATGCCCCGCACAACAGGTTTCTCCAGTGGCCCCAGTTGGAGGACTGCACAGCCATTATGGCAGGCTCATCAGGCCCCCAGTGAGAGACTGATTTTGACTTGGGGAGTCCTCTCTGAGTGTTTGGCGGGGGGGGGGGGGGCTGTGTGGCAGACTGAAGAGGTACCTCTCACCCACTAAGACTTGGAGTTGGGGGGCATGGTTTGTGTTTCCCGGTGTTGGAGTCCGGGAGTGGTTATTGTCAGTTGTTTGGTGGCATTTGAGGAGTAAAGATAAAAACCCACCTTTGTCTCCTGTGTATTTCTTCCTCTTGCCACAATATCTGAATACCAAATTTAAAAAAAAAACAAAACTCCAAAGTAACAGATGACTATCCGGATGATAGAATATTTAGGTATGCCGTAGCCGTAACATTTTTTGGGGACACAGAGCAGAGATTTTTTTTAATATAGATATTTTTATATGCATTTAATTTCTAGAATCTGTATTTTTGTTATTGTTACATGGTTTGCTTTTGCTTCTGTGTGCTACATCACTTGAATTCCCTTGGAGGAACATTAATAAAGTACTTTTATTCTAATAGTTTTGGCACTAAACCAGTTATCTGCTTGCACTCTATCAGTATTTTTTTGGAATTTTGAGTAGCCCACTCATGACCACTACCTGTGTAGTATTAACTGCTGCAATCTGACAGATATGGCAACACTGACACCACATGGTTAAATACTCAAACTGCAGTGAAATTACTAAACATGGGATCGACATACAAAACTTGTTTCTGTTCCCAAATTTCTGCTTCATCTCCCTTTCCTTCATTTCCCATGAATGCAACCAACATGAAGAATGCCTTATTTCCTAAAAATGCACTCAGCAGAGTGGTTTGCTAAAGGAGTCCTTGAGGAAACCTTTTCAACTGCACCAATAGATGAAGGTACATCTCATACTGAAAATATGAGGAAAAAGAAAATTAAAAAAAAATAAATAAATTAAAAAAAAAAAAATATATATATATATATATATATATATATATATATATATATATATATATATATATATATATATATATATATATATATATATAATTGCTGAAATAAAAAACAAATTAACATGAAGGAAAATTAATTTGAAAATGCATGAGAAATGAATATCGCTACCTCTGGAAACTGATGTAAGCATGTGCAATTGAAGCATGTTTCTCTTTTAAATTGCACAATTTTGATAAGAAAGATTCGGAGCTTTGAAACTGAATTCTGGATTAACTAGGGTGCAAATAGGAGGTGACACAGAAGTCAAAGACTGATAAACATGCAAACCTAGTAAGAGAAAAGTGTATTGACAGTGACTTAAGAATTTCTGGTGTTATAGCAATGATGAACAAGACACAGGAGCACTGACCTATCCTTTACTTCTCTTAACAGCCTTTTAGTGCTTAGTAGACAGCGTCCTCTGCTGATGGCCGTCAAAACATCAACCAGCTTTGGAATCCTTGAGAAAAAAGTCCTGGAGACAGATCATATTCTGATCAATGATCCCCAAATTCCAACCCAAATTTTCAAAATCCATTCAATGTTTTTTAAGCAGTCCTGCTAATATCCTGACAAATAAAGGCATATGATTGCATAACCTCCTTGGAGTTGTTAGTTGGGTCTATCACCCCCTCCCTGTTGTGTGCGTTTGCGTCAAGCTGGCTCGAGGGAATATTCACCTTCTTTGTGTTTGCTTGGAGGTCTCGGCGCCAGGTGTTTCTTGGCCTGCCTGTTATGTCCACAAACCTGTTGATGAATGAGGCGGAGATGGTGGTACTGTTGAACACAGCTTTATTATATAATATGTGGAACAATACACAGCATGCACCTGCGGGGACATCCGGCACAAGAGAGTGTGGCTATGGTGGCCACCCCGCTATATAGGGCAGTGCGGTGACGTGACAGGAAGTCGGCGTCACCACACTGCACTTCACAGTAAGTGCCACCATCACATTCTCTCCCCCCTTTATAAAGTCCAAAACCACTCAAACAATTCAAACCCACCCCAATTTGGAAGCCAAATCACACTCTAAATAATGTAAACTGAAACTGCTAAAAGCCTAACACATTCACACAAAGCAACTTAAAATACGGCCAGTGGGTAGACTACCACACAGCCCACACGGCACAGTGGATTATTCTGCCACCAAACTAAACAAAAACTTTTAACGGTTTGTTTTTAAACTTTTAAAAACAAAAACATTTAAACAAAAACTAAAGGAAGAAATACTCCAAACATATATACAAGATGACATGTAAAATCACATAAGGATTGTCATATCCAGCCTGCGTTGTGTTGTAGCTTAGTTTTTTTGTCACATTTTGTCTTAGCTTCGTTCTGAATTGTAATCGCTCTTGTTTTGTTTTTTCTTTTGAATTCTTGGATGGAACATGGGTGGGCAATATAAGCTGCGGCTTCAGCCATCACCCATTTCGGATAACTTATGTTGAACTGTATAATCAGAGGAGTTATTGTCTAATTTGACCTTGTTGGATTTTCTTTCCCCCTTTGTTATATTATTCAGTTTCTTTTAACCTGTACTTTTAATCTATCCGAAATAAAGATTCATTCATTCAAAAAAAAACAAAACAAAAACTGAAAAGTCTTTATTCAAACTAAAATATCTGCCGTGCTCCTAAACTAAACATAATAAAACACAATAACATCAGAACTATAAACAAAGTGCTACCACACAGTCACTTGGGTGAGAAAGGTGGAACTGGCATGAGGGGCCCAGTGCAGCCCCTCAGTAGACACGCCCCTGGAGGCAGCAGACCCTTGGAGCAATGGCCGATCCTCTGGATGACGGAGCCCGGATCCCACACCACCATCACCGACTCTTGTCCAGCCTCGCCACCTGGAGCATCCTCCTGGACACGCCGTAGCTGGTTGACATGCCTCATCAAGGCATCTGACAACCAGAAGCACGCCGCTCAAAACCTCGCCACCATCCGCAGACGTGCTTGATGTTTTGCTGGCTGTCATCTGGCCCATCTTCGCCGTGGTCGTTCATCACCCCAAACCCGAGTCAAGTCCATAACCCAAAGTGGAATCTTACTCGGCCTGATGAGCTGCTGCTGAGCATGCAATAAGTCCATGCTCGTCGGTCTGGCCCCATCCTCTTTTATAAACGTTGTAGTGTTTACTGTCGTAGCTGCAGACCCCCCACCCAACTGCGGCCAAGTACCAGAGGCATCTTGGGCTACCATGGTGTCGCTCATTGGCATGGGTACTGACACTGAGCAAGAACTGGTCGACTTGAAAGCGAGGGTGTCCATTAGCTCTTCATACCATTCACTCCCAGTGTTGTCCATCGGAGCAGGCAGGGTGATTTCTCCCGTGGGATCCGTGGGTCAGACAAACGGCATACCCTGACATAGTGATTCAAGTGTCCACATCTACTATAACGTTTTCCTCTTGCCGGGCACTCTATCACTTTATGGTGGTGCATCACAGACCCACAACCCCTGCAATGGGAGTTTCCCGGGGCAGACCTTCAGCTGGCAGCATTGGTCTCCCAATAATCTTCGTCCAAGCTATCCTCGCTATCAGGGTCCACAACATTAGCTGGGGCGGGCGGCTCCAGCGGCTTCTGTAAATGGCACCAATTTAACTCCAGAGCTAGCTTATTGAAGGCCTCCAACTGGAGAGCTGGCTCAATGGCTCTAGCCAGTGTTAAGTCATTAGGCGCCATTAACAGCCTAGCACATAACTCAGTGTTGCACATGTGCTCTGCCAGTTGGTCGCATACCATCTCATCTTCAAGCAGCCTAAAACGACACTTGCTAGCTAGCTGCCTCAAATCAATGACATACTGGCGGATAGGCTCACCAACACATTGGTGTCTCTGGCAAAAGCGAATTCTCCGAACAGTCAAGCTGTCTGGGGTGGAGAAACATTTAGCTAGCAACTCCACGACATCCTCATACGAGTCCGATGCACCGAGTGTCTGCAGGACCCTCCAGCCTTCAATACCCAGGTTGTGGACGAGAAGCACACGTGCCCTCACTTTATCGAGCTTCCCAAGGTCCAGCGCCGTAATATACGTTTGATAGGTCTCCAACCAATGCGGCCATGGCACCAGTGGTTCACCCGGGAGCTCGAGGAAGGGACGGAGTGGTGTAACACACACCTCCATGAGTTAATATTCAGTCGCCAAATGTTATGTACACAAACCTGATGATGAATGAGGCGGAGATGGTGGTAGCGTCAAACACAGCTTTATTATATAATATGTGGAACAATACACGGTATGCACCTGCGGGGACATCCGGCACAAGAGAGTGTGTCTATGGCGGCCTACCCCGCAGGGCAGTGCGGTGACGCGACAGGAAGTCGACGTCACCACACTGCACTTCACAATAAGTGCCACCATCACAGTGCCCCTACTCCATTTGCCCTGGTGGTTCCAAGACAAGGCCTTCCAGGTGGTACTGGAAGTTTCTCAGCGTGTGTCCAATCCATCCCCATCTTCTTCTACTAATTTCATGTTCTGCTGATAATTGCTGCCTCCTCTCCAATTGATTGATTTTGCTGATTTTCTCTAGCTAGTGGATCTTCAGGATTCTTCTCAGACAGCCACTGATGAAGACCTGCACTTAGCTGATGCTGGTTTTTGTCATACGCCATGTCCCTGCACTGTAAAAAACCTCTGAGTTGAAAATCCAGACCTTGGTGTGCTGTGAGAGCTCTCTGGAATGCCGCACATTCTTCAACTGTAGGAATGCCGTTCTAGTTTTGCCAGTCCTTGCCTTGACGTCTGCATCTGTGCCAGCCTGCTGGCTAATGATGCCCACAAGCTAGGTGAAAGACTGAACCTTTTCCAGTGGCCTTCCATCAACCATGATTTAGTCTGTGCTGGTTGCATTCAGTTTCATAATTTCATCTTTGTTTGTTTGTTACCCCCGCCAAGGGTAAGTTAATGTTTTCACTGGCATTGGTTGGTTTATTGGTTTATCTGTCTGTCTGTTAGTAACATAACTCAAAAAGGTAGGAATGGATTTGGATGATATTTTCAGGAAAGTTGTGTAATGGCATGGGGAACAGATGATTAGATTTTGGTGATGATCTAAGAGTGCATACCTCCACCAAGGGCTTTGATTGTATTTGTGCAGCAGGATTACACAAAAACTACTGGATGGATTTGGATGAAAGTTTCACCAGAGGTGGTTCTTGGGCTACATTTTGGTGATGATTCGAGAATGCATACCTCCGCCAAGGCTCTTCTCACAGAGTGTTTTTTTTTTTTTTTTTTGTTACTTATTTGTACCCGTAGGTAGACTTGGTTTGCAGTCTGGTGACAAGCCACCGGCTGCTGGTCGCTGCGTGCGCGAGCGCCCTAAACCTACATGTTTTTGGTATGCGGGAGGAAACCGGAGAAATCCCGGAGTAAACCCGCGCAACACGGGGAGAACATGCAAACTCCACACAGCTCACTGTTGGTCGGGGGCTGGGATCGAACCCACGATCTCATGAGCCCCGCGGTCCCCCGGCCGAGGGTAAAACTGTGCTGCCACAGTGCTAAACCACTGCGCCACCGTGCAGCCCATAGAGTGTTAGCAACAATACTCCAAAATTACTTGATGGATTTGGATGGAATTTTCACCAGAGGTGGTTCTTATGCTACAGAGGAAGCCCTTACATTTTGGTGATGATCTGGGAATTCATACCTCCGCCAAGGCACTTACGTATCTTCTCACAGAGTGTTAGCAACAATACTCCAAAACTACTGGATGAATTTGGATGAAATTTTCACCAGAGGTGGTTCTTGGGCTACAGACAAACCCATTACATTTTGGTGATGATCTGAGAATGAATACCTCAACCAAGGCTCATATCTTCTCACAGTATGTTAGCAACAATACTCCAAAACTAACAGACAGACTTTGATGCAGTTTTCACCAGAAGTGGCTCTAGGCCTACACACAATCCTATTACATTTTGAAGGTGATCTATGAGGGACGGGAGCAGCCTTGGATGAGATATGTGCTCTCTGAGTGCTTTTCTAGTTTGTTTGTTTGTTTGAAGATGTTCAGACCTACTCGAGACGAGACATCTGCAAGCCTCATGGTCTTATTCTGCATCTGCTGATTATGCCAGTTCATCTGCAAAATCAATGTCAGCCGGCTGTGTCCAGAGGGTCCACTTGAAACCATTTTTTTCTCTGCTCTGTGGTCATCTTCATGACCCAGTCTATGGTTAGTAGGAAGAGGAATGGAGATGGCAAACATGCTTGCCTGACCCCATCCTGACCTGAAACTCTCTGGTGAACTAACCTTTGTAGATCATTTGATAAGTCATCCCAACCTCTCTGGAATACAACTGAAATGGACATGACTCAAAGTGGCTCTATGAAATGCAAAAAAAAAAAAAAAAAATCCCCCAAGTTTGGAGGTGGTTGTACTTGAATTATAAAAATAAGTCTAATCTTGAAGTTACCAAATCTTCAACAAGAGCACTCTGAGGCAAGTGCAACATCCCCTGCCTCCATTTTCTTTGAAGATCCCAATACTTAACTGACAGAGAGCAGTTTTCAACTTTTCAATATAATTATTGTGACAGAACTAAATTTTAACACATCATCCATGAATATACAACAAAGTACTGTATATAACCCTTAGTTGTAGAGATCCTGAGGTGAACCTGTGTAGCAAGATTGGTGATCTTACAGAGCGTTACATGTTTTATAGTAGAGGGCATAGGGAGTGCCAACTTTGACCTTTGACCTTTGTCGAAGACCCTTGACCTTGAACCTCAGGATTGAGGTTTAGGTTCACCAGCTTGCAGTTCCTAGAGGAATTTTCCTCATAGGAAATTCTGTTACCTGTGTAGGTGTGCTTGGTGACTGTGAGAGTTACCCCAGCTGTACTCTCTCCATATATTGGAGGACCCCCACTTCCTGTATACCAGACCTCCGACTGAGTGACCTGTCCAGTCAGACACCTGGAATACACCTCCAATATTAACGACAGCCTCTCATGGTCTTACATTGCTCTTGGTAATCTGGGTAAATGTTTAAAACCAGGAAAGTTGGTTTATAGGGGATCTGTTTTAAACACCATTGAATAAGGATGACCTTTAAAGCTCAAAAAATTTAGGACACCTCTTGTGGAAAACCTTTCAAAAATCACCCCATGAGAATGGACGCTGAATCAATAAGCCCACAGAGTCCCATACTGTCTTTTGATATGCTGTGGTATTTATTAAAAATCAGCAAAGCTCAGCCAAAACAGGATAAATTGCATTAAACAGTCCATAAAATCAATAGAATAAAAATTAAAAATCAAACCCAGAACCCTGATTGCAAAACCTTCATTCAAAAGTCAAAAAATTGTAAAATCAGTCCTTTGATCAAAAGGATTAAAAATCAAGAAGTTTCAAATAAACCCAAAAATTGTTCAAAAATTGTTCAAAAATTTCCTTCTTGCCTTGAGAGAGAGCAGTCGCATTTTCTTCCCTCCTCCCCTGCCTTCCTGATCTATTCCCAGCTTTTGCAATGTTGCGTTTTTGTCTGTGTTTAGTCGCTCTTCTTCTGCTGAATCTTAATCTAAACGGAAATTATGGATTTGGAAGCGGCTTAAATGTGCTATTGTCACTATTTTTCAACAAGAATTGGGCCAAGGGGGAGCCCAAGAATTGGAACCTACGAGGAGACTCATGAACATTGGAATTCATGCGTCTGTGGAAACATTATTGGTTATGATCTCAGGACTTCTATTTTTGGCTGTGGAGTTCCCTGATGCATCAGAAATTGAAGGAAGGTGAGAGAGCTGATCAAAGCGGACCCGGCAAGCTCCTTCATCAAATTCGACCAGTTGGGGAGGGCACGAGTAGCGGCAAACGGTGAACTGAATGACAGTGATTTCAGTGGAGGAATACATCTGGAGCCCTGTGCTCTCCATGGAAAAACAGTTTAAGCCTGTACATATAATGGAAGCACAGAATTACACGGGTGAGGACAAATTCTATTCTCTGAGTGCACTGTGCTGATTTGATTTGATTTGACCTTGTTTGCCCCGTGTTTACATTCCTCCTGATTCCTCCTCTTATGTCTACCCAAACAATCAACAATCAGTTGTTGTCGTCAGCGGATTGGACCCTCAAGGACAATGCCCATGTGCCTTCTGCAAGCAAGAGAGAGAGCAAGAGAGATAGACTCTGGACTCTGGACTCTGGACTTGTTTATAAGTCACATGATTATAACATCTATCCACTGCCAGGAGGCGCCCTCTGCTGCTCACTAACAACTGTTACATTTACACTACACAATGCATACAACATTACATGCATACAATACACTGCCTCTCAACTTTTGTGTGTGATCTCCTGCTAAATGTCTGCTAAATGTGCATTGAGGGTTTTTTTGCCTGCAATCAAAATTTCGCTCACTTGCCGAGCGTCATTCTGATAAAACATGTTTTTTTCTCTTGCCTACTGTGTCATATCCATTCTCTCTTTTTTTTTTCCTTTCCTCTTTATGACTGGCACCTAGCGGCTGCCCCGGCCTTGGATGCGCTCTGCAGAGCGTGCCCAAATGCCAAGTCACGTTTCGTTACCTTGTATTCATACATGTGTAATGACAGTAAAGTTGAATCTCAATCTCAATCTCAATCTCAAAAATCATCAAACAGTTCAAATCAAAATAAGAAAACTTTAAGTAAAATTCAAAAAGAAGGTAAACCCTTGAATAAAACCTGATAAAAATATCTAATTAATTTGTGGATAATATCTAAGAAGCCTAAATGGTGAGATTTGGGGGGGAAAAGGATGCAGGATCGCTGGTCTTCTTTGTTGAGCTTCTCTTTGGGGGAAGAGAGGAGAGAAGGCAGGGAGGGAGCGAGTAGCTGTGGCCCGGTGTTCCTTTTCAGGCTGGGCGGTGGCCGCCTTGGCTGGGGGAGAGCGATGAGTCGTGTCCTTGAAGCGGTGTCTCAGCCTGGGGAGCTTCTGCTTTTTCCCGCTGTTGCTCCACGACGCCGGTGACTCACAGCCTCCTGGCTGAGAGTGGGGCCAGCTGCTTTGTCTCCAGTTCCTCAATTCCCTCCTCTTGAAAGTGCTATTATAGCACTTAAGGGCAGCAGATGTAAAAGTTGTTAAAAGGCTGAAGAATTGAGGCGAAAACTGGTTCACTTCTCTTCTGGCGTTCCTCGTCTTCAGTCCGCTGCTTCGGTCGATGTTGCCTCACTGAAGATCGCAGAGAAAATGAACATTTGGGGGAAAATGGGCTTGGTTTAAATAAACTTTGCTCAAGTTCTCTGATTGGTCCCAAACTCACCCTAGGCTTCTTGGCTTCTTATGATTGGCTTAAAGTTACACCTTATATAACCATTACTTCATTCTGCACATGTTCGGGCTAGTCAATTCTCGTAACCCATGTGACTGATCAGGCGCTCATGACTCATGGCCTTTCCCGCTAGCCTCTCAGCATTTTCCATTACCAAAATATCCCAGTTTGCTGGACATCCACGCCCATTTCCTCATTTCTAACACATTTCCAGTAAACAGGGTTCTTTCCAACATTTCACCATCTGTTTCACATAAAACCTTCTTTTGTGCAGTTAAAAGATACATACAATCATACAGTTTGATTACACTCATTATTTCAGGTGATTACATACATTACATGTACTTTTTACTCAATGAGTATACATTTTGTTTTACTGATTATACAGAAAATATTACATAGCATGGCATATGCAATTAATATGGCTTTTACATTCAGTCTCTGTGATTCACCAGTGTTGTCTGCTCCCATCTTTCCTGAATGCTGGATTCTGGGTTTTCTGATAATTCCTCTCATTTTGCTGATTACCCTGAGCGGATCTTTGAAGCCTGTTATGATCAGCAGCAGAATTGCCCATTTTCCTTCCATAGGGGGTATATCGGTGTGATGGGGAAGGCCGACCACCTTCTGCCCTTCTGCGGTGATTGGGGTCGTGGCGTGGGGTACTCGAACACCTTTTGACCCCAAACCTGTAGTGAGAGGTCAGGATCCCAAGGTGAACCTGTGTAGCAAGTTTGGTGACCCTAGCTTTCTTTGTTGTTCAGATATAGTTTATAAGCCATTTTGATGTTGACCTTTGACCTTGTGATGCCAAATCTATAGTCACCCTTCATGGTCAAAGGGGGAACCTGTGTACCAAGTTTGGTCACCCTAGCTTTACTCATTGTACAGTAAAAAGGGATAAGAAATGCTAACCTTGATCTTTGACCTTTTGACCCCAAACCCATAGTTGGAGGTCAGGATCCCAAGGTGAACCTGTATACCAGGTTTGGTGGCCCTAGCTTTACTCATTTTACAGTAACAGTAAATTCAGCATTTACCATAGTGCAAATGGAACACTAACTTTGACCTTTTGATCCCAAACCCATAGTCAGCTCAGGGTGTAAGTTGTCCAGGATTTGTCTTTGATACAACTACTGTATTGATTTGAAAAGCCTGCATTATTTCTTTCAGTAGTTATTGCTTTTACAAGATTTGGGGAAACTGTGACCTCTGACCTTTGACCTTAAGGTTATCCGATCAAAGTCAAATAGCATGCTATATGTGCATCATCACTGTATATCAAACCCTGGTATCAAGTTTCAAAATATTTGGAACAAAACTGTAGGAGGAGTTGATTTCACAAGACAGTTACTGTCTATGAAGTGAGGTGAAAAGGAGGTCATAAGTCATAAGCCGTCACAGGCCCGTGGCTCTGAGAGAGATCCGTCGCTGCCAGAAATCCACGGAGCTGCTCATCCGTAAGCTGCCCGTCCAGCGCCTGGTGAGGGAGATCGCTCAGGACTTCAAGACCGTCCTGCGTTTCCTGAGCTTCGCCGTCATGGCTCTGCAGGAGACCAGCGAGGCCCACCTGGTGGTCTCTTCTTCGCTAAGGGGGTCACCATCATGCCCAAAGACTTCCAGCTGGCCCGCCGCATCCGCGGAGAGAGAGCTTAGACTTTCTGCTGCACATTCACCAACCAACCATAATGCTCTGCACTGTGTGTCTATATATATACATTTATAGTAATATGGACATATGTTTACTAGATGTTGTTTTTTCTTGCCTTCTGATTGTTGCTCTGAGTGTTGCTATCCCTGTGCTGTTGCAATCCTGGAATTTCCCCATTGTGGGACTAATAAAGGCTTATCTTATCTTATCTTATCTTATAAGTCAGGGGCTACAATTCCTGCAAAAATCATCCAATCAGAGCCAAATTGAAATATGTGCATCATCAGTGTATATCAAAACATGGTACCAAGTTTCAAAACAATCTGAACAAAACTGTAGGAGGAGTTATTTCACAAATGTTGGACAGACGGATGGACAAACTGACCCATAACATACTGTAATTCCCCTTCGATCTTCTCCCCCAAAGGGCTCTTCGACCCCTTTGGGCTTTGACCCGTGGGGGATTAAAAAAAAAAAAACACAGACACAGCCTCCATGAAAACAGATTTTGTAAGGTCTTTTCAAAAAGCCTTTAATGTCAGTTGACTACAAACAGTACTCTATGAAATTACAACTTTGACTGAAACTGTGGTCTGATGGAAGAAACACTGAGTTGTTTTTATGCCTCGGTAAAAATGGAGGCATACAGTAATCAGTTAATGTGTTTGTGTCTTTGTGTGTGTGGTTGTATCTGTCCGTCTGTCTGTCTGTTACCAGGTTTTCAGCTCATCCAGTCAAAATTGAGTGCAGCTAAAGGCTTATATTGTGGTGACACTAGACACTGCAGGTGGACATTATCTTACACCCAGAAGCAGACAGAGGGGCTGAACAATGGACTGAGGGGGGTAGCACCCCACAGGGGTGATTAGACCAGACTTCTATGCGCCTTCGCCACCTGCTGCTCTAAGCTGCAGCGCTGGGAGGCGAATGTATTGTTATGAAGGTAACATGTGTTATGATAATCATGCCACATATTGCCTTTGTATGTAACGTGTTATGATAATCGTGCCACACATGGCCTTTGTCAAACCCTATATAATATGCACCAGCCCCCATTTTCTATGCGTAGGTCAATAAAGCTATATAAGAGATCGCAGAGAAACTGGAGGAAGGCTGACTGGCTTCAGGCTTTGCCAGACACATGGTCCCAGCATCCGCGCTGGGATCAGAGGCTATACATTTATGTTAGAGGGTTTAATAAAGAATCTGTGTCGACCTACGCTCGTGCCTCGCCTCCACATCCTTCCCTTTTACCCTCTACATTGGTGAACTGACGTGAGATGGACTGTCTCTCCCTTCCGCTGTGCTGAGGACTCCTTTTTCTCCACATTGGTAACCTGACGTGAGATGGACTCTCTCTCCCTTTCACCGGGCTGTGGAATCCGGAGTACCAGGGATCGCCTGCATCCTCTTCATCCACACTGGCGCACAAGCACCTGTTATTCTCTTCATGATGGCGACCTCAAGGGCTGGAGGGAGAGCGTGGGACCGAGACGCACCAGGATCAGCGAGATGAGCACCGCACAGAAACAGCCTGAAAGCGGAAGATCGGTGCTGTCTGCATTGATTCCCATCAAGCCCCGACCCTGACTTCACCTCCAGACAGCGGAGTTTCAGCGCACAGAAGCCCCATGCGCACACCACAGGATTACGAGGACAGCGCAACTTCCAGCTATGTGGTCACTGCGCCAGAGCGCGCACCACGCACCAGGGACAGCCAGCTCCATAGACTTATACATCGTCCTCCAACACTGCACATTCCCGGGGTACATGGCCGATCGCCATCCTTGGAACCTTTAGGGCTGCCCTCGCACCTAAAGCATATGCGCAGCCTTGCACACAGGACATGCGTTTGTTTCTCAGCCGCTGTGCACAATGGGAATTTAGTCGATTGCTTTCCCCGATGCCTTTAGGGCTGCTCCCGCACCTAAAGCAAGATTGCCAAGTTCCCGGACACAGCTTCAGTTTTTTCACAGCCACTACATATCCTCGGGGAATTGGGCCGATTGCCTTCTCCAGATCCTCACTGGACTGGGCCCGCACAAGGAGGAGTCAGAGACTTAATTTTTTTTTCACAGCCGCTGCGGATCACCGGAAGGTTTACCAGGAAAGTCCCTCACCCGAGGCCGATCTGCACGCAATTTTTGCGCAGCCCAGACACTTTTGACATCCCTGGCCGGCACTCCATTGATTCCCACCCACCTCCCCCTCGCACTCCACATCATTCTTCCCGCACCTCCGTCTCTAAAGCCTGCCAATCGCCAGCTTTGTTCCTTCAGCACTATGTGCACCAGCCCCCGTGCGCCCACGAACCACAGCCGTTCAATGTGTTGGAACTCGAAGCGGAGCAGACAGTGTTTGTCACCCCTCCCCTTTTCCCCCCACGGACTGACATGCCCTCCAACACACTTCACCAGCAGGACAGTTCGACCGGAGCGGTAACCCCCCGCTGCAGCCTCCACGGGCGTCGACTTAAGCCCAAACGACCGGAGGGTCACAGCCCCTTCTGGGTGTTCGGGGGGGGGGGGGGGCTGTGTGGTGACACTAGACACTGTGGGTGGACATTATCTCACACCCAGAAGCAGACAGAGGGGCTGAACAATCGACTGAGGGGGGTAGCACCCCACAGGGGTAATTAGACCAGACTTTAAGGTGCCTTCGCCTCCTGCTGCTCTAAGCTGCAGCGCTGGGAGGCGAATGTATTGTTATGAAGGTAACGTGTTATGGTAATCGTGCCACATATTGCCTTTGTATGTAACGTGTTATGATAATCGTGCCACACATGGCCTTTGTCAAACCCCATGTAATATGCGCCAGCCCCCAGTTTCTATGCGCAGGTCAGTAAACCTATATAAGAGATCGCAGAAAAACTGGAGGAAGGCTGACTGACTTCAGTCTTTGCCAGACACACAGCCCCAGCGTCCACGTTGGAATCATAGGCTATACATTTATGTTAGAGGGGATCCTGGGTTTGATCCCAGCCCCCGACCAACAGTGATCTGTGTGGAGTTTGCATGTTCTCCCCGTGTCTGCGTGGGTTTACTCTGGGATTTCTCCAGTTTCCCCCCACATGCCAAAAACATGCAAGTTAGGTTAATTGGCATCAAACTGGGGATTCTAAATTGTCCTTAGGTATGGATGTGAGAGTGAATGGTTGTCTGTCTCTCTGTGTTGGCCCTGCGATAGACTGGCAATCTGTTCAGGGTGTACCCTGCCTCTCGCCCAAAGATGCTGGGATAGGCTCCAGCCCCCCCGGGACCTGAAAAGGATTAAGCAGAAGAAGATGGCTGGATGGATAGATGGTTTAATAAAGAATCTGTGCCGACCTACGCTCGTGCCTCGCCTCCACATCCTTCCCTTTTACCCTCTACAGTATCATTGTATCGCCATATTTTCTCGACTTTTAATTTGCCAGAATTTTGAGATAAGGTTTTGTTTTCGAAATTAACACAAATTTAACTCAACTTTACTGTCAATGAAGCTGGGAAAAGAATACTGTAATAACTATGCCGGGCCACTAGAGGCAGCAATGTGACTTTTTTTTACAGCACATGGATGACTTCCTGTTACAGTCGATCTCTAGCTGAGAGATAAATAGCAGTTATAAAATAGCAGTTACTGGAAAAAACAAACAAACATGTATTCAGCAACTACATCATTTATTCATCACATCAATTGTTTTCACACTGGTTTTGCTGTTTAGTTTTGCAGAGGAAGAACGAGGCATTTTCTTTCTGGAGTTTTCACTTCACTAAATACTACAAGTCCCAACATTCCTCGCCTCAAAAACATGGTGGACCACAGCAGCCCACTGCAGCAGACGCCTGCGCGGAGTAAGTTTTGTGCTTAAATTATGCAGCAATTTCAATATTAAACCATCAATAACTCCTACAATTGCAATATGTGATTCTTAAAGCTAAAGTTGCGTCACATTTTTTTCCAATGTCTGATTTTTTTCCCCAGTGGGGACTGCTTGGTTCCATTACTGTAATGTAACCTGTTAAATTGTTTTCTAAATTGTTTTCTCTAAAGTTCACCTGACTTTTTAAAGTCTTAATACTAATGTCAGTAATATAAAAACACCACGGTGTTTCATGCTTCATTCACTAACTTTAAAATGATTCACGTACTAAACCAAGCAGTTTATTAAGCTGAGGAGAAACATGACATCTGTATGTTTTATATATACAGTATATCACATCTAGGCCACCACCAGAGGTAGAGCACCCACCCCATAACTGGGAGGCCAGGGTTCAAATCCCACCTGGGTCATGCCAAAGACCATGCTGTCCATCTTGGTGCTCAGTAATAATGGAACGGAGGAGGGAAATATTGGTTACCCAGCCACAGTGAGTGCACAAGTCAAGTGTACTCCCTGCACCGGTCCCAAGCCCAGATAAAATGGGAAGTGTTGCATCAGGAAGGGTATCTGTTATAAAAACTCAGCTTCAACTGTAAGAGGACCCACCCCAACTGAGGGATTAATTGTGTCCTGTCAAAATAAATATGGATGATGACATCTGTAACAATAATTACATTTTTATGCTGTTTTTCTTTCCTCTTTGTCGCTCTCTGAGGTCCAATTAATAAAATCTTTTACTCCAGCATTTTTCTTTGTGCTTCTAATTACCTCCGCCAGGTCGAAAAGGCCAGGAGGAGGTAATGTTTTTGCCGGGGTTTGTCTGTGTGTTTGTCTGTTTGTCTGTCTGTCTGTCTGTCTGTCTGTCTGTCTGTCTGTTGGTTAGCAAGATAACTCAAAAACTCTTGGATGGATTTCCATGAAACTTTCAGGCGTTGTTGGAAATGGTACAAGGAAGAACTGATTAAATTTTGGGGATGATCCGGATCACCGTCTGGATACAGGAATTTTTTAAAGCATTCTTTAACACTGTGACATACAGCTATTTTCAACATGTGCGCAGGCGCAATGGAGGGCGCTGGTCATCGTGTCTGACCAACATAATCTCCGCGTTCTTCAACGTTTTAGGCACAAAAGCACGCGGAAAACACTGGTGGCCAGGGCCCGCCACCGTGCCTGTGTTTGCGCGACGCTGCAAAAGCTGAGACGGGCAGCTGTCCGCCACCGGATTATTTGCCAGAAATTCCCCGGCCAGCCATAGGCGCTGTGCAAAAACGAGCTGCTCGGCAGCGTGCTGTGTGCCTGTGTTTGCGCAACGCTGCAAAAGCTCAGACGGCCAGCTGTCCGCCGCTGGATTATTTGGCAGAAATTCCCCGGTCAGCCATAGTAGCTCCGCAAAAAGAAGCTCTCTGCCGGGGAAGTTTCCAAATCATCTTTGGCCGCGGAGCGCAACCCCAATAAAGATAAAGATTAGATGTACCACGAAGGTCGAGTGCAAGCAAGATGTTTGTGTCTGTGAACATTCCGTCTTTTGGCGAGTTGATACGTAACAATGTTTACAGTTTGATGAGAAGGTTGCTGCCATGTAACAATCATCTTATATCAGCAATTGTCAACTCGTCACTCACACTTCACTCCAGCATTTGGAAGTGGTGGCGTTCCATTTTATACTGAGTCCAATATTGTATGTTATTGTTGTTACAAGACTGCCGACTGTCTGCTGATCTGTATATACTTTTATTTATTTATTTATTTATTTTCTACTCCTTTTAGTTCCGCATTTAATATGAACCCTGAGTTTGAAATAAACGTTTGAATTTTGAATAAAACCGATGCCAACCCGTCTACCTAATTGGCATCCGTCAGTGAAGCCCTCAGTGCTGCTTTCAGTGATCTAAAACGCTCGCATAACCCATTGGCCTGTGGGTTGTACGCAGTTGTGTCATGACTTCTTTTGTTTTTTCTTTTGAATTCTTGGATGGAACATGGGTGGGCAATATAAGCTGCGGATTCAGCCATCACATATTTTGGATAACTTATGTTTAATTGTATAATCAGAGGAGCTATTGTCTAATTTCACCTTGTTGGATTTTATTACCCCCTTTGTTATATTATTCACTTTCTTTTAACCTGTACTCTTAATCTATTCGAAATAAAGATTAATTCATTCATTCATTCAATTGCAACGCCCCCAGCCTGGAAGTTTGCAGATGCAGGACATGGACACAACACCAACACTTCAGTTTATTACCTCTGCCAAGGAGGTAATGCTTTTACTACTGAACCACTAATCCTATCATTGTGAATCCAATTGCTAGTCATATGTTTTCATGGTCAAGGAATCTGACAACGTACACACAAACACTGTATGGGGGGAACTGTGGCGCTTGGCGGAGGTCTGCGCTCTCTGAGTGCTTTTCTAGTTTTATTCTTGTGTTTCTGTATTTTTTTGCCATGGCACAAAGGCAACGAAGGCATATGGTAATCACTCCATGTGTCTGTGTGTGTCTATCTGTTACCAGCTTTTCAGCTCACACACTCAAAATCAACTGGAACTAAAGTAAACTTGTATCATTGTATTGCCATATTTTCTCAACTTTTAAGTTGCCGCAATTTCTAGATAAGGCTTTGTTTTCAAAATAAACACAAATTTAACTCACCTTTATCATCAATGCGGCTGCGCAAAAAGCTATTGTAATAACTATGCCCACCCACTAGAAGTGGCACTATGACTTTTTTACAGCCCCCCATGCCACCATGCTTTTGTATAGTACTTTTGTTGTGAAGTGCGGTGTGGTAGCGCACACCTCCGGTGATGTCACCGCACCTCCCTATATAAGGCCAGGGTCGGCCATCTGACAGCCTCTTTCTCGCCTGTGCCTTGGCCAGTGCCTTGTCTTTGACCACCATCTCCAGAGTGTTCAATAAAGTTGTGTTCTACAAGTCCCCTCACCTCATCTGTGAACCAGCGTAAAACTATACATAACATGTGGCGATGTCGGATTTAACTCATAGAGGCGTGCGTAGCTCCAATTCGCCCTTTTCTCGAGTTTCCCGGGGACCCGCCAGTGCCCTGGCCTAGGTGGTTCGAGGCCTTTGAGACCTATGTTGCCACGCTGGGACTCAGTGAGCTCAATAAGCTAAGGGCCTGGGCGCTTCTGGCTCACAATTTGGGTATAGAGGGCCAGAGAGTCCTGCAAACGGTCGGTGCTTCAGAGACTTACGAAGATGTAGCGGAGCTGCTAGCTAGCCATTTCCACACCCCGGATAATACTACTGTCCGGAGGATCTGTTTTTGGCAGCGGCATCAGCGGGTAAGTGAGTCCGTTCAGCAGTTTGTCGCCAACTTGAGGCAGCTAGCTAGCAAGTGTCATTTTGGGACACTTGAGGAAGAAATGAATCATGACCAGCTGGCGGGACATACATGCAGCGCTGCATTTTGGGCTCGGCTACTTATGGCACCTAGTGACCTCACATTAGCCAGAGCGGTTAAGCTAGCTCTCCAAATGGAAGCCGCGGACAAGCTAGCTCTGGAGCTAACTGGGCACCAGTCACAGCAGCCGCTGGAGCCGCCAGAGCCTCTCTTTGCGGCAAATGTTGCTGACCTGGATAGCGAAGATAGCTTGGACGGCGAAGATACAGAAGCCAATGCTACCAGCTAAAGGTCTGCCCCGGGAAAACCCCTTTGCCATGGGTTGTGGGTCTGCGACGCACCGCAAAAAGGCTAAGGACTGTCAGGCGAGAGGAGCACGTGGTAACAGATGTGGTCGCTTGAACCGTTTTGCCAGGGTGTGCCGTGAATTTAACCCAGAGAGCCCACAGAAGAAATTGCTCCGTCCGCCACTGACAACCATCCACACGGTGTCCCCCAGCACGAACGGGTACACGTTTTGCACAGTGGGGCTGTACGACGTGGAGGTGCCACTGTTGATCGACACGGGAGAGGAAGGTCTTTGCTGAACTGGGCCATGGTGAAGAAGTTTTTTCCCCACCACAGGATTAGAGGTAACCCAGTGCCGTTGTACAGTTATGGAGGTGGAAGGCTGGACACGGTTGGGATTTTGGAGTTGACTGTTCGGTACAAGTCTGCAACGGTGCTTGACTTCACGTTCCACGTGACAGCACAGGGTGATAACATCATGGGCTGTGATTTATTTTATGAACTGAGTTTCACCATTAAAGACGACGCTGGGGAATAGTGGTCAGGCTGTGGCCCGTGGAACCCTCCGATTTCGGCGATCGATGAGGACGTGGTGTGGGATGAAGAACTAATGGACGCCATGGTGGTCAAGCAGGACCAGTTTTGCTCAGATTTGACGCAGGGGGATCTCAGTCCCGGCGCTCGGGAAATGGCAGAGGGAGCCACCGATTGCAACGGCGAAGCGCCTGTGCTGGCAAGTGGTGCCAATGTGCTAGCCCCGGATGCCTCAGTGGTTTGGCCGCAATGGGATGGGGGGTCTGCGGCTACAATGGCACATGCTACAACAGCATTTGAAGAGGTTGGGGCAGGACTGAGAAGCACAGAGGATCAATGTGCTCGACAACAACATATCAAGCCAAGCCGGGCCTCATTGAGGGCCCTGGATTGGGTTTGGATTCGAGGTGAGGAACGTCCATGGCAAAGATGAGCCAGACAACAACCTCAGGAGCGTCGGGAGTGTATGCGCATAGCAGCCAAACTGGGTGCAGTGTACTTCAGGCTGTTGACGGCTCGGTGTGGCATGCAAATCGGCTTCGGCGTGTCCGGGAGAAGACTTTGGGAGATGTGGCTGGACATGAGGCGAGGTTGATGGTGAGAAGAAGCGTCTTCAGCGTCCAGAGGGTCAGCCATCGCCCCTGGAACTGGCTGTTCCAGGGGCACGTCTGCTGAGGGGCTGCCTTGGGCCCCCATGCCAGTTATATCCTTTCACCCCAAGAACTGGATTGTAAATAGTATATATTAAAGTTCTGGTGTTAGTAGAAATGCAATATATGGGATTATTTTGTGTTTTTCTTTAATTTAGGAGCACAGTGCACAATTTTAGTTTAATAATGAACTTTTTCTCTAGTTAGGGGTGGCAGAATAATCCACCCTGCCGTGTGGGCTGCACGGTAGTCCACCCGTCAGCCCCATCTATAGTTAGTTTGTGTGAGTGTATTAGGCCATTTCCCTTTAGTTTTAATGACTTGGTGTGTGGTTTGGGTCCCATTCTTTTTTTGGGGGGGGTCCGATTGTGTGAGTGGTTTTGGACTTTTGGGGGGGGTTGTTGTGTAGTACTTTTGTTGTGAAGTATGGTGTGGTAATGCACATCTCTGCTGACGTCACCACATCACCCTATATAAGGCCAGGGTCGGCCATCTTACGGCCTCTTTCTTTGTCTGTACCTTGGCCGGTGTCTTGTCTGTGACTGCTATCTCCAGAGTGTTCAGTAAAGTTGTGTTCTACAAGTCACCTCGCCTCATCTGTGAACCAAGGTAAAACCATACATAACACGTGCCACAGGCACCGAGGCATCAGCACCTTGGTGCTTTTATTTTTTTGGCAATAAACACGTAAGGTGATTTGTTGTGAAAAGAAAGTGATGGCATTGAAAAAACAACTTCATCTCAACTGTAGAATACAGTGGAAGTCTTGTGATGTTGTAGAAACTTTATAAGGATTCATGGCATCATGGACTCTGAAATATCAGGACATTTTAGATAAAAATTTATGAAAGGAAACTAAGAGTCAACACCATCAGCGGGACAATGATATTACACACTGGTATGCCCAAATCAACCAAAAAATGGTTAACTTAACACAGGATCAGACTTCATGACCATCTCAGATGTCCTGAGATTCACCAGCATCATCAATCATCATCAAATGTGGATGACCCATTCATCCATCTTCTACCAGGGCTATTGCTGTGAGCTATCAGCTGTGGTGGGTCATATTGCCAACAATCAATAAAACTCATTCCCAGTGATAGTTGGACTCTGCCAGGGCTGCTCTTTGTCACTGATCCTGTTCATAATTTTTATGGACAGGATTTCTCAGCAGGTGCCCTGTTTGGTGACCACAGGATTTTGTCCCTGCTGTTTTGCAGATGACATTGTCCTGTTGGCTTCATCAAGCAATGACCTACAGGTCTTGCTGGGATTGGCTACTGAGCGTGAAGTGGCCAGGATTATTAGCACACCCCAGTCCGAGTTCATGGTCCTCAGCCAGAAAAGGGTGGCTTGTCCTCTCTTGATTAGGAATGAGCTCCTGTCCCAAGGAGGAGGAGTTCAAGTATCTCAGGATCTTATTTACAAGTGAGAGACAATGGAGCAGGAGACTGACATTGTACCAGGCAGTCGTGGTGAAGAGTGAGCTGAGCACCAAAGCAAAGCCATTCCTACTTTCACCTAAGGTCATAAACTTTGGGTAATGATGAAAAGAATGAAATTACGGATACAAGCAGCTGAAATTAGCTTGCTCCTAGGCTGGCTGGACTCACCCTTAGAGATAGAGTGAGGAACTCAGTTACGTGGTAGAGGCTCAGAGTAGAGCCGCTGCTCCTTCACATCAAAAGGAGCCTGTTGAAGCAGTTTCTGCATGTGATCAGGATGCCTCCTGGATATCTCCCATGTGAGGTGTTTTGGACACATTCCACCGGCAGAAGACGTTGGGGCAGACCCAAGACACACTGAAGAGACTATGGCTCCCAGCTGGCCTATGAGCACCTTGATGTCCTCTCTGAAGAGCTGGTGGAGGTGGCTTGGGAGAGGAAAGTCTGGATTTGTCTCCTTAGACTGGTGCTTCCACAACCCGGAGCCCAGATAAGAGGTAATGACTCAGTGCTGTTTTATTGGCAAAGGGAGATGATGGGAGATTTGTTTGTCTTAAAATATTGCATTTATTTAATTTAAATGTTGAAGTTTCTTTTCTATTTTGTATGAGGTGGGGCTTTGTGTGAGGACTTAACATTGTGTTAGAAGCAACACTCAGTTTTGCCTGTTTTCTGTCTGTACATCTTGATCCATGTATCTTGTTTAATGTTTTTTGAAAGGGGCATTACATACTAATGAACATTAATGCAAGTGTAAGTATGCCAGATTTAGCAGTACTGCTAATTTGTATCTGTAGTCCCCCGACAGGTTACAAAAATACACAAACAACCATACACGAGCAGAACAACTGCAATGAAATTGTACAAAGTGGATATGCGAAAGTGCAAGAGTTAAGGTGCTACAAAACAAAATATTCAAATGTCACACGAGTGAAGTGCTGTGTATGTGTACACACTCATGCACTCGAGCACCTCACAGCAACAAGAGACCGCAACAAACAAGAGGCGGGGCATATGTGTGTGACGCACAGGCACATATGTTTATATGCATATGCTGCAGAGCAACCACTAGTTATGGCTACAGTTTTGGTTGTTTAAAAGCCAATTTTTACAATGTGTCTTAAAAGTGTTTAGTGTGGTATGTTCTCTGATTGCAGGTGGTATGTTATTCCAGATCTTGGTACCCCTCACTGATAGCACAGATTGAGCAAATGTGGTGCGTCTGTGGGGGACCTCACAGTCTCCTCTAGTGATTGCTGTGGTGGTTGTACCGGTAACAGATCTCAGTTTAACATATTCTCCCAGGGGTGAGGGGTGCATAGCCATTTTATAAATTGAACGGGCATGTTTGAGAGTTTTATAATTTTCAAAAGACAGAAGATTGCATTTCTTGTAAATGTGACAGCAATGATATGTGGGATCTTTCTTGTCAAGGATTGTATTTTCTTCATCTTGGTGTTATTGTGTATTTGAGTTTGTCTTGTCTGTTATGTGTTCTGAGTTGCCATTTGTCTTTGTTTGTTTATGAGTGGTTCTGTATTCTTAGTGTGGTCATTATAGTCTCGTCTGTTATTATTATGTGTTTTCGGATTACACAGCATAACAAAAATAAATTTTTTTGTAAGTTGTCTGTATTTTTTCAACTGATTTAAGACAATTTTACACTGCTGAATCCGAAAATCACATCTGTTTCTCTCGGTCAGGTCAGGTTTTTATGTTAAGTTATAAGCAGTTGTACAGCAGCTGTACAGGTGTACTGTAAATTGAATAGTAGACATTGATAAAGGTAAGTACATGTAAATTGAATGTTACATCATCATTGTTCAAAATTCAGAGAATTTCAAGAAATAAAAAAGAATTTTACATCATATAAAGGAAGATACCCGTACATGTAAACAAAAACATGTGAAAACATGTGGCTATAGTTCAAAAAGTTGACCTGATTGAGCAAAACCAATGTGATTTTTGGATTCAGCACATCAAAATTGTCCTAAATCAGCTAAAAAAAACTTAGACAATAAATTTGGTATTGACCAGTGTTATCTGGTATTTTATATCACCTTGCATATTCTTTGGTTTGAATCCAGGTTTTGTATCATTTTCTTATTTATAGTCGTCCTGTGCTTTTATTTTGACAGTGTCCCATGTTACTCCCTCCTTTGCTCAAGTTTGGGGGCTGTCTCAGGTGTCACCTGTTTGGTTTGACTGTCTTCGCTCATGCACCCACACCTGTTATCATTTGTGATTAATTTGTCTGTGCCTATTTAAGATCCATTGCAACTCAGCCCCTTTATAAGATAAGATAAGATAAGATAAGATAAGCCTTTATTAGTCCCACAACGGGGAAATTCCAGGATTGCAACAGCACAGGGATAGCAACACTCAGAGCAACAATCAGAAGGCAAGAAAAAAACAAGCAAGCAAGAGCAGCTAATATACATATGTACGTATTACTATAAAATATATATATATACACACACACACAGACACACAGTGCAGAGCATTGTAGCTGGATGGAATAAATATATGAATATATGAACACACAGTGCAGAGCATTGTAGCTAGATGGAATAAATATGCAAGTATATAAACACACACAGTGCGGAGCAATGTAGCTAGATGGAATAATATGTAGATATATAAATATATAAACACACACAGTGCAGAGCATTGTTGCTAGATGGAATGAAACAGCATAACCGTCTACTTAGTTATCCTACATGGTATGATTATGTGCCCATACATATTCTCACCCTCCATAGCGACCGGTATGTTCCTAGTTGTATGCCGGAGGGGACCATTGTGTAAGTCTATTGCATCTTTTGCATTCAAAAAACTATTAGTTTGTTACGTCTTTTTGCTATCTCTGCGAGCAGCCCTGCTTAGGTTGTACAGTCTGACAGCCGTTGGTAGGAAGGACCTACGAAACCTCTCGGTTGTGCACCTGGGATGATGTAGTCTGCTGCTAAATGAGCTCCTCAGTGCATTCAGTATGTCCTGCATAGGGTGGAACTCGGACTCCAGCAGAGATGACAGTTTAGCCACCGTCCTTCTCTCTCCTATCTCCTCCATCGGATCAAGGCGCTGCCCCAGGACAGAGCTAGCTTTCTTAATCAGTTTGTTCAGTCTCTTCCTATCGGCTGCAGTAATGCCACTGCCCCAGCAGACCACTCCAAAAGTGATGGCTGATGCCACCACCGTGTCATAGAATGACTTCAGCAGCGCCCCTTGTACACCAAAAGACCTGAGTCTCCTCAGCAGGAACAGCCTGCGCTGTCCCTTCTTGTAGAGTGCATCAGTATTGTGTGACCAGTCTAGTTTATTGTTCAGATGAATACCCAGGTACTTATAGGATGTCACCATCTCGATGTCTGTTCCCTGTATATTTACTGGTACTGTGAGGGGCTGCCCATGCCTGCGGCAGTCCACCACCAGCTCCTTAGTTTTCCTCGCGTTGATCTGGAGGCAGTTCCGATGGCACCAGTCCACGAAGTCCTGGATAAGCCCTCTGTACTCAGCTTCATCTCCATTGGAGATGAGGCCAACGATCGCAGAGTCATCAGAGAACTTCTGTAGATGGCAGTGTGTTGTGTTGTGTGAGAAGTCCGCAGTATAAAGGGTGAACAGGAAGGGAGCCAGCACCGTTCCCTGGGGGGCCCCCGTGCTACTGATGATCGTGTCGGACACACAGTCCCGGGTTCTCACAAACTGAGGCCGGTTCGTGAGGTAGTCCAGGATCCATGATGACAGGTGCTGGTCCACCCCTGCGCGCAGCAGCTTGTCCTTCAGGATCATCGGTTGGATGGTGTTGAAAGCACTGGAGAAGTCAAAGAACATGATCCTCACCACATTCCCGGGCTTCTCCAGGTGGGACAGAGAACGGTGAAGGAGGAAGATCACCGCATCCTCCACCCCAATGCCATGCTGGTAGGCGAACTGGAGTGGATCCATCGCTGGTTCCACCAGGGGGCGGAGGTGAGCAAGGAGCAGTCTCTCCAGGGTCTTCATCAAGTGGGACGTCAAGGCCACCGGTCTGTAGCTGTTCAGGTCTTTGGGGTGGGAAGTTTTTGGTACAGGTACCACACAAGATGTTTTCCACAGCTGTGGTACCCTCCCCAGTTTCAGGCTCATGTTGAAGATATACGTCACAATCCCACACAGCTGGTCTGCACAGGACTTGAGGAGCTTTGCGCTGATGCCGTCCGGTCCCGGCGCCTTCCTCGCCTTGATCTTCCTCAGCTCCGTCCTCACCTGGGTCCTGGTCAGGGTCAGGATGGGGGGCTGTGTGTTGGGAGTGGGGGGGTGTTGGTGGAGTGGGGAGTGGGCAGCAGGACTTGATTTCTTTAGAGGCAGCAGTGGTTGTTGTGCAGTCAGGGGGGAGGGCGGTTGGTCAAATCTATTGAAAAACAGATTCAGGTTGTTCGCCCACTCCCTGCCCCCTGTGGCCTGGGGGGAGGTATTCTGGAGCCCCGAGATGGTTTTGAGGTTTCTCCAGACCCCGCTGATGTCGCTCTGTTGCAGCTTGTCCTCCATCTTCTTCCTGAAGCTGTCCTTGCCTTCTCTGATCTTTCTCCTCAGCTCCCTCTGTACGGACTTCAGCATCTCCCTGTTCCCTGACCTGAAGATCCTCTTCTTCTCTCTCAGAAGTGTTTTTATCTCAGGGTTGATCCAGGGTTTGTTGTTTGAGTGACGCCGTATGGTCTTGGTGGGAACGGATTTGTCCACACAGAAGCTGAGGTAGCCCGTGAAGGTGTGAATGAGGCCATCGATGTCCTCACCATGTGGATCGCAGAGCTGCTTCCAGGCGGTGGCTTCAAAACAGCCCTTTAGGGTGTCCATTGTCTCCTCAGACCATAACTCCACAGTGTGCATGGCCGGAGGTTGTCTGTGCACTAGGGGTTTGTACACCGGCCGGAGATGAACCAAGTTGTGATCCGATCTCCCGAGTGGGGGGAGTTGTGATGAGGTGTACGCCTCCTTAGTGTTTGCGTAGAATAAATCCAGTGTTTTATTGTCTCTAGTGTGGCATGTGACATACTGGGTGAACGTGGGTAGAATGGGAGACAGTGAAACATGGTTGAAATCGCCTGAGATGAGGAGAAGAGCATCTGGGTGTTCTGTCTGCAGCCTGCTGGTTACTGAATGGATGACGTCACGTGCTGTCCCAGCGTTCGCCGTCGGATTTGCATAAACAACAATGCAGATCACGTGTGAGTGTTCTCTCGGGAGATATGTAGGCCTCATGCTAACAGCTAGCAACTCAATGTCTTTGCTGCAGTGTCGTTGTTTAACAGTGATATGTCCCGGTCTGCACCAGTTGTTGTTAACATACATTATCACTCCACCGCCCCTAGCCTTGCCACTGTCTGGTGTTCGGTCAGCTCGTATCATATGAAAACCCTCCAGCTCAATGTTAGCATCTGCTGCTAGTTCAGTTAGCCACGTCTCAGTAAACAAAAGGAGAGAGCACTCCCGGTATGTGCTATCATAACGGGAGATAGCCGCTAGCTCATCTAACTTTCCCAGTATCGACCGTACATTTCCCATGACAACAGATGGAAGGGAGGGTCTGTACCTTATATTTTTTGTCCTCCACCTTACTCCAGCCCGGCAGCCGCGGCGTTTTCGCCTCAGTTCTCTCGGTATGTCGAGTTTTTCCAATGGGACCGGGTGGCGGTTGAATGCTAGCAGCTGTTCTCTGCTGTATCGTATCCTGCTATAAACAGTGGCTCCGTCCACCGGCTCAGGAGACATTTAGGACGATCTGTGTGTCCGTGATATAAGTGGGGTGAAAAAAAAAGACGGATCAAAAGAGAGAGGAAGGGAAAAAGACTCGGAATCGAGCCGCTGTTGCAAAAGGCAGCCGACTGGTGTGGCGCCGAGAGAAAAAAAAAAAAAAAATAGTGTCCTACTGTTGGTTTAAGATAAGATAAGATAAGATAAGATAAGCCTTTATTAGTCCCACAACAGGGAAATTCCAGGATTGCAACAGCACAGGGATAGCAACACTCAGAGCAACAATCAGAAGGCAAGAAAAAAAACAAGCAAGAAAGAGCAGCTAATATACATATGTACGTATTACTATAAAATATATATATATACACACACACACAGACACACAGTGCAGAGCATTGTAGCTGGATGGAATAAATATATGAATATATGAACACACAGTGCAGAGCATTGTAGCTAGATGGAATAAATATGTAAATATATAAACACCCACAGTACGGAGCATTGCAGCTAGGTGGAATAAATATGCAAGTATATAAACACACACAGTGCGGAGCAATGTAGCTAGATTCTTGATGTTACTGTGTTTTTCTCTGGAGCTGAATGGGTGCGCTCCATCTTGGATTTAATCGTTATTCCTCCCTTTTTTCTTGGCGTTTCCGCACGTCTCAGCCTGGTCCTGTCCAGGCTGTTCTCTCCCTTTTTTCCCCAGACGTGAGCCCCGTTTCCTTTCAGGTATAACTCCGTCTTCTTCCTCTTTACTTGAGCCCTGTTCTCCTCCTCGTTGTGTTGTGTTTTTGTGTAGTGTTTGTGTTTTTGTTATTAAACGTCAGCAGTTCACAGTACAGCATTTGGGTCTTCCTTCCTGCCCTGGTAGGGTGATTTATGACACATTTTAGTCTCATTAACTGTCAGCAATGGTCTAATTTGTTTAAAATATCTTAGATTGAATTTGATTATGTTTGACATTTTTTTATGTGTTTTTTAAAGGTTAATGAGGAGTCTAAAATCACGCTGAGGTACTTAAATTCCTCAACTAGTTGCAGCTCCTCCCCTTTTAAGAAGATGCTTGAGTTTGTAATATTTGATCGGTGTTTGGTGAACATCATGCAAACAGTTTTTTTAGTGTTAAGTAGGAGACATGAGTTATTCCGTCAGTCATGGATTTGGGTCATCGCTGTTGTAAGAATACAGGCAGTTTCTTGTGTTTTTTGCAGGTGTGAATATTACCATGTCATCTGCATACATTTGTATATACACACGTGGACAAAATTGTTGGTACCCCTCTGTTAATGAAAGAAAAACCCACAGTGGTCATAGAAATAACTTGAATCTGACAAAAGTGGTGATAAATAAAAATTCTATGAAAATTAATCAATGAAAATCAGACAATGCTTTTGAATTGTGGTTCAACAGAATTATTTAAAAAAAAAAAAAACTCATGAAACAGGCCTGGACAAAAATGATGGTACCCTTAACAACCTTTTGAGGCAATCACTGCAATCAAACGATTTCTGTAACTGTCAATGAGACTTCTGCACCTCTCAGCAGGTATTTTGGCCCACTCCTCATGAGCAAAACTGCTCCAGTTGTCTCAGGTTTGAAGGGTGCCTTCTCCAGACGGCATGTTTCAGCTCCTTCCACAGATGTTCTATAGGATTTAGCTCAGGGCTCATAGAAGGCCACTTTAGAATAGTCCAGTGTTTCACTCTTAGCCATTCTTGGGTGTTTTTAGCTGTGTTTTGGGTCATTATCCTGTTGCAAGACCCATGACCTGCGACTGAGACCAAGCTGTCTGACACTGGGCAGCACATTTCTTTCTAGAATACCTTGATAGTCTTGAGATTTCATTGTACCCTGCACAGATTCAAGACACCCTGTGCCAGATGCAGCAAAGCAGCCCCAGAACATAACAGAACCTCCTCCATGTTTCACAGTAGGGACAGTGTTCTTTCCTTGGTATGCTTCATTTTTGCGTCTGTGAACATAGAGCTGATGTGCCTTGCCAAAAAGTTCCAGTTTTGTCTCGTCTGTCCATAGGACATTCTCCCAGAAGCTTTGTGGCTTGTCAACATGCAGTTTTGCAAATTCCAGTCTGGCTTTTTTATGATTTATTTTGAACAGTGGTGTCCTCCTTGGTTGTCTCCCATGAAGTCCACTTTGGCTCAAACAACAACGGATGGTGCGATCTGACACTGATGTACCTTGACCTTGGAGTTCACCATGAATGTGTTTAGAGGTTGTTCTGAGCTCTTTTGTTACCATTCGTATTATCCGTCTCCTCCTGCAGCCACGTCCAGGGAGGTTGGCTACAGTCCCGTGGATCTTAAATTTCTGAATAATATGTGCAACTGTAGTCACAGGAACATCAAGCTGCTTGGAGATGGTCTTATAGCCTTTACCTTTAACATGCTTGTCTATAATTTTCTTTCTAATCTCCTGAGGCAACTCTCTCCTTTGCTTCCTCTGGTCCATGTTTAGTGTGGTAAACACCATGTCACCAAACAGCACAGTGACTACTTGTCACCCTTTAAATAGGCCAACTGACTGATTACAAGTTTGTAGACACCTGTGATGTTAATTAGAGGACACATCTTGGTTGAACATTGGCTTATCCAGGACTTCGTGGACTGGTGCCATCGGAACTGCCTCCAGATCAACGCGAGGAAAACTAAGGAGCTGGTGGTGGACTGCCGCAGGCATGGGCAGCCCCTCACAGTACCAGTAAATATACAGGGAACAGACATCGAGATGGTGACATCCTATAAGTACCTGGGTGTTCATCTGAACAATAAACTAGACTGGTCACACAATACTGATGCACTCTACAAGAAGGGACAGCGCAGGCTGTTCCTGCTGAGGAGACTCAGGTCTTTTGGTGTACAAGGGGCGCTGCTGAAGTCATTCTATGACACGGTGGTGGCATCAGCCATCACTTTTGGAGTGGTCTGCTAGGGCAGTGGCATTACTGCAGCCGATAGGAAGAGACTGAACAAACTGATTAAGAAAGCTAGCTCTGTCCTGGGGCAGCGCCTTGATCCGATGGAGGAGATAGGAGAGAGAAGGACGGTGGCTAAACTGTCATCTCTGCTGGAGTCCGAGTTCCACCCTATGCAGGACATACTGAATGCTCTGAGGAGCTCATTTAGCAGCAGACTACATCATCCCAGGTGCACAACCGAGAGGTTTCGTAGGTCCTTCCTACCAACGGCTGTCAGACTGTACAACCTAAGCAGGGCTGCTCGCAGAGATAGCAAAAAGACGTAACAAACTAATAGTTTTTTGAATGCAAAAGATGCAATAGACTTACACAATGGTCCCCTCCGGCATACAACTAGGAACATACCGGTCGCTATGGAGGGTGAGAATATGTATGGGCACATAATCATACCATGTAGGATAACTAAGTAGACGGTTATGCTGTTTCATTCCATCTAGCAACAATGCTCTGCACTGTGTGTGTTTATATATTTACATATTTATTCCATCTAGCTACAATGCTCAGCACTGGGTGTGTTTATATATTTATATATCTACATATTATTCCATCTAGCTACATTGCTCCGCACTGTGTGTGTTTATATACTTGCATATTTATTCCACCTAGCTGCAATGCTCCGTACTGTGGGTGTTTATATATTTACATATTTATTCCATCTAGCTACAATGCTCTGCACTGTGTGTTCATATATTCATATATTTATTCCATCCAGCTACAATGCTCTGCACTGTGTGTCTGTGTGTATATATATATATTTTATAGTAATATGTACATATGTACAGTATATTAGCTGCTCTTGCTTGCTTGTTTTTTTCTTGCCTTCTGATTGTTGCTCTGAGTGTTGCTATCCCTGTGCTGTTGCAATCCTGGAATTTCCCCGTTGTGGGACTAATAAAGGCTTATCTTATCTTATCTTATCTTAACATGTTCCTATGGTCACATTATTTTCAATCTTTTCTAGGGGTACCATCATTTTTGTCCAGGCCTGTTTCATGAGTTTGTTTTTTAAAGTAATTCTGCTGAACCACAATTCAAAAGCATTGTCTGATTTTCATTGGTTAATTTTCATAGATTTTTTATTTATTACCGCTTTTGTCAGATTCAAGTTATTTCTGTGACCATTGTGGGTTTTTCTTTCATTAACAGAGGGGTACTAACAATTTTGTTCACGGCTGTACAGTCATGTGAAGAAATTAGGACACTGTATAAGCCTGTGTGTTTTTTTTATTTGGACATGGATATTTAATATCAATGTTAAAAATACTGGGAGAGTCATGTAATACAACTAAACAATTAAAAATGAATTCAAGACTTTCCTCAAATTTTCTGTAAAATGTAATTCTAAACAAATAGTGAGGAATAAATTAGGACACTCCCCATCTTTTTAAGGACACCCCCACATTCATTCCCACTTACAATGGCTAAAATAAATGTTAAAAAATGCAAATGAAAACAAAAACAAGGTAAGACATAGATATGTGAACATTTCTTTATAAAGAACTGAATATTTAATGGGGTGTCCTAATTTTTTCACATGACTGTAAATGTTTCTGCATACATTTGGTAGATCATTTATGTATAGGGAGAATAATATAGGTCCAAGTATGGAGCCTTGTTGGACACCCACTTGACATTTCAAATATGGTGATTTGACACTGTTGACCATTATACATTGCTGTCTGTCAGTTAAATAGGATTTCATCCATTTGATAGCATGCTCTGAAAAGTTAAACTGAGTAAGTTTGGTTCGAAGGATGTTGTGGTCAACGGTATCAAACGCCTTCTTCAGATCTAAGAACACAACACCTACACAATTGCACTTATCTAAGAAAGATTTAGTTTTCTCTAGGAACAAGCTTATTGCAGACTGTGTTGAGTGGTGGGCACAGAACCCAAACTGTGCGTGATGCAGGTGTGTGTTTCCATAATTCAGATGTTCACATAATAGTGTGGCCACCCATTTTTCAATTATTTTGGAGATGACAGGTAAGATGCAGATTGGTCTGTAGTTGTTTGTATCAGTTTTACTCCCTGTTTTGAAAATTGGTCTGACCACTCCTACCTTCCAAGCAGTTGGGACAACAGCATGTTTGATTGACAGATTGATTAAATGAGTAATTGGACAAATGAGAGATTCTTTATTTTCTTTTAAAAATTTGGTGTTAAGACCATGTTCATCTGTTGCTTTTGAGCTATTCAATGAGCTGATGATATTTGCGACTTCCTTTTCAGTTATTTCTAATATATCAAAAACTGGTTGTAAGGGGTTAATAGGACTGGAATTATGATCAGGTGGATTTGAGTTTGAGATAAATCTACCTTATTTCTGAGGGCGCTGTTATGTTGTTATTAGGATATATTATTGTGTGACACAGGTGACGGCTCCACCTTTCCGGTTCCACCGCCACTTGGGGAATAAGAGGGCTGTGCGGAAGAGGGGCGGTCTCTTTGACCTCACCTCTGCCTAATGAGAGCGCTGGTATTGCAACTGTGAGTTGACAACAAAGTTCTGTTCTGCATTCACTCTCATCCTTGGTTCTTGTTTACCGACATAACATTTAGCAACAAGGATAAAAGTATGGATGCGGGAGTTGCCAATATTCGGACGTTTTTGGAGGTTCTCGGTGAGCCGCCGGTCCCTTGGGCATGGTGGTTCACCGCATTCCAGAACTATTTGGTGGCATTGAACCTTGGTAAACTGGAGAAGTTACAGGCACGGGCAGTGTTAGTCCACAATTTGGGTATGGAGGGACAATGTATCCTTAGTACCCTGGGTGATAGCGATAGCTTTGAGGACGTGGTTGAGCTAATGGCGCATCATTTTCGCTCCCTGGAAAACATCATCGTCCGGAGGATTCAGTTTTGGCAGTGTTGCCAGCGGACCGGTGAGTCAGTGCAACGGTATGTTGCGGATCTACGCCAGCTGGCCGGGGACTGCCAGTTTGGAGCATTGGAGAAAGAAATGGTCCGCGACCAGTTGGCGGAGCACACTTTTTGCTCGGCGGCACAGTCAAGACTCCTCACACACTCGGGCGAGCTGACGTTAACCATGGCCATCGAATTAGCTCAGCAGTGTGAAGCAGCAGAAAAGCTATCACAGGACCTCAGTAAGAGGGCTACACTCTGCCAGTTTGAATCACAGTCAATGGCACAGGCAGTGGACCTGGACAGCGATTATGGCATGGAGGATAAGGAGGAGTATGCTACTGCTGTAAAGATAAGGTCTGCCCCGGGATCTCCCAGGTGTTTGGGTTGTGGGCCACTAAGCACCGTTATAAGGCTAGAGAGTGTCCGGCAAGAGGGAAATGCTGCGGTAAGTGTGGACTTCTGCATCATTTTGTCAGGCCATGTAAAAGGTTTGAGCGAGGGAACCAGCGATGCAAAGTAGACCCCCTGCTCCAACTCCCACGGTCATTCACACCGTTTCCCCAAGCACCAATGGTCGTACATACTGTATGGTGGAATTGGATGGGGTGGCAGTGCCACTGCTGATTGTCATGGGTGCGGTGAGGTCCATGTTGAATTGGCTCACCGTGAGGAGTTTCTTCCCATATTACCAAGTGAGAGGTCATTCAGCGCCGCTGTGTGGGTATGGCGGAAAAAGGTTGGCCACAGTGGGTTCGGTGGAACTGACGGCTCGGTACAAGTCGACAGAGGTGTCCAACCTGAAGTTTGTCGTGACTGCCTGCGGTGAGAATATTATGGGCTGTGACCTTTTTTTATGGACTGGGCTTCATCATCACCAGCGGTGTTGGAGAGGAGTGGTCGGGCCGTGGTTTGTGAGACCAGCCAGTTCCGCGAGTGGTGGGTGATGCTGTATGGGACGAACCTTGGCCTAATATTCTGGAAGATGAGCAGGACCAACCACACCCAGGGCCATCACGGGAGGGTCCCGGTGCCAGAGCCCAAGTAACCCTAGCTGAGGGAACTGGGCGGCACAGTGGGATGCCCATGATGGCAGGTGGAGCTGAGTGGATGGCCCATTCTGCTTCCGGAGTTTGGCTGGAAGGTACCGAGGAGCGAGGGGTTACAACGGCTTCGCCGCCGTCAAAAATAAAAGCAAGCGGGGCAGGACCGGCTGACAACGACGTGCCACTCAGGGACACTGGAAGCTGAGTCGGGCTCAGGGGGTTGCTGATGTGGTCTGACCCAGAGAGGAGGCCCAGTCGAGAGGGGTTTGAGGCAAGCGCAAACGACAGGAGGACCAGGGGCGGCTGCGGGTCGTGGCTGTTCGGGAGGATGGCTACCTTCAGCTGTCTGACAGCTCATAGAGACATCCCAATGAGCTGCGGTACGCCAGTGATGAGAAGGAGGTGTTTGGGCTTCGACGCGGGTCATCCCCGGGCATGAAGAAAAGAAGGTGCTCTGGACGGGAACCGCCTGACAGGTTTCCAGGGGTTGGCTTCTCTACTGGGACTGACTGATGGTTGGGGCAATGTGTTTATTGCATGATGTTGGAATGAGAGATAGCCTGTTTATATACATGTTCTGTTAAGGGGATTGTTTTATGTTATTTATTTTAGGAGCGTGGCGGTTTTATGTTTTAAGGACTGCGTTTTAGCAAAGACAGCAGAATAATCCGTCTGGCCGTGTGGGGGTGGAACATGAGTCCACCTGTTCCCCCCTAGCTTTAGTTGTGTGTGTGTGTGTGTCATAGGCCTTGTACTATTGTTGTTTAGTTTTAGCGTCTGATTCGGATTCCAAATTGGGGAGGGTCTTGATTGCATGTGTGTGTTTGGACCATTTTTGAAGGGGGGGGGCTGTTATGTTTTTTTTTCCACAATATCTTTATTGAACCTTTTTTTTTTTTTAAACAAACATGATACAAACAATCAAACACTAACACTAAAGTACTACAAAAAAAAAAAATGCACTAAAAACACCAACAACCACCAACAAAATCAAGTCTTCAACAATGCTCCTCTGTTTAGTCTAAACAATCCAATACATAAGTATACATATTATGTTCACCAGTTTGGAATTTACAAGGTCCACACACATCATTCACCTTCTTCTTCAAGAGTTATGTTTAAATTTTTTACATAATCAATAAAAGGTCTCCATATATTCTCAAACACAATTTCCTTTGATTTCAGTATATATGTTATTCTTTCTAATGGAAGGTTTGTTAACATCTGTCTTAACCACTGAGTCACATCTGGTCTATGAGTCTTTTTCCATAATAGTGCAATACATTTTTTGGCATTAAGCAAACTGAGGTCTATGAATGTTCTTTCACTTTTATTAAAATTATGCTTTTCTGGGTACAGACCCAACAAAAACAGTTTAGGATTCAATATGATTTGTTTTGAGATTATTTTTTCAATTGTTACCCTCACCTCTTCCCAAAACATTCTTATTAATCTACATTCCCATAAACAATGAAATAGGGTTCCTTTACTTTCCATGCATTTTGTGCATGTATCTGGTATATTTTTGTTATATCTATTTAACTCCTCCGGTGTAACATACATCCGCATTAACCATTTGAAATGTATCAATTTAAGGCGTGCATTTATTGATTTGGTTTGAGCTTCTGTACAAGCCAATTCCCATTGTTCCTCTGAAATTTCAGTTTGCAGATCTTCTTTCCAGTAGTTTAATCTTTTCAGTGAATTTTCACTTGAAGATAGTGTCAATGAGTTATAAAACTCTGAAATAATACCCTTTTACTATCTTTCATCATCATTTTTTCCAAGGATGAATAAATAGGTCGAGTGAGAGCTTTATTTTGATTTGATCGAATAAAGTTTCTAAGTTGAAGATATTTAAAAAAATGTGTTCTATTGAGATTAAATTTGATCCTCAGCTCTTCAAAAGACATTATGTTATCTGCACATGGCAAATATAAATCCTGAATCTTTTGTATCCCTTTTAAATTCCATACTTTAAATACAGCGTCCGCTCTCCCTGGTTTAAAATATTGATTACCCCATATTGGACTAAATTGTGACAATAACTGTGGTTCTTTTAAATATTTTTTGGTTTCACACCATATTTTGATCATATGCTTTACAAATGGATTTTTAACTTGTTTTTGTAATTTTTTTGCCGAATCTGAGTATATGAATATGGGAAGAGGTAAAGGTAAATTGTATGATTCCATTTCAGTCCAGTGAGGGAGATCATTTGATGAAAAATAATATGTCATAGACCTCAGTTGTGCCGACCAATAATACAACATAAAATTTGGACATTTCAGACCTCCACGATCAAATGGTAAATATAATAAAGACAAACGTAATCTAGCCCTCCTGTTGTTCCATATAAATTCCACTAACTTTTTTTTTATTCTTGAGAATAGATCTAAAGGTGGTGATAAGGGAATGTATTGAAATAAATAAAGTATTTTAGGTAAAATATTACTTTTAAGTATATTGATTCTCCCGATCATCGACATTGGTAGTGACATCCATCTCTGAGTTAACTCATTGATATCTGACATTAAGGCTTCATAGTTGACACTGGCGACTGATTCTAGCTTAGGCACAATTTGGATTCCTAAATATTTAAACTGATTTACAACATTGAATTGATTTACCTCAGGGGCTGGGTAATTTCTCTGGGTCTCATTTAGCATTAATATTGAAGATTTAGTTTTATTTATTTTATATCCTGATATTTCCCCAAAATTCTTTATTAAATTCAACAAGGTTGGAATTGATTTTTTTAGATTCGACATAAACAAAATTATGTCATCGGCGTACAGGGAGATTTTATGTTCTGTTGGTCCAACTTTAATTCCATATATTTGTGAATGTAAATGTATCGCTATCGCTAAAGGTTCAATTGCCATAGTAAACAGTAAAGGTGAAAGTGGACAGCCTTGTCGACATCCTCTATTGATTTTTATTGGTTTTGAAATATTGTTATTTGTTAGGATTTCTGCTGTAGCATTATTGTATATTATTTGAACCCATTTTATGAAATTATTTCCAAGTCCAAACCTTTGTAGGACTTCAAAAAGAAAGGGCCATTCAACTCTATCAAAGGCCTTTTCGGCGTCCAGTGATAGGAGAGCTGTATCCGGTGCTTCTTTATTAAAATAAATAATATTAAATAGTCTTCTTACATGATGGAAGCCTTGTCTACCCTTTATAAAGCCATTCTGATCTCGATTAATAATATTTGGTAAAATTTCTTGTATTCGTCTTGCTAAAATTTTACAGATTATCTTAAGGTCGGCGTTTAATAGGCTTATTGGTCTCATATTTTCACATTTATTAGAGGGCTTACCTGGTTTTGGCAGCAGTATAATTAAGGCATTATTTATGTATGATGGTAAATTATTATTTTGAAATGCTTCTAAAACCATTTCCAAAAAAGGTTTTATTAATTTATTCTTAAATTTTTTATAAAGGTCAACTGGAAGACCATCTGGTCCTGCACTTTTTCCTGATTTCATATTATCAATGGCTAGCCCAACTTCTTCTTGACTAATTTTAGACTCCAATATCTCCCTGTTTTCATTTGGAATACACGGTATAGATAGTTTGTTCAAAAACCCATTTAGTTTTGTTAAATCAGGTTCATTTTTGGTATCATATAATTTTTCATAGTAATCTCTAAAGGCTCTATTAATTTCTAAAGGATCTATAACTACCTGTCCGTTACTTATAATACTGGTAATTGGTGTTTTAATTTCTAATTGTTTAATCTGCCATGCTAATAATTTTCCTGATTTTTCACCTTGTTCATAAAAAGATTGTTTCAATCTTAGAAGACTCGAGGCAGCTCTATTCGCTGATTTTTTGTCGTATTCAGCTCTCAAAATCAGTAATTCATTCTCCAACCTTGGGTCACTTCCTGCATACACTTTTTCCTGAAGACTTTTTATTTTATGTTCCAATTTAGCTCTCTCCTCTCGAGTCTTCTTAGATTTTGATCCTGTATAACTAATAATATGTCCCCTAATAAAAGCTTTGAAAGCCTCCCACTTTACACATGCTGATGTTTGTGTAGTATTGATGTCAAAGAACTCGTCTGTTTTTCTATATACTTGACAAATTCCTCATCCTGAAGCCATTTATGCTGAAATTGCCATCTACCTGATTCCTTTGTCAATTTTTTATCTACATATATTAGACAACAGGGTGCATGATCAGAGATCACGATGTTATCATAAAAGCAGTTTTGAATCTTGGACCTTAATTCTGTGGAAATCAAAAAATAATCAATACGTGAGAATGTCTTGTAGGTACTGGAATAACAAGAATAGGCTTTAACTTGTGGTTTCATTTCTCTCCATATATCTAACAATCTCAATTCTTTCATAAAATGATTAATAGTCATCCTACATCCAATGTGCGTACAATCCAGTCCTGTTGATCTATCTATACCTGGATTCAATGTACAATTAAAATCCCCTGCTATTATATGTTGCCCTGTAAGTGATGATAAGATAAGAAATAAATTAGCAAAGAACTTCTGATCATCTATATTGGGACCATATAAGTTCACAAGATTTATATTTTCTAATAGCAAAGAACCTTGAATGATTACATATCTTCCAAATTTGTCTCCAATTACATTTTTCACTTGAAAAGGAACTGATTTATGTATGAGAGTCATAACTCCCCTGGCTCGGGATGAAAATGAAGAGGTGAATACACTTCCTTGCCATCTACTCCTAATTCTTTTAACATCCTCCTCTATTAGATGAGTTTCTTGTAAAAACACAATTTTTGAACCCATGTCTTTTATTTTATTCATAACTTGTTTAAGTTTTTTTTAAATTTTGTAGACCTCTGCAATTCCATGAAGTTAAATTAAGATTAACACTTTGGTTTATGATCAATAGAGAGTTTGGGATTACCTTGCAGTGTAAACATGCTCATACAGAGAAGCAAAAACATGAGTGGTTGAACATTCATCCTACAAACTACACACAAACAAATTTCCCCTTCCCACACTTGTGGCAAACCCCCCCAAAATCAAAAGAAAAATTCTGTCTCCCGATATAGCCATCGACCGTTCCACACCCACGGGGAACAGCCTAAGCCACTCCTTCTTCATCCTCCCAATCACCCTAACTCTACTACTTTTAATAACGTAACATTAACTCTCCTCTGTAGTTTTCCAACTTAACTCCAAAATTTTTAACAACTTTGTACATCATAGTATTTTTGTTTGTTTTGTTTTTGTTTTGTTTTTTTAATATATAATACAATCTATATTTTGTAAACTTACTATTTACTTCAAGTCAGTCAGATGCCTGTGCAAATGCTTAATTATTCTACCTTATATTTTGTTCATGCTTAGCTCCCACCAGTCTCTTCTTCTTCTTTGATCTTCTTGATGAACTCCTGCGCCTCCTCTGGGGTCTTGAAGATGTGGGTTCTGCCCTCATACGTGGTCAGCAGTCTCGCAGGATAGATTACACCATGACGAATCCCAAGGTTGCGCAGCTCCTTACGTATGGGATCAAACTGCTTCCTCAATTGCTGGATTCCTGTGGCCAAATCTGGGTAGAACCGCACCTGCTGGTCCTGGTGTTTAATCTCTCCTTTAGCTCGTGCAGCGTTGAAGATCTTCATCCTGTCTCTGTTGCTAAGAAACTTCATAATTAAGGTCCTCGGCGGTCCCTTATCTCTCCGTGGGCCAATACGATGTGCATTTTCCAGAACCACTGCTGATTGCAACTCCTCGCTGCCCAGCACCTCCGGAATCCACTTTTCCAGAAAGGAACATACGTCCCGACCTTCTGATTCCTCTGGAAGACCCACCAGCCTCAAGTTATTCTGTCTCGACCGAGATTCCAAATCCAAAATATTATTTTCCAGAGATTTTTTTTTTTTTCCAAAGTGCACACCTTTAATTGAAGACGGGTGACGTCATCTTCAGCACTAGCGAGACGGAGCTCCATCTGCGCCGTTCGTTCTACACAGTCACCCAATTCCTTTCTTATTCCTTCCAACGCTGTCATAATCCCATCAAATCTAGAGGAAAAGTCCGCTCTCATTGAACTCATGGCAGCCATCAGCGCATCTGCGCCTCCCCCCGCAGACATCGCACCGTTGCCAGCCTCCTCCGCCATATATGGAGTTTTATTTGCTGCGTCACAGACCTGAAAGTCCGTTAATTTGGACTGTTTCGGCGGCTCGCTTTTTCCTTTACCTGGTTTTCCAGCCTTAGGCTTCGCCGACATATCCTCGCCCAAACGCTGGAATACGTTCTGTCCCAAATGAGAGAGTTATTTGCCGATTTTTTTTCTCCAAGAGCAGAGCAGAGTGAGACACGTCCGTCTTACGTGGCAGCCATAACCGGAAGTCCGGGGGCTGTTATGTTATTATGAGGACATATTATTGTGTGACACGGGTGACAGCTAGACCTTTCTGGTTCCGCCACCACTCGGGGTATAAGATGGCTGTGCAGAAGAGGGGTGGTCTCTTTGACCTCACCTCTGCCTAACGGGAGTGCTGGTATTGTGACTGTGAGTCAACAATAAAGTTCTGTTCTGTTCTGCATCCAGCCTCATCCTTGGTTCTCATTTACCGACATAACAGGCGCTGCTGTAGAAACGATTATGGGGGCAACTTCAGGTTTCGCCTGACGTAGTGTTTAATCAGTCAGCAAGAGTGGAGTAGTGGGGCATTTGAAATAGCATTTTTAAAAGTGTTTCAGATTCATTTTAATGTCCATCCATCCATCCATCCATCCATTCATCCATCTTCTACCGCTTTTCCGGAGGTCCGGGTCGCGGAGGCAGCAGTTCAAGCAGAGAAGCCCAGACTTCCCTCTCACCAGCCACCTGCTCCAGCTCTTCAGAGAGGATACTAAGGCGTTTCCAGACCAGCTGGGAGACATGGTCTCTCCAGCGAGTCCTGGGTCTGCCCTGGGGTCTCCTCCCAGTGGGACGTGCCCGAAACACCTCAAGTGGGAGGCGTCCAGGAGGCATCCTGATCAGATGCCCATACCACTTCAACTGGCTCCTTTCAATGTGGAGGAGCAGTGGTTCTACTCTGAGCCTCTCCCGGATGACTGAGCTCTTCACCCTATCGCTGAGGGTGAGTCCAGCAATCCTACGGAGAAAGCTCATTTCAGCCGCTTGTATCCGCGATCTCATTCTTTCGGTCATTACCCAAAGCTCGTGACCATAGGTGAGAGTAGGAACATAGATTGACTGGTAAATCGACAGCTTTGCCTTAGAACTCCGCTCCCTCTTCACCACAACAGACCGGTACAGCGTCCGCATCACTGCAGATGCTGCTCCGATCCGTCTGTCAATCTCTCGCTCCATTATCCCCTCACTCGTGAATAAGACCCCAAGATACTTAAACTCCTCCACTTGGGGCAGGAGCTTGTCCCCAACCCGATGAGGACAATCCACCTTTTTCTGGCTGAGGATCATGGACTCAGACTTGGAGATGCTGATTCTCATCCCTGCCGCTTCACATTCAGCGGCAAACCGTCCCAGCAAAAACTGTAGGTCATTGCTGGATGAAGCCAGCAGAACAACATCATCTGCAAACAACAGAGATGAGATCCTGTGGTCACCAAGCATGACACCCTCCGTTCCCTGGCTGCACCTAGAAATCCTGTCCATAAAAATTATGAACAGGATCGGTGACAAAGGGCAGCCCTGGCGGAGTCCAACTCTCACTGGGAATGAGTCCGATCGAGTGTTGGCAATACGAACCAAACCCTCACAACGGTCATACAGAGACCGAATAACTCATAACAACAAGCCCGATACCCCATACTCTCGAAGCACTCCCAACAAAAAACCACAAGGGACGCGGTCGAATGTCTTCTCCAAGTCCACAAAACACATGTAAACTGCTTGGGCAAACTCCCACGAACCCTTGAGGATTCTCAAGAGGGTAAAGAGCTGGTCTGATGTGCCATGGCCAGGACGAAAGCCACATTGCTCCTCCTGAATCCAAGGTTCGGCCAACGGCCGGAATCTCCTCTGTAGTACCTTGGCATAGACCTTCCCAGGGAGGGTGAGGAATGTGAGCCCTCTAAAGTTGTAGCACACCCTCCGGTCCCCTTTTTTGAAGAGAGGAACTACCACCCCGGTTTGCCATGCCAAAAGCACTGCCCCCAACCTCCACGCAATGTTGCAGAGGTGTGTCGACCATGACAGCCCTACAACATCCAGGGCCTTGAGGTACTCAGGGCGAATCTCATCCACCCCCAGGGCCCAGCCACCAAAGAGATTTTTAACCACCTTGGCAACCTCAGCCCCTGTGATAGGCAAGTCGCCCCCCTCGTCTACAAGCCCTGCTTCCTCAGTGGAAGGCGCATCAGTGGGATTGAGGAGATCCTCAAAGTATTCCTTCCACCGCCCAATGATATCCCCAGTCAAAGTCAACAGCACCTCATCCACACCATACACAGTGTGGTGTATCATTTTAATGTATAGTCCACATACGTGTTTTGCACTCAAGTGGCAGCTAATTTCAGCAGTTGTAGTTTTTGTATTTTTGAATGTTTTGGCATAGTTCTTGTACTTGATTTTTTTTTTTATTTTAATTTTGTATACTTTATTGATCCCCAGAGGGGAAATTGAGGGCATCCACCTGGATGGATGAAGTAGCCAAGGTACGGAACTATCCCTTTACCATACACACACACACATTCACACCTAGGGCCACTTTAGAGTCTCCAATTAACCTAACCTGCATGTTTTTGGCCTGTGGGAGGAAACCAGACCACTCCAGGAGTAAACCCACGCAGACACGGGGAGAACATGCAAACTCCACACAGATCACTGTTGATCAGGGGCTGGGATCAAACCAGCGATCCCATGGCCAAGGGTGAGTTGCTGTGCTGCTGCAGTGCTAACCACTGGGCCACCGCACCGCCCAATGTGCCATAGACAGTGCCATAGACTTTATACAGTGCCATAGACTGTATAAATGGAAGCTTCTCACCAGCGATGTGTAGATTATGCACTGAAAACTAAAAAGGACTGTTGGTGTGATCGGTGGTACAGACGCAAGAGCACCAGGTATGTTTTCACTTGTATGAATGTCACAGATCTGACATTTATGTGTCATATGTGTCACCAGATGCAAGGCTGCATGAAATAAAATAATAAATAAAAAAAATGGTAACAGTTTTCTTCCTCAGGCTTAATGATTTAAGAAGGATATCAAATAGTTTTTTGGGGGGGTTTGCATTCGTTGCACTGCCTTGGAACGATATGGACTTGATCTTAGCAACTTCAGCATGCATTAATTTTTAAATTATCACAAACTATAGATCAATAAAATTTTGAACAACTGTCAGAAAATGTCTGTGTGTTAAGTTAAATAACAAGCATCCGTGGCATGACAGCAGCGTGAGCATTTTAATTTCGGGGTAAAACAAACAGCTGCAGCTGTCTGTATTTACCCTGACATTAAAACACCCAAGCATGGTGTTGTGGTTCTTTGTGGCTCTGACTAGATTCTACATCTGCTTTGAGGTAAATTTGATTATGTCCAATAGCTTTTAAAAAAATGCAACCAACTTTATTGCGGTGGAGACATTGATATATCTCAGAGCTTTTATTTGTTTACAGCTTTAGCATCTTTGCAGAAGACACAAGTTTTGTGCAAGATAGATTTGCTCAAGCACTGGAACTTGGGAAAATAGAAGTAAAATCCACCACAAGGCTGGGGAAGAAAAATCATGAAAAAGGAAACCGACCAATGAAAGTGATTCTGAAGAACATTGAAGATAAACAAAAAATAATTGTTGGATTAAAGAAACTGTCAAATGCAGCAGATTTAGAAATATAAGTGTAACATACAACCTGTGTAGAGAAGATCGGAAAGCCATCAAAGAAAAGGTGAAAGAAGTAAAACAGATGGAAAAAAAAAACAAGACGAGGGAGGGCTTTATATTTACAGAATAAAAGGCCTCCCTTGGGACTTAAAGATTGTCCGGTTCAAAGCAAAAAATTGAAACAATCTACAATCCAGTACAGCCCACGGCTAGAAGTTTTTACAACATGCAACCTCCCAGATGACTGTACTTCTGGTGAAGTGGAACAAACTCTGGTGCACTAGCCATCAGATAATGGCAATAATACTGGAAACAAGAAAGAAAGCAACAACAAACCTAAAGCTAATTGTGGAATTGTGGGGGCATGGTGTTGGACTTCTCCACCCAGGGGACAATGGACCGAAGGAGGTGTTACATCCGCAAATGAGGAGGAGGCAAGGTGACAGTTTACTAGTTTTATTAACAACAAATAGGAACTAACAGGAGTCACTCCGTACAGTCAAGGAGTCCACAGCAAAGAGAGGCAGAGCCCCTTCCGCTGTGTGCTCTTATACGCCCCATGACGCCACCACCAGAAAGACGGGGCGTCACCTCCCACTACACCCAGGGCACCGCCATATCGGTACACCCCAATTATATACACAATATTACTATCCAACATTTCCCCCCAATGAAGAAAATCGCAAGCACACTTATCAGACCCTCCCAAATTTTGCAACCCGATACACACTCTAAACATCACTGCAAATAGTGTGGAGCCCATAATTATAACCTGTGTGACTCACATGTGGCTGGCTGAATTCAGCCAAGAGAGACTTTGAGCTAGCCATGTGTATTGACTTCACACCTCAAGAGGAAGATGTGTCTGCACCCCCTGGGGACTCAGGAGAGAGGAGAAGATTACCCGGTCTGACCTTTGGGGGTCAGAGAGGAGAACAGAAGGACTCTGGGTGTTCTATTACAGATGAAAGGATGTAGCTGAGTATTGTGACTTTTGTGTGATGTATTGTTAGAGATGAATGTATAAATGTATGTGTGTGACTGCGTCCTGTCTCTTTTCACTCCGATCGAGAGAGGACGTAGGATGGATGAGAATTAAAGCAGATTCTGGAAAATTATCCAGTCTCCTCAACTCTTGACTCCTACAATTGGTGACCTACGCATGAATCTGAGCACGCCGAGGCTGGAGGACAGCCTCGTGATCGATATGGAAGAGCTGGGAGACAGCCGCTCAGACCCGGATTCACCGGGGAATGCCAGCAGGGGCACAAGACTGATTAAGCTCCCCGAGTTCTGGCAAAACGACCTGCACTCGTGGTTCCAGCATGTAGAGTCGCGGTTCCTGCTCGGGGGAGTTTCAGCGGATGACATTAAATTCCATAATGTCATCGCGACGCTCGACAGCCGCACAGCTCGGTGTGTGTGGAGCCTGGTGCAGCAACCACCCGCTGCCGGCAAATACGACGCGCTGAAAGCCACCCTCATCAGGAGCTTCGTGCCGTCGGCGGAGGCAAGAGCCAGGCAGCTACTGGACCTGCGCGACAGAGGTGGACGCAGGCCGACTGTCCTCATGGAGGACATGCTACAGATGATCGGGACGGACAACGACGCGTTCCTTTTCAAGCATATTTTCCTGAGAACCCTCCCAGCGCACACGAGAGGTTCCCTGTCCAGCAGACGGTGTGTGAACCAGCAAGACTTCCGCGAGCTGGCCCAGGAGACGGAGCGGCTCCTCAACGCCTGCAACGAGCAAGAGACCTCCGTGGCAGCGGCAGACCTCGGCACGACGGCCGGGGGCAGTGTGGAGCCAGAGGCAGCAGATCCCACCCCAGCGACGACGGCGGCGACGAGATCCCGAGCCAGGGAGCATGACAACCCCTGCTATTACCACCGTCGCTTCGCCGAGAAGGCGCACAGATGCATCCCGCCGTGCAGTTTCAAAAGGCGGGGAAACGACCGGGCCGGGAGTCGTTAGCAGCTTCCACTCTCGGCGAACGGACCAAGCTGCTTTATTTGACAGATGCGGGCTCCGGGCGGCAATTCCTCGTGGACACCGGAGCCCAGAGGAGCTTCATCACTGCAACTTATGCAGATCGGGTGGCTGGACCCCGCGGAGACGGAGCAACAGCGGCCAACGGCTCCAGCATCAAGACTTACGGAGAGAGAACCTTGTCTCTGTCCTTCCACGGCCGCGCTTACGAGTGGGCCTTCATCGTAGCGGCAGTGAGCTTCAATATGTTAGGTGCTGATTTTCTGTGTTCACATGGGTTGTTAGTTGATCTGGCCAACAAACGCCTAGTAAATGCACTCTCTTTCTGTTCTATCCCTTGTGCAGCTCGGGTGTGCCCGCCGCCAGTACAGACCAACGTCGCCGCGGCAGGTGGTAAGTTCCACAGCCTTCTACACCAGTTTCCAGCACTCACAGTTCCCACTTTTTCAGCTAAGGTGGCGAAACATGGGGTGGAGCACTTCATAACCACGCGTGGCCCACCAGTTTTTGCTAAAGCTCGGCGCTTGGATGCAGCTAAGCTCTCCGTGGCACAGGAGGAGTTCGCCAACCTGGAAAAGTTGGGCATAATTCGCCGCTCGAAGTCTGCTTGGGCTTCCCCCCTGCATATGGTGCCTAAAGCTGACGGCTCGTGGAGACCTTGCGGTGATTATCGCAGGTTGAACAATGCCACAGCTCAGGATCGCTACCCGATTCCGCATATCCAGGATTTCTCAGTGCACCTGGCAAAAGCGCGCATTTTTTCTAAAATAGACCTGGTCCGCGGTTATCATCAGGTCCCGGTTCGACCAGAGGATATTCCCAAAACAGCGGTAATAATCCCGTTCTGACTTTTTGAGCTTTTACGCATGCCTTTTGGCCTTAAAGGCGCCGCGCAAACCTTTCAACGGATGATGGACGCAGTGCTGCGCGACCTTCCGTTTGTTTTTGTCTACTTGGACGATATTTTAGTAGCCAGCGCCTCAGAGGAGGAACACGAGAAACACCTCACTACAGTTTTTCAAAAGTTGGAAGCACACGGGTTGATAATCAACCCGGCCAAGTGCCAGTTTGGCGCAGCGCAAATTGATTTTCTGGGGCACCGGGTCTCACCAGAGGGAGCAGTTCCTCTGCCGGCAAAAGTGCGCGCGGTGGCTGAGTTTCCCCAGCCACAGACAGTGAAAGCATTGCAGGAATTTTTGGGGATGGTGAATTTTTATAACCGTTTCATACCCCGCGCAGCACAACTCATGCAGCCGTTATACACCGCGCTTAAAAAACAGAAGCCTGCCAGTGTGATCGAGTGGTCCCCGGAGCGGGAGCGCGCGTTCACAGCGGTAAAAAAAAGCACTCGCTGACGCAGCACTGCTGGCGCACCCAGACCCGGCAGCTCACATAGCGCTAACCACAGACGTGTCAGAGGTAGCGATAGGGGCCGTGGTAGAGCAGCAGGTCGCCGGAGTTTGGCAACCTCTCGCCTTTTTCAGCAGGTCCCTGTGCGAGCCCGAGCGGAAATACAGCGCATTTGACAGGGAACTCCTGGCGCTCCACTTAGCCATTCGACATTTCCAGTTCTGGCTGGAAGGGCGGCGTTTCACCGCGTTTGTCGACCACAAACCGCTCACTTTTGCGATGTCCAAAACTTCAGAACCGTGGTCAGGGCGACAGCAGAGACAGCTGGCCGCAATTTCTGAATTTACCACCGATATTCAGCACGTAGCCGGTAAAATCAATGTGGTGGCAGACTGTCTGTCACGCGCAGTAACAGCACCCGTCCGCGTGGAAACGGATTGCGCGGCCGCTTACCCAGAGCGCGGTAACAGCGCTGACACGCGCGCGGCTCCGGTCCACGTGGGAATAGATTATGCAGCCATGGCGGCGGAGCAGAGCGAGGACGCGGACGTGCGCGCGCTCCCGTCTGGACCAACAGGGTTAAGGCTGGAACGCAAAAATCTACAAACCGGTTTCCCCCCGCTTATCTGCGATGTATCCACAGGGCGACCGCGCCCGGTGGTGCCAGCCGTGTGGCGCCGTCACGTTTTTGACACCGTGCACTCCCTAGCGCACCCAGGGGTGCACGCTTCGGTGAAAATGGTGGCGGAGAAGTTTGTCTGGCCGAGCCTGCGCAAGCACGTGAAAGAGTGGGCTAAGGCCTGCATGGCTTGCCAGTGGGCTAAAATTCACAGGCACACTAAAGCGCCCTTAGAACCGTTCCACATTCCGGCTAAAAGGTTTGATCACGTGCAAGTGGACCTCGTGGGCCCCCTACCCACATCGCAAGGGTTCATGCACCTCTTGACGATGGTAGACCAAACCACTCGTTGGCCGGAAGTGGTCCCGTTAACATCGACCACAGCGGCAGAGGTGGCACGCGCTTTTTTAACAGCCTGGGTAGCGCGGTCCGGGGTCCCGTCAGATATTACGTCTGATAGGGGACCTCAATTTGCGTCGGAACTGTGGTCAGCAGTGGCCAGCGGCTTAGGAGCGGCGGTACATCGCACGACCGCTTATCATCCCCAGGCCAATGGTTTATGCGAGCGTTTTCGCAGGTCTTTGAAGGCAGCCCTCAGAGCGTCACTGACGGACACAGATTGGGTAAACAAACTACCATGGGTTTTATTGGGGTTGCGTTCGGCACCCAAAGAGGATCTAGATGCCTCACCAGCAGAATTGGTCTTTGCACAACTGCTCAGGCTGCCAGGCGAGTTTTTACCCGACCACACGGCACCAGGGCCCTCCCCAATCCGGGGGTCTCTGAGTAACATGGGAGCAGAAATGCTCCCGGGCCCCGCTCATCACTCTTTCCCGCGTGTGTTCGTGCCCCAGGCTTTACGAGACGCAGAGTTTGTTTTTGTCAGGCACGATGCGCAGCGGCATAGCCTCCGCCCACCTTATGACGGTCCATTTCGAGTGCTGGAAACCGGGGAGAAATATTTTGTGCTAGATTTGGGGGGCAGGAGGGAGACGATCAGTATCGATAGATTAAAACCTGCTTTTGTGTTGCATAACGAGTCTGTACAGCCGGCGGGCGCGCCTCGACACGGCAGGCCTCCGAAGGGGCGGCCCCGGGACCCCCCACGAGGGGCAAATATCCCTTCTCCCCCTCACTCCACAGATGCACAGCAGGACGGCCCAACACAGAGCAGGAGACCTGCATACAGCAGATTCGGGAGAAGATTGAAACCTAAGCTGCATGCAGAATGATGTGTTTTTTGGTCAGGTTGTTCAGGTTGCTGTGAGATTCTGTTGGGGGGGTGACGTGCTGTATGACTGTTGTATGACTGTATGTGGGTGCCCAGTCTTTCGCGTGGAAGGGGGGAGTGATGTGGAGCCCATAATTATAACCTATGTGACTCACATGTGGCTGGCTGAATTCAGCCAAGAGAGACTTTGAGCTAGCCATGTGTATTGACTTCACACCTCAAGAGGAAGATGTGTCTGCACCCCCTGGGGACTCAGGAGAGAGGAGAAGATTACCCGGTCTGACCTTTGGGGGTCAGAGAGGAGAACAGAAGGACTCTGGGTGTTCTATTACAGATGAAAGGATGTAGCTGAGTATTGTGACTTTTGTGTGATGTATTGTTAGAGATGAATGTATAAATGTATGTGTGTGACTGCGTCCTGTCTCTTTTCACTCCGATCGAGAGAGGACGTAGGATGGATGAGAATTAAAGCAGATTCTGGAAAATTATCCAGTCTCTTCAATTCTTGACTCCTACAATAGTATAAATACACAAAGCTATCCATGCACACCACACAGGCCCAGCAGACTATTCCGCTATTTTAACTGTTAGTCTGTGAACGTAAAAGGGCCACACATACAAAAAAAAACTAACCCCAAAGTTATTACACAAATTTCTACAGCATTTTGAACTATAAACATTTATAAATAATATGTACATTAACCTAATGGCGGTCCCAAGTCCCTCCACCCCAGCATTCCCACCCCACAACATGGGCAAATCAAACACATGCAGCATTGGGGCAAATTTGCATTTCACACACTACTATTTACTTTAACCACTCACACATCTATGTAACTCATTTTACCACATACAGCCACAGGGGAAACTTGCACAAAAGTTTGCGGGGTTTTTTTTTTTCAAGGCACAAAAATAGCAATAGCATAAACACAACACAACAGAACATACCGCTACCCCCTTTAAAGTCTCACTAAGGACCCCCTGGAGACTCCCCTCTGGAATGTCCGTCCGGCAGCCCGCTCCCAGAGCATCTCCGCCTTTTCCTCACTGGAGACGGGCTGCTCGAGCGTCTCCAGCTCGAGACGCTGGAGATGCTCGAGCGTCTCCAGCGCTCATTTGGCAGCTGCGGCATATTTGCCGCAGCTGCCAAATGAGCTGCGGCAAATATGCCGCAGCTCATTTGGGTGCCTTCTGGATCCATCTGACAGTTCTAGATAACCATCTTTGCGGGTTCTCACTATCCGCAGCTGTCCCTGGTCATCCCGCTGCTTACGTGATTTGCGGACCCCACCAAGCCAAGACTCAACCCTAGGGCAGACTTTATCACCCACTCTGAGGGGAGCACTCACTGGCCTTTGTGGTCCGCGGCGCCGTGACCGGGTTTCTGTACGGTGTCGGAGGGTCCCGCCAACCCAGTCCGAGATCTGCCTCTGATCCTGTTTGTAGGCATGTGTTATAGAAAAAAAATTATTATTCCCTTCTTTCCTGGGTCCTGAAGAAATTAACACCAAAGATCTGCAAAAGTTGGAGTGCCTTTATTTTCCTGCAGGCAGGGAAGAGGGCTGCTGATATACACTACCGTTCAAAAGTTTGGGGTCACCCAGACAATTATTTTGTGTTTTCCATGAAAAGTCACACTTATTTACCACCATGAGTTGTAAAATGAATAGAAAATATAGTCAAGACATTGACAAGGTTAGAAATAATGATTTGTATTTGAAATAATAATTTTTTCCTTCAAACTTTGCTTTTGTCAAAGAATCCTCCATTTGCAGCAATTACAGCATTGCAGACCTAACATGATTGCACAAGGGTTTTCTAATCATCCATTAGCCTTCTGACACAATGAGCAAACACATTGTACCATTAGAACACTGGAGTGATAGCTGCTGGAAATGGGCCTCTATACACCTATCTAGATATTGCACCAAAAACCAGACATTTGCAGCTAGAATAGTCATTTACCACATTAGCAATGTATAGAGTGTATTTCTGATTAGTTTAAAGTTATCTTCATTGAAAAAAAGTGTTTTTCTTTCAAAAATAAGGAAATTTCTAAGTGACCCCAAACTTTTGAACGGTAGTGTATGTGTCCCCCTTATGGAGCACTTCTCTCTCTGTCCCTTTTGTACTTCTAATCCCTTGCCTAGCGACCTGGGGGCTCACACCACAATCCACATCAGATAAACAGTCTGCACGATGCATTAGCATAACATAGTACATCGCAATACATTAACACAACAGTCACTGGCATACTGCTTCTTCCTCCTCCCTGTAGCCAGCGTCTGCACCTCCCTTGTCTCGACTCAACCCCCTGGTCAGCTTCTAACTTCACGATCTGTTGTCTGGGTGGAGGGTGTCACCTCTATGTCCCCCACAGTGTACCATCAAAGTAATTTTGTATTCATTATTTTGAGGTAATATATACAGTTCTGCAAGGTGCTCACATCATTGCCTTATATGGTAACATTGGAATTTCTGGCATGGAAGCAGAATAAAACGTCACATCAACAGTAATATTAATACATTTCCACTTCATTTCCCCTCTTCTGATCATATATGATCACATATATACAAGAATATCAATGTAAGGCATCCGCTACGCTTCAGTATTATCATAGTCATCAGGGAAAGGGAGGTGTGACATATCTAGGGCAGTGTGATTCAACATTTTCTGCTGGATGGTGTCTGAAGTCTGTTCAGCTGTGGGGAGAGCTGTGTAATGCATCATGTTAATAGCAAACATTTTCAGCATCATATTGCGGATAATTGGAATCAAGCAACAGCCACAAAACAACAGAATCAACATAACCACTAACAGTATCATACCTATACGCATCAGCTATTCCCTCCAGCCTCCACTGGTAAGCCAGGACCATAAATCCCAGCCAGAGGATGGAGTCACGTCTTGTTGTAGCTGTCGTGAAAGTAGGTTGTTCAAATAGCTCACAACATGTGTCATGTTATCATCTTGATCAGGTATGTATGTGCAACAGTCCTGACCTATTATGTGACATACCCCTCCTTGTGTTGCCAAGGTTATATCTAAAGCCAGTGTATTATGAAACACTACATTCCGCATAGCTCGCATTTCAATTGTCATTGCTGAGAATCCCATTTTTGTCAGTACAGTGAGATTTTCTAAATCAATAGCTAGTCTGTCAATGTTACGTGCATTATTTACAGTACCCCAAGAAGGTATTAGTGCACCGAAAAGTTTCACTCCCGGATGTATTCTAACCCTATCTGTCCATGTCTCCCATCTTCGACAGTGATGCTGGTGCGGTGAGAAATAATGTGAATATGAATGATGGGCGTGATACATAAGATTGGTCATAATACGCATAGTTGGAATCAGCTTTGCCATATAACATGTATCGCACCATCCTGGCAGTAAATACTGATAAACCTGTGACCCACACACCCAAACATGGGCTGTGAAGCTGCTGTAGCCATCTGAGCTAGGGAAAAACAATTGAGGGTTATCAGAACATTGGTTTTTATTCTGATGTCTACACGTGGCTCTCGGTAGAGTGAGGTTTGGAGTTGTGAAAAATGGCACCCTCAGTGTATTTAAACATGGGGTACCAGTCACATGGAAACCACAGGTGGCATTAAGGGTGGTCTCACACCATTTTGTAGTGCCCAAATATGTAGACCCATTGTGATTACAGTTGAGGTGAAAACATACTGGGGCTGTAAAAAGTGTGGGGTTGGCAGTGAATACAGGCTTCTGAGCCTTCTTGTTTATGCAGGTTACATTGTGAACCCTGACTTGGCGGAAAGCAAAATCTGTTACACTGACATTTAACCACTTATGGTATTCTGTTGTATTCCCCGCAAGTTCAACAGTACACCCCTTATCACATTCAGTGTCATTGTAGTGCACCTTTTCAATTGCAGTCTGCGCTAATGCTCCCATCGTTTCTGATCTGTTTAGAGGATAGAGAATCATAGGCACTGAGTGAGTAACATGATGTGGTAGGTATGTGCAGACATAACAAGACCCAGTCACATTTGCTTTTCTGACTGACAAATGCACCATCTGGTACCATGCATTATTGTCATATGTGTCACTAGAATGATTGTCAAAGTTATGCTCCAGGTGGCTTGCCTCACGTCTTGTCTGGAAAGGATTGATTGGTGGGGTAGAACAGTGTATCAATAGGTATATGATTACCCCAATCAGGAAAGTGATAAGCAAGCACACCCACACCATGTCCGTTTTGGTCCAAAACTGACAGCACCACTGGCATCTTCGGTGGCATTCCTTTTCAGCAGCCTGACACTGCTGTGAGTCTGAATTGTTTGTCATATCAGTATCAGTATAAGTGTGCATGTGTGCTGCTGTATGTTTCTGCTGAGCAGTGTTTGGCATGCACTCAGGTTGTTTGTGATGGCTGTTGGGTGCAGTGTTATGCAATCTTCTGTCTTCACACAGCTCAGCTACTTCTCATCCAAGTCTTCAACGTAGGGTGGTGATTGTGACTAATCACTTACTTCTGCTTCTCATCCTCGTCTGGTCTGGATTCTTCTGGCTTGGCTGCTGGGACCTTTCTGTAGTGTGTTGCGTGGATCCATGTTGTCCTTTCTGCAGTCTTCACAGCCGTAAATGTCATCAGCAGGACTTGGTTGGGACCCAACCACCGTTTGCTATGCCAGTTCTTTCTTTTGAAGCTTTTGATTATCACCCAATCGCCGGGCCTTATGTCGTGGAGAACACCCTCAGCAGGTTTGAGAAATGCAGCCTTCACCTGTTGAGAGATGTTTTGCAATTGGCAGGACAGAACAGAACAATAAGCTAACATAGCATTTTCAAAATGTGATTTGGTTAGTGGGGTTGCAGGTCTCTTTTCCACCGAGAAACCTAAAGCTAGAGAAGAGCAAACAGGATTTCAAATGGAGACATGTTATGCTTCTTTCTAACTCGCATGCGCATGTACATGAGTGCTAATGGGAGGCACTTAGTCCAGGGTAGGCCAGTTTCATCATCAAGTTTTGCCAGTTTGTTTTTTAAAGTGCCATTTTCACGCTCAACAGCTCCACCTGACTGCGGGTGGTAGGCACAGTGTTTTCTCAGGTCAAAACCCAGTGTAAGGCTCAAATCAGTTAGAGCTTCATTTGCAAAATGTCTACCATTATCACTGGAGATTTTTTCAGGTATTCCCCATCTGGGAATAATTTCTGACAACAGTGCCCTAGCTACAACTGTGCTAGTGGCATGTTTAGCTGGAAAGGCTTCTACCCATTTGGACCACATGTCAACCATTACCAAACAGTGCTTTTTACCCTCTGCTGGTGAGAGTTTAATGAAATCCATCATCAGGTGTTGGAAAGAACCTGTGGGAACTGGATGAGCAGCTGGAATCTGTTTGGAGAGCCTGTGAGTATTGTTAGTGGCACAGATTAGACATTTTTTGCAAAAATTTTCAACATAAATAATAAAATCAGTGGTAAACCAGTTAGCATGAAGTGGTTGTATCATCCCTTCTTTTGACACATGCTCTCTTCCATGTGTCAACTTAGAAAAATTATGGAAGAAGTGAGCTGGGAGGCAAGGGAGGGCATTTGGGCCTCTCCAGACACCAGCCTGGTTTTTATGGCACCCTTTCTTTGTCCACTTCTGGTGTTCCTGTACAGAGGAAAGAGACTGCATGGACAGGAGGGAATCAATAGGTGAAGGGAGGGGACACTGAGAGGAAGGGGGAGAAGGTAAACGAACAGCAGTGAGCGACAGAGCTGCAGCCTTTGTGGCAGCATCTGCACGAGCATTTCCTTTTGAGATCAAATCTGAGGAAGAAGTGTGCAGCACATTTACATACTGCTACAGAAGACGGAAGAAGAATAGCTTCAAGAAGCCTGGAGACATAAACAGAGGTTTTTACAGGTGTGCCTGCAGATGTGAGGAAGTTGCGTTCATGCCAAAGGGTGCCAAAGTTATGGACAACACCAAAGGCATAACGAGAGTCAGTATAAATGGTGACAGATTTACCAGAGGCATATGTGCACATCTCAGCCAATGCAACAAGTTCAGCGGCCTGGGCGGAGAGATGTGATGGCAAAGAGCCAGACAGTAGTGTGCAGTGGTCATCACAGCCTGCCCAACCGACTTTATTACGGCCCACAGACAGGTCAACATAGAGAACAAGGTCGGGATTAGACAGAGGCGTGTCCAAAAGACCCGATCTAGGAGTGGTGACTAGTTGAACCAATGAGAGGCAATCATGATGAGGAACGTACAGAGTGAGAGGAGAGTACAGGACTATGTTACGTGATGCTTCCACAGCTCTTTCTGCTGCAGCCACAGCATGGAGGCACAGTGGAAGGCCTGCAGCAACAGAGTCAAGTTTGCATGAATAGTATGCAGCAGGCCAAAGTTTGTCTCCGTGAGGCTGCAGAAGAACAGAGGTCATGCATCCAGACTTTTCATCAACATACTGAACAAAAGGTTTCAAGGGGTCAGGGAGAGAGAGAGAGTGGGAGGAGATAGGAGAGCCTTCTTCATGTTATCAAAGGAGTCATTAGCAGCAGGTGTCCACTCAAGTGGAAAGTGTGAGGGACCTTTTGATGGAATGATGTCATGCATTGGTCTTTCAATGTATGAGAAATCAGGAATGAAAGAGCGGCAATAGGAGGCCATGCCAAGAAAAGAAAGGAGCTCCTTTTTGGTTTTTGGTTTGTCCATGTGGCAAATTGCATCCACACGTTTGGGAGAGAGAGACTTGCCCTGAGCAGAGATTTGGTGGCCCAGGAATGTGACCATTGGTTTACAGAATTGGAATTTGGGTTTAGAAGCTTTGTGGCCTTCTGCAGCTAGGTGACACAAAAGCTTCAGTGAGTCAGGTGGCATCGTGGTTTGTTTGGCGCACACAGCAAGAGGTCATCAACATATTGAATCAAAACAGAACCTTCTGTCAGCTGAAGAGAACTCAGGGAGTCTTTAAGGGCTGCATTATAAATAGTTGGGCTTTCACAGTAGCCTTGGGCTAATCTTGTGAAAGTGTAGAGTGCCCCCTTGAATTGGAATGTGAACCAAAACTGTGAATTTTCATGGACTGGGACACTGAAAAATGCATTGGACAAGTCCACTACTGTAAAACAGGTGGGGTTTGGTGGAATTTGGCTCAAAATAGTGTGGGGGTTAGGAACCACAGGCGTGCGCTGAACAACTGCAGCATTCACTGCCTGCAGATCCTGAACAAACCGCCATTCATCAAGTTGACCCTTGTTTCTGATCTTTTTCACAGGAAAAATTGGGGTACACACTGGTGAATCAGGAGCTGGGACAACAATACTTTCTTTCAGGAGAGACGCAGAACCTGGGGTGATACCATCACGTGCTTCAGGTCTGAGTGGGTACTCCAAGCATTTGGGTCTGAACTCAGATTGGGGAGTTATTACCACAGGAGGGCAGTTTTTTATTAACCCAACATCATACTTGTGTGCAGCCCACAGGGATGATGGAACACATGAAAGTATGGAGTCAGGGTCTTCCGGCTGAATGGGTTCAGTGACAGGGCGAACCCATCTGTACTGCCTGTTCTCATCTAACGTCTGTATGAAGTGTTCACAAGGGAGTGAGATTGTGTATTCTGCACAAAACATCTGCAGAGATGGTGAGAACGAGATGGCATGCAGGCCCAAATGGGAGAGTGGGTTTGACGGTTCCCAATCATCGGCATGCAATGCGGCCAGAGCTCGTGGACCCATGTCATGCCATGCTGAGGATGGGGTTTTTGTAAGTGAAATGTGCGGGTGGCTGCTGGGAACTGAAAACAAACTGTTCATAACAGGTGTGAGATTAATCAACAAGAAGCTGAAGACAGTATTCCAAATAATGTGGGAGCTTTGCAATGAAGTGGGTTTAGCTTGTAGCCACTTGCTCTCATAATGTGTATCAGGGCCCTGTGAGAGATGTGATGTGCAGTGTGTTCTGTGCTGAGGCATGGAAACAGTGGAATTTGGAGATAAGGCCCTCCCTAGTTTTACAAGGTCAGAGCTCTGTTTCTCATCTAACAATGTCCATTCATAAATGTACCGTGACGTTGGAGTTTTTGCAAAAGTCAAGTCAGGGGTCTGTATCTCTGTCCCGTGCGGTGTGCAGGTAACTGAGAGAGGTAAGCTGCACATTAGGTCTCTACCTAATAGATTAAAGGGACATTGTGGTGAAAAAAGGAACTTGTGAGTGAAATCATGTCCATCCACTACACATTACAGGTACTCTAACTAACTAACTAACTAACCTGCACTTATATAGCGCTCAGTGAAGAATTCATGTGTGAAACCTCCACTTGCCACTTGTGATGTGAGTGAGCGGGAGATGAGAGGGGGCTGCACGGTGGCGCAGTGGTTAGCACTGCGGCAGCACAGTTTACCCTTGGCCGGGGGATTGTGGGGATCGTGGGATCGTGGGTTCGATCCCAGCCCCCGACCAACAGTGATCTGTGTGGAGTTTGCATGTTCTCCCCGTGTTGCGTGGGTTTACTCCGGGATTTCTCCGGTTTCCTCCCACATGCCAAAGACATGCATGTTAGGTTAATTGGCTGTTCTAAATTGTCCCTAGATATCTGTTTCCTATAGGCCCTTAGAATAGAGGGTTAGTATTAATGAAAGCGCTTTGAGTGGTGTTTGTGACTAGAAAAGCGCTATATAAGTGCAGGTTAGTTAGTTAGTTAGTTAGCTTTAGGCCTGATGACGACGACAAAACTGAGTTAGTTGCCCCAGAATCTACCATAAAATTTATCAGCTTCCCTGAAATTTTTACTGGCAAAAATAGGCAGAGCCCTAAAGTCAGAGGTTGAATGTTTGGCTAAGGTGGCATGAACATCGGTGTGGTGGTGTGTGTGTATGTGTGGCTGCAGTGGGGTTTTTTTGTTAGCTAGCTCATGTACAGCATCTGCTGGGAGTGAGAATGAGGGCGACGCGCATGTACCAGTCTTATCTGCCTGGCGTCACTGTTGCTGCTGTTGTATCAGCCCCTGGTCTTGTGCTTGTGAGTGGGGCTGTGGCTGTGGTGTGGTGTGCTGCTGCCAGGCCCGGCGTCCTCCATACTGAAAATTGCCTCTGCCCCTTCTTCTGCCGCAGAAGGTATTTCTGGGCTTCACTGGGCAGTTCTTTGTCCAATGTCCACCTTGTTTACAGTAGTTGCAGCTGGAGAGCTGTGGGCATTCTTTCACCCAATGTCCTTCTTCTCCACAATAACTGCATTGATTTGGGCCATCTACAGGTCCTGATGGGGGTGAAGTAGGGACCCATTTGGCCATGGTCAGGAGTGTTTTCTCCAGGTTATCCTCTTTAGCCTTGGTCTTCTTTTTTGTAGAACTCTCAGCCTTTCCATGATGATGTTCTGTGTGGTACAGAATCTCCTGTGACGTCTGAGTTTGCTATCCTACGCATATCTGCTTCACATCTGCAGCCAGGCTGGGGAGAAGGCCCGCCATAAACCACATGCTCAAATGCGTGCCGTATGCTCCCTTATCGGTCATGTAATCTTTGGGGCATGGAATGGCTGCCGCCCCGCTAAAGATTTTCCTTAATCTGTGGAAGTAGTCCCCTGGAGTCTCATCATTCTTCTGCTTGCAGTTCGAGACTTTGCCCAGGTCGGAGCATTTCGTGCATTCTTTAACAATTGTGGCAATCAGGCGGTCGAGCGCCAGATGGTAGTCCCTGTTCTTGTTGTCACCATCGACTCCTTGAGTCCCCCCATTCGAGGTCTGTTGGGCGAACATTTGTTTTAAACAGGGGCATCAGTTTTGCCATGTTGGTGGGGGTACACTTCTGCGCTACAATCCTTCAGAGTTCGTGGAAGGTCGGCTGATAAGTTTGACAGAATGCCTCCAGCTGTTCACAGAAATACATTGGGTCATTTTCCAGTTTGAGAAGTGTTTCTGTGAATTTGGGTATGTCTTCGGGTGCCCATGGTCTGAATACGGCTTCTGGGCCAGACGCGCCCATAACCTCCACCACTGGGGCTCTTAGGTCTGCCTCATCATCCGTGACTCCTTCATTCTTTATCTTCTCTCTTTTTTGCCGTGCAGTTGGTACATTATCGTGGAAGGAAGGAGGATCAGTGAGGTTCCTTAATTCTCTCTGCCCTTTGTGAGACATTACCCCCGACAAAGTTAGTGTATGACTTCCGTCATCGGTCTGAGTTGCTGTCGCTGCGGGGGGAGCATCATCTTTTGGGAAGTGTACAGGGCGAGTAGCGTGGGGCAGTGCTGGGTACAATGTGGCCATAAAAGGGTTAGTAGGACTGGGGGTAGGGGGAATCAGTCGATCGTGTTTGTAGGGAGGGGGAAAGGGGTTCCCAGCAGAGTGTAAACATTGCTGTTGTGCACAATGTTCCAAGTCTTTCTTTGCCTGTTCATTTTTCTGTGTCTGTCTCCTGCTTATCTCTCCATTTCTTTGCTTCCGTCAGCCACATTTCTGCCACGCCCTTCTCTAACTGTAAGTGCGTCATTTTTTCTCTGTCTTTCTTGCTTTGTTTCTTACATGTCTGAACTTTCTGAATTTCAACATTAACCCTTTGACTGTGTATGGTGCAGAACTGCGACATACCCCCTAGTGGTCAAGAGTGGTAAATATTTTTTGTCAATAAAATAGTTCAGATTTCCAAGGCTATAACTTGAAAGTGGTAAGAGATAATGACTTACTGTCAATTAGAAAGATGTAAAATATATGATCCAAGGTTTCAGATAGGAACAAATTTACACATCTAATTTGCATAATGTTGCGGCACCTCTTTAAATTCCATAACTCAGTCAAAACTGGACTTTGGATGGATTTACACAAAAAATGGTTCAGTCTTTTGACACCGTTTTTTGTACAGAGGTACCTCATCATCTTATCTTCAAAGCATATGAACAAGAAATCAGTACATTTAAAAAAAAAAAAACAAAGTTCTCACTTACTTTTGACAAAGCCAAAGTGAGAAGGCAGGCGCAGTGCCGCACTCTGCCACTAGGGGCACGCAAATTCTCACACTCAAAGGGTTAATCTTGTTCCTCAAGGCAGTAATCACTTTAACAGAAAATGAACCCCCCAAGGAAATCCATTCTTGCAGATCCATTTTTCCAAAAAATCAACACTCTCAGGACCATAATTATCAGTCATATATTTCACCTTAGGACTTTCCAGATCTTTGGGAGTCTGCTTTGATTTAGTGGCCCCCATCACTGGTTTCAGATTTGACCACCGGGCATCCCCGCGTGTGTCAACTAATGTTAAATCCCTGACCCCGTAACTTGACAGGTGTCGTATACAACTAAACAATCAGTCCTGCCATGGAGTTAACCCACTGGACTTCACAGAAATGGTCCTGCCGCAGGAAAATATCCTGTCAGACCTCACGGATATAGGCCAACAAAAGGTGAGATAAATAACTGATTTAATTTAACTATATCATGTATCACAGAAAAATATATATTTAAATTTCACTTACGGAGATCTGGAGGCTGTGTCCTTTGAGAATCCAGTGCCGCTCCCCTCCTCCCACCGAGTCCCCGTCACTAACTCGAGTGGAAAGGATCAGATGAAATTTGTGTCTTAGACGATCAGTCCACGGTGGAAGAAATCGGGATTGTGGTCTAGGATCCCACTTCTGGCACCAAGCTGTTATAGAAAAAATTTATTATTCCCTTCTTTCCTGAGTCCTGAAGAATTTAACACCAAAGATCTGCAAAAGTTGGAGTGCCTTTATTTTCCTGCCAGCAGGGAAGAGGGCTGCTGATATATGTGTCCCCCTTACGGAGCACTTCTCTCTCTGTCCCTTTTATACTTCTAATCCCTTGCCTAGCGACCTAGGGGCTCACACCACAATCCGCATTGTATAAACAGTCTGCACGGGGCATTAGCATAACATAGTACATCACAATACATTAACATAACAGTCACTGGCATGTTGCTTCTTCCTCCTCCCTGTAGCCAGCATCTGCACCTCCCCTGTCTCGACTCGACCCCCTGGTCAGCTTCCCACTTCACGGTCTATTGTCTGGGTGGAGGATGTCACCTCTATGTCCCCCACAGTATACCATCAAAGTAATTTTGTAGTCATTATTTTGAGGTAAAATATACAGTTCTGCAAGGTGCTCACATCATTGCCGCAAACAGAATAAAACGTCACATCAACAGTAATATTAATACATTTCCACTTCACATGCCTGGGGATCGTGCCACTCGGTCTCACCCCGCTCTCTTTCATTTGTTGCACTGAATCAGCCACGGCAGTGCCCGGTTCAACGGTAGTACTCGGTCGGCCACCGGAACTACGCTGTGCCTGCTTGCTGGCTCTACTCGCCCCCACAGGTGTCCGACCGTGCCGTTCGGGTCCCTCGTCCAGGGTACTGTGAACACTGGCACCGGAAACTCCCTGTAACGACGCTCCATGGTGTCGTCACACCCTTCATCTCTCATCCCAGGCAGGTTTAAGTCCCACACTTCGTTATCATTTCCCACATAAAAGGGCCGGTCCCACAGCCCGTGGCCAGACCACTCCACTCCTACGCTGCAAGCTATGGAGAATCCAAGTCCATAGAACAGGTCGCAACCCATCAGGTTAGGTCCTTATAATCTGCTTAAAAATAAGCTGTATTTTGATAACGAAGTTTTTTTTTCTCCTCCCCCCTTGTGTCGTTCCCTCCCTTCCCCTCCCTTTCTTATCTATCTCTGTTTGATGAGGCGCCTATTATGGCTGCCGTGTCGTTGTGTCGCGCGCATGCGCACCAATGTCAAGTCAAGTTCCTCGTGTGTTTTTTACATGCTTGGCAATAAAGTTTATTCTGATTCTGATTCTGATTCTTCAGTGGACACAATAAACTCAACTGCACATATCAACGCTGATTTGTATCTTGCTGAGAGTATCAGCGAGCCCACGATGTCCAAAGGGTTGTTCCCATAACCAAAACAGGCTACGTCAGACCTGCTCACTCTATAATGTGGGAAAAAGTTCTTCACCGTAGCCCAATTCAGGATGGAGGTTGCCAATCCCATGTCCAGTATCAGCGGCACCACCACACCGTCCAGTTCAATATTGCAGTAAATGCGTCCATCCATGTTAGGTGAGACTGTGTGAACCACCGTAGGTTTCTTCGTAGAAGAGCCCCCTTGGTCCCCTTGCTTAGTTTTGGCAGGCTCTTGCGAAGTGGTGGAACAGACCGCACTTTCCACAGTGCATCCCCCTCCCTGGGTACTCCCTCGCCTTGTAGCGGTGCCTGGCGGCTCCACAGCCATAGCATCTTGGCATCCCCGGTGGTAGACCTAATTTTCACGGCAGAAGTGTACTCTTCGTCACTCTCGTCATCTGGATCCGCGGCCAGTGCCTTCCACTGTTTCTCATTCCTTAGTAGCTTGTCTTCTTCACCAAGGTTTTTGGTTCACATCTCCGCTGCCTTGTGTTGTTGTGCTAAGTCCTTGGTGGCTAACAGTGTCAGTTCTCCAGCATGAGTGAGGATGTCATGTTCAGGGTTGTTTTCAACCCCGTCCACGACCTGTAGCTGTAGGTTTTTGATTATTGCTTATTAATTCCAGCTGGCAGATTGAGCCTTGCTCTCTGCCAGTCCTACAGCCATGCCTCCTCCTCACCAGATATTCACCGGCTGTATGGTATCACCACATGCACACACACACACACACACACACACACACACACGCATGCACGCACACACACTCACACATGCATACACACACTTGTCCAATTAGTTACTCACTAGCTTGCCACACGGCTGTGTCCACTTGCCTTCGTTAGCTCATGGTGTATTTATGGGGAGGCAGTGTGACCAGTCAGTGTGGCAGCTTCAGTCAAGCTTGGACATCCTGACTCACCGATGTTTGGCTTTCTTCCCCTGGACTTATTGTGTTGTTTCTTTGAGCCTTTCTGCTCCAACATATGCATAAGTGTTTCCTTTTGTGCCTTTTCCTCCACTCCTGACTGTTCGGAGCACATTAGGCATTTCCTCTAGGCCATTGAGGTTGTAGCAGGTTGTCTCACTCATTCACAGCAGTGACTGTTTTTTGGACATTTTGTGTACATTTTTCCCTGTAATAAACACGCTTACTTTACTGCACGTTGGGCTTGCTTCCAACTTATATGTTCGCTGCGAGATCGCACAGCGGACATGACAGTAAGCTGCCACCACAAAGAGCCCAAGCAGTAAGTAGCGTGTATGTTCATTTTTTGTGTGTTTTTCCTACCTACCCTCCGCTCCTGACTGTTCGGAGCATGTTAGGCATTTCCTCTCAGCCAACAAGGTTGTAGTAGGTTGTCTCACTCATTTGCAACAGTGACTGTTTTTTGGATATTATGTGTACATTTTTCCCTGTAATAAACACGCTTACTTTACTGCACGTTAGGCTCGCTTCCATCTTACATGTTCACTGTGAGATCGTGCAGTGGACATGACAGAGGAGACGAACCTTCATGGAGGAGTATAGGATGTGCTCTGCCAGTTGGTCGCGGATCATCTCTTCCTCCAAAGCGCCAAATCAACACTCTCCCACCAGCTACCTCAGTTCTGCAACAAACTGCTGCACCGACTCACCCGGCCACTGGCATTGCTGTCTAAACTGAATCTGCCTCATGATGGTGTTTTCAGGGGTGCAAAAGTAGCCCGCTATTAGCCTTACCACATCGTCGAATGAATCACCACCTCCCAACGTACTCAGGATCAACTGGCCCTCCATTCCTAAGTTGTGGACCAGAATTGCCTTCGCAGTTTTTTGAGGTCGCCGAGGTCCAGAGCAATGAGATAATTCTCAAAGGCTGCCTACCACCTGGCCCAGGGAACGAGTGGTTCTCCTGGAGCCCCCAAGAATGGCCGGAAAGCAGTAGCAGCTCGTTCCATGCCCTTTTGTCCTTGTCGCCAAATGTTACATGCGGAAATGAGGAGGCGAGGTGACAGTTTACTAGTTTTATTAATAACAAATAGGAACTAACAGGAGTCACTCCATACAGTCAAGGAGTCCACAGCAAAGAGAGGCAGAGCCCCTTCCGCTGTGTGCTCTTATACTCCCCGTGACGCCACCACCGGAAAGACGGAGCGTCACCTCCCATTACACCCAGGGCACCACCACATTGGTACACCCCAACTATATACACAATGTTACTATCCAACAGGAGGAGGTGTCACGGGGGGGTATCAGATGGGACAGTAAGGACTATGCACCCCCCGGGGAGAGGAATAAAATACCGGGCCACTGGGAGAAGAATAGAGAGCGGCGCTGGTGTTATGTTATGTTAATGTGCCACACAGGCTTTGTTCTAAACATAATGTGTATGGTCGGAAGTTCAGGGCCTCAATGCATGGAAATAAAGATATAAAAGAGGGATGCACAGAGGCCCGGGACACATTTTTGCTGTACTGTTGTTGTTGGAGAAAGAATAAAGTCTTGTGTTGCTCAGCTCGTTTCCTTGCCTGCATCCTTTCTCCACACTGGTGACCTCAATTCAATTCAATTGAGCTTTATTTATAATGCGCCACATCACAAAAAAAGCCGTCTCGTGGTGCCACAGTGCAGAAAAAAAAAAACACACAGTCACAGAAAGACCCAGCAATCAGACGATCCCCTATGAGCAAGCACCAAGCAACAGTGGAGAAGAAAAACTCCCATCTCCCAAAAACTCAAGATGTGCCGTGGAGGGCGAGATGAGCACAGCCCCGGAGACTACCTGGAGGGACAGCAACAACACCGCATGCGCTGTTTCAGTCAAGCTCCCGGACTTCTCGCTTCATGACCTGGCGGTGTGGTTTTTGCACATAGAAGCCCAGTTTGCACTCTGCGGGATAACAACAGATGGCACAAGGTACTACTATGTGGTCGCTGCGCTAGACGCGCGTGCCACGCAACAAGTGGTAAGCCTGCTCCAGGAGCCGCCGGCTCAGAGGAAATATGAGGCACTCAAGAGGATGCTTCTCCAGCGCTATACCCTTTCGGACAGTGAAAGGGCGGAGAGACTCCTAACACATTCAGAGTTGGGGGACAGATCAGCCATAGAGTTAATGGAGAGCATGTTGGCGCTGATGGGTAGAAACAACGGGTCTTTCCTGTTCGCCCATCTGTTCCTCAGGAACCTACTGGCTGCAGCGAGGGCGATCTTGGCCAACTCGCCATTGCTGGTGACAAAGGACTACCGCACACTGGCGCAGGAAGCAGATCGCACCATTTTAGTGACCAGAACGCTCAGCGTGAATGCAGCGATACCAATGTCCAGGAGGGACTCCAGTGAGGTCAAGGAGCCGTGGGTAGTAGCTGGAGCAGACGCCGGGAGACGCAGGAACGGGGTGATGTGCTACTATCATCGCCGTTTCAGCTCAAACGCCCATCAATGCGTGCCGCTGTGCCAATTCAAGAAGCCAGGAAATGGCACGGCCAGCAGTCAGTAGCAGCTGCAACCACTGGCGACAGAAACAAGCTGCTGTATGTCACAGACACATGTTCAGAGAGACGGTTTCTGGTAGACTCCGGCTCCCAGAAAAGCCTCATCCTGTCGCACAATGCAGACAGGGTGGCAGGGGTCAACAGTCCCGAGCTTACAGCCGCCAACGGATCCACCATCAGGACATTTGGTGAGCGGACATTGACAATATGCTTACATGGATGGAACTTTCAGTAGAACTTTGTGGTGGCTGCATGTTCCGCCCCCATTTTAGGCGCGGATTTTTTATGTGCTTATGGGATAAGATAAGATAAGCCTTTATTAGTCCCACAATGGGGAAATTCCAGGATTGCAACAGCACAGGGATAGCAACACTCAGAGCAATAATTTAGAAGATAAGATAGTAAGAGCAGTGAATATACATATGTACACATAAATTTATATACACAGTGCGGAGCATTGCAGCTAGATGGAATAAATAGCATAACGGTCTATTTAGTTACCCCACATAGTATGAATATGTACCCATACAGCATATTATGTATTTGAATCAGCCTAGTTGTCACCCTCCATAGCGATTGATATTGTCCCAGTTGTATAATTCAGGGGACCATTATTGTGCAAGTTTGTTGCATCTTTTGCATTCAATACTATTAGGTCATAACATTTTTTTTTTTTTTTTACAATCTCTGTGAGCAGCCCTGCTTAGGTTATAAAGTCTGACAGCCGTAGGTAGGAAGGACCTGCGAAACCTCTCAGTCGCTCACCTAGGATGATGTAGCCTACTGCTAAGTGAGCTCCTCAGTGCATTCAGCATGTCCTGCATAGGGTGGGACTCGGTTATTAGTTGATGTTGCTAATAGGAGATTAGTCGATGCTGTCTCTTTTGCCTCTCTGCCATGTACAGTTCGGGGAGCCGGGTTGACGACACTGGCCAACGTTATAGCTCCAGGGGGAAAGTACCAACAGTTGCTCGCACAGTTCCCAGCACTCAAGGTCCCGATGTTTTCGGCTACGATAACAAAGCATTGGGTCGAACATTTCATAACTACAAAAGGGCCACCGGTATTTGCATGACCTCGGCGCCTGGACCCAGCTAAATTGGCCAGTGCGCCTGAGGAGTTCGCCAACTTGGAACAGTTGGGCATCGTCAGGCGCTCCAACAGCCCGTGGGCATCCCCGCTACACATGGTGCCTAAAGCCGAAGGGTTGTGGCGACCATGCAGTGATTTCCAGTGCTTGAACAACACTACAGAACATGAGCACTATCCTATCCCACACATCCAGGATTTTTTCTTACACCTGGCCGGGGGGCATGTTTTTTTCCAAAGTAGATCTGGTCCATGGTTACCACCAGATCCCGGTGTGCAAGGAAGATGTTCCAAAAACAGCTGTAATAACTCTGTTCGACCTTTTCAAGTTTTTACGCATGCCATTTGGATTAAAAGGTGCAGTGCAGACCTTCCAGAGGATGATGGACGCAGTGCTTCGCGACTTGTCCTTTGTTTTTGTCTACTTAGACGACATTCTGGTAGCCAGGGCGTCTGGGGAGGAGCACATCACCCATCTCAAGACAGTTTTCCAGTTTGGAAGTGCACGGGTTGATAGTTAACCTGGCAAAGTGCCAGTTTGGTTTGCCAGTGATTGACTTTTTGGGCCACCGCATTTTGCCAGAGGGCTCAGTCCCATTACCGGATAAAGTGCGCACTGTGGCGAACTTTCCGCATCCACAGACAGTGAGGGCACTACAGGAGTTTTTGGAAATGGTTAACTTTTATAACAGTTTCCTTCCCCCGGCAGCCCAGCTGATGCGGCCGTTGTATGCCGCGCTTAAAAAAAGAAGTCCGTGGAAGCCATTGACTGGACTCCTGAGTGAGTCCAGGCTTTTACCGATGCCAAAACAAAACTTGCGGACACCGCATTGTTAGCCCACCTGGATCCGTCTGCACGGATTGCGCTCACAATGGATGTGTCTGACGTTGCCATAGGGGCAGTGGGGGAGCAGTGCATTGCAGATTTGTGGCAGCTGCTCGCATTTTTTAGCTGGACTCTGTGCAACAACGAACACAAGTACAGCACATTCGACAGAGAATTGCTGGCCCTCCACCTGGCGATGTGCCAATTCCAGTTCTGGCTGGAGGGGCGCAAGTTCACCGCATTCATGGACCACAAGCCACTAACGCATTCGATGTCCAAGACCTTGGAACCGTGGTTGGCCCGGCAGCAACGGCAGTTGGCCACAATTTCGGGGTTTACTACCGAAATTCAACACGTTGCCGGTAAACTTAACGTTGTGGCCGATTGTCTGTCATGCGCATTAATCGCCCCAGTCTACATGGGAATAGATTTCCCTGTCATGGCCACGGAACAAGCCGGGGACCCAGACATTTGCGAGCTCCAATCTGCGCCAACTGGGTTAAGGCTGGAGAACAGGGTGGTGCAAGAAGGGTGCCCTCCCTTACTCTGCGACATTCCAAGTTCCCCTCGAGCCATTCCAAATCCTGGCTAGGAGGTTCGACCACGTCCACGTGGATTTGGTGGGATCCCTCCTGCTGTCGCGAGGATTCACACACCTTTTGACAGTCGTGGACCACACCATGCGCTGGCCTAAAGTGGTCCCGTTGGTTTCTACCACATCCGTGGAAGTGGCACGTGCTTTTTTGTCAGCTTGGGTTGCATGTTTCGGATCTCCATCGAACATCATGTCTGACAGAGGTCTATAATTCATTTCGGAACTCTTGTCCACGATGGCTCAGAACCTGGGGGTCAAAATTCACCACGCTACTGCGTACAACCCCCAGGCTAACGGGTTATGCGAGCGTTTTCATAGATCATTTAAAGCAGCACTCAGAGCTTCGCTCACGGACACAAATTGGGTCGACTGCCTGCCTTGGGTTCTTTTAGGGTTGCGTTCCGCACCTAAGGAGGACATTGGCAGCCTCCCTGGCAGAGCTCGTTTTTTCTTATCCGCTGCGGATCCCCAGAGAATTTTTTACCGAAAGCCCCGTGCCGGGGGCTGATCTGCCCATGCAATTTTTACACAGTATGGAGACTGTGAGTGTACCGGGCCTGGCCCACCATTGTTTTCCCTGCACATTTGTCCCTAAAAGCTTGCAGAACGCCAGTTTTGTTTTTGTCAGGCACGATGCGCACTGGACCCCACTGCGCCCACCATACGACGGACCATTCAGGGTGTTGGAACCTGGGGCGAAACATTTTGTGTTAGACTTAGGGGGGGCATAGGGAAACCATCTGCATCGACAGGCTGAAGCCCGCTTTTGTGTTGGCAGACGAGCAGGTGGTGTTGGCCCAAGTTCCCCGGCGCAGACGCCCTCCGTTGGTGACTCCGTAGGTTGGTGATTCCTCAGCAGAGACCGGCGCTCGCGAAGCTGATGTGTTTCCCCCCCCTTCCCCTCCACAGACTGATGTGCCCGCCTGTACACCCCGCCAGCAGGGCAGTTCGACTAGATCGGCAACCCCCTGCTGCAGCCGCTATGGATGCCAGCTCAAGCCCAAAGGACGGGGGGGTTAAGGCCCATTCTGGGTTTTCGGGGGGGGGGGCTGTGTGGGGCCATGATGTTGGACTTCTCCACCCAGGGGACAATGAACCGAAGGAGGAGGTGTCACCAGGGGGTATCAGATGGGACAGTAAGGACTATGCGTCCCCCAGGGAGAGGAGTAAAATACCAGGCCACTGGGAGAAGAATGGAGAGTGGCGCCAGTGTTATGTCATGTTAATGTGCCACACAGGCCTTGTTCTAAACATAATGTGTATGGTCAGAAGTTCCGGGACTCAATGCATGGAAATAAAGATATAAAAGAAGGATGCACAGAGGCCTGGGATGTGTTTTTGCTATACTGTTCTTGTTGGAGAAAGAAAAAAGTCTTGTGTTATTCAGCTCGTTTCCTTGCCTGCATTCTTTCTCCACAGGATTAGATTTAAGAAATCCCTAAAGGTTTTCTACACCAACATTAACTGTATAACAAACAAGAAAGCTGAATTTTTATGTGAGATCAATAATTTAAAGGCTGACATTATTATTACTACAGAAATAAATCCAAAGAACACACTCTTTGATATGACAAGAAGTGAATTACAATTGGCTAGATACACCCTCCATACAAATGCAGAGCAGAAAGGGGTGAGAGGGATATCATTTCATGTGAAACAAGAACTTAACTCTATGGAACCATTAAATTTAAGAATTGAGCCTCCTGCTGAGATGGTACCAGTTGAAATTAAACTAAACATGAATGATAAACTTTTCATTGCTGGTATATACCGTAGCCCAAGGTCATCAGCTGAAAACAACCTAAAATTGTCTAATTTTATACAGAGCTGCAGGGACATGGGCTATTCGTATTTGTTAGTGGGCTGCACGGTGGCGCAGTGGTTAGCACTGCGGCAGCACAGTTTACCCTTGGCCGGGGGATTGTGGGGATCGTGGGATCGTGGGTTCGATCCCAGCCCCCGACCAACAGTGATCTGTGTGGAGTTTGCATGTTCTCCCCATGTTGCGTGGGTTTACTCCGGGATTTCTCCGGTTTCCTCCCACATGCTAAAAACATGCATGTTAGGTTAATTGGCTGTTCTAAATTGTCCCTCGATATCTGTTTCCTATAGGCCCTTAGAATAGAGGGTTAGTATTAATGAAAGCGCTTTGAGTGGTCTTTGTGACTAGAAAAGCGCTATATAAGTGCAGGTTAGTTAGTTAGTAGTTAGTCGGTGATTTTAACATTCCAGAAATTAAGATAAGATAAGATAAGATAAGCCTTTATTAGTCCCACAACGGGGAAATTCCAGGATTGCAACAGCACAGGGATAGCAACACTCAGAGCAACAATCAGAAGGCAAGAAAAAAAAAAAAAAAAAAAAGAAAAAAAAAAAAAAAAAACACAAGCAAGCAAGAGCAGCTAATATACATATGTACATATTACTATAAAATATATATACACACACACACACACACACACACACACACACACACACAGACACACAGTGCAGAGCATTGTAGCTGGATGGAATAAATATGTAAATATATAAACACCCACAGTACGGAGCATTGCAGCTAGGTGGAATAAATATGCAAGTATATAAACACACACAGTGCGGAGCAATGTAGCTAGATGGAATAATATGTAGATATATAAAAACACAGTGCGGAGCATTGTAGCTAGATGGAATAAATATATAGAAATATAAACACACCCAGTGCTGAGCATTGTAGCTAGATGGAATAAATATATAGATATATAAATATAAACACACCCAGTGCAGAGCATTGTAGCTAGATGGAATAAATATGTAAATATATAAACACACACAGTGCAGAGCATTGTTGCTAGGTGGGATGAAACAGCATAACAGTCTAGTTATCCTACATGGTATGATTATGTGCCCATACATATTCTCACCCTCCATAGCGACCGGTATGTTCCTAGTTGTATGCCGGAGAGGACCATTGTGTAAGTCTATTGCATCTTTTGCATTCAAAAAAAAAAAAAAAAAAAAAAAAAACTATTAGTTTGTTACGTCTTTTTGCTATCTCTGCGAGCAGCCCTGCTTAGGTTGTACAGTCTGACAGCCGTTGGTAGGAAGGACCTACGAAACCTCTCGGTTGTGCACCTGGGATGATGTAGTCTGCTGCTAAATGAGCTCCTCAGTGCATCCAGTATGTCCTGCATAGGGTGGAACTCGGACTCCAGCAGAGATGACAGTTTAGCCACCGTCCTTCTCTCTCCTATCTCCTCCATCTGATCAAGGCGTTGCCCCAGGACAGAGCTAGCTTTCTTAATCAGTTTGTTCAGTCTCTTCCTATCGGCTGCAGTAATGCCACTGCCCCAGCAGACCACTCCAAAAGTGATGGCTGATGCCACCACCGTGTCATAGAATGACTTCAGCAGCGCCCCTTGTACACCAAAAGACCTGAGTCTCCTCAGCAGGAACAGCCTGCGCTGTCCCTTCTTGTAGAGTGCGTCAGTATTGTGTGACCAGTCTAGTTTATTGTTCAGATGAATACCCAGGTACTTGTAGGATGTCACCATCTCGATGTCTGTTCCCTGTATATTTACTGGTGCTGTGAGGGGCTGCCCATGCCTGCGGCAGTCCACCACCAGCTCCTTAGTTTTCCTCGCGTTGATCTGGAGGCAGTTCCGATGGCACCAGTCCACAAAGTCCTGGATAAGCCCTCTGTACTCAGCTTCATCTCCGCTGGAGATGAGACCAACGATCGCAGAGTCATCAGAGAACTTCTGTAGATGGCAATGTGTTGTGTTGTGTGAGAAGTCCGCAGTATAAAGAGTGAACAGGAAGGGAGCCAGCACCGTTCCCTGGGGGGCCCCCGTGCTACTGATGATCGTGTCGGAAACACAGTTGCGGGTTCTCACAAACTGAGGCCGGTTCGTGAGGTAGTCCAGGATCCATGATGACAGGTGCTGGTCCACCCCTGCGCGCAGCAGCTTGTCCTTCAGGATCATCGGTTGGATGGTGTTGAAAGCACTGGAGAAGTCAAAGAACATGATCCTCACCATATTCCCGGGCTTCTCCAGGTGGGACAGAGAACGGTGAAGGAGGAAGATCACCGCATCCTCCACCCCAATGCCATGCTGGTAGGCGAACTGGAGTGGATCCATCGCTGGTTCCACCAGGGGGCGGAGATGAGCAAGGAGCAGTCTCTCCAGGGTCTTCATCAAGTGGGACGTCAAGGCCACCGGTCTGAAGCTGTTCAGGTCTTTGGGGTGGGAAGTTTTTGGTACAGGTACCACACAAGATGTTTTCCACAGCTGTGGTACCCTCCCCAGTTTCAGGCTCATGTTGAAGATATACGTCACAATCCCACACAGCTGGTCTGCACAGGACTTGAGGAGCTTTGCGCTGATGCCGTCCGGTCCCGACGCCTTCCTCGCCTTGATCTTCCTCAGCTCCGTCCTCACCTGGGTCTTGGTCAGGGTCAGGATGGGGGGCTGTGTGTTGGGAGTGGGGGGGGTGTCGGTGGAGTGGGGAGTGGGTAGCAGGACTTGATTTCTTAGAGGCAGCAGTGGTTGTTGTGCAGACAGGGGGGAGGGCGGTTGGTCAAATCTATTGAAAAACAGATTCAGGTTGTTCGCCCACTCCCTGCCCCCCGTGGCCTGGGGGGAGGTATTCTGGAGCCCCGAGATGGTTTTGAGGTTTCTCCAGACCCCGCTGATGTCGCTCTGTTGCAGCTTGTCCTCCATCTTCTTCCTGAAGCTGTCCTTGCCTTCTCTGATCTTTCTCCTCAGCTCCCTCTGTACGGACTTCAGCATCTCCCTGTTCCCCGACCTGAAGATCCTCTTCTTCTCTCTCAGAAGTGTTTTTATCTCAGGGTTGATCCAGGGTTTGTTGTTTGAGTGACGCCGTATGGTCTTGGTGGGAACGGATTTGTCCACACAGAAGCTGAGGTAGCCCGTGAAGGTGTGAATGAGGCCATCGATGTCCTCACCATGTGGATCGCAGAGCTGCTTCCAGGCAGTGGCTTCAAAACAGTCCTTTAGAGTGTCCATTGTCTCCTCAGACCATAACTCCACAGTGTGCATGGCCGGAGGTTGTCTGTGCACTAGGGGTTTGTACACCGGTCGGAGATGAACCAAGTTGTGATCCGATCTCCCAAGTGGGGGGAGTTGTGATGAGGTGTACGCCTCCTTAGTGTTTGCGTAGAACAAATCCAGTGTTTTATTGTCTCTAGTGTGGCATGTGACATACTGGGTGAAAGTGGGCAGAATGGGAGACAGTGAAACGTGGTTGAAATCGCCTGAGATGAGGAGAAGAGCATCTGGGTGTTCTGTCTGCAGCCTGCTGGTTACTGAATGGATGACGTCACGTGCTGTCCCAGCGTTCGCCGTCGGATTTGCATAAACAACAATGCAGATCACGTGTGAGTGTTCTCTCGGGAGATATGTAGGCCTCATGCTAACAGCTAGCAACTCAATGTCTTTGCTGCAGTGTCGTTGTTTAACAGTGATATGTCCCGGTCTGCACCAGTTGTTGTTAACATACATTATCACTCCACCGCCCCTAGTTTTGCCACTCTCTGGTGTTCGGTCAGCTCGTATCGTGTGAAAACCCTCCAGCTCAATGTTAGCATCTGCTGCTAGTTCAGTTAGCCACGTCTCAGTAAACAAAAGGAGAGAGCACTCCCGGTAAGTGCTATCATAACGGGAGATAGCCGCTAGCTCATCTAACTTTCATCTAATTAAATGGGCAAATGGAGGTGGTATCATAAGACTTAGTAATTGCAATGCTAATGGATTTTTAGAGGCAACCAGAGATGCCTTCCTTTACCAACATGTGGATTTCTGTACCAGGTATCAGATAAATCAGGAGCCAAATGTGCTTGATCTCATTTTTACTAATGAGGAACATATGATCAGCAGTACCAAAGCAAAATCACCAGTAGGGAAGAGTGATCATATTGTTATCTGCTTCACATTTAATTGCTATGTTCAGGAAAGGGTTACAAAAAGGAAAATTTTTCAGTATCATAAGGCTAACTATGCGAAAAGGAAATATGACCTTATAATAGATTGGGAAAAACTTCTTGAGAAGACAAATGTTGACCAGAGTTGGGAACTGTATATTGATAAATTACAGCTATCTATGGACAAAAATATCCCAGTAAAAGTAGTCTTAGGTCAAGCAGATAGGTTAAAATGGAAAGCTAAAGAAACATTTCACAAATTAAGGAAGAAGCAAAAGTTATGGAAGAAATACACCATATCGAAAGGTCAAGAAGATCGTATAAAGTACAATCAGATACAGACGTGGACAAAATTGTTGGTACCCCTCTGTTAATGAAAGAAAACCCCACAATGGTCACAGAAATAACTTGAATCTGACAAAAGTGGTAATAAATAAAAATTCTATGAAAATTAACCATTGAAAATCAGACAATGCTTTTGAATTGTGGTTCAACAGAATTATTTAAAAAAACTCATGAAACAGGCCTGGACAAAAATGATGGTACCCTTAACTTAATATTTTGTTGCACTGTGGGGAATTGGGAAGGATGAGACTGAGTGTATTCCTCAGGTTCAGCTTTATTCACAATAACATTCTCCAACATTCAAAAGCAGAAAAAGAGGATGAATCTTTTCACATCTGTCCTTCTATTGACCATTTGCTGTGACGTCACACGTTTTTTTTACGCCGCCATATTGAACGGCGGAAGCGAGTGGACGGCGCATTCAGCAGCTGTTCAGCGTTGTACCAGATCGCGATATATTTACCTGATTTCAACCTACGTCTTTGTTTTATTTTATGTTGGCATTGAATTAGACTGTTGTTTCACTGCTGTGCCTTTGGGTGTACAAATCGCCAGAAAAAGGGATCCAACTTGAAGTTTTACCGGCTCCCAGCTGAGGAAGACAGGCGCAGGAGGTGGGTGGCAGCGCTAAAGAGGAAAGATTGCATAGCCGCCTTACTCGCGGCTACGCAATCAACATTTTATGTGATGCACGCAATGAAATAACCTGAAAATTATATATACCGGTAACAATTAAATTTATTACTTAAGTCATGATATATTTTACATGCAATAGCTAAGCTAGTTGTACAACAAAGAAATATTATATTCTATTTGGCCAATACATTTTATTATTTTTAGTAAACCTCAGGTGATGATACAACCACAATCTACATGCCACACACACTTAGTTCTTCAGATTTTTCTGACTCCTTGAAATTGCTCTACAATCTGGACAGCACCACTTTTTCTTTGGAACATTTTTCAACCTGAGACACTGTACATGGAACTGACCAATTTGACAAAAGCCAGACTCACAGGTTACAATAGATGCATCACCACAGGTTTTTCTGCAGTAGCAAATGACACTAGTATTATCACCTTTTGGGGTTTCTTTTGTCTTACAAGATATATGAAACAAATTTGGATTTTTTGTATACCATTTGGCGAGTAGTTCTGGTAAAATGACAGACCTGTGATATTTACCAACAAGTTGAACTTTCTCATTGAAAAAGAGGTCATCAAACTCAATTCTTTGAACATTACAACCTTTTTCAGTCCAGAGAACAAAGTCACAGTAAGAAAGTTCTGTGACACCCAGTTGAGCTTGGATTTGGTAGAAATATTTATGAGATGGTTTCAGCTTGATGTCGCCATCACTGTTGCTTGCACAAAACTGAGGGTCTTCCACCGCTTCCTCTAAAGCCTGATTCCTCTTACAGAAAGGACATTTCACCTCCACCAGACCCTCCCCACAGCAGCTACAGGAGACAAATCCATCCGGAGAGGCACCCATGAAGGGGAAGCGCTGACTGAGGACTAGTCCAGCATCACACACTAGTAGATCCTGGTGCTGAGAAGACCTGATTTCTTCATACTGGTCACGGGCCACTTTCTCATGGTCGCATCCCCATCTGTAAACAAATCGGCAAAATTATTGACAGAGTACCAAAAAAAATGTACCAGTATTCCTTAAAACCAATATAGAACTATTTTGTGAAAGAAATCTGAATATTTTACATAGCACAATGAAATGACAATTTTTTTAGAATTATGTCTTCTTTACAATTTAAATGTAGTCAGTTTCCATGATCAACCAACTTAGGACTCAATGATTCAATACAGCACCAAAAGTAGTTTACAGTAAGTAGCTAAGCATAGCAGGATAAAAAGAGATGATTACCGGTAAAAAAAACAATTCAGGAATTGCATGCAGCCTTGGCGGAGGTTTGCGCTCTCCGAGTGCTTTTCTAGTCTCTTACTTTGTTGCTTTACTGGTAAAACTAACTGGGTAGCATATCTTGTTCAGCAGGCTTCTCGAAGGAGCGTCAAGATGAGTCTGTGCAGCTTCTTTGAAGATGGATGCCGTTATTCTGCCAACTCGCTGCTGATGCCACAACACACACTTGTTCTGCGATCTGGTAGTTTCTTCAACAAATTTTACCTGCAGAAGAAACAATGTCTGATATAACTAACCTAAATTTTCCTGCATAGATATTATGACATCCCACATAATGATTATGTAGCATTTAATAGACTGTAAAGCACTTTAAAAGTTGTTATTTTTAGAAATAAATTTTAAAACATTTGCAGAAAAATTACCTGCTCAGGAGTGACTTTCAGAAGTTGTTGTACCTGTTCACATCTATTCAACAGCTGCTCAAAGGTAAGCTGAAGACAATCAGGACTAAAAAGGGTATCCAGAGAAGCAGGACAATCATTGTGGGCCACCTGCAAATATAATTAGATGTTCTTTTCAACTGACATGTGTAGTTATACAGTTGTGGAACACTGCATATTTAGTTCTGTTCATCAGTCTTCATTCATTTTCTATTATACATTAGACTTGATGCCATTTTCATTCATCTAAAAAATCAAGGAAAAAAATTGTACCAAAGCTATTAACCTGTGGAATGTACTCCTGATTATAAGGCTCAACCAGAGATAGTATAGCACACCGTTTGCCTGTCATTCTAGAAGTTTGATGCAGCCTTTGATACAATGCTCGGTGATCATCATCTGATGGAGGGGCAATGGGCTTGCTTTCCCTTTTACGGGGAATATGTTTTTTTTTCTGCATTGACATCCGTTGTTTTGTTTTGGGTTTTGAAAAATTGATATCACGCAATGCAGCAAAAGGAAGCTTCAAGTTTGCTGTTGGTGTATTCCAGGCGCAGGGAACATCAGTGCAAGTCTGGCCTTGGGACAGGTGGACAGCACACTCAACAGCAAACAACAGAGCTGCAACATGTGAACAAGTCTCTCCTAACCCTGCCATACAAGTACAGTGTGAAGACAATATGACACCATCTTGATTCATGATCACCCAGGGTTTCAGTGGGGGGTCCGACATCTTCTGGGAGTGATGTACCTGTAGTGGATAAATATTCTTATAATTAATATGTGGGTATGATGACTTTTTATCTGGATATAAGTCTTTCTTGTATAGACTGAACAATAAAATTTGTAATATATCTAATAGTGTTGGGAGTTGTTTATCGAGTATTCTGTTGATAAGAAAAGTATTTAAAAATCCTTTTACAGAATATATAGATCTATAAAAATATTTAATTATTTTTTTTAATTTAATTGAGATACTATATATATACAGCTAATAATAATACTAATAATTGAATATTTTATAAAATTTTAATAATTTATCACTTAATAGATTCTATATAACATGACAAATCTATACAGTAGGGGAGAGAATAGAGTCTGAATTTTGGAAAAAATAAAGGAAAAATACCTGAGCCGTCACGACATAGTGGACCGTTGAAGTGATGACTGGGGATATCAGCACATTTCTCACAAGCCCAGCAACAAAATAACTATAAGCATCCAAACTTTTGTAGGCTTTCAGAGACTCTCCAGTGTACCTAGACGGTGTGTGGACCAGGTAGTTGTAGATGTCCATATAGTGTACGTCAGGTTTGGGGCAAAAATCTATGAAACTGGTGAATTTTTCAAGCGACAAGTTGTAAGGGTCCACGCCGATAACACTGACATTTTCCATGTACCGGTCACGATGTTTTTTATCTAGTAGTTGCGCTACATCGGACAAAGCCGGCACATCTGACTGAACGGACGCCATGTTGAAACGCACTCACACAGCTCCCGACTTGCCGTCCGATATGGCAGAATCAACAAAAATCACGTGACGCGGGACGTCACTGGCAAATGGTCAATACCCAGGACATCAAACATACAATCGCATGGTGCTTAATCAAACATACAGTCACATGGTACTTAATCCCAGTCACAATGTAACTTCCCCCGATCTTAACACCATCCACCCCCTAGTCTCCGGTGGTCAGGAAATCTCTTAAGGCCATCTCCTTGAAACAAAAGGCCAGATCTCACACCCTCCCGTTACCTCTAGGAGGCTCAGTCCCTTTGTTCCCCTGAGATGTGAAGTATACAATAAGCATACAGTGATATATCTGTGGAGCATCTGAAACCAACATATGTGCATATATGTGTGCCACAGCACAACCATTTGAGGCAATCACTGCAATCAAACGATTTCTGTAACTGACAATGAGACTTCTGCACTTCTCAGCAGGTATTTTGGCCCACTCCTCATGAGCAAACTGCTCCAGTTGTCTCAGGTTTGAAGGATGCCTTCTCCAGACGGCATGTTTCAGCTCCTTCCACAGATGTTCAATAGGATTTAGATCAGGGCTCATAGAAGGCCACTTTAGAATAGTCCAATGTTTCACTCTTAGCCATTCTTGGGTGTTTTTAGCTGTGTGTTTTGGGTCATTATCCTGTTGCAAGACCCATGACCTGCGACTGAGACCAAGCTGTCTGACACTGGGCAGCACATTTCTCTCTAGAATACCTTGATAGTCTTGAGATTTCATTGTACCCTGCACAGATTTAAGACACCCTGTGCCAGATGCAGCAAAGCAGCCCCAGAACATAACAGAACCTCCTCCATGTTTCACAGTAGGGACGTGTTCTTTTCTTGGTATGCTTCATTTTTGCGTCTGTGAACATAGAGCTGATGTGCCTTGCCAAAAAGTTCCAGTTTTGTCTCATCTGTCCGTAGGACATTATCCCAGAAGCTTTGTGGCTTGTCAACATGCAGTTTGGCAAATTCCAGTCTGGTTTTTTTATGATTTGTTTTCAACAGTGGTGTCCTCCTTGGTTGTCTTCCATGAAGTCCACTTTGGCTCAAGCAACGACGGATGGTGCGATCTGACACTGATGTACCTTGACCTTGGAGTTTACCATGAATGTGTTTAGGGGTTGTTCTGGGCTCTTTTGTTACCATTCGTATTATCCATCTCCTCCTGCGGCCACGTCCAGGGAGGTTGACTACAGTCCCGTGGATCTTAAATTTCTGAATAATATGTGCAGCTGTAGTCACAGGAACATCAAGCTGCTTGGAGATGGTCTTATAGCCTTTACCTTTAACATGCTTGTCTATAATTTTCTTTCTAATCTCCTGAGACAGCTTCCTCTAGTCCATGTTTAGTGTGGTACACACCATGTCAACAAACAGCACAGTGACTACTTGTCATCCTTTAAATAGGCCGACTGACAGATTACAAGTTTGTAGACACCTGTGATGTTAATTAGAGGACACATCTTGGTTGAACATGTCCCTATGGTCACATTATTTTCAATCTTTTCTAGGGGTACCATCATTTTTGTCCAGGCCTGTTTCAGGAGTTTGTTTTTTAAAATAATTCTGTTGAACCACAACTCAAAAGCATTGTCTGATTTTCAGTGGTTAATTTTCATAGAATTTTTATTTATTACCACTTTTGTCAGATTCAAGTTATTTCTGTGACCATTGTAGGTTTTTCTTTCATTAACAGAGGGGTACCAACAATTTTGTCCACGTCTGTATGTAATCAGGCACGCTGGGCAGTACGAAAAGCCCTGAAAAAATTTGAGAAGCATTTAGCTAAGAAAATAAAGTCCAATCCTAAATTGTTTTGGAAGTACGTTAAATCAAAATCAAAGACAAGAGCGTTCATTCATGATTTAATTATAAATGAGTTTAAGATGGCTACATCAGACTTGGAGAAGGCAGAAATCTTGAATGATTTCTTCATTAGTACTTTTACTAATGAGGACATCCATAACATCCCTGATGTAGGAAGACAACAATTCACCCAAGAGCTCAGTGATTCAAAAATTAGTGAGGAGGATGTACATAAAAAACTAAAGAGCTTGAATCCTAACAAATCAATGGGACCAGACAGTATCCACCCAAGAATCCTTTAAGAACTGGCAGATGTTATTAGGTCTCCATTGTATATAATATTTGAAAAATCTATGAGTAAAGGTAAACTCTCAGAAACTTGGAAAAAAGGACATATTACACCAATATTTAAGAAAGGTGCTAAAAATCTCCCTGGCAATTATAGACCAATTTGCCTTACATCAGTAGTCTGTAAAATATTGAAGGGTATTATTCGTAATGAAATGGTCAAACATATGAAGACAAATAATTTGTTCTCCAAGCATCAGCATGGTTTCCTGCCAGGGTGCTCCACAGTTACACAGATGCTAGAATGCTTTGAACAATGGACCGAATGGTCAGATCTTGGCATACCATTTATCTTGACTTTAAAAAGGCCTTTGATTCAGTACCCATCAGATGTCTTCTACAAAAAGTAGAGTTACGGTATCTCTGGCAAGCTATTAAAATGGATTAATTCCCTTCTCACAGGATGACAACAAAGGGTTTGTGTGAATGGATCTCTGTCACAGTGGACTGACGTCAAAAGTGGTGTTCCACAGGGCAGTGTCCTTGGGCCAGTGTTATTCACATTATTTGTTAATGATATGCCTGAAGTTGTTGGAGCTAACCTGAAGCTCTTTGCTGATGATACAAAAATCTACATGTCCATAAGATCACCAACAGACTGTAAGAGGCTACAGCAAGATCTGCTGAGTCTCCAGGAATGGGTTGTAAAGTGGCAATTATGCTTTCATCCTGATAAATGCACAGTGATACGAATAGGGGTAGGCCATCCAGAATTTACATATGAAATGACTGATCAGGAAAAAGTATTCCCCTCCAATTCACAGACCATAAACGGAACCTTGGAATGACTGTAGATAAAGAGCTGTCTTTTGAAAAACACATACAGACAATGGTGTAGAAAGCCACCCAGATAACATAACAGGTGTCTTGTGGAGAACCTTTGAATGTATAGACAATGAAGTCTTCAAGCTCCTGTATAAGACAATGATATGGCCTCATATTGAATACGCGGCCCCTGTATGGTCACCTCACTTGTGGAAGCTTGCAGATGTGATTGAACGAGTGCAGAAGACAGCCACCAAACGAGTGCCTGAGCTAAGCAACCTGTCGTATGAAGAGCTCCTGAGGCACCTCAATATTCCCACGCTGGTGTATAGATGTTTGCGAGGAGATCTAATCAACACCTTTAAGTACATCCATAAGAAATACAATGTAGATCCGTGTCTACCAGATCTACTGACAGATACAAGGACACGAGGTCATAATTTGCGGCTTCAAAAGAACAGTGTCAGGTCGAACTGCAGGTTGTTCTTCTTTAGCAATAGAATGGTTTCATGGTGGAATAGTCTACCGGAGGACGTGGTGAATGCCCCGAGTGTGGATGTCTTTAAGGCCAGATTTGGTAAGCCTTTTGAGGATCATCCAGTCCTCTATAATTATAGAGCGTTGGACAACCCACTGTTGCTTGTGATGACTGTGAAATAGTCATACTAAAGCTACGGTCACACTGCAGGTCTTAACGCTCAATTCCGATTTTTTGCCAAGATCTGATTTTTTTTTGTGTGTGGGCGTTCACATTATAATTTAAATGCGACCCCCATCAGACTCCAGTGTGAACGGTCTACAGCTATGAAGTGACCCGCATGTGCAGAAGAAAATGTAACGTCAGACACAGCTTTCTGTTTATGGAAGTAAATATGAGCCCAGAACAATTGAGGGGGACATAACTTCTTCATCCTGATGTAGTGCAGCAAAATAAAATGTTAAAATCATAAATATGAGACTACCTTCATTCTTCAACACGCCAGATGACCACTGTGATCAGCTCTGCTTTAACAGAACTGATCGATTAAACAGCTCTGTTTAAAATGAGACACTGTGTCTCAATGGGATTACCCATATAAATAAGGTTAATAATAAATAATCCTACAGTGATTACAATGGGGCTCTCGCCCACTGACGTTGTCAGTGGCTCTTGCTCTAATAAACTGCATGGCCTCATACCAGCAGCGTAACACCGGTTAGGAAGAAGAAGCCACCAGAGATTCCCCTCTCCTGTGTGTCCCCCTATTTGGCCATTCTGCTCCACAGTCATGTTGGTATTAACTTTACATTTTAGACATTACAGCAGCCAGGACTCACGGTGTGCCATTTACAGGGAAAAAGGAATTTACAGCATCCAGCAAATGTGCCACTACTGTGTGCCTGCTTATCTTGACGGTTTCAGACCCAACCCCCGCCACCCCAAAATTTTGAAGTTATTGTGCAGTTGGAGCCGACAAAATTACAATCCAGTGATAAAGGGAAGAAAAGTGATTAAAAAGAGAGGACAAATCAGCTGTCTGCCATGCTTGCTGCATCGTCCACCACAGAATTGTAGCGTCTGTCTCACTTCAATGAGGAAAAAGTCGGATGAAATGCGACATGACTGTTCAGACTGAGGTCACTTTGGAAAATATCAGATATGTATCCGAATAAGGACCACATATGAAAGTGGCCTGGGTCTGGTGTGAAAAAAATTGGATATGTGCTGTTCACGCTGTTATAAAAAAATCAGATATGGGTCACATATATGCAAAAAAATCGGAATTGAGCATTAAAACCTGCAGTGTGACCGTAGCCGAAGGTAGTGGCTCAAATTGGAATGAATATTCCTACCGAGCCGACATTTTTCTATTCTATTCTATTAGCAACGGTGCTAACAAATGGAGCTACTGTCTGTCAGGCCACTTTTTAAGGTCATCTTCTCGTCCCTTGATAGTTGTGGGAAGTGATATGATTATATTACACTTTTTGAGGTGCAAAAGGCTGTATTCCCGCATTTTTGATGCCAAAGTTATTGGGTTTTTTTTTTAACAAGGAAAAGTGTCCCGTTTCAGCGACAACCACACTGTGGTGATTCGCGCTGTGTGCCTTGCCCTAATTATCTTTCACAGTTGTGGGCACACCTGCATATGAGGTTTTTTGTGCTTTCCTCCACCGCTTCCCCTGTCATCCTGGGGTTCCCATGGGTAAGCCGGCACAATCCCTCTATTGATTGGCGGACAGGAAGAATCTTATCTTGGAGTACGTTTTGTCTGGGTCCTTGTTTGCAATCTGCTGCCTGCTCTTGTGGTACACCCAAATAGGGCACCACATTTGGAAATAATACAGAGAGACTGTCATTTTATTTTTATTTTAAGAGTATCTAAATATATTTTGAGATTGTGGACGATCAAAAATATTAACATTTGATATGTAGCCCTGTATAAATATTTAAGAGTAAGCAGCGGAACCTTAGGCACTGCGGTCGTTCCACCCCAGGTAAACAAATAGGGTGCACTTCCGGCCCCCCCCTTTAGTACTATCTGGAGAAAGACACGAGTGGTCCTGTGTTCTGTCTTTCAAAGACTCTTTTTGTATTTTACAGGTCAGTATTTGGTTAAAAATGCCATAAATAAGAGCCTTAAGCTCCGTGTTATTTCTGTGTGTCGCGACGAGTAATACTGTGATGTTGGTGTGGCGTTTTGATAAGTTTTATACAAGTTCAGGCTGCAGTTGGCGCCGGAGATCAAAGGCGAGCCGCATTGCGGTAGCGGTTTCGCGCCAGTCAAATTTAGCTTTGGGAAAGACGGTTAGCTCACATAAAATGTTTTACTCAATACAAGTATATTTTGCTCCGTGTGAATGTAAAAGTCTCCTGATGCTAATTAATAGTCGGAGTGTGTCCTGTGTATATTTGCCTATTGTCAAGTTTGTAAAATAATTTGTTAAGTCCAGGTCAGCTAATCTAAGTGCAATGTCTAAACTAGCCTAAGGTCATAGTTAAGTCCTATGTTTTGTCCTAATTAATGGGAGTCAGTCTAGTAATTGAAGGTCCTGTATAAGTAAATTGTGATTTGTGAAGTATGTAAATTTGAGATGTCAGATGTAGTGTAGTTTATGCACTGTGTGACTGAGGGGAAAAGAACATTATTTACAGTATGTAAAAGAAGATGACATATAAAGCACAAAATGTGATGTTGCCTGTAAATGAAAATGAAAATGAAATAAGAGTACTATCTGGAGAAAGACACGAGTGGTCCTGTGTTCTGTCTTTCAAAGACTCTTTTTGTATTTTACAGACCCAAGAGCAGACGCGAAGGATCACGTCTTTTCACGCTTTAAAACTATTTCTTTTTGTTATTGTGGTCACCTTCCCGGGACCCGTAACAAACTGTGGGGGCTCGTCCGGGATCTCTCCTCTACAGTCATCGAGGGAAGATCCAGTGATACCAGAACTACGAGACAACGGTTGCCAAGCTGCTACATCAGACACGTCAGTCAGTGGGTGTCCAAGGAGGAAGATCAAAGAGAAAGAAAGGATCTTCAACCAAAAGTGGAACTGCACTGCTGTCAAGAAGGTAAAACGCAGCCTAGTCACTGTACAAATAATACAACACTCGAACTACAGATAGCTAAAGTACCATGTCGACAGCACGAAAAGAACTGATATGGAGCATCAGAGGACGCTTGTTTGCCCTCTCAAGTAAGGATCTTTTCGAGCTAACAAAGAGCCTAGCAGCTGGAGACAAAGACACACAGTTCAGTGAAGACGATAATGAGAGCTGTATGGACTATGTCAATGCATATCTACGGTCCCCAACTCTGCTGAAACTTGAAGATGAGGGAATGAGTCAGTTGCTGATGTTGGATGACCTGCTCACTAAAGTGATACAAACGAGTGGCTCCACCACGCATTCAGCTGATCAGGCTGCAATACCAACCAAGTCAAGTCCTCATCCATCCAAGATGTTGCCAGATCCACCATCACCATCTGCTGTTCCACCAGGCACCCAAGTTAGTGTGAACGCAAACGCAGAGTCTGTAGAGGAACTGAGGAAAGCATATGAGACACTGGGAGAAAGACTAAGACTGTGTGAAGTTGTGACACTCCAACCACCTGTAGCACCCAGTCGTCAGAGCCACTCACAACCGCAGCCAAGGGAACAAGGAAGTCCAGAAAGGCATGTCACTCTCAAAGACCTTTCCTACCTGCCTCGGAGAGAATTCAAGGCTTTTGGAGGACAAATTGGAGACAACAGCTCTGAAATCAATTATAACAGTCTCATGAGACAGATCAATGAAGGATTAAAAGAAGGATTTTCTGAAGCAGAGGTCATGAGGGGGGTACTGAGAATTGTAAAGCCTGGCACGTTCAGGGACATGCTCATGCTCAAAGATGAACTGGTTCTTTCTGAACTTCAGGGCTTTCTCCGATCCCACCTTGGAGAAAAGGCAACAACAGAGATGTTCCAGGAGTTAATGTGCGCCCGACAAACTGAGCAGGAGTCCCCTCAGCAATTCCTATATCGCATGATTGGGCTCAAACAGAAACTCATCTTTCAGTCAAAACAAGCCACTGCAGACATCTCGTATGACCCAAGGACAATCCAGGAAGTGTTTCTGCACACAGTCTATCAAGGTCTGGGAGTGAAGTATGCAGACTTGCGGCAACGACTAAGACCTCTTACATCAAACAACAATGTAACAGATGAAGAGATTCTTAGTGAGGTCACAAAGATTATCAGTGATGAGAATGAGCACCAGCGAAGGTTAGGGCAAACCCCTCGTCAGAAGTCAGCACATAGCGCTGTGATTGCAACAAGGGACACGACAGCCAAAGACCAACAAGCCTCACAGACAATCAAACAACTCGCTGCACAAGTAGAGACTCTAACCAAGATGGTGGCAACTTTCATGGAACAGAAAGCTGTAAACTCCTCCCCTCAGCATTCTCAGCCTCCAGCTAACCAAAAGAAAACCTATCTCTGTCCGAAATGTACTGAACAAAGCTTACAGGAGTGCAGTCATTGCTTTGTATGCAGTGAGTCGGGACACAGAGCAGTCGGATGTCTGAAGCGACCCAAGAATCAGGGAAACGGGAATCGGTCTCTGTCAAGGGACAGCCAGAGATCGGTACAGAGCCAAAGTCCCAGCCAGTAAACTCTTCCTCTACCGAAGCTTCAACTCCGTGCCCCAGGCACCAGAGCAAGCAGCTGAGAAAGCAGGTCAAATGCAACAGAAGGAAAGGTCAGATTCCCTCCTGTCAGAGTGCCACCAAATACCAAGCTCCCCTTGTCGGTAAGAAAAGTCTGCTGAAATGTCTAATCGGTGGTTACCCTGCGACAGTGCTGTTTGACTCTGGCTCACAAGTGAGTATAGTTGACAGGCAATGGGTCAAAAAGCACATACCCAACACTGTGGTAAGACCACTCCAAGATCTGCTGAACGACGAGCTTGAGGTTTATGCAGTTAATGGCCAAGCAGTCCCATATGACGGATGGGTCGAGCTTACAGTCACTTTAGCGGGTCACGAAGATCCCAATCTCACTGCACAAGCGCCATTCCTAGTCAGTAAGCTGTCACTGAACCAACCACTAGTTGGAGCTAATGTGCTGGGAGCGATTATACAAGGCCAAGGGACAGATGAGGAAGCCAGTACAGTACTATATAGTCTACTGCGCAGAGCTCTTGGAATGGACGAAGACCAGGTAGTGGCCATGGTAAACTTCATTCAAGTGCCGCAAAGAACTGACTGTGATCCTGTTACACTCAGAGTCGGTAAAGACAACATGATTATCCCAGCTGGCAAAGCAGTACAAATATGTTGCAGGGTGCCCCAGAACTTTGACATCTCTGACCCTCTTGTACTTTACGAACCTGCTGAAGAGAACATTGCTTTGAGAAATTTGAGTGTGGGGGAAGGACTTTTGGAGATTAACAATTCCCAAAGACCTTTTGTAAAGGTCCCCATCTCCAACCATTCCAAACATGAAGTAATCCTGCCGAAAAGAACAGCCCTAGGCACCATCGAACATGTCGCCAAAGTCATTGAAACTGATACACTAGAGCCACCAGAAACCCAGCCCATACTGACATCAGCAACTACAGCAGAGGCACTAAGTAAGACCGCCCAAGGTGACTCTCCTGCCGAGCCTTGGTTGCCACCGGTCGATCTCAGTCATCTAAGCCCAGATCAGCAAAGGTCAGTCGAAAAGGTTCTGATGGAAGAGTGCGAGGCATTCTCTCGCGATAGCACTGATATTGGCTGTATCCCTTCTTTACAAATGGAAATCAGACTCAAAGATGACACGCCAGTTCAGAGAGCTTACGCCTCCATCCCCAAGCCCCTGTATAGGGAAGTAAAAGAGTACATTCAGGAACTGATAGTGAAGGGATGGATCGTAAAGTCTCAGTCACCCTACGCAGCCCCAGTTATCTGTGTCAGGAAGAAGGACGGATCTTTACGTCTGTGTATTGATTACCGCCTCCTAAACAACAAAACAGTGCCCGACAGACACCCACTTCCCCGGATCCAGGACCTCACCGACTCCCTCGGTGGTTACAGCTGGTTCTCGATCCTGGACCAGGGTAAAGCTTACCATCAAGGTTTCATCGCAGAGGGCTCAAGGTACCTGACTGCATTCACCACCCCGTGGGGTCTCTACGAATGGGTGAGAATACCCTTCGGGCTGTCCAACGCACCCGCAGCCTTTCAGCGGAGCATGGAAGAAATGCTGGACACGCTCCGTGATGAGTGCTGCATACCCTACCTTGATGATGTGCTCTGTTTTTCCAAGTCATTTAATGAACATGTCCAAGTGCTGAGGAAAGTTCTCCAAGCTTTGCAACGCCACGGGGCGAAGCTGAAGCCTGAGAAGTGTGAGTTGTTCCGCAGAGAGGTTCGGTATGTCGGTCGCCTGGTGTCAGAAGATGGAGTGAGGGTGGACCCCAAGGACATCGAAGCTGTGCAGGCACTCAAACACAGAAGGCCACAAATAGTTGGAGAAGTCAGACAACTTTTGGGGTTCCTGAGCTATTATCGGACGTATGTGCAGGACTTCTCGCGCATTGCCAAACCCCTGTACGACTTGCTCCAGGTAAAGTCTGACACACTGCCGTCCAAGCCATCCAAGGGCAGAGCAAAGTACCCACAGCAGTCTTCCCGAGCTCCAGTGAAATGGGACAAGGAACACCAAGAGACCCTTGAGCGCTTGATTGACATGTTGACCCAGCCACCTGTGTTAGCGTATCCTGACTTCACCCAGCCCTTCGTACTCCACACGGACGCATCCCAGAAAGGCCTTGGCGCGGTCCTGTATCAAAACCAAGACAATAAGATGAGAGTGATTGGGTACGGGTCACGCACACTAACACCTGCCGAGCAAAACTACCACTTGCACAGTGGAAAACTAGAGTTTCTCGCCCTCAAGTGGGCAGTTTGCGACAAGTTCAGAGACTATCTCTATTATGCCCCAAGTTTCACAGTTTTTACGGACAATAACCCCTTGACGTATGTCCTCAGCACTGCAAAGCTCAACGCCGTAGGGCATCGTTGGGTGGGACAGCTCGCAGATTTCCACTTTGACATAAAATATCGCCCCGGAAAAACAAACATTGACGCTGATGTATTATCCCGTTGTCCACTCAACATTGAAGCCTTCATGCAAGAGTGTACAGGAGAACTGTCAGAGGAAGCCGTTGGTGCAGTATGGGAAGGGAGCAGAAGAGCCAAGCAAGGTGATGTAGCATGGATTGCAGCCCTCAGCCTTGCTTCACCAAGTTCACCCCTCAAGGAGCCACTGCATTTCATCGGCCACGATAAACTAGTCCAAGAACAAAGAGCAGATCCAGCCATCGGGAAAGTCATGGAGATGAAAGAAAAAGATATGACACCAACTGAAGACGACAAAGCCAAGCTTGACATAAGCACAAAGAGACTGTTGAGAGAGTGGAGTCGGATGCGCATTGAAAATGGCCTTCTCTATAGGAAAACCGCAGAACGCAAGCAGCTAGTTCTGCCCGCTGTCTACAGACAAGTAGCTCTCACCCATCTCCATAACAACATGGGCCATGTCGGTGTGGAGAAAGTCTTGAGCTTAGCCCGTGAGCGATTCTACTGGCCTTTCATGAAGCGAGAGATCGAGGAGTATGTCACCAGGAAGTGCCCATGCATAAAACAGAAAAAGCCAGCAACGCATGAGAGAGCACCCATGGGCAGTATAACATCCAACTTCCCACTCGAGTTAGTATGCATCGATTTCCTGCACCTAGAGTCCTGTAAAGGCGGGTTTGAATACATCTTGGTGGTAGTCGACCATTTCACCAGGTTTGCACAAGCCTACCCCACCAAGAACAAGGCCGCAAAGACAGCAGCAGACCGCCTCTTCAATGATTTCATTCCAAGATTCGGCTACCCCTCCAAGCTTCATCACGATCAGGGTCGGGAATTTGAGAACGAGTTATTCAAGTCCCTCAGAGAGCTAGCAGGTGTTGGCCACTCAAGGACTTCTCCCTACCACCCCCAAGGTAACCCGGTCGAAAGGCTGAATCGGACCTTGTTGCAGATGCTACGTACATTGAGAGAGAAAGAGAAACTAAACTGGAAGGAACACTTACCTCACACCATCCATGCTTACAACTGCACTAAGCATGAGGCCACTGGTTTTTCTCCATACTTCCTGTTGTACGGCAGACATCCTCGCCTCCCAGTAGACCTTCTCTTTGGCCTCATGACAGAAGAAGACACAGAGACAGCCCATGGATACGCTCAGAAATGGAAAGGGAAAATGACAGAGGCGTACAGGATCGCAAGTGCAAACAGTCAACAGTCAAGCTCTAAAGGAAAGACAAACTATGACAAACGATGTAGAGGTGTAGTCCTGCAAGTAGGAGACAGAGTGCTTGTGCGGAACCTGGGTGAAAGAGGTGGACCTGGCAAGCTAAGGCCCTACTGGGAACAAACAGTCTACATCGTGAGGGAGCAGGTTGGAGACAACCCCGTCTACAAAGTAAGTCCAGAGACAGGAAGTCGTCCCATCCGTACCCTGCACAGAAACTTGCTTCTCCAAGTCAACGACTTACCAGTCGACATCGTTCAAAGTCCAGTTGCCAAGTCACAAAAGAGAAACAACAGACCTACCGATATAAGACAAAACACACTGGAAAAGTCAAACAGTCCTGAGGCGAGTGATTCGGAAGAAGACGAACCCCTCTATTGGTTTTGTGTTCCTAGACACCTGCAAGAAAGTCAACGTCCAGTTGACCAAGTCCAATGTGAGTCACAAAGAAGACGGGGAACAACACAGCAAAGACAAGTACAAGTTCCTATTCAACCTGAACAAGAAAGAGACAATATTACGGAAGAAGGACAAGAAATACAAAGGGAAAGCGAACAAAACGTGGACCAACTTCAACCAGACGACGACGGGGAAGTGCTTCATATCCACCAAGATGTTCCTGCTCCTAGTCCCGGACCTGCAGCTCATCCTGAGCTGGTGCCCAGTCCAGAGCCAGACCGTCGTCCTGAGTCACCACCACGTCTGAGGCAGTCCACCAGACAGAGACGACCCAACATGGTGTTCACCTATCCGTCCCTGGGCCAGCCAGCCTTCCAGACTCGTCCGTCGGTGAACACTGTCAGTGTCCAGCAGTCAACACCATATCCTTTTATGTGCTACCCTCCTTTCTATCCTCAACCTTTTTATCTTCCTTCTTTCACCTCTAACTACTTGCCATGTCAGTATGCTATTCCTTGCTATTAAACTAATCAGATCTTGGATAATACCTGAAGATGAAAAGAAAGACGTTCCAGAGACTTTTGAATAGAGACTTTAATAGTGTTGAGATTTTGATTTGTTACTGTTAAGTGTCAGGAGCCACTTTTGTTGTTGGGGAGCGTGTGGTACACCCAAATAGGGCACCACATTTGGAAATAATACAGAGAGACTGTCATTTTATTTTTATTTTAAGAGTATCTAAATATATTTTGAGATTGTGGACGATCAAAAATATTAACATTTGATATGTAGCCCTGTATAAATATTTAAGAGTAAGCAGCGGAACCTTAGGCACTGCGGTCGTTCCACCCCAGGTAAACAAATAGGGTGCACTTCCGGCCCCCCCCTTTAGTACTATCTGGAGAAAGACACGAGTGGTCCTGTGTTCTGTCTTTCAAAGACTCTTTTTGTATTTTACAGGTCAGTATTTGGTTAAAAATGCCATAAATAAGAGCCTTAAGCTCCGTGTTATTTCTGTGTGTCGCGACGAGTAATACTGTGATGTTGGTGTGGCGTTTTGATAAGTTTTATACAAGTTCAGGCTGCAGTTGGCGCCGGAGATCAAAGGCGAGCCGCATTGCGGTAGCGGTTTCGCGCCAGTCAAATTTAGCTTTGGGAAAGACGGTTAGCTCACATAAAATGTTTTACTCAATACAAGTATATTTTGCTCCGTGTGAATGTAAAAGTCTCCTGATGCTAATTAATAGTCGGAGTGTGTCCTGTGTATATTTGCCTATTGTCAAGTTTGTAAAATAATTTGTTAAGTCCAGGTCAGCTAATCTAAGTGCAATGTCTAAACTAGCCTAAGGTCATAGTTAAGTCCTATGTTTTGTCCTAATTAATGGGAGTCAGTCTAGTAATTGAAGGTCCTGTATAAGTAAATTGTGATTTGTGAAGTATGTAAATTTGAGATGTCAGATGTAGTGTAGTTTATGCACTGTGTGACTGAGGGAAAAAGAACATTATTTACAGTATGTAAAAGAAGATGACATATAAAGCACAAAATGTGATGTTGCCTGTAAATGAAAATGAAAATGAAATAAGAGTACTATCTGGAGAAAGACACGAGTGGTCCTGTGTTCTGTCTTTCAAAGACTCTTTTTGTATTTTACAGACCCAAGAGCAGACGCGAAGGATCACGTCTTTTCACGCTTTAAAACTATTTCTTTTTGTTATTGTGGTCACCTTCCCGGGACCCGTAACACTCTCCCTCTGTACCCCTCTGTCCTCAGGATTCACCTCCTCCAGATGTCTCTTCTGTGCCCGCGGAGTACCACGACCTGGCGGTGGTGTTTAGCAAAGCCAAGGCCCTGTCACCCCCCCCCCCCCCACACACACACACACCGGCCATACAATTGTGTCATTAACCTCCTGCCGGGGGCTCCTTTATCTTCGAGTCAGCTCTACAGCCTCTCTGCCCCGGAATGTGAGGCCATGGAGAAATTCATCAAGGAGTCCCTGAGCTCGGGCATCATCAGGCCATCCTCCTTGGTGGTGGGGGCGGGATTCTTCTTCGTGGGTAAGAAGGTTCACTCAGGCCATGTATTGATTTTAGGAAACTTAACAACATTACTGTAAAGGACAAGTATACCCTTCCTCTTATCAATACAGCGTTTGATTCCCTCCAGGGGGCCAGGGTGTTCACCAAATTAGATCTGCGGAATGCTTATCACCTGGTCCGCATCAAGGAGGGGGATGAATGGAAGATTGGTTTTCGCACTCCTAGTGGCCATTTTGAGTATTTAGTGATGCCTTTTGGGTTAACTAATGCTCCTGCTGTTTTCCAGCGGCTCATTAATGACGTTCTGAGGGATTTTTTGGATTCATTTGTGTTTGTCTATCTTGACGATATCCTCATCTTCTCTCACTCTCTGGAGGAACATCACATCCATGTCAGACAAGTCCTGCAGCACCTACTGGAGAATCAGCTATTTGTCAAAGCCAAGAAGTGTGAATTCCATGTCTCATCCACCACTTTCCTGGGATTTGTCATCTCGCATAAGAAGATCATCGCGGACCCTGAAAAGGTAAAGGCGGCGGTGGAATGGCCTGTTCCCTCTTCCCGTAAGCAACTTCAACAGTTTTTGGGTTTTGCCAACTTCTATTGCCGTTTTGTCCAAAATTATAGCATTATTGCTTTACCCCTCACTCGCCTGACCTCCACAAAGGTGTCGTTCCGCTGGACAGAGGAGGCAGAGGCGGCATTTTCTGAGCTGAAGGAGAAGTTCTCCACCCCCACCCCCATCCTGGCCCAGGTCGACCCCTCCCTGCAGTACTTGGTGAAAGTGGGCGCCTCGGACTTTGGGGTAGGAGCAGTGTTATCCCAGCGCTCTCCTATTGATGACAAGATCCACCCCTGTGCCTACTTCTGGAGTTTGCATGTTCTCCCTGTGCTGCGTGGGTTTACTCCAGGGGCTCCGGTTTCCTCCCACAATCCAAAGACATGCATGTTAGGTTAATTGGCTGTTCTAAATTGTCCCTAGATATGTTTCCTATAGGCCCTTAGAATAGGGTGTTAGTACTAGTGAAAGTGCTTTGAGTGGTCTTTGTGACTAGAAAAGCGCTATATAAGCGCAGGTTAGTTAGTAGTTAGTTACTTCTCCTGTCAGCTGTCTCCTGCAGAGAAGAACTACAAAGTGGGGGACAGGAAGCTGTTAGCCGTGAAGCTGGCCTTGGAGGAGTGGCGCCACTGGCTAGAGGGCACTTCACTGCCGTTCGTCTTTTGGACGGATCATAAGAACTTGGAGTACCTCCGGACTGCCAAACGGTTGAACACTAGACAGGCCCGCTGGTCCATGTTCCTTGGAAGTTTTAACTTCACCATCACCTACTGCCTGGGTTCAAAGAATATCAAGCCTGACACGCTCGCAAGACAGTTTTCCCCTGAAGCTACAGAGACAACACCCCATCCTATTGTTCCTCCTTCCTGCATTGTGGGCATGCTTTCCTGGGATATTAAGGAGAGGGTTAGGAGAGCGAAGGAGGAGGAGCCCGACCCGGGTGGGGAACCGGAGGGACGGCTGTACGTCCCCTCTGCTGTTCGAGGGGAGGTGATTGACTGGCTGCACTCCTCAAAGATCATGTGCCATCCTGGGGTAGCGCGCACGGTGGCCCAACTACAAAGGTCCTTCTGGTGGCCCTCTCTGCGGAAGGATGTAGGAGAATTCATCCAAGCCTGTCTCTAGTGTGTGACCTGCAAATCATCCTCTTCCCCACCGGCAGGCCTGCTGCATCCTCTCCCCATCCCCAGCCGACCCTGGTCCCATGTCACGCTGGATTTCGTAACCGGTATTGGAGGTGGCCCTGAGGTGCATCACGGCCTCAAATCTGGCGTCTTGGAGCACATGCTTACCTTGGGTTGAGTATGCACATAACACTGCTGTCTCTTCTGCCACTGGTCTCTCCCCTTTTGAGGTTTCTTTAGGCTACAACCCCCCGCTGTTTCTGGAAGAGGAGGAGGAGATCGCAGTTCCCTCAGTCCAGGCTCATATCAGGTGTTGCCGGCAATTCAGGAGGTCCACCAGGGCTACTCTGCGACACATGGCGGTCCGCAATACGGAGATCGCCAACCGCCACAGGACCCAGGCTTCCTCCTACTGTGTGGAGGTAGGAGGGAGCTCTGAAATATACCTTTAGTCAGGTATGGCTCTCCATGAAGAACATCAACCTGAAGGGTGAGACCAAGAAGTTGTCTCAGCGCTTCATTGGTCCTTTTTCGATAACTGAAACCATCAACCCCGTTGCTGTGCGCCTGGCTCTGCCCCCCCTCTATGCGCATCTGTCCTACCTTCCATGTCTCCCAGGTGAAGCCATTTGAGTCCAGCCCGCTGTGTCCCCCACCCAGACCTCCACCCCTGCTTGTGATGATCGATGGTGGTCCTGCGCACCAGGTCAATCGCATCCTGGATGTCTGCCGCAGAGGGTGTAGTCTGCAATATCTGGTGGACTGGGAGGGGTATGGACCTGATGCATGATCTTGGGTGCATCCTTCATTTGTGTTGAATCCTCAACTCATCCGGGAGTTCCACCGGACGCATCCGGACAGGTTAGAACGGCCGCCGGGAGGCGTCCCGTGGTGGTGGGGAACTGTGGTGATCTGCGTTTTGTGTGCCTTGCCCTAATTATCTTTCACAGCTGCAGGCACACCTGCATTCCCTCATCAAGCACCCTTTATAAGGAACGCTGCCCAGAAGGCAGCACAGAGATGTCTACGCTTTCTCCCAGAAAGAACTCCTCCCTAGAGTCTTCCTCCACATCACTACAGAGAATTCATCTCTAAGCATCTGTTTCTCATTGCTCGGGAGTTCCATCTCCCCAATGCTATGTAAGCCTGCTCAGTGCTATTCCCTGCACCTGCCTTTCTTCCCCTTGTTCCCTGTGCACAGGTAGACCACCCTCCAGGCGGACCTCTCCTTCCTCCTGGTGGCGGACCGGACTTTGGCTGTGTACGGCGACATTCACCCCTCGCAAACTGGTGAGCTGGAGCACACGTCACGCATCCTTCACCCGAGCTGCACTGTAAATATTCTGCACCTGCACTACGGCATCACAACAGGACGGTGGACAGGTATTGGGAAATCATCTCTTCAGAGCCGGATCAACTTTTCGCTGCCGGTTGCCAGACCTGTCCTGTCATTCACACTCCTGCTCCTACTACACAACACGCACACAACACCATTCGCACGTACACGCCTCACTTTCATTCAACAAAAGATCATTATTGTTGTTGAGCCTCCGTCTGTTTTTTCTGGAAATCATGTCACACACGTTCTAAACTAGTACCGGAAGTTGCGCCCATAATCCACGCAAGGCATCATGGGTGATAAGAATAAGGTGGATAAATAAATAAAGCCTAGGTTGCTGCTTTATATTATTACCAAATTTTATAATTAGTATTATTGTTGTAATAATAATAATAATACACCTTGTTATGTATGAACCTTAATGTATGTGTTATACAATTACCAACCAGTAGAGGGCACCTCAAAACTGATGTTTGTGTAACTGGAGTTCTTGCAAACAATGATGAATAGAAGAAGCAGTGAACGTGGAAAAATGTGTACTTGTGGTTCTGCGTGTGCATGTGAAATTGTTTGCATGTGGATATTTGGAAGCAACATAATACACCTTATTCCTGGTGGTGCCGCTGTAGGAACGATTATGGGCGGGACTTCCGGTTTTGGCTGCAGTAGCGTTAAATCAGTCAGCAAGAGTGGAGTAGTGGGGCATCTAAAATAGCGTTTTTAAAAGTTTTTCAAATTCATTTTAATGTATAGTCCACATACGTGTTTTACACTCAAGTGGCAGCTAATTTCAGCACTTCTAGTTTTTGTATTTTTTTTTAATGTTCTGGTGTAGTTCTGGTACTTGTTGCTGGTGTTTGTTGTTGTGCCATAGACTGTGTAAATGGAGGCTTCTCACCGGTGATGTGTAGATCATGCACTGAAAACTAGCAAGGACTGTTGGTATGAACGGTGGTACAGACACAACAGCACCAGGTGTGGCGATGTTAAGATAAGGCACGGCGATCTGGAGTTTTTAAGGAAGTTTATTCATCGATCATCGCCATCATAGGAACTCACTCCAACCCTGTGGAGACTGGCTGGCTGGTCCTCAGGCTCTCAGGCAATGGTATGGTCAGTTGAGCAGTCAGAGGGAAAAGAGCAGAGGGTGAACATATGACATTCAGCCCTTTAAATACCCAGCTACAGACAATACATCAAAGGCATGTTATCATCAAAGAAACTGCATGAGGTATGAGACATTTGCACCACAGTGAGAGCAGGAGGCATGAGCATTTGCTTGAGTCATACATATCCACAGGATACTGGCGCCTGAACTAGTGATCTCAACACACACATCTCATTGCTCTGCTAATTGCCCCAGCTGAGCGCTCTGTTTGTCCGTGGCTGTTGTGGGGGTTACCCCATACACTCCCCCCCAGAGGGCTTAGCGGGGAGCTGAGGCCTCGATCGTCCGGCTGTGGGAGCGAGCTGCTGGGAAGGTCTGTGCCGGGGGAGGGAGGAGGGTGAGTGTAGCAAGTGCCGGGGGATGTCTGTGGCTGTGGGAAGAAAAATTAGTCTCTGATTCCTCTCACGATTCAGTCCGGCAATGAAGAAAAAACAGGAGCTGAAGCTGTGTGAGGGACATGGCGTTTTGGCTTTAGGTGCGTTCGCGGCCCTAAAGCCCTCGGGGACAGCTGACGGCTGGATTCCCGTCGTGCGCCGTGGCTGAGACCTACACCAAATCCTGTGTGCGGGCTGCGTGTGTGCTTCAGGTGTGTGAGCAGTCCTGAAGAGCCTGTGTGCAGCGGCGAAGGAGGATGGGGGTCTGTAGAGCCAGCTTGTCTCTGGTGCGCGGCACGCGCTGCGGCTGCGTGCCTTCCAGCTGCGCTGTTCAGATGCAAGGCTTCTGTGCATGGCCGGTCTGCTGTCGCGAGGCGAATCAGGGTCAGGGGGCTTGATCGAGGTCTGCGCAGTCGGCGCCGATGGTCTCCCCTGTTTGGGCTGTTGGTCGTCGCTCATGCCGGGTCATGGTGCGTTGGGGCGGTGAGAGGGAATAGACGATCTTTGTCCCTCGGGCTCGCGTAGATGCGTAGGAGCGGTGAGAGGGAGGAGACGATCTTTGTCCCTCGGCCGGTTCCAGCGTGGATGTGCAGATCTCAGGCGTGGATCTCACAATGACGCTTTCTGCAGCTTTCCCAGTCGTGGATGATCTCCGAGGGAGTTTGCCTGATGTCGGTTCTGCGTCGAGGTCTCTCGTGTGGCAGAAGGGAGGGCAGTGCTCTTGCGTCAGGCTGCTGCGTTCGCTTGTCGTCGGAGATACCATGGGGGCTGCATTCGTTGTCAGCGTGTTCTCTTCAGCGTCGGGTCACCAGTGTGGCGATGTTAAGATAAGGCACGGCGATCTGGAGTTTTTAAGGAAGTTTATTCATCGATCATCGCCATCATAGGAACTCACTCCAACCCTGTGGAGACGGGCTGGCTGCTCCTCAGGCTCTCAGGCAATGGTATGGTCAGTTGAGCAGTCAGAGGGAAAAGAGCAGAGGGTGAACATATGACATTCAGCCCTTTAAATACCCAGCTACAGACAATACATCAAAGGCATGTTATCATCAAAGAAACTGCATGAGGTATGAGACATTTGCACCACAGTGAGAGCAGGAGGCATGAGCGTTTGCTTGAGTCATACATATCCACAGGATACTGGCGCCTGAACTAGACACGGCGAGGCTGCCTATTGATCTCAACACACGCATCTCATTGCTCTGCTAATTGCCCCAGCTGAGCGCTCTGTTTGTCCGTGGCTGTTGTGGGGGTTACCCCATACCAGGTATGTTTTCACTTGTATGAATGTCACAGATCTGATGTTTATGCATCATATATGTCACCAGATGCAAGGCTGCATAAAGTAAAATAATAAATAAAAAATAGTAACAGTTTGCTTCCTAAGGCTTAACGATTTAAGAAAGATATCAAATAGTTTTTTGCATTTGTTGCACTGCCTTGGAACGATATGTGCTTGAGTTTAGCAGCTTCAGCATTCATTAATTTTTAAATTATCATAAAATATAGATCAATAAAATTTTGAACATTTGTCAAAAAAGGTCTATACGTGTTAAAGTGTCTGTGACACGATGTAGGACCTATGGATCAATGTTCAGTATGAATTTATCTTCAGTCGTCCACATAGTTGGTTCTGGTGACTTCGAATGCTAAATAACTGGAAAAATATTTCCAAGTGAATTCAAATTTAGCGCCGTGTTACACTAATGCGATATCCTGAGACGCGCCTCATTTCCAAATATGGCGTCATGAGGTGAAGTTCCTCTCGGCTGATCCGTGTGCTGTCAATGTAAACAAGCTGTTTAGCTTCTATATCAGCGAAGAAATGCCAAAACGTTGCGTGGCAGCTGGGTGTTCTCATTGCTCCAGTGAACGTATAAGCCTGTTCTCATTCCCAAAAGATCCAGATCTTCTTAACAAATGGGCGAAGCAAATACAGAGAAGAAGGGACAAATGGCAGCCAACACCATCTTCTGTACTCTGTAGCGATCATTTCACTGCAGACAGTTTTGAGGAGGTGCCTGCTATACAGGAATCTTTAGGCTTGAAAGTTTGTTACAAACGGGTTCTAAAACCGACTGTCATACCTACGGTTTTCAAACGAAAACCCACAGCTCAAGACAATATCAACATATTAAGGTAGAAGCCAATGCGATCTCAGCCTGTTATGCTTTACCGAAGAAAGATAACAAAACAAAGAAATCAATTGTGATGTGCTTTGTGAACAGGAGGGTGAAAAATGACATACTGAGGCAGGCCAGAAAACTAAAGGAAACTCAAGTTTACCTAAATGAACACCTGACAAAAAAAAACGCTGAATTAGCACGGCAGGCACGGATGCTAAAAAAACAAAATAAGATACAGTCAACCTGGACAAGAAATTGTAGAATTTGGATTAAACTAAATGGAACACCTGAGCAAGCAAAAAGTATAATGATCAGAGATGCTACTGACTTAGATAAATACAGATGAACACTGACTATGAAACACAGAGTGAGGAAACTCAAACTCTAAAAATATGCCACTATGCTGAACATAAACCACAAGAGATGGAGAATGATATTGATCCTGATAACCACTGTTTCAATAATATTCATAACCACTGTGAATATTACACTGAAAAGCAATTCAAAAGTCAAGTGCAATTAGATGGTAAACTGTCAATAATACACTTCAATAGCAGAAGTCTTAAAAACTTCTCACAGATTCAGGACTATTTAAAACAGCTAAACAGAAAATTCACAGCTATTGCAGTCTCGGAAACCTGGCTTAATGAAGGCCAGGCTCCCCTGATGGCAATAGAGGGATATCAGATGTTTAACATTAACAGATCTCAAAAAAAGGGTGGTGGTGTTGCACTGTATATTGATGACCTATATAGATGTAAGCTTGTAAATGAAATGTCCTCAGCACTACCAGGGATTTTGGAATGTGTTACTGTTGAGATTGACCTAGACAAAACAAAAAATCTAATCCAGGGGTGTCCAACCATGTGCCATGGAGAGCCAAGACCCTGCAGGTTTTCTCTTCTACCCAGTCTCTTCAGCAGGTGTTTTCACTTATCAGCAATCAGTGGGAAGAAGTTCACAGAAATCTGCTGTTGAAGACACTGGTTGGAGGTAAAACCTGCAGGGTCTTGGCTCTCCATGGCACATGGTTGGACACCCCTGATCTAATCATAAGCTGCATATACAGAACGCCGGGAACTTGCATTGAGACATTCAGAGATAAATTAGTCGAGCTGTACAATAATATTACTAGTAAGAAAATGGTAGCAATTTGTGGAGATTTCAATATTGATCTACTTAATCCACATCAACAAAATGTAGTTACAGAGTTCATGAACTCTATGTACAGCATGAGTTTATATCCCACAATAACACATCCCAGTAGAATCACAGTTCACTCTGCTACACTTATTGACAACCTGTTTGTCAATGTTCTCGATAAGAAAATAGAAAGTGGATTATTGATAAATGATATAAGCGACCACTTGCCAATCTTTGCACTTATCCATGGCCACACGGGGCCCAACCCAGAAAAAATCTCAAAATCGTTCAGACACAAATCACCAAACGCAATCAGTTCTTTTTTTGTAACTTAGATTTTTATTCATTTTTCATCATATATAATGCATTCAGATCACATTCTACATTTAAAAAACAAAGGGGTTAGGGTAGGGAAAAATAAAAAAAAATAAACAAAATAAAAATAAAAAATAAAAGGGGGGGGGGACAAATGTTGGAGCATCAAGTTTTTAGTTTCCATCTCTTAATTCTTCTGGTTTTTTCAGTGTCTTTGGTTATTCTTTCAATTTCTGCCTCGTTGTTGCACTTTGTAGTGTGTCCATTTCCGCCATTTTTTCTCCCATATTCCTTCTTGCATTCTTCGTCGATATGTTAGTTTTTCCATCATACGTATGTCCTCAACAATGTCAGTCCATTGTTCTTGGTCAGGAAGAACTTCTGATCGCCATTTTTTTGTGATAGTTTTTTTACATGCAATCAACAAGATTTTAACTAGATATCTGTCCTCAGCCTGTATAACACTGTCTTTTTTAAGATCACATAAGTACATCAGGTTACAGTTCATTGGTATATTATATCCTAATATCCTCTGTATTGTCACATGCATAGATTTCCAAAATGATGATATTTTGTAGCATTTCCAAAACATATGTGAGTGGTCTGCATTTTGAGCCCCACATCCCCTCCAGCATAAAGATTGGGTATTTGAATATTTTCCTTGAATCTGTGGTGTAATGAAAAAGCGAATCAGGTTTTTCCATCCAAATTCCCTCCATGCCCTTGAATTTGTTGATGTGTGTTGTGTTTTCCATATTTCCTGCCAGCTTTCTTCTGTTATGTTTAAATTGAACTCTCTCCCATTTCTCCTTTATATAGTTACTTGTATGATTGTTTGTCATAAGTTTCTGATATAGTTTTGAAATAATTCTTATTTTATTTCCTGCATATGAGCTTAAAATAAGTTGTATAATCTCGTTCACATCTGTTTGGAGGTTATGCCTAATCTTCTTCATATAGTAATCTCTCATCTGCAGATATCTGAAAAATTCCGATCTTTCTAATTTAAATTTTCTCCTGATATTTACAAAGCTCCCGAGATCTTTTTTTCCGATATTGCCCCATGCTGTGATTCCCTTGTTCACCAGATTTTTGTATCCCCTATCTTGTTTTGCCGGTTCAAACTGACTGTCAAATGCTACCCATTTCAATAGTTTTATGTCTTCCCTTATATTATATTTTTGTACTATTTTATACCACAGTTCTAAAGTAAATTTAGTGATTGGGTCTATTTGTTTGATTTGCTTATATGCGTCTTTATCCCCTATTATGCTTTGTACTGGGAATCCCTCAATTTCCTTTTCCATTTCTTTCCATTTTGCCTCATATCCCTCGTCGCACCAACATATGATATATCTTATTTGTGCTGAGTAGTAATATTCCTTTAGACTCGGTAGGCCCATGCCTCCTTTCTCTTTTGGTAATTGGAGGGTTTTATATTTCACTCTTGGTTTTTTACCTCCCCAAACAAATCTCGATATCATCCTGTCCCACTTTGAGAATTGGGCATCTGGATCTCTGTTGGTATAGCCTGGAAGAGGTAAAGTAATCTAGGTTGTATGCTGATTTTGACTGTCTAAATTTTTGAATTCAGATCCATATTTAAGATTGACCATCTATCAATATCTTTTTTTATTTCTTGCTCCAACCTATCAGTTTGCTTTATATATTTTGCTTAGGTCTTTAGGTATGTTCACTCCAAGGTATTTTATTTCTTTTTGCTTCCAGTTTAGTTTGATCTTATCAGTTATCTGGTTTAGAGGGTTATAGTGGAATGTCAGTATTTGTGTTTTTGTTATGTTTATCTTGTATCCTGATAATTTTCCAAAATTTTCTATCAAGTTCATCATTTCCATTATTGATTTATCTGGTTGTTCAAGGTAAACTATAATATCGTCTGCAAATAGCCCAATCTTGTGTTCCGCCCCCTTTATTGTTACACCTTTTAATTTCTTATTTTGTCGTATCGCTTGAGCCAATGGTTCTATGAACAGAGCAAACAAGGTGGGCGATAAGCAGCATCCCTGCCTAGTTGATCTTTGTATATTTACTTTGTCTGTTAAGCTACCGTTTATCTTGATTCTTGCCACAGGTTCTTGATATAGCGTCCTTATGCATTGTACTGATTTTTCGTTAAATCCAAAGCGCTCCAGTACACTATATAGGAATTTCCAGTTAACCCTGTCAAATGCTTTTTCTGCGTCTAAACTCATTATTACTGCGCTTTTCTTTTCTTTATGTATTTGGTTAATTATATGTATTGTTCTCCTGATATTGTCATGTGTTTGGCGTCCCTCTATGAATCCAGTTTGATCATCTTCTATCAGTTCCGTCAAGAATGTCTTTATTCGTTTACATATAATTGTTGTGTATATTTTATAATCTACATTTAATAAAGAGATTGGTCTATAGTTTCCGCATTGTTCTTCATCTTTCCCTGGTTTTAAAATAACTGAAATGATTGCTTCGTTCCATGTTGGAGGTATTTTGTTGTTGTTCAGCGTCCAATTAAATGACTTTAGGAGTTGTGGCGTGAGTTCTTCTATAAACAGTTTATAAAACTCAGAGGGGTATCCATCACTACCTGGTGATTTACCGTTTTTAAGTGACTTAATCACATCTCTGATCTCTTGAGTTGTTATTTCTGCTGTTAGTTTTTCATTTTGTTGATTTCCTATTGATGGCAAGTCCAATGTGTCTAGAAATTTTTTGATATCTTTAGTATTTGTTTCTTCAGGTTGCGAGTATAGTTCTTGGTAGAAATTATGGAAAATTTCTTCGATGTTTTCTGGGTTAACTGTGGTTTTATTTGTGGTGGGGTCTTTAATCTTGTATACATTATTCATTGTTTGTTGTTTTCTTAACCGTTTTGCCAGCAGTTTTGTGGCTTTTGGCCCCGTTTCATAATATTTTTGCTTTAGATATCTATTTTTCCTTTCAATTTCATCCATTTGTGTTTCTTTTATCTTTGTTTTTTCTTCTTTAATTTCTTGATATATTTTTGGATCATTTGTGCTTTGATGTTTACGTTCCAATTCCCTCAGTCTCTCACATCTTTGTTCATACGCTTCCAGTTTAGTCTTATTTGCTTTTCCTGTTTCAACAATTAATTTACCCCTTAACACGGCTTTTAGTGCGTCCCATAGTATTGTTGGGTCCACTTCTTCATTGTCATTCTCTTGGATATATTCGTTTGTGTTTATTTTTATTCTCTCTTTCATTTTCTCATCATTTAACAGTCCTACGTTAAGTTTCCATGTTGTTTGTCGTTTTCTATTGTTTAAATATATTTCCATGTATATAGGATTATGATCTGATATTTCTGCCCCTCCAATCCAACAATTTCTCACCCTGTGTCTGTCACCTTCATTCATAAGGAAGTAATCTATTCTAGAGTGTACTTTATGGGCTGCTGAATAATGTGTATAGTCTTTTTCGAGTGGGTGTAGGTCCCTCCATATGTCTACCATACCCATTTCTGCCAGTGAGGTTCTTATGAACTTTGTTACATGTTTTTTTGTCTTCTTAACACTTGTTGTGTCAACTTCATGATCCATGACAGCATTTAAGTCTCCTCCACAAATTAGGACTCCTTCACTGTGTGTTGCTATGAGATCAAACAGATGTTGAAAAAAACCCTTGTCACTTTCTGGTGGGGCATAGATGTTCACTAATGTGATCTGCATACCATCTATTCTTCCCTTTATTATTACATACCTGCCTTCTTTATCCTGGATTTCCTGATCACTTTCAAATTGTATTTTGTTTGAGATTAGTATCATAACCCCCCTTTTTGCTCCTCCCTTAAATGAACTGTAGTAGGAGTTCTTATAGTCAAATCTCTTTAGTTTCACATGTTCTGCTTTGCTCAAATGTGTCTCTTGCATAAATATAATTTCAGCTTTTTCCTTCTTGAATTTTCTTATTATTCTTTCCCTTTTAACAGGTGAGTTCAGACCATTCACGTTTAGTGTCATTATCTTAAGATTTTTACCCATATTCATGTTTTTCCATTTTTTTAACTTGTGCTCCTAGCCCCTTTAACAACAAAACTAACACATATTTATATAAAAACACATTAAAAAAACTCGACCTCCGTACTTTGGGCCTTTCTTCTGCCCACTGGTCCCTGTTGGTGGGTGGGGGGTTTGTCTTCACAGAGTGAAGGGCCCTCCCTAGACTTCTAATTACTATCAAAGTAATAGTCATAAGTCTAGAAATGTCCAACAAATATCACTTAAACCTCTCCTAGCCGTCTGTTTCTCTTTTACCTTGTCTTCTTGGCCTTCATTTCTTCTGTGCCTTTCTTAATCTTTGTTATGATCTAGGCTTTCAGTTGAAAGCCTTGTAGCTTGTCCTGGGCCCGCTGCTCTACGTCTCTCCCCCTTCTTCCGCCGTTCACTCGTCTCCACTCCGTCTGTCGTGGTGCGTTCAGGGCCGCCGCTGCTCCAGCCGTCTCCTTCGGCACGCTCACCTCAAGGCCCCGCTCCATCATATCCCGCGCTGCCTCTTTGGCCGTGTTGTAGGTTCTTGTGCCTTCCTCCCAATGAATCCTCATTTTCGTTAGCGGCGTTTGGAATCTAATTTTTTTCTCTTTCAGCGTTTTTTTAATATTGGCATATTTCTTCCGCTGCTGCACGATTTCTGTCGGGTAGTCATGGTCAAAAAATACCTGTTTGTCGCCGATTCGTATCTTTTTTTTCCCATGCTTGCGTCAGGATTCTTTCCTTTATGTCAGATTTCATAAAGTTTACCACAACTGACCTGGGTGGAGAGTTTGTTTTCGGGTTCTGTGCCGGTGTTCTGTGCGCCCGTTGAATCTGCAGATCCGTTTCTCCGGGTATTTCCAGTTCTTTTTTTAAGAACTGATCCATGAATTTTGTCATCGAGTTGCCTTCAATGCCCTCCGGAATTCCAAAGATGCGCATATTGCTTCGTCGGGATCTGCTCTCCAAGTCGTTTATTTTCTCCTGCATCCTCTGCGTTTGCGTCGTCAGGGTCTGTAGTTGTTCGTTTGCCTCGCTTTTCCAATCTTCTAGTTCCGAAATTCGGGTCTGCGCTTCTGTCATACACGCCCGCTGGGAGCGCAGCTCCTCCATGTTTTCCGTTAATTTACGCTCCATTTCTCTTCGGAGGTCCATGATTTCCTCCTTAATTTCTTTTTTCAGTTCCTCCTTAAGAGCCGCTAAATCCTGTTGTAGCTGTCGCTTGAATTCTCTCAACTCTTCACCCAAACTGGCGATGCCAGCGTTCATGTTGTCGAGTCTGGTGTCCTCCATTTTCTCTGCTGTGGACATCTCGTTTTTTTGGGCTTTGCGTACAGCGGTTTTTCCTGCGTTGTTGGAGAGGAATTCTTCAATTTTACCCTGTTTTTGTCCTTGTGCCCGGTTCCTTCGTGTTTTCATCCCTTAGTTTATTGATTCGTTTATGTCGAGTTGGCCATTTACCGATGATTTTTAATCCGGCTAGGGAGAGCTCTTTGTTTAAGTGTTATGTCTCTCCGCCATCTTCCCGGAAGTCCGCAATCAGTTCTTTTAAAGAGGACTTGCTGAAGTAAGACTGGACAGAAGTCTATGTATCAGATGTAAATGAAGCCTATGACACATTTATAAACATTGTAACCACTCTTTATGAAAAAAAAACTGCCCATTAGTTAAAAAAAAGCTTAAACACAAATTTGCTGACAAACCATGGTTAACCAAAGGACTACAAAAGGCGTGTAAAAAGAAAAATTTATTATATAAAGCTTTCATAAAGAAAAGGACAAAAGAAGCAGAGCAACGGTATAAAACATACAAAAATAAGTTAACATATATAATAAGATGCAGTAAAAGAGACTATTACAGTAAAGAACTGGAAAAAAACAAAGACAATATTAAAAATACATGGACAATAATCAACACTATCCTTGGAAATAAAAGCAGAAATACTAGCTACCCAACTAATATTCCAAAAAATAATAAATCGACTCCGAATGTGAATATAGCTTCACCTGCAGATGAATTTAATAATTTTTTTGTTAACATTGGACCTAAACTGGCCCGAGAAATACCCACTACGGCGCCTACAGGTGATACAATATGCAATAACACTGCTGTAAAAGACACCATCTTCATAAAGAACACAGACGAAAGAGAGGTCATTGAAATTGTTAAATCGTTCAAAAGTAAAACATCTACTGACTGCGATGGTATTGACATGCTACTAGTCAAAACTGTTATCGAATGCATAGTGAAACCACTGACGTATATCTGTAACCTGTCTCTCCAATCAGGAATATTTCCCAATGCAATGAAAATAGCTAAAGTAATTCCGATTTACAAGACAGGCGACAGAGGGGAACTCTCCAACTACAGACCAATTTCACTATTACCGCAATTTTCCAGGATACTTGAAAAAATATTCTATGAGAGAATTGACAACTTCATACTGAAGAATGATTTATTGTGTGAGCAGCAATATGGGTTCAGACACAAAAGGACAACAGCATATGCCTTAATGGAATTTACAGAAAAAATATCAACAGCCATTGAAAATAAAGAGTATTCAGTTGGGGTATTCCTGGATCTTAAAAAAGCATTTGATACAGTAGATCACAATCTATTATTAAAGAAACTACAAAATTGTGGTATTAGAGGGGTAGCACTGTCCTGGTTAAGTAGTTACTTAAAGAATAGATATCAGTTTGCATGTGTTAACAGCAAAAACTCAGAGTTACGGAAGGTCACCTGTGGAGTCCCACAGGGTTCAGTTTCGGGACCATTATTATTCAATATGTATATAAATGATATATGTAAAGTTTCAGAAAAAATGGACTTAATATTGTTTGCTGATGACACTAATCTGCTATGCAGTGGAAACAATTTTGAACAACTTATGGATACACTCGGAAAGGAATTAGGAAAGCTGAAACTGTGGTTTGATTCAAACAAATTAACGCTCAGTTTAAGCAAGACAAAATTTATAGTCTTTAACAACCATCACAACTACCCAGTACCCAAACTCAGTGTAAATGGTGTAGAGATTGAAAGGGTATCCGAAACTAAATTCCTTGGAGTAATAATTGATAACAAACTGTGTTGGAAGCCACATATTAATTATATAAAAGGTAAAGTATCCAAATCAATTGCAATATTACACAGAGTGAAAAATTTGCTGAATCAACCCACACTATACACCTTGTATCATTCATTAATACTCCCATACATGACATATTGTAATGAAGTATGGGGAAATACATATAAAACAAACATATATCCACTCTTTATGCTTCAAAAGAGAGCTATTAGAATAATCAACAAAGCAGCTTACAGGGAACCAACAAACCCACTTTTTCTTAAACAAAAAACTCTCAAGTTGAAAGATCTGATTGACTTTAAAACCGCAATAATAATGTTCAAAGTGAAGAATCTATCACTGCCCGCAAATATCCAAAAGTTGTTCCAAACAAGGGAGAAACGATATCACTTCAGAGGAACATGTATATTTCAAAAGCCTACAGTGAGAACAACCACCAAGCAACACTGTATTTCAGTGCAAGGTGTCAGATTATGGAACGATTTTGGACCTGAATTAAAATCATGTACAAAGCTTGGACAATTTAAACAAAAACTAAAGGAAGAAATACTCCAAACATATTTACAAGACGACATGTAAACTCACATAAGGATTGACATTTCCAGCCTGTGTTGTGTTGTAGCTTAGTTTTTTCTTTTTTTCTTTTTTCTCTGTGACACTATGTCTTAGATTTGTTTTTGAATAGTAACCGCTTAACTTAGACTAGCTCAGTTTTCTTTTTCTCTCAGTCACATTTTGTCTTAGCCTTGTTTTAAATTGTAATCGCTCTTGTCTTGTTTTCTCTTTTTTCTCCTTTGAATTCTTGGATGGAATATGGGTGGGCAATATAAGCTGCGACTTCAGCCATCACCCATTTTGGATAACTCACGTGGAATTGTATAGTAGAAGGAGTCTTTGTCTAATTTGACCTGTTGTTATATTATACAGTTTCTTTCAACCTGTAATGTACTATCCGAAATAAATAAATAAAATAAATAAATACATAAATAAATAAAATAAATATCAAAACAGCGCAGAGAAGCAACACTGTCAAAACTCGCCTGGAAAAGAATTTGTGTAATTGATTTTTTTTTTCCACATTAGGTGATCGTGATTTTATCTATCTGTATATTACCATTCAGCGTTTTGGAGGTGACTGATGTCCATCTCTAACCCTTCACAGTCGGACCCTTCATCTTCTGAAACGTGCGAGTCATCGTCGCTTCCTGAACGATACGGTTCAAATAAACAGGGTTGCAGTCCTTCGTTAGAACCAACTTGCTCTTCTTCATCACTCGGTCCTGCTTCTTCCTCAAAAACTATTGACAAATCGTTCAAATCTTCGCTGAAATCGCTCACAACTTCCTCCGCTTCAGTGTGCTCAGCCATGCTTGTTTACATGTTTAGTTCACCTCATTACGTCACAAAATAGCGGTGGCGTTTGACCCAGTTTTGACAAACATCGCAATCGTCTGCATCACGATGTAATTTACGGTAGTATATGGAAACAAAATTTAATTGAATTTTTTTTATCTACACAGAATAAAAACAGTAGTTCTTTCTAATGATGTCTTGGTTGAATTATGTTACGGACTATTTAAATAACAAGCATTCATGGCATGACAGCAGCACGAGCATTTTAATTTCAGGGTAAAACAAATGGCTGCAGCCGTCTGTATTTACCATGACAGCCAAGCACAGTGTTGTGGTTCTTTGTGGCTCTGACTAGATTCTACGTCTGCTCTGAGGTAAATTTGATTATGTCCAACATCTTTAAACAAAATGCATCTGACTTTATTGCAGTGGAGACTTGGGTATATTTCAGAGCTTTTATTTGTTTACAGCGTTAGCATCTTAGCAGCGGAGCTAACTAATGGAGCTACTGTCTACGAGGCCACTTTTTATGGGCATCTTCTCATCCCTCCATAGTCGTGGGAAGTGGTATGATTATATTGTAGCACACATATATGCACATATGTTGGTTTCAGATGCTCCACAGATATATCACTGTATGCTTATTGTATACTTCACGTCTCAGGGGAACAAAGGGACTGAGCCTTCCAGAGGTAACGGGAGGGTGTGAGATCTGGCCTTTTGTTTCAAGGAGATGGCCTTGAGAGATTTCCTGACCACCGGAGACTAGGAGGTGGATGGTGTTAAGGTCGGGGGAAGTTACGTTGTGACTGGGATTAAGTACCATGTGACTGTATGTTTGATTGAGTACCATGTGATTGTATGTTTGATGTCCTGGTATAAAAGGACAGATGTGAGAAGATTCATCCTCTTTTTCTGCTTTTGAATGTTGGAGAATGTTATTGTGAATAAAGCTGAACCTGAGGAATACACTCAGTCTCGTCCTTCACAACTCTCCACACTGGTGACCTTACGACGAAGCATGAGCAGAAGTAATTCTCCTGAGCCGGACTCGTCAGAAGCCAGCCGGACGAATGCCGCCACGTTCCAGCTGCCGGACTTCTGGCAGAACAGTCCGCGCTCCTGGTTTAGCGCGGTCGAGGCGCAGTTCAACCTCCGGAGAATTTTGAGAGACTCCAATGATGACAGCTTTATCTTCACCCACCTTTTCCTCAGGACCCTACTGTCAGCGGTGAGAGTGACCCTGGCCGGTTCACCGCTGTTGGCCCGACGAGACTACCACGAGCTGAGCCAGGAGGCGCAGCGACTCGTCGACGCCCACAAACGGAGCGCAGCTTCAGCCGCAGCAGCAGAGCTAGGCGCGACGTCCGGAGACGGCATGGGGCCAGAGGCTGCAGCACCAGACTCACCGACGACGGCAGCAGCAAGGGCCAGGCGACACGGAGCGGACGACGTCCTTTGCTTCTACCATCGCCGTTTCGCAGAGAGGGCACGCAAGTGCATCCCACCGTGCCACTTCAAGTGCTCGGGAAACGCCAAGGCCGGGGGTCGGTAGCAGCCGCGGCCCTCGGAGAAGAGAACAAGCTGCTCTACCTGAAGGATGCACGCTCGGGGAGGCAATTCCTCGTGGACACAGGCTCCCAGCTGAGCTTCATCACGCCTTCCTACGCGGACCGGCTGGCGCCTTCCAGTGGTCCCCGGGTGACAGCAGCGAACGGCTCAGCGATTAAGACCTTCGGTGAGAGGACTCTGCTTCTGTCTTGGCAGTGCCGTACATTCGAGTGGACTTTTGTTGTAGCGGCAGTCAATTTCAACATGTTAGGGGCTGATTTTTTGTGCTCACATGGTTTATTGGTTGATCTTGCTAACAGACGCCTGGTTAATGCACTCTCCTTTTATTCTATTCCCTGCACAGCTCGAGTGGCCCCGCCAACTGCACAAGCTAACGTCACAGCTGCAGGTGGTAAGTTCCACACACTCCTCACTCAGTTCCCAGCACTCACGGTCCCAACGTTTTCGGCGACAGTGGCTAAACATGGGGTGGAACATTTTATTACTATCACCGGCCCACCCGTTTTTGCAAAAGCTCGGCGCTTGGACTCAGCTAAACTGACCATAGCGCGCGAGGAGTTCGCCAACCTGGAAAGACTGGGCATCATCAGGAGGTCGAAGAGCCCCTGGGCTTCGCCGCTCCATATGGTCCCAAAGGCTGATGGCTCGTGGCGACCTTGCGGTGATTTCCGCAGGTTGAATAACACTACAGCGCACGACCGCTATCCGATCCCGCACATCCAAGATTTTTCGGTGCATTTGGCGGGGGCGCACATTTTTTCTAAAATAGATTTGGTACGCGGTTACCACCAGGTTCCAGTGCGCGCTGAGGACATACCCAAAACAGCGGTAATAACTCCTTTCGGGCTTTTTGAGTTTTTGCGCATGCCATTTGGGCTTAAAGGTGCAGCGCAGACGTTCCAACGCATGATGGACGTGGTTCTGCGCGACCTCCCCTTCGTGTTCGTCTACTTGGACGACATATTGGTAGCCAGCGCGTCCGAAGATGAACACGAAAACCACCTCACAGCAGTTTTCCGGAGGTTGGCAGAGCACGGGCTAATAATCAACCCAGCGAAGTGTCAGTTCGGGGTGGCGCAGATTGATTTTTGGGGCATCGCGTCTCTCCAGAAGGAGTGGTTCCTCTGCCCGACAAAGTGCGCGCAATAACAAATTTTCCCCAACCACAAACGGTCAAAGCGTTACAGGAGTTTTTGGGAATGGTGAATTTTTATAACCGTTTCCTCCCTCACGCAGCGCAGCTCATGCAACCATTGTATGCTGGACTAAAAAAACAAAAACCCACAAACAAAATCGAATGGTCTCCGGAGCGGGAGCGCGCATTCACTGAAGTCAAAATAGCCCTGGCAAACGCTGCTTTGTTGGCACATCCAGACCCAATGGCCCGCATAGCGCTCACTACTGACGCGTCAGACGTGGCCATAGGAGCGGTTGTGGAACAGTATGTAGCAGGAGCTTGGCAACCGCTCGCCTTTTTCAGCAGGTACTTGCGCGATAGTGAACGAAAATACAGCGCATTCGACAGGGAGTTGTTAGCTCTCCACTTGGCCATTCGCCATTTCCAGTTTTGGCTGGAGGGACGCAGTTTCACCACGTTCGTGGATCACAAGCCGCTGACTTTCGCGATGGTCAAGATTACAGAACCGTGGTCGGGCCAGCAGCAGAGACAGCTGGCCGCCATCTCAGAGTTTACTACCGATATCCAGCATGTAGCGGGTAAACTTAATGTAGTGGCAGACTGCCTCTCGCGTGCCATGGCGGCTCCAGCCCGCGCAGAGGTAGATTTTGCGGCCATGGCCGCAGATCAGGTTAGCGACGCGGAAGTGCACGCGGCCCCAGTCCGCGTAGGGATAGATTATGCAGCCATGGCCGCGGCTCAAGTTGCTGACGCGGACATGTGCGCGCTCCAGTCTGGACCAACAGGGTTAAGGCTGGAGAACAGGGTGCTACAAGATGGTATGCCCCCCCTAATCTGCGATGTCTCCACGGGACGACCGCGCCCGGTGGTGCCGACCACGTGGCGCCGCCACGTTTTTGACTCGATTCATTCTCTGGCGCACCCGGGGGTGTGCGCGTCGGTCAAAATGGTAGGAGAGAAATTTGTATGGCCGTGCCTGCGCAAGCAAGTCAAGGAGTGGGCAACAGCCTGCGTGGCTTGTCAGCGAGCCAAAATACACAAACACACTAGAGCTCCCTTGGAGCCTTTTCACATCCCGGCTAAGCGATTCGATCACGTGCATGTCGACCTCGTAGGCCCCCTCCCACCATCACAGGGGTGCACACACCTTTTGACAATGGTGGACCGCACCATGCGTTGGCCGGAAGTGGTCCCACTGGCATCAACCACAGCCGAGGAGGTGGCGCGCGCGTTTCTAACGGCATGGGTAGCGCGTTTCGGAGTTCCATCGGACATTACGTCTGACAGAGGTCCTCAATTTGTTTCAGAGCTCTGGTCAGCGATGGCCCGCAGCCTGGGGATAACGATCCACCGCACTACCGCATACAACCCGCAGGCTAATGGTTTATGCGAACATTTCAATAGGTCATTGAAAGCAGCCCTCAGAGCGTCGCTTACGGATGCAAATTGGGTGGACAGGTTACCATGGGTTTTATTGGGCTTGCGTTCTGCACCTAAAGAGGATTTAAAAGCCTCCCCAGCTGAGTTGGTTTTTGCACAGCCACTCCGGCTGCCCGGGGAGTTTCTCCCGGATAATCCTGCACCAGAGTGCCCCCCCCCCCCCCGCTCAGCAGTTGCAGAGTGACACGGGAGCGAGCACGCTTCCTGGCCCAGTTCATCACAGCTTCCCGCGCGTTTTTGTGCCTAAAGCTTTAAAAAATGCGGAGTTTGTTTTTGTCAGACATGATGCACACCGCCCACCCTTACGCCCACCTTATGACAGACCATACAGAGTGCTGGAAACAGGGGACAAGCATTTTTTGCTAGATTTGGGGGGCAGGAAAGAAATGATTTGTATAAATAGGCTCAAACCCGCTTTTGTGCTGGCTGACGAAGTGGTGCAGTTGGCGAGGGCTCCTCGGCGCGGCAGACCCCCTAGAGAGCATTCCCCAGAACACCCACAGAGATTGACTAACAGTTCTAATCCTCAAACAGCAGCTCCACAGCGGGAAGACGCCATGGTGGTGGTAAAGCCCGCTTACAGCAGATATGGAAGGCGACTGAGGCCCAAGCAACATTTGGACTGATGTGTAATAATGTGACCATGACTTGCAAACTGTATTACATTTGTTCCATCTTAGACGTTTTGGGGAGGGGGGGGTCATGTGGCACACATATATGCACATATGTTGGTTTCAGATGCTCCACAGATATATCACTGTATGCTTATTGTATACTTCACGTCTCAGGGGAACAAAGGGACTGAGCCTTCTAGAGGTAATGGGAGGGTGTGAGATCTGGCCTTTTGTTTCAAGGAGATGGCCTTGAGAGATTTCCTGACCACCGGAGACTAGGAGACTAGGAGGTGGATGGTGTTAAGATCGGGGGAAGTTACATTGTGACTGGGATTAAGTACCATGTGATTGTATGTTTGATTAAGCACCATGTGATTGTATGTTTGATGTCCTGGTATAAAAGGACAGATGTGAGAAGATTCATCCTCTTTTTCTGCTTTTGAATGTTGGAGAATGTTATTGTGAATAAAGCTGAACCTGAGGAATACACTCAGTCTCGTCCTTCACAACTCTCCACAATATTACTGTTTCTGAGGTGCAAAAGGCCATGTTCCTGGATTTTTGATGCCAAAGTCATTGTTTTTTAACAAGGAAAAGTGTTCCGTTTCAGTGACAATCACACATTCCAAACTAGTATCGGAATTTGCGCCTATAATTCACGCAAGGCATCATGGGAGCTAGGAATAAGGTTAATAATGTCATTATAAAAATAACTGTAGACTACAGTACCCATCATACCGCTTGGTTGCGTGATGACCTCATTGCTCATCAACCAGTCACACGTGTTAGAAGGCGCCGTTCGTTGCCGTGCCGAGTAGCAACAACCGGGTAATGTGGAGCGGAGTCTCCGGCCCAAAACACTTGCATTCATAAAATAATTATTGTACCGCTTCACAGCGTCAGAATGCCGCCGAAAAAACCCGCCCCGGCCACAGGGAACAAAAAAACTCAAGAGAAGAAGAAAGAAAAGATTATTGAGGTAAGAACGAATTGATACGAGCTAGCATTTTCGGCGTTTAGCGTTAGCTCACCGGCTAATGCTAACCCAAGGTAGCTTCAGTTGTGACCGGTTAACAGCAGTTATTTTAGCCTTTTGTTGGGTGTCAGTGGTTTCCTGTTATTCACTCCTCATTTTGACCAACTATACCTACATTTTAAAGAAGATACTTTCGATTGTAATTAGATTTAAAGCTAGTCAGGTGTCGTGAGGCGACCGAGGTGTTGGCAGGGCCGCGCCGCCGCCGAAAGTGTCCCAAAACTCGTAAAATGTTTCTATTCATCATCAGGATTAAAGGAATAACATCATAAACCTGAAAACCTAGCCCGTGTTGAGTTTAATGTCGTTATCTTGAATATTGCTATACATAGTAGGCGTTGCGACGGACCTGTTTGTGATGATGGGCCTTATCATAAAACCGATTTGAGCCTGTTGTGATGACTTCTCAGGGCTGTTTGCTCATAACCTCCACTGTCAGTTTTGTCTCATCCAAACAATCCCATTAATAACAAGACTCCATACCAAATTATGAAAAACAGGCCCATGTAGAATGGAAAAAGTAACTTGCAGAACTTTTATGAAATAGCGGATTTTTATTCTATAGTTTCAGATGATGTGATTTTTAGTTTTGCACAACTCTTACACCAGTATTATGTCTGTTATATGTTGTATGTTGCTGTACACAAATGCATCCGACCAATATCTAATCCGTTATCATTATATTGTAGAAACTGGCCCCCTACTAGAAGCTTTAAATGGCTTCCTTGGAGTGACCCTTTCATACTCCAAATCAATGTGTAAAAAAAAAAAAAAAAAAAGCCTATTGTATACTGCAAATCATGCTGTTGATAATGTGTGATGTGTGTGTGTGAATAAACTAAACTCAAGTATCCCATAAAATTATGCTCAACCCATTTTGCCTGAAACACACCATAATAAATTGAATATATTTACTTAACACTAATAAATGCCCTTTTTTGGAATTGAGGCCTATTGTCTATAAAATATCCTCCCTTCCCTTTGTTTGATAAGGCTGTACCCAGTTATTCTTCACTTCATTTTTTTATTCCAGACTAATGGGTTATATCAAAAAACACATTAAAGTATAACAATAACAAAATGCAGAATAATTTAAAATAAATACAAGGTTTTTTTTTTAAGTTCTCAAATCCCCAGGAAGCCACTAGTTATGACCAAAAGAGCCAGGGGTCTGATCTTGAGTCTAGCTTGGCATCAGACAGTTCAAGAGTTTGAGAGAAAAATGGTAAATGGCATTCACTTATATCGCGCTTTTATTCTCATCTCTAGATGACCAAAGCGCTTTACAGATCCTGCTGTCCACACATTCACACACTGATGGTGGCATAGCTGCCATACGTGGTGCTGTCCTGACCCACCAGGAGCAACTGGGGGTTCAGTGTCTTGCTCAAGGACACTTCGACATGCAGACTGCAGACAGAGCGGGAATCGAACCCCTGACCCTCCGATCAGTAGTTGGCCACACTACACCTGTGCCACAGCCGACACCAAGTGGCTTCTTGCTCAAGTCTGAGAAGTGCAGACTTGCTCAAAAAAGGAAATCAGATAACTGCTTTGGATTGTTCCTAGTGTATCTGCAGCCCCAAAACTGGGGGAATGGTCAATATATAGACCACTGCACTCTGGAAGAATTTACATAGGGCTGCAACTGGGGTGGTGCAGTGGCACAGTGGTTAGCACTGCAGCAGCACAACAACTCACCCTTGGCCATGGGATCCCTGGTTCGATACCAGCCCCTGACCAACAGTGATCTGTGTGGAGTTTGCATGTTCTCCCCGTATTTGCATGGGTTTACTCTGGGATTTCTCCGGTTTCCTCCCACATGCCAAAAACATGCAGGTTAGGTTAATTGGAGACTCTTAAGTGGCCCTAGGTGTGAATGTGTGTGAATGGTTAAGGGATAGCGCCGTACCGTGGCTGCTTCATCCATCCAGGTGGATGCCCTCAGTTTCCCCTCTGGGGATCAATAAAGTATACAAAATTAAAAAAAAAAACCCTAATGATTATTGTTATTTCCAATTAATTTGACAGTATTTTTTGTGATGAGTCAACTAATCATTTGGTTCACTAAATATCTGGGAAATTTGCAATTTTTTTTTTTTTTTTTTTTTTCTTTCTTGTAAATATGTCTCTCTTCCTCCAGTTTCCTAAATTTGCCACTTTCCTCCCTTGTAAACTTGCGACTCTTTTGGTCTATAAAATATTTTAAAAAAGCACACAGTCAACAATGTCCATCGATATATCTCAGAGCTCTAGGTGACCTCGTCAAAGGTTTATCAGACAAGTGGTACAAACCCAAAAGTTATTCAACCTATAATGCAGAAGCCAGAAAAGTTCCAAATTTTCATGTTTGAGAACCAGAAAGTCTTATTTTTACTGGACCAAAAAGAAGTAGCCAACTTTATTGTCATTCAGTCCATACAGCCAATCATGTACAGTAGAGTGAAATTACGTTTCTCCTATCTACAATGTTATTGTAGATAACATTGTAGATATTGTAGATGTTGTAAAGGCTTATCTTATCTTATCTTATCTTATTCACCTCTAGAATCAGAGGGGCCGCTGTCATGCAAGGCATACCACAAACAACAACACAAGAAGGAGGTCACACAAAACTCTCCATTCAACGTGTGTTTGGCTTTTGCATGCAAGTTGACCTTGAAACCATGGACCTTTGAGTACATTCTTTTGTTTACATCTTCTAGCTCCAGAAAGATCTTTTGAAAAACCTCAAAGGTGTATTTCACTTTCTTAGAGTACCTTAGTCCCAAGGCATACATAAAGCCCATCAGGTAGACACCTTACTGAGCCAGAAGCTCAGTAAAACTGAAAATTGCAATGACTAACGGGTGCTTTCACACCTAACCCATTTGGTCTGGACTCCTGGACTTTTCAGTTTGAATCAGACCAAAATTTTTGGTGTGAAACCTCACCTGAACCACAGTCCAGACCAAAGAGTTAAAATATGGTCTGCCAAAAAGAGGTGATCTCAGTCTGGATCAGACTGAACCTTGGTCCAATTTAGTTAGAGTGTGAAAGCAATTTACAGAAAGGTTCAGACTGTCGAACCAAACACAGGAACCTGAAGGCAGGCGATAAGAGGGAAAATGAGCCATGGTAGCACTCGGAGAGAGGTGATATAACTGTTAGAAAATAAATAAAATGCAGAAACTTACCAGATACTTTCGGAGAGGATTCAACAGTGTTTTTTAAAAACAAAATTGATGAGCAGTGCCCCCTGAAAATCATCACAACTGATGAGAAGGACAAGTATCTTCTTACAGTGGCGTAAAAAAGTATTTAGTCAGCCACCAATTGTGCAAGTTCTCCCACTTAAAAGATGAGAGAGGTCTCCGATTTTCATCATAGGTATACCTCAACTATGAGAGACAAAATGAGAAAAAAAAAATCCAGAAAATCACATTGTCTGATTTTTAAAGAATTTATTTGCAAATTATGGTGGAAAATAAGTATTTGGTCAATAACAAAAGTTCATCTCAGTACTTAGTTATATACCCTTTGTTGGCAATGACAGAGGTTAAACGTTTTCTGTAAGTCTTCACAAGGTTTTCACACACTGTTGCTGGTATTTTGGCCCATTCCTCCATGCAAATCTCCTCTAGAGCAGTGATGTTTTGGGGCTGTCGCTGGGCAACACGGACTTGCGTGGAGCCCCAGATCGAGGGAGATTATCAGTGGTCTTGTATGTCTTCCATTTTCTAATAATTGCTCCCACAGTTGGGCTGCACGGTGGCGCAGTGGTTAGCACTGCGGCAGCACAGTTTACCCTTGGCCGGGGGATTGTGGGGATCGTGGGATCGTGGGTTCGATCCCAGCCCCCGACCAACAGTGATCTGTGTGGAGTTTGCATGTTCTCCCCGTGTTGCGTGGGTTTACTCCGGGATTTCTCCGGTTTCCTCCCACATGCCAAAAACATGCATGTTAGGTTAATTGGCTGTTCTAAATTGTCCCTAGATATTTGTTTCCTATAGGCCCTTAGAATAGAGGGTTAGTATTAATGAAAGCGCTTTGAGTGGTCTTTGTGACTAGAAAAGTGCTATATAAGTGCAGGTTAGTTAGTTAGTTAGTTGATTTCTTCACACCAAGCTGCTTACCTATTGCAGATTCAGTCTTCCCAACCTGGTGCAGGTCTACAATTTTGTTTCTGGTGTCCTTTGACAGCTCTTTGGTCTTGGCCATAGTGGAGTTTAGAGTCTGACTGTTTGAGGTTGTGGACAGGTGTGTTTTATACTGATAACGAGTTCAAACAGGTGCCATTAATACAGGTAACGAGTGGAGGACAGAGGAGCCTCTTAAAGAAGAAGTTACAGGTCTGTGAGAGCCAGAAATCCTGCTTGTTTGTAGGTGACCAAATACTTATTTTCCACCATAATTTGCAAATAAATTCTTTAAAAATCAGACAATGTGATTTTCTGGATTTTTTTTTTTTCTCATTTTGTCTCTCATAGTTGAGGTATACCTATGATGAAAATTGGAGACCTCTCTCATCTTTTAAGGGGGAGAATTGGGGCGGCGCGGTGGCGGAATGGTTAGCACTGCGGCAGCACAGCAACTCACCCTTGGCCGGGGGAACCCAGCCCCCGATCAACAGTGATCTGTGTGGAGTTTGCATGTCCTCCCCGTGTCTGCGTGGGTTTACTCTGGGATTTCTCCGGTTTCCTCCCACATGCCAAAAACATGCAAGTTAGGTTAATTGGCATCAAAACTGGGGATTCTAAATTGTCCTTAGGTATGACTGTGAGAGTGAATGGTTGTCTGTCTCTCTGTGTTGGCCCTGCAATGGACTGGCGATCTGTCCAGGGTGTACCCTGCCTCTCACCCAAAGATGCTGGGATAGGCTCCAGCCCCCCCCGCGACCCGAACAGGATTAAGCGGAAGAAGATGAATGAATGAATGAATGAACTTGCACAATTGGTGGCTGACTAAATACTTTTTTACCCCCCTGTAAATAAGGACCTGGATAATATTGTAGCCTCACTAATCTAATTCACCAACTAATAATAATGATGTCTTCCCCAAATTTAACTTAAGTGTGGTTACCGATGGGGTGGACAGTATGGCCTAGAAATGATATTGCGGTATTTCTGTGAATTTTCATAACGATATTTTTTGTGATATTACAGAATATAATTTTTTTTCTTTTAAATTTATGCAAAAAGGACAGTTTCATGGGCCAGCATTATTTGTCTTCTGCATATTCAGGAATAACAAAACAAAAACTATTTATTTCTCCATTTTATAAATGGCAGCTAAGATTTAGTTTAAAAAAATTTTAGTTCTGTATCAAATATTACAAGAATACAAACCGTTACATCTTAACCGCACACAGGTCGGGTTTTATGCTGAATCACTTTACCTGCATTACTCCCGTTGCATGGACCCGTCCTTCAGCTTTTGGCTCTCTGAACGGATTTTTTTTCCTTTCTTTTTGGGTGGTTGAATAAAATGAATGAATGAATGAATTTATTTATTTCGGATAATACAGTACAGGTTAAAGAAACTGTATAATATAACAACAAGGTCAAATTAGACAAAGACTCCTTCTACTAAACAATTCCACGTGAGTTATCCGAAATGGGTGATGGCTGAAGCCGCAGCTTATATTGCCCACCCATATTCCATTCAAGAATTCAAAGAAAAAAGAGTAAACAAGACAAGAGTGATTACAATTTAGAACAAAGCTAAGACAAAGTGTGACTGAGAGAAAAAAAAGAAAAAAGAAAACTAAGCTAAGCTAAGTTAAGCAGTTACTATTCAAGACAAATCTAAGACAGAATGTCACAGAGAGGAAAAAAAAAAAAAAACTAAGCTACAACACAGGCTGGATATGTCAATCCTTATGTGAGTTTACATGTCGTCTTGTAAATATGTTTGGAGTATTTCTTCCTTTAGTTTTTGTTTAAATTGTCCAAGCGTTGTACATGATTTTAATTCAGGTCCATAATCGTTCCATAATCTGACTCCTTGCACTGAAATACAGTGTTGCTTGGTGGTTGTTCTCACTGTAGGCTTTTGAAATATACATGTTCCTCTGAAGTGATATCGTTTCTCCCTTGTTTGGAACAACTTTTGGATATTTGCGGGCAGTGATAAATTCTTCACTTTGAACATTATTATTGCGGTTTTAAAGTCAACCAGATCTTTCAACTTGAGAGTTTTTTGTTTAAGAAAAAGTGGGTTTGTTGGTTCCCTGTAAGCTGCTTTGTTTATTATTCTAATAGCTCTCTTTTGAAGCATAAAGAGTGGATATATGTTTGTTTTATATGTATTTCCCCATACTTCATTACAATATGTCATGTATGGGAGTATTAATGAATGATACAAGGTGTATAGTGTGGGTTGATTCAGCAAATATTTCACTCTGTGTAATATTGCAATTGATTTGGAGACTTTACCTTTAATATAATTAATATGTGACTTCCAGCACAGTTTGTTATCAATTATTACTCCAAGGAATTTGGTTTCAGATACCCTTTCAATCTCTACACCATTTACACTGAGTTTGGGTACTGGATTGTTGTGATGGTTGTTAAAGACTGTAAATTTTGTCTTACTTAAATTGAGCGTTAATTTGTTTGAATCAAACCACAGTTTAAGCTTTCCTAATTCCTTCCCGAGTGTATCCAGAAGTTGTTCCAAATTGTTTCCACTGCATAGCAGATTAGTGTCATCGGCAAACAATATTAAGTCCATTTTTTCTGAGACTTTACATATATCGTTTATATACATATTGAATAATAATGGTCCCAAAACTGAACCCTGTGGGACTCCACAGGTGACCTTCAGCAACTCTGAGTTTTTGTTGCTAACACATACATACTGATATCTATTCTTTAAGTAACTACTTAACCAGGACAGTGCTACACCTCTAATACCAGAATTTTGTAGTTTCTTTAATAATAAATTATGATCTACTGTATCAAATGCTTTTTTAAGATCTAGGAATACTCCAACTGAATACTCTTTATTTTCAATGGCTGTTGATATTTTTTCTGTAAATTCCATTAGGGCATATGCAGTTGTCCTTTTGTGTCTGAACCCATATTGCTGCTCACATAATAAATCATTCTTCAGTATGAAGTTGTCAATTCTCTCATAGAATATTTTTTCAAGTATCTTGGAAAATTGTGGTAATAGTGAAATTGGTCTATAGTTTGAGAGTTTGAAATTTACATGAAGTGGCCAGAATGAAAGTAAAAATCTACAGCACCTTTGAGCTGCACATTGTTCAATGTTAATATCGCTACAGCGGTGTTCTGGACATGTGGAAAAAATGCAGGCAGATTATCCACACTGCTGTACTGTTTTTTTGTTGTTGTTTTTTTTAGGGGGGTTTGTTTTGTTTTTAAACATGACAGCGGTCTGAAACAGAAAATGAAACTTGAATATTTCCACTCGACTGGAGACGGTCTGATTTTGGAGCGGCAGCATCCTGCCATGTTTGCTTTAACGTTTCTATGTGGTGTGACGTCACGCAGCAGATCCCAAATATCACAATATTCATTTTTACATCGGTATCAACATTTATATCGGTTACCGATGTGTCCAGAACCGTAGAAAACACCTTGGATAGTGAATAGCATGTTTGTCAACTACTGGTCTGTGCTAACAACACAGACATCATCAGTGTTTCCTCTGGCTTAAAGACCTTGGTGCGGTGGCAACATATTTTTCCAGCGGGGAGCGCAGAAAACACATGACAGGATTGTAACCGGAAATGTTAATTTTACACTATTTCTTTTTATTTTTTTAAATTTTACACAGTAATATTGCATAATGGAACTTACCATTTGAAGTATTGTACTACCAAGGCTTGAATGTTGGAATATTGGGCCAGTTGGGGTCCTACCCAGATGTCCTGTGTTTGGACTTTTTACTGGTGTCATCCTTCTCTCCTCCCTCTGCTCGCACCTCTCCTGGACCCTCTGCCTGAACACTTTCCTCTCCTTGGCTCCTCTCTTCTGTCTCATCTTTCCCTCTCTGAGCTCTGTCTAATTCAGGTTCTCCCTCTGTCTATGGTGGTATACAAACAGGCTAGAAAATGCCAAGTGTCACGTTTTGTCCTGTAGGATTTTTTTTTATGGTTTACATAAATAACCAAAATGTGTATTTTTATTCTAGTGGTTTTTTTTCTATTGACAAAGTAGGAAAGGGAAGGGGAAAAACATTCATAATAGTAATTTACTCATGCATACTTAAATTATATGATCAGAGGTGGGTATAGTAGCCAGAAATACTACCCACGTAAAAGCAGTGCTTTGAAATTAATTATTAAAAGTAGACAACCAAAAATTTCTGAGTTAAGGGTACAAAGGGCACCAACTTAAAAACTTGAGTGATGACTTCAGTTTTTCTCCAAAATTTATAACAATTTTCTTATAGTTTTCCACTTTTCCCTGTAAATTTATCTAAATTCCCAACCATTTTCCTCAAATGTGTAATTTTCTCTTGTAAAATTATGACTTTTCTCATACATTTGAGACTTATAAATTTGTGGATTATTTTATGGCTGATGTTTCTTTTTTAATCCAATCCAACTTTATAAAGCTCTTTAAAAGCGACAGTTGACACAAAGTGCTGTACATCAACAATAAATAAAATATAAAAACGATAAAATACAGCTATAGTACAAAACAGCACAAACAAAACAATAGTCCTACAATAGAGACAGTAAGAACAAATAAAATCAAATCTCAAACTGGGTCAAAAGCCAGAGAATAAAAATGGGTTTTAAGAGGAGTTTTAAAACTAGACAGTGGAGAGGCCTGGCTGATGGACAAAGGCAGATTATTATAAAATTACTGGGTTTTTTTGTTTTTTTTTATAAATTTGAAACAGAATGTGGCGATTTTTTTTTTTTTTTACTTTTTTCCCTCATACAATTTAAACTTTTGACCATAATTTTGTGGAAACAGAACAATAACTCTGAATTCAAAGAAAAATAATTATTAAAATTATATTTAAAGAAGTAAATCAACTTAAATGACCAAATATGCAGTTATTTCTGTTATAATTTTTCTATGTATTTATAGTTTTTTAGAAATCTCCTCACCAGCCAGACAGCAGGAAAAACCTCCCTTAGTTTGAAATCCAAATCTTGGCACGTTTAGTTTCTCTGAAGGCTGCTGACGGATTAAAGTCATTGACTTAGTGAATTTCTGTCATCTTAACTTGCCAGGTACATAATAATGAACCTAAATTATTAGTTAATATTGTAGTAGCTGGTGAAGTAAATCCTCAGCGATTCATCAGTCACTCTTGCCTTTCCCTGCAGTGAAGCCTAACCAGACCTGTTAGCTAAGTGACTCCTCATTGTTGTTCCGGTTACCAGCGGGTTAACACCACCATAAATGCCTGCACTGCTTATCTCTTGTACTTTTTTCCGCGTTTAAAGTACTTCAGTAAGCTCATGCTTCTCTTGGACAGCAACGCTAGAGAGACACACTCTGCCTGCAGAAACGGTCACACGGGCGCCGGGTGGGCGGGGCGCTTCCACACGGATGACAATCACGTGTGTTGTTCGTGTGCACGCTTGCGGAGCGTTTCTTTCATATTTAATTTTTCTTAAATTAATATATTATAGGCACAACGGCATACTTCCTTAGGGAGGCGGGCTGCCACACAGAAATGTTACCAGAGGAAACCCTGCGTCATCATGGCAACCAGATGGAGGCGCGTCACGTAAAGTCCTTTAGTTTGCTTGGTGAAGGAGCAGTACGAAATCAACCTAATCTGTACAATGTAATAAAAAACATTAATTCTTGGTCTGGGTCTTGGTGTGGACTTTAAGGTGTGAAAGTGCCCCAAGTGTCTGGATATCCTTGTTTGTGTTAGAATTTTTCCTAGAAAAGTGTGCATAGGCAAGTAGTCCATGATCAAATCTGTTGTTGATTAGTTTTGCATCGATCCACTAATGGACTAATTTTCTAGTTGTTGCAAAATCAGAAAAGCACCAGTAGGAAGCTGCACTTGTTACTGAGATGATTGTTTCTAAAGTTAATTATAAAACTGTCAGTTGTCTGACTTTTCTGTCCTGCAGGACAAGACATTTGGCTTAAAGAATAAAAAAGGGGCCAAACAGCAGAAGTACATCAAGAATGTCACTCAGCAGGTCAAATATGGACAGCAGAGTGCCAGACAGGTTGGTTCCTGTAATCACTTCTCCCTAATCTTTTATATTCATGAGGATCGAGTAACTTTCATAAATATTTGTTTTTGTTCAGATCGCCCAGGCTGAGGCAGAGAAGAACAGTAAGAAAGCTGACAAGAAGAAGGAGCTGGATGAGCTCAATGAGCTCTTTAAGCCTGTAGTAGCTGCACAAAAAGTCAGCAAAGGTACCCACACACAGTCTGAGACAGACACAGTCATCATTGCTAAAAGTCATTAACCGTGCACCCCCCCCCACACACACACACAGGTGTCGATCCAAAGTCGGTGCTGTGTGCGTTCTACAAGCAGGGTCAGTGCACCAAAGGAGACAAGTGCAAGTTCAGCCATGACTTATCCATGGAGAGGAAGTGTGAGAAGAGGAGTGTCTATGTGGATGAAAGAGATGAAGACTTGGAGAAAGGTTGGTGTGGGGGCTGGAACAACAGCAGATTATTTATTTATTACAGGCTGAATATGCAAATACAGCGGATCTGGAAAGTACTCGCAGCACTTCACTTTTCCCACATTTTGTTATGTTACCGCCTTATTCCAAAAGAAATTAAATTCATTTTTTTCCTCAAAATTCTACACACAATACCCCATAATGACAAAGTGAAAAATGTTTTTTTGAAATGTTTGCAAATTTATTAAAAATAAAAAACTAAGAAATCACATGTACATAAGTATTCACAGCCTTTGCTCAATACTTTGTTGATGCACCTTTGGCAGCAATTACAGCCTCAAGTCTTTTTGAATATGATTCCACAAGCTTGGCAAACCTATCTTTGGGCAGTTTGGCCCAGTCCTCTTTGCAGCACCTCTCAAGCTCCATCAGGTTGGATGGTAAGCGTTGGTGCACAGCCATTTTCAGATCTCTCCAGGGATAGTCAATTGGTTTCAAGTCTGGGCTCAGGCTGGGCCACTCAAGGACATTCACAGAGTTGTCCTGAAGCCACTCCTTTGATATCTTGGCTGTGTGTTTAGGGTCGTTGTCCTGCAGAAAGATGAGCAATCGCCCCAGTCTGAGGTCAAGAGCGCTCTGGAGCAGGTTTTCATACAGGATGTCTCTGTACATTGCTGCATTCGTCTTTCCCTCTATCCTGACTAGTCTCCCAGTTCCTGCTGCTGAAAAGCATCCCCACATTATGATGCTGCTCCCAACATTGGCATGGTTATGAACGGTGCCTGGTTTCCTCCAAACATGATGCCTGGCATTCATGCCAAAGAGTTCAATCTTTGTCTCATCAGACCAGAGAATTTTGTTTCTCATGGCCTGAGAGTCCTTCAGGTGCCTTTTAGCAAACTTCAGGTGGGCTGCTATGTGCCTTTTACTAAGGAGTGGCTTCCATCTGGCCACTCAGCCATACAGGCCTGATTGGTGAATTGCTGCAGAGATGGTTGTCCTTCTGGAATGTTCTCTCTCCACAGAGGAACGCTGGAGCTCTGACAGAGTGACCATCGGGTTCTTGGTCACCTCCCTGACTAAGGCCCTTCTTCCCCGATAGTTCAGTTTAGATGGCCGGCCAGCTCTAGGAAGAGTGCCGGTGGTTCCGAACTTCTTCCATTTACAGATGATAGAGGGCATTGTGCTTGTTAGGACCTTCAAAGCAGCAGAAATTTTTCTGTACCCTTCTCCCAGATTTTTGCGTCAAGACAACCCTGTCTCGGAGGTCTACAGACAATTCCTTTGACTTCATGCTTGGTTTGTGCTCTGACATGCACTGTCAACTGTGGGACCTTATATAGACAGGTGTGTGTCTTTCCAAATCATGTCCAATCAACTGAATTTACCACAGGTGGACTCCATTTAAGCTGTAGAAACATCTCAAGGATGATCAGTGGAAACAGGATGCACCAGAGCTCAACTTTGCGTTTCATGGCAAAGGCTGTGAATACTTATGTACATGTAATTTCTTAGTTTTTTTATTTTTAATAAATTTGCAAAAATCTCAAAAAAAAAAACTTTATTCACATTGTCATTATGGGATATTGTGTGTAGAATTTTGAGGAAAAAAGTGAATTTAATCCATTTTGGAATAAGGCTGTAACATAACAAATTGTGAAAAAACTGAAGCGCTGTGAAGACTTTCCGGATGCACTGTATATTTGAAATATGACAATCAACAAATATCCAGGTAATAGAATATTTGTATACAGCTCTGTAGAATTACCTCAGCTTCTCTAAGTAGCACATGAAAGATGTAAATGTCATAAATGTTTTTGTTTCCACATTTTTTTTGCTTTGCTAGATACGATGGAGAACTGGGACGAGAAGAAGCTGGAGGAAGTGGTCAATAAGAAACACGGAGAGGCCGAGAAGAAGAAGGCCAAAACACAAATTGTGAGTTGTTTTTTTTTTTTAACAGGATTTATGCAGGAATTACTGTCAACTGACTGTAATAACCATATACAAGTCCACGAACTCAAGTAACATTTTCTCAAAATTGTACTTCATTTCACAGTTTTATTGCAGGATACTTTGTATTCTTAGTTGAGTATTTTCCTCACACTGACACATAGGGCTGTCGCGATAACCGCAATTATGTAGTACCATGCTATGGACAAGCCTACCACGGAGGATAATGAACAGCCGCAGGGTTCACTTTTTTTGTGTGCGGGGCTATATCTCATTGTTCACTTATGTGGCCCTATTGATTATTAAATAAATTGTTAAATGTTGTGTATTTTTATTGTCAACAGCATGTTTGGGGGGTGCTGCCATCGCCAGCACTGTGTGGGGCACTCTCTCCAGACGGACTCCAGCAGGCAGTTAGCAGCAGAAGTGTTTGGACAAATTGCTAAATACAGCCGTGACAGTGAGCACTGAAAGTGCACAAAGCGTGTCATTTCCTTCTTAGTGGAGTATTTATGCATAGTGCATTGCTTGTTTGAACGTGATTCTTTTTTTTTTGGACAGCGACAAAAATCCAAAAATCACGGAGACGAGAGCCACGCAGGGTCCTGTACGGAGGCTGTCCTGTTTAAATAAGCTGAATGTTACTGCGGTTTCCAACCAGTCCACACACCCTGTAGTTGAAATATGGAGTTACCGCCACTGCTTTATGAAAATGATCAAGTTTTGTTTTTTTTCTAACAGAATTAGCAGTTTATGCCTAGAAAGACCGGAGCTCTGCACAATTGTCACACACGCACATAAAGTTGCAAGCGGAACTGCAGCGAGTTTCTCACAACTCCCATCGTTTGCCAAATGTTATGAACTCTATTTAAAAGACCACAGGGTCCTAAAAACATTTGCAATAATACCGCATTTGCGGTATTGAGCTATCCACTGTCACCACAGGGGAAATTCCTCCACCGTGACAGCCCTACTGATACTTTTTAGAGAAAAGTCTTACAAAAGGTTACAGGATACCGTCTGTCTGACCACTGACTCCTCTCCTCATTTCCCTACAGGTGTGTAAGTACTTCCTAGAGGCCATCGAAAACAACAAATACGGCTGGTTCTGGGTATGTCCGGCAGGGGGCGACAGTTGCATGTACCGCCACGCCCTGCCACCAGGCTTTGTGCTAAAGAAGGACAAAAAGAAGGAGGAGAAAGAGGAGGAGATCTCGCTGGAGGAGCTGATAGAGAATGAGGTACATCTGATTTTTAAGCTAAGGAACTGCACCCATCATTTGGTGTAGTGACGGCAAATGATTGTTGGTGAAATGGAGATGAGTAGAAAGAATCCCATTGGTCCAGCTGCTGAGATCACCAAGGCTACACTTAATTGGTTGCTGCAACCAGCCGTGGGTGGTAAACTTTCTGATCTCTTTAAAACAAACCAGATACGGTCTGGACGCCATGGCGACTGCAGCTTAACACTGAAGCTCTCAGACCCAATCCAGGATAACACCTTGAAAATCAAACTTAACGGATTTTTGGAGGAGTGAAAATCAAAAGACAAAATCATCATGTCTAAAGGAAAACAGAAGAAACTGAAATTCTCCAGGCCAGGACACGTATCGGCCGGAGAATCTGAACTGGAAGATCTCCGTTCAGAAGACGAGGAACTGGTGATAGCTAACAAAAGGGTTAGCCTGAAATCACTATTTGAGGAGCTACGACGATTTCGCCGAGATGTTACGGCCGAATTTCGGGAATTCAGAGAAGAATTGAAAAGGACAAACAGCAGAGTGGACCAGGCCGAGAACTGAATCTTGGAAACAGAGGATCGAATAAAAGTGCTCAAAGATTCTGTGCTAGACCTACGCAAAAGACAAGCAGCTATAGAGGCTAAGCTAACCGACCAAGAAGGAAAACAAAGAAGAGACAACATAAGAATTCATGGTCTGATAGAAGGAACCAAAAATGGTTTTAACTCAATGGCAGAATGCGTGGAATCCTTACTAAGAGAGAAATTGGATATTCCACAAACCACCGACTTGAAGATAGAAAAGGCACATCGTTCATTAGCCGCTAGGCCGGCGGCGGAAGCGCCTCCACGTTCGGTGTTGGTAAGATTTTCCAATTTCAAAATAAAACAAGAGGTTGTAAGACTGGCCTGGCAGAAAAAAGGATTTATGCACCAGGAGAGAAAAGTCTACGTGGAACACGATTACGCCCCGGAGGTCCTTAAAAAGCGCAGGGAATACAATGACGCGAAAAAGGTGTTAAGAGAGAAGAAATTGCGCTTTCAGACACCATTTCCTGCGAAGTTAAGGGTCTTCTACGGCGATGAAACGTGTCTCTATAATTCGGCGGAAGAAGCAACAGCTGACATGGCGAAAAGAGGGCTTCCGGTAACGGTATTTAAACCCGCAGCAGACCCGAGTGAGAAGATCAAAGCGCAAACATGGACAACACAAAGACCCTCAAAATCCACGGACCAGCAGCGGGAAACCCAGCACCAGAGCGTCGCGGATAAACTATCCGTTTTCAGGTTGGAATAGCGACCTTTTTTTTTTTTTTTTTTTTTTTTTTCCTTTTCTCTTGAATCAATCCGCACATCCAACCCCCCTCATACAAGGTAACAAACATTAAAGGAGATGCATATTCAGCATGTGGTAAAACATTTCATGGAACAATCATATTATTTGAAACAAATAAGTCTTTGTAATAAAAAAAAACAAAAAAAAAACTTGTTAAAATAGAAATGTGACAATAATCCACATGTTCTCCTTATACTAACAAATACTGTTTTTGCGTGAATGTTTGATGTGATGGGGGTGGGAGGGTGCACACAATTTCACAGGGTTTAGGCATAAAAGGAAAAAAAAAAAAAAATCATTACAAGTTTGGATTGGGTTCTGAAACTCACGTTAAAAGCATGGGACTACTTTCAGTGGTAAGAGAGGGCCCTCAACACGTAACAGAGTTTGAGGAATTTCCCTCAGAGCCTTCACTCCATCAAGGCTCTTACAGGGTCTTTAAAAAGACCTCAGCTCAGGAAGTTCTTATGACAGCTTTTTGTTTTAAAGTTTTTTACACTATGTTCTTAATGTTTTTCTTGTTTTTAATGTTCTTTCAGTTTCTGAGTAGCACAAAAGAGGGCCACCACACAGTTATACTAAACAAAACAACACAATGGAGAAACAGGGTGTAACCAAAATAATTTCATATAATGTAAAAGGAATCCTGAATCCAGTTAAAAGATCCAAGATTCTAGGCAAAATGAAAAAAGACAAAGCAGGAATAATACTTTTACAAGAAACCCACCTAACAGACGTGGAACACAATAAACTCAGTAGACAAGGGTTTAAAATGATCTCTTCATCTTCATATAAATCAGGGAGGAGGAGGGGAGTAGCGACATTGATATCAACCAAAATTACATTTGAAAAAAAATCAGAACACAAAGATAAAGAAGGGAGATACAGTTTGGTAACTGGGCGGCTAGAGGGAGAAGATATCACCCTGCTGAATGTGTATGCTCCCCCAGGGGCTAACTGGAAATTTTATAAAAATGTATTCGACCTAATGATAACTAAAGCTCAAGGTTTAGTGATATGTGGTGGGGACTTCAATCTTAGATTGAATCCATACTGGGATGCTTCTGGTAATTCCCCACATCAAAGTAACACCCAAAACAGGAAGACTCGGATGCTACTAAAAGAATTGGGAATCTGTGACGTGTGGAGGGAACTCAACCCCAGTGTAAAAGACTATACATTTTACTCAACTCCACATTCATCTTACTCAAGGATTGACTATTTTTTTATGTTTAATAGAGACATTGGAAGAGTAAAAACATGTAAAATAGGACTGATGGATCTCTCCGACCACAGTCCGATCTACATGGACTTAAATATCCAAAAATACACAAATAATACATTTTCTTGGAGGTTAAATTCAAATGTCCTGAAAGGACCATTGAAAGATGAATTGGAATCAGATATTCTCAGATATTTGGAAGATAACGATAATGGAGAAGTATCCCCTTTAATACTGTGGGATGCATGTAAAGCTGTAATAAGAGGAAAGATTATTGCAAAACTGGCAACCCAAAAGAAACTAAGACAAGAAAAACTATCCACATTAGAGTCAGAACTTAGGAACCTAGAAAAAGAACACAAAGGCAACACTCATTCTACTGACTCGCTCAAGATTAAGGAAATTAAAAACCAAATAAATGAGATCTACACAATAGAAATCCAGAAGAAACTTACATTTCTGAAACAAAAATACTATGAAGCAGGCAGTAAATCGGCAAAATTGCTAGCCTATAAATTGAGGAAACATCAAACAGAAAGAGCAATCTACAAAATCAGAGACCCAGTATCAAAGGAAATAAAATTCAGAATTCAGGATATTCTTAAAAACTTCGAGAATTACTATAAGAACTTATACTCCCACAAAAAACATAAAAACGCATCCGAGGCATTCCTAAACACATTAAACCTTCCCCAACTTACGGAGTCACAAAATAAAACACTACTGTCAGAAATACATCCTAAAGAATTGGAAAAAGCAATTATGAAACTTAAAGCTAACAAATCCCCAGGAGCTGATGGCTATACAGCAGAGTGGTACAAAACCTTTAAACAGCAACTATCTCCTCTCCTCCTGAAAACATTTAATTATGTCCTCCACACAGGGGAAATCCCCCCCTCCTGGAGAGAAGGGGTCATTGCAGTTATACCTAAACCTGAAAAGGATAAACTAGAGTGCTCCAACTACAGACCAATCAGTGTACTAAATCAGGACTATAAGCTTTTTACCATTATCCTTGCCAAAAGGTTAGAAAATATACTGACAGACCTAATTCATTTAGACCAAACAGGTTTTATAAGACAAAGACAGACACAAGACAACATTCGACGCACTTTACACATAATTCATCATATAAAAAAATATAACTTAAATGCAGTCATATTGGGATTAGATGCTGAAAAAGCATTCGATTCGGTTGACTGGTCTTTTCTATATAGAATCTTATCCAGTTTCAATTTTCATAACAACTTCATTAGAACTATACAGGCATTATATAAAAAACCAACAGCTAAAATAAGGATTAACGGTAATTTATCATCATCTTTTGAACTGGAAAGAGGATGTCGTCAGGGCTGCCCCCTGTCTCCACTGCTCTTTGCAATCTTCATAGAACCTCTGAGCCAATGGATAAGACAAAACCAAAAAATTCAAGGTATTACACTTGGTCAGAAGGAACATAAAATAGCACTCTTTGCTGATGACATTTTAATATACCTAGGGCAGCCGGACACTTCTTTACCAGAACTAACCTCAGTTTTTTCAGAGTATGGAGATTTATCGGGGTACAAATTAAATATGCATAAAACCCAAGTTTTAACATTCAACTGTGACCCAAATCATTATTCACTAAGCAAACTCAAAACTAACTGGGAGTCGGAATCTATGAAATATCTGGGGGTCAATATCCCGAAACAACTCAACAAAATTATATCACTAAACTATGATCCACTGGTGACAAAAATAAAATCTGACCTAGCAAGATGGAATATGATACCATTCTTGGGTACTGCACAAAGAATTGAAGCAGTCAAAATGAATATACTTCCACGTCTTCTATACCTTTTCCAAACAATACCGGTAGAACCTCCCAAAAAAACATGGCAGGAGCTGGACAGAAGGATCTCAAGATTCATATGGCAGGGCAAGAGACCTAGAATCAGATATAGAACCCTACAGCTAAACAAAGACAAAGGTGGGCTCGCGCTGCCAAATATCAGGGACTACTTTAAAGCCGCACAAATTAAAACTTTAGTAGAGATATGTAACCCAGTCTACACTGCACAATGGAAGGAGATGGAATGCCAAATAACAAGTGACATCCCCCTACAGGCGATAATAGGGAACAATGCCTTACCTAAGCTTTTGAATAACACTAACCCGTGGATAGAGACCCCGCTAAAAATTTGGTTTAAGATAGTCAGAGAGAATCAAACTAAAGAGCCCTATCGACTTCTGCAATGGATCGCCTATGATCAGGACTTTACTCCTAATAAAACAGACACCAGATTTAAAAAGTGGAAGGAGAAAGGGCTGATAAAATATTACGATTTTTTTAAAGGGCAAATCTTAAGAAGTTTTGAAGATTTGAAAAAACAAGGCCTAATAAATCAAGACCTTTACAGGTTCTTCCAGCTTAGACACCACATAAACAATATACTTAAAAAGGAGGTTTTGGAAAGGGCCCAGTCAGGTGTTCTGAAGGTCTTCTTAATGGCATATAAAGGGATCCCAGGGATCAGATACATTTCTAAAATATACCAAGGTCTTCAAGACTTAAAAGGAGACAACACATCTTATATAAAAGAGAGATGGGAAAAAGAGGGGAATTTCACTTTACAACTGGAAATATGGGAAAAGCTAAATAAACAGCAATGGAAAAGTACCTCATCCCTGCAGTGGAGAGAATTTGGATGGAAAAACTTGGCAAGATTTTTCAGAACACCTGCACAAAACAAATTTACCCATAAGGGATTGAACTGTTGGCGCTTGTGTGGTGAAAAGACTGCAAATCATTTTCATGTGTTTTGGTCATGTCCAGTTATCCACCAATATTGGACCAAGGTACAGACAATATTGGGGAAAATATTCAAAATTACAGTTCCCTTTTCTTTTGTAACTTTGTATTTGGGTTTACTACCGGACTCACTGGAAAGACGAGGAGAAAAATACTTATTCAATGTTTTAATATTGGCAAGCAAAAAAGCTCTAACTAAAAAATGGATGTTGAAGGACTGTCCTACACCTGAAGATTGGACTAACGTGATCCAAGACATTTACTCGATGGAAAAGTTGACATTCGCACTGAGACAGGACATGGATGGGTTCATGAACTTTTGGCAACCCTGGACCGCATATGTGTCTTCCATTAGATCTAATCTTTGACAAATACCATTTCAATAATGGTTCCGCTCTTTGTTCCAACGCTACTCAGATGCTCTTTTATCTTTATTTACTTACTTTTTCTTTTTGTTTGTTTTTTACTGGTTTGTTTGTTTTTTTTTTATTTGTTTTTTTTTCTCTTTAATTTCACTTTTTCTTTCACTTTAAAAAAAAAAAAAAAAAAGGGGTGTTGTAAGAATTAATCTTCCAATGTTGTCAGATATCAGAAAATAAGGGAACATGTGATGAAAATGTAAACACTGCATTGCTGTAACGACCTGTATACCCTTTACAAAAACTTAAATAAAAAAAAAAAAAAACAAACCAGATAAGCGTTTCTAGTAACATTTGAGGCAGTAAATAAGAGGTGCTGTTAATTGAGCTGTTATTTGCCATCAACAGCTGCTTGTTTAAATGTTGAGTGTTGTTCGACATTCCATGTGCTGGGCCTCATTTGAATGAAAGTATTAAAAAAAAAATCTTTATGCAGATGATGGGTGCAGGCTGCTCCACAGCTAAAAACCTTACATTGCATTTCACACATGTCCCTTTTCCACTAGTACAGCGGTCTGCAACCTTTGCCAACTGAAGAGCCATTTTGCCCCTCTCTGACTAAAATAGAAGTAGCTGAGGGCTGCAATGGCAATTTGACCTTTAAAATAAAGATTATGCTGCTTATAAAGTTTTATATATATACTGTATAGCTGTGAATATTATGTGGCATTTATGAATCCATACAACAGTGGGGGAAAAACTGTCAAGTTTTATATATAGCTTCATTCACGAAATAAAAGTATTACAAATATATTACAAATTGTTTGTGCTGAAAAATAAAGGCTATATCTGAATATCTGACATAGTTTTTTTTTTTTTTTTTTTTTTTATGCCCCGCCGGTCGAAGCCCAAAGGGGGATTATGTTTTGGGTCAGTCCGTCTGTCCGTCCGTCTGTCTGTCTCACTTCTGTGAAATCAACTTCTCCTACAGTTTTGTTCCGATTGTTTTGAAACTTGGTATCAGAGTTTAAAGCGTACCTGTGGTGGTCGTGAAAAAAAAGATATTATATTGAGCCCCTGTCTCACGTTCTAGTTCAAGTTTAAGTTGAAATTCACGTTCAAAGCAATTTGATATAAATCCATTGCTGATCTGCTGGTTCAGCTATGTCAGCAAAACATAGGTACAGCCATACCAGCGGCTACAGGGACTTCCAGGATGCTTCCTGTGATGTAATTTTGTTGACACCGCGATCTGGATCAGTATTGGCTGAGCCTCGAGTACCCGGATGTGGAGCGGCTTCGGGGATATTCAAATTCAAACGTTTATTTCAAACTCAGGATTCATATTAAATGCAAAACTAAAACAAATAGAAAATAAATAAATAAATGTTTAAATTCGGCGAGCCGTCTTTTCTGATCTGAGCTCGTAAATGACGATAATTCTAACACTGCGATCTGAGTACCCAGATGTGCGGTGGCTTTGGGGATATTCAAATTCAAACGTTTATTTCAAACTCAGGATTCATATTAAATGCAGAACTAAAACGAGTAGAAAATAAATAAATAAATGCTTAAATTCAGCGGCTTGTCTCATCTGATCTCGGAAGATGATTCTAAAACTATCTACAGAGCAGCAGACACTCGTTGCTCTTTTAAAAACAAAAACATACAATGCGATATGGATATCGCAACATGGCGGAATGTAAAGCCTTTGGATGTCTGAATAATAAGCGAAAAAAACAAAGAAACACTTTTTTTGTGTACCCAAACCCAGCTCACCTTGTCAGAAGATCGGAGCGGAAACAGGGCACAGACGAATAATTTCAGACGAAATTGCGTTGTGTGTGAGGACCACTTCGTCACTTTAACCCTCAGAAGACCTTTCTGGCTCAAACCTGTAGCCATGTTGGACAAATTCTTCCTCAGAGTCCGACAATTCAGCCATAATAGAATAAAAACACTCACAACAGCACCCTAGTCTCTCATACAGGCGGAGCATTGACTGTTGAGTATCAACGAAGTGACGTCACATCCGCATGTGTCATGGCTGCGCCCACAGTTTTCATTGGCTGCCCATGGCCAAGGTCCTATTTGAATATATGTCTGGTGGTATATGGCTGGCAAAAATTATTTACCAAAATAAGAAATACTTTTTCATAATGTTTTCAAGTCAAATGCGTCTTCACGACCACCACAGGTACGCTTTAATATACACTAATGACGTGCATATTGCAATTTGACTGTCATCGGATGACCTTGAGGTCAGATTTTCCCTAACTCTTCTAAACGCAGTAACTACTGGAAGAAATGATGTAGGCTTTTCAAATCGATACAGTAGTTATATCTAAGATGCATCTTGATGACTTACACCCCGACCTGACTATGGGTTTGGGGTCAAAAGGTCAAAGTTAAAGTGGCACTCAGCCAGATTCAAGTTTGTTCTATTGTTAACATGTCTGTAACATGTTTTTGTCACTTACAAGCCATATCAAGAGCAAAATCAGTCCCAAATCCCAAGTCTGTGTTTTTTCTACTGTGAATGTCCAGTTAAGCCTCTGCCCCTGCAAAAATGTGAGTTTGGACAGTGTTTTTAGCTACGTAAGCATTCCTGCTTAGCCTGATTGATTATAACATTAATCAATCAGGCTAAGCACTGGGCATGACTACAGACCTGAGTTCACTAACTCGGAGGAAGAGGGAGGAGCAGTAGGATTCAGGAAAGCCAGCAGTAGCTGAGGCGTGTGCTGAGATCATGGTTTCATGGCGGTGGGTGGGCACACCGGACCGCCAGCCCCTGGTGGGCATCTGTTAGCTACCAGGTGGGACCGCTGAAAGCCAGCTTGCTTTGGTGGTGGACGGGGCACCGCGTTTCTCTCTGTCACTCCCACGTGGGAGGGACTCAGATGCCGAGCCAGCCAGAGGGGATGCTGGTGTTGTGCCTAGAAAAGCATGTCTGCTGCGGAAGCCTTCACCGGAGCACGTATCTGGCGAGTGGAGCTGTAAAAACACAAAAGAAAAATATAACACTGCAGCCAGTTGTTGTAACTTTTTATATGGTTGTAGAAGCTGAAAAGGGGGTGGGGATGCTTTCCACGGCAGACATGCTTTTCTTGGCACAGTGTTGTGCCGGGAGCGCATTTCTGAGGAGCGATGCCATAAAACCACACACAAACGACAAATATAACCCTGTAGTTAGTGTCATAACCTTTTACATGATTTTACAAGTTAATAAAAGGGGGGGGGGTGCTTTCCGTGGCAGACATGCATTTCTCAGCACAACACTGGCCTTACAGCATCCGCTACTGGTGGGCGGGAGTATGGATAGAGCCAGTTGGAATATTCATAGATCTGTGCATACTTAAGTAGGTGGAAGATGCAAGAGCTCTTTCCAAGCCATTCTAAGGTAGTGGAAGTTTTTTTTTTTTTTTTTTTTTTTTTTTTTACGGGGGGGGGGTGTATAAAATATACTATGTTGGGCAATACACAACACATGCAGCATTCTCCGGGACCTCTACTCCAACACCATGTGCAGGGTACACGCCGAGGGTGACATGTCAGACCCTTTTGTCACCAAGGAGTCCGGCAGGGATGGGTTGCCGTGCCAAACCTCTTTAATGCTGCGGTTGACTACTGGGTCAAGAACACGGCGGAACGCTGCCCCAGTCTCAGAGTTGACTTCCACTCCCACTTCACAGACCTGTGCTACATGGACAACGTGGTGCTTTTCGCTACGCAAATAGACATAATCGCCAAGGCACTGGAGCTGCTTGCAGAGGAAGCATCGCCCCTGGGCCTCACCATCAGCTGGGCAAAGACAAAGATCCCGTCGCTGTCGAGACTTCTTGCCACCACCACCACCACAAGTCATCACCATCAATAATGAGCTGGTTGAGATTGTCAACGACTTTGTCTACCTCAGATCTAAGATCCACCAGAGGTTACTCGCTGCCTACAGCTGTCTCACAGTGCTTTCGGCTGCCTCCAGAGAATCTGGAAGCGGGAAGATCTGCATGTTCACAGAGTTGTGAATCTTTAACATCTGTGTGGTCCCCGTCCTCCTTTACGGGTCTGAGACCTGGACCCTCTCCACCACAACCACCTGCCATCTGGATACATTCCACCGGACCTGCCTCCGTAACATCCTTGGCAACCGATGGTTCCACCCCATCACAAACGGTAAGGTCTACAGGAGGGCTGACTGCCCCATCCCCATCTCCACCAACATCAGAAGAGGGAGGCTGCGGCTCCTCGGCCAGGTTGGATATGGGATTCCAGCCAAGCTTGCCATCTCTGCTGGTGCTCGTCCCCCCCGCCCTAGGGCTGGCATCGCCCCCGAGGTCGTCCCAGACTGTCCTGGATGATGCAGGTCACAACGATCACACCTCTGGCTGACCTCATTGCCCTATCCCAAGACTGCCCTGCCCTCAGCCGACTGGCCACAACAGTCACTTAAGTGGCCAAGCAAGAAAAAAAAAAAAAAAAAAGCAATACACATTTTTTTTTTTTTTTTAAGGTGGTTCTAGAGCCACCAGAGTACACCTTTAACATTACATTTGCACTATGGTTAATGGTAAACGCTGAATTTACTATTATAAAAGAAGTAAAGCTAGGGCCACCAAACCTGGTGATAACTTTCCCATAATCTTTATTTTAGAATCAAAACAAAATGAATACTAAAAAATTTTCTGATTAACTTTAAACAATCACTTGTTGCAAATTAAGCCAATTGGAAATAGTTGTAGCAGAGTGGGGGGGGGGGGGAGTTTAAAAATACAGTCTTCCACTGAGTTAAATGTTATGCCTGTACAATTAGAAAAATGCGTGGCATTAACAGTCTGCACATATAATTCAGTGTTTGCCCAAAACCCTATTAAAAACATCAGGTAACAAGCTGGCAATTATCCTGCAGAGAAAAAGTTGAAAACATCCTTAAAATCTAAACCTCTACATCACTGTCAGAGAGTCTTCTCTCCTCGCTTTTCACTCATTTGAACTCTTTTTACTCTTTTTCTTTTTTATTTATAGATCAGACAAGTGTATCTGGTTGACGGCATTTCACAATAAAAGCACATAACAGAAACAGCAATTCTAAAAATTGAATTGCTGTAGAGGGCTTTTATTTTTAAATTACTCAGGATGTATCGAGTTGTGATGGTGAAAATAAATTCACACTAATTCACAGGGCTTAAAGTTTTCCGGCATCCTGCCAGATTTCTGGTGTGTGTGGTTTTTTTGGCTGCGGGGAAATTTACTTCCCATTTCTATATGCAGAAACACTTTTTGTCCAAGCTATCTGAAATGGTGGATGAATAATGCTCAAAATAAACAGTCAGTTCTGTATAGTTTGCAGTTCTTTTAAGGTATCTAGAGCGGTGAATATAGTATTTGGGATGGCGGAACATATTGAGCTTGCACGCTCCACTGATCTCTATAGAAAACCTGGGTAGCTCACGCCCCATTGGAGTACAGAGCCAAGTGAAGCCACCTGGCCACCATATTAGGGAAGGAATCGAGTTGACATTATGTTTAGCGGCTGCGCAAAATTATAAACCGTGTCTTCATACCAGGAAGTTCAAAATCTTCAGATTTTTTGGGAAGTTACTGAGGTAAAATTGGCACCATTTACTACTAAACCCCTTCATTCTCCACTGACTCACTGAGTGTTTTGGTTGTACTAATATGGCGGGCAGGTGGCTTCACTTCTGGCAGCCAATGATCCATCCAGTTTTTCTATAGAGATCAGTGGCGTGCTCCTAATCGTAGTGAGAGTGAGTGAGTTACTGGAAACGTGAGTGTTTCTGTTATGAACTGCGCCTCTTCATGGCGCACAAGCAGGATTAACTGGACTCAATTGCTGGAGCTGAGGTTTGCAGTGGTTTATTTTAAGGCAAAAATAAACCAGACGTGAGATGACTTGACTTAACGTGGCATGATGTGACGAAGTAAACGGTAACACAGTAGATCACCAAACTGAGGGCAAAGTGCAGCGCGTCTGCATAGAGCAGAAAATCAAAAACACCCATGAACAATCACTAATCAGAAAATCAAAAGCAGCCGTGAATAATCAATGAAGCAAAAGCCTATAACGTAAAACCGGAAGTAAACAAAAGAGGCTGTCAAACCAAAAGCCCAAATTCAAAGCATGACAGAAATGGATGGCATGCACATGATGTCAGAACAGAACTCATGGCAGTTACAAAACATTGAGTGGCAGCATTATGGTGTAGGCATTAAAACACAAAAATGCACACAGTATTCAGCCACGGTAGTACACGGAGTGCCTGCTTGCATTGCAGAAAGCTAATTTTATCATTCCATTTTGTTTTTATTGACAAAAAAAAAACAGATAAAGGCTCAGAACCAGTTCTTCACTTATGTGTGCTCTTATCCACACATCACTGAAGTTGACTAAACAGTGGCTATGTTTACATGGACATAAGTAACCTGATTAAAAGCCTGATTGGAATAAAAATGCTTCATGTAAACACGCCAATCTGAATATTCTAACCCGATCACACTCATTCGGATCAAAATTTCATTCTGATTGAGAGGGGTGGGTTATGCCGATTGTTAATCCAAATGGTGCGCATGAAAACACTTACTCTGAACATAGGGCAGAAAATATGTTTACTGCGCATGCCTGTACACCAGCTGCACGTCGATGTGACGTATTTCCGCCTTAGCAGCAGCTAGCAGAAAACATCGCGGGAGTAAAACAAAACTGGTCTGTATCGTCCTGCTGTCTCTCTCTGTTCGTCATATGCAGAAGTGTGTACTTGTAGCTTCATTACAGAGACCAGCAGAAGCAAAAGTACAGTCTGAATAACACAATACAGGTCAATTTCGACATGAAGCGGGGCTTGCTAACACCAGAAGTTGCTTCTTCTTCTACTATTTTCGGAATGTCGAAATGTCGACGTGCAGACGGTAGAAGATGGATGGATGGATAGATCCATCCATCCTCTTCCGCTTAATCCTTTTCAGGTTGCGGGGGGGCTGGAGCCTATCCCAGCATCTTTGGGCGAGAGCCAGGGTCCACCCTGGACAGATCGCCAGTCCACTGCAGGGCCAACACAGAGAGACAGACAACCATTCACTCTCACAGTCATACCTAAGGACAATTTAGAATCCCCAGTTTGATGCCAGTTAACCTAACTTTCATGTTTTTGGCATGTGGGAGGAAACCGGAGAAATCCCGGAGTAAATCCACACAGACACGGGGAGAACATGCAAACTCCACACAGATCACTGTTGGTCGGGGGCTGGGATTGAAGCCAAGATCCCCCGGCCAAGGGTGAGTTGCTGTGCTGCCGCAGTGCTAACCACTGCGCTGCCCCGTTTCAGATCAAACAAATTTAAATATTAGACAAAGATAACACAAGTAAACACAAAATGCAGTTTTTAATTGAAGGTGTTTATTATTAATGGTAAAAAAACAAATCCAAACCTACATGGCCCTTTGTGAAAAAGCGATTGCCCCTGTGTTAAAACATAAATTAACTGTGGTTTGTCACATCTTTGAAAGCTGAGTTCAATTTTCTAACCATTTATAAAGCTTTGGGACTCCAACAAACCACAGTGAGAGCCATTATCCACAAATGGCAAAAGCATGGAACAGTGGTGAACCTTCCCAGGAGTGGCCGACTGACCAAAATTACCCCAAGAGCGCAGCGACGACTCATCCAAGAGGTCACAAAAGACCCCCAACAACATCCAAAGAACTGCAGGCCTCACTTGCCTCAGTTAAGGTCAGTGTTCATGATTCCACCATAAGAATGAGACTGGGCAAAAAGGGTCTGCATGGCAGAGTTCCAAGACGAAAACCACTGCTGAGCAAAAAAGAACATAAAGGCTAGTCTTGCTGTGGTAAATGGAACCATGAATTCTGCTTTCTACTAAAAAAGCCTGAAGAAGAATGTCCAGCAATCTGTTTGTGACCTCAAGCTGAAGCGCACTTGGGTTCTGCAGCAGGATAATGATCCAGAGCACACCAGCAAGTCCACCTCTGAATGGCTTAAGAAAAACAAAATGAAGACTTTGGCATGGCCTAATCAAAGTCCTGACCTAAATCTGATTGAAATGCTGTGGCATGACCTTAAAAAGGCAGTTCATGCTTGAAAACCCTCCAATATGGCTGAATTACAACAATTCTGCAAAGATGAGTGGGCCAAAATTCCTCCACAGCGCTGTAAAAGACTCACTGCCAGCTATCGCAAACGCTTGATTGCAGTTGTTGCTGCTAAGGGTGGCCCAACCAGTTATTGGGTTTAGGGGGCAATCACTTTTTCACACAGGGCCATGTAGGTTTGGATTTTTTCCCCTTAATCATCAACATCTTCATTTAAAAACTGCATTTTGTGTTTACTTGTTATCTTTGTTTAATATTTAAATTTGTTTGATGATCTGAAACATTTAAATGTGACATACAAAAAAATGATAAATCAGGAAGGGGCAAACACTTTTTCACACCACAGTATTCGTGACTGACAGTAAAACCCAGGCAAAACCAAAAATATGATAATATTAATAAAGAGAATCTAAATGTGAACTGAAAGCGAGGACAGGGCCTGATTAATCTCCTGATCCAAGGTAGACAAAAACAAAACCTAAACTTAACCATGAAAACATAATACTAATCAACAGGACTATAATGACTAAACTAAGATAACAAGACAGAACTCAGAAAATAAATATAGCAAACAGAAACAAATGGCAAACTCAAGAGAACATAATTAAAGACATGACCATGAACTTGAATACAAAAACCAAACTAAGCTGAGGTGGGGAAAATACAGAAAATAACCAAAATAAAGTTAAAGCATCAGAATTCTGACAGGTTCATCCTTCATCATACACAAAACCTTTCATACGTTCTGTAGGTTGGAGAGTAAGTTTTTGAAGCCTGGGGAAGATGTTCTAATTGACAGAGGACTTAAAAACAAATGGCGTTGGGCATGGATCAAAGAAATGAGCAGAGATGACAAGCCTTTTGGTAGTTGGTGTAAAAAAATAAAAAATTGGGAGAATCAGAAGCTTGTTTCTGCACATTGTGCTTGAAATAATGCAACTGAGAGTATTGTATACAGTTCACTGTTGCGGTTTACAATTTATTTTTTCTTTCACTTTTATTTGTATTAAAAATACATGGTGCAAATGTTGCACATTCCATTAAAAAAATAGTAAATCAATGGTCTTTCCCATATACCCTTTACTGAATGATTGCTAATGAAATCTTATTGCACCAGTGAATTAGTTCACTTGACTGAGTTTCACATATCCTTATTCATAAATTTCACGTTGTAGATTGTAGGTCATTCTGTACGTAATTGTATAACTTGATAGCAACAGCATCCTAAATGTTAAGATGTTTGCACCATATTAGAGTGAGATGGAGTACTATTGCCACCTACTGACCTTCCTTGGTATTGCTCTTTCAGTCCCCCATAATCTAGTCTGAATTTATCAATGGTATGTCAGATATGTTACTAACTAGTTTCAAGGAAAATCATTTTCACATATATATGTATATGTGTGCACATGTGTGTCTCCATCCCAGTGACTCTGCCCCTGGAAAAAAGTTCAGGCTCAGGAATTTTTTTTTTTTTTTTTTTTTTTGCTTTAACCCCCGAGTTCACTTTGGTCATGTTTGGTGAATCCAGCATTTATAGCACATGCTGCTAATTTTAAGGTTATTGAGCAGAATTGTTTTAATTTTTAAGGATAATTAAGGCATTGATTTTTAGATAATCACATTTAACACTTTTTATGGACTTGTAGATGCTAATGAGGTGACACGTTTTTTTCTCATTGTTTGTGTTCTTGTGGAGAAATTCTCACCACATAACCATACAGGAATGCAAATGAATCTGTCCACACAGAATTAAACTCTCAGGTATAGCATCGCCTCAATGTCCTCCATTGTTGTGCTTTGTTTGTGTCACATACAAATGATGTCACGAGACCCATGCTGAGGTGGTACTCTGTTCTAATGGAAAACGAATGAAGTCAAGTAGAGGGAAGTCATGCTGAAACTGTAATGGAAAAGTGCCAATAGATACGCTATAGGAAGCAGCAGAACAACGGATCCAGTGGAAGTGTGCCATAAGCAAGGACACTTTATCATCTTTCATGAAAGAAAGACCTCAAAGAAATTCACACACAGGCTTTTCAAATCAGTCTAATCAGATCTGAAGGTTTTTATTTATATACGTATATCCACCATATGATTTTTTTTTTTTTTTCCCCCTCACCCTGTCCTGACATCTTTGTCCTCCACAGCGAGCGGCTCTGGGTCCAAATGTGACTCGGATCACTCTGGAGACTTTCCTGGCTTGGAAGAAGAGGAAAAGGCAGGAGAAGGTACAACAGCATTAAGTATTATTTTATTTTTTATTTAACCTTGTGGTTGCTCAGTACAGCCACAGACTGACCTGTGACCACTGAGCAGCTCCACTGGAGCAGTGGGTTAAGGGCCTTGCTCAAGTGCACCACAGTGGGGTTGAGGAGGATGGGGAAAACACTGCTATGCTGTCTGTCCCACCCAGATCTAATCCTGCCGGTCCAGGGATCAAACTCGCGACCCTCTGCTTACCAGTCCACATCCCTAACCATTAGGCCACCACAGCAGAGAAATTCTGTGGAGAAATGATGAAACTTTGAGGTTTGAAATGGTGATAAAAGAAGAGTGACTTGCTGGTGTGTGTGTGACAGGTGGATAAAGCGAGGGAGGAGATGGAGAAGAAGAAGGCTGACTTTAAGGCGGGCAAAGTGCTGACGGTGAGTCCAGTTGATGTTTGAATTTGACCCCATCGCCCCAGTAAACGGCAAGCTAACAAAAACGTCCATCTCTGTAGGTGAGTGGCCGAGAGGTGTTTGAGTTCCGCCCCGAGCTGATCGACGATGACGATGCTGAGGCCGACGACACTCGATACGCCAACCAGGAAGATGAAGACGAAGATGATGATGAGGTAATTATGGCATTAACCCAGCAGCCGGTTAACTGAGTCACTGCATCTCTGCAAAAACGAAGCAGTCACCAAACTAGGTACATAGGTTGACCATGGAACTAGCACATGGGTATACTTCTGGGGTCAAAAGGTCAAATGTCAAGGACAAAATCATTACAAAATACACAGTGCATCCGGAAAGTATTCACAGCGATTCACTTTTTCCACATTTTATGTTAGAGCCTTATTCCAAAATGGATTCAATTCATTTTTTTCCCTCAAAATTCTACACACAACACCCCATAATGACAACGTGAAAAAAAGTTTGAGATTTTTTGCAAATTTATTAAAAATAACTAACTAACTAACTAACCTGCACTTATATAGCGCTTTTCTAGTCACAAAGACCACTCAAAGCGCTTTCATTAATACTAACCCTCTATTCTAAGGGCCTATAGGAAACAGATATCTAGGGACAATTTAGAACAGCCAATTAACCTAACATGCATGTCTTTGGCATGTGGGAGGAAACCGGAGAAATCCCGGAGTAAACCCACGCAACACGGGGAGAACATGCAAACTCCACACAGATCACTGTTGGTCGGGGGCTGGGATCGAACCCACGATCCCACGATCCCAAAAAATAAAAAACTTAAGAAATCACATGTACATACAGTAAGTATTTGCAGCTTTTGCTCCGTACTTTGTTGATGCACCTTTGGCAGCAGTTACAGCCTCAAGTCTTTTTGAATATGATGCCACAAGCTTGGCACACCTATCTTTGGGCAGTTTTGTCCATTCCTCTTTGCAGCACCTCTCAGGCTCCATCGGGTTGGATGGGAAGTGTTGGTGCACAGCCATTTTCAGACCTGTCCAGAGGTGTTCAATTGGATTAAAGTCTGGGCTCTGGCTGGGCCACTCAAGGACATTCATGGAGTTGTCCTGAAGCTACTCCATCAATATCTTGGCTGTGAGCTTGGGGTCATTGTCCTGCTGAAAGATGAACCGTCACTCCAGTCTGAGGTCAAGAGCGCTCTGGAACAGGTTTTCATCCAGGATGTCTCTGTACACTGCTGCATTCATCTTTTCCTCTATCCTGTCTCCCAGTTCCTGCCACTGAAAAACATCCCCACAGCATGATGCTGCCACCACCATGCTTCACTGTAGAGATGGTTTTGGTCTGATGATGAGCAGTGCCTGATTTCCTCCAAACATGACACCTGGCATTCACGCCAAAGAGTTCAATCTTTGTCTCATCAGACCAGAGAATTTTGTTTCTCATGGTCTGAGAGTCCTTCAGGTGCCTTTTAGCAAATTCCAGGTGGGCTGCCATGTCCCATTTACTTAAGGAGTGGATTCCGTTTGGCCACTCTGTCATACAGGCCTGATTGGTGGATTGCTGCAGAGATGTTTGTCCTTCTGGAAGGTTCTCCTCACTCCACAGAGGAACACTGGAGCTCTGACAGAGTGACCATCAAGTTCTTGGTCACCTCCCTGACTAAGGCCCTTCTCCCCCGATTGCTCAGTTTAGACGGCTGGCCAACCCTAGGAAGAGTGCCGGTGGTTCCGAACTTCATCCATTTACGGATGATGGAGGCCACTATGCTTATTGGGATCTTCAAAGCAGCAGAAATTTTTCTTTTTCCTTCCCCAGATTTGTGCCTCGAGAAAATCCTGTCTCTTGAGGTCTACTTCATGCTTGGTTTGTGCTCTGACACGCACTGTCAACTGTGGGACCTTATATAGACAGGTGTGTGCCTTTCCAAATCATGTCCAATCAACTGAATTTATCACAGGTGGACTCCAATTAAGCTGTAGAAACATCTCAAGGATGATCAGTGGAAACAGAATGCACATGAACTCAACTTTGAGTTTCATGGCAAAGGCTGTGAATACTTATGTACGTGTAATTTCTTAGTTTTTTATTTTTAATAAATTTGCAATAATCTCAGACTTTTTCACGTTGTCATTATGGGGTATTGTGTGTAGAATTTTGAGGGAAAAAATGAATTTAATCTACTTTGGAATAAGTTGTAACATGACAAAATGTGGAAAAAGTGAATCGCTGTGAATACTTTCCGGATGCACTGTTATGAAGTGAGGAAATAAAGCTGCAAAAGACTAGGGGTCTGTATCTCTTGAGTGCAATTCTAGTTAAATCTGTGTCCAAAATTACAGCCTAAATTATCATCAAAAATGAAAATTAATCCATCAATTTAAGGCTTTTCTGTGCATCGTTATTCTTAAAAAGCTGCTATCCTTACAAACGATGAACAATCTTTAACTCTGCCTTTTAGAGGTCTTAAAAATACCAGATATGATAAACATCATGGCCTTGTTTTCTTGTTTGTGGGGTAAAATTCTTATATTTAATAATTTTGGGAATTTGTAGTTTCTCATTTTCTTTTAACATAACAGGAAGCAAAATGAGCTGAATGAACAACAGTCATTTCTCATAAATTTGCAGTTATTTTTAAGGGAAATTTACTAACATTCACAGAGAAATGTATTTTGTCTTAAGTTGGATTTTTTTTCCACATAAATTTGCAACTTTTTCCTTAAGTAAGTATTTTTTTTCTTATGATTTTTTTCCCCCCACTTGATTGTAAACTAGCAACTTCTTTCCTTGGGATTTTTTGTGTGTGTGAATTTGGGTTTTTCATTGTAAATCTGCAACCTTTTTCTTATAAATTTCATCCAAACTTGTCACTTTTTTCATGATAAAAACTCAAGCTTTTTCCTCAAATTTGACATTTTTTTCCCCATCAAACTGTGACCTTTGGATGTGTGTGGTTCGGGCGTTTCAAGTATTTTTACTTGAATAGCCTAAGCCCCGTTTGCATGACTGAAATCAATTTTTACAGGAAACGTCCCCCATGGTGTGTCTCCACAACAGGAGCCTCCCATAAAGGGCAAGTCAGGGTTTCCTCTGGCTTAAAGACCTTGGCGCAGTGGCAACATATTTTCCGGGGAGGCAGAAAACACATGACACTATTGTAACAATATGTTAATTTTATACTTTTTTTTTTTTTTTTAATTTTGCACCGTAACTTTGCATATGGAACTTACCATTTGAAGTATTGTACAACCGAGGCTTGAATGTTGGAATATTGGGCCAGTTGGTGTCCCATCCAGACGTCCTGTGTTTGGACTTTTTACTGGTGTCATCCTTCTCTCCTTCCTCTGCTCTCACCTCTCCTGGACCCTCTGCCTGAACACTTCCCTCTCCTTGGCTCCTCTCTTCTGTCTCATCTTTCCCTCTCTGAGCTCTAATTCAGGTTCTCTCTCTGTCTATGGTGATATACAAACAGGTTAGAAAATATCAAGTGTCATGTTTTGTCCTGCAGGATTTTTTTGTCATGGTTTACAAAAATGACAAAAATGTATATTTTTTTTTTTTTGGTATTCTTTTTTCTAGTGTTTCTTTTTTTCTATTGAGGGAGTAGGGAAGGGAAAAAAATATTCATAATAGTAATTTACTCATGCATACTTAAATTATATGATCAGAGGTGGGTATAGTAACCAGAAATTCTACTCATGTAAAAGCAGTGTTATCTTATGAAATTAATGATTAAAAGTAGACAACCAAAAAGGGCAGCGCGGTGGCGGAGTGGTTAGCACTGCGGCAGCACAGCAGCTCACCCTTGGCCGGGGGATCCTGGGTTCCATCCCAGCCCCCGACCAACGGTGATCTGTGTGGAGTTTGCATGTTCTCCCCGTGTCTGCATGGGTTTACTCCAGGATTTCTCTGGTTTCCTCCCACATGCCAAAAACATGAAAGTTAGGTTAATTGGCATCAAACTGTGGATTCTAAATTGTCCTTAGGTATGATTGTGAGAGTGAATGGTTGTCTGTCTCTCTGTGTTGGCCCTGCGATGGACTGGCGATCTGTCCAGGGTGGACCCTGCCTCTCGCCCAAAGATGCTGGGATAGGCTCCAGCCCCCCCACCCCCCCGAAAAGGGATTAAGCAGAAGAAGATGGATGGACAACCAAAAATTTCTAGTTAAGGGTACAAAGAGCACCCACTTAAAAACTTGAGTAATGCCTTCAGTCTTGAGGGTTTGAGGTTTTTCTCCAACATTTATAACAATTTTCTAATAGTTTTCTACTTTTCTCTGTAAATTGATGTAAATTTGAAACCATTTTCCTCAAATTCGTAATTTCTTCTTGTAAAATTGACTTTTCTTGTACACTTGAGATTTTATTATAAATTTATGGATTATTTTATGGCTAATTTTTGTCTGTTTTTTTAAAATAAAGTTACTGTTGTTTTTTTTGTTTTTTTTTTACGAAATTTGAAGCAGACTGTGGTGTTTTGTTTTTTAACTTTTTCCTTATAACAGTTTACATTTTTGACCATTATTTTGCAGAGCCAGAACAGAACAATAATTTAACTCTGATTTCAAAGGAAAAATATTAATAAAATTTTACTTAATGAAATAAATTAACTTAAGTGACCAAAGATGCAGTTATTTCTGTTATAATATTTCTATAAATGTATAGTTTTTTAGAAATCTCCTCACCACCCAGTCAGCAAGAAAAACCTCCCTTATTTTGAAATCCAAATCTTGGGCACGTTTAGTTTCTCTGAAGGCTGCTGATGGATTAAAGTCATTGACTTTCTGAATTTCAGTCATCTTAACATGCCAGGTACATAATAGTGAACATAAATTGGTTAATTAATATTAACTAAGGTAAAGGTGAAAAGAGCTCCTTTTTATTCTTGTCTGAAATGAGGAAACACAAAAAACTAATAATTAAAAAGAAGACAAAATGAACCAACTCGAGCTCTTAACCACACGTGTTAGCTAAACGACTCTTCCATTATTGCTCCGTTACCTGCGGGTTAAAACCATGATAAACGCCTCCAGTGCTCACATACCTCTTCTGAATTTTTTTTTTTTTTTTTCCCCCGCGTTTAAAGTACTTTAATAAGCTCATGCTTCTCTCGGACAGTGACGTGAGCGAGACACTGCCTGGTGACCGGAGTGGTCACACGGGCGCGGCGCTTCTGAACTCCGCGCGGATGACAGTCGCATGCGTTGTTCGTATGCGCACTTGCGGACTGTAATTCCTTCATATTTTTTTCTTCAATTTATATTTCCTTATAGGAATGGCGGGAAATTTGCAAGCGTGGTGGGCCACCACTGGGAAATGTTACCAGAGGAAGCCCTGTAAGTTTTCAGTAACTCGTAGTAGTTGGAGTAAGGTCCTGGTCAGGGGTAAGTACTTCAGAGCTCGGGATGAGCCGATCCGCCGTATTGGGTTTGACCCGGGCAAAATGGCTGGATTGGTATTGGTCAGGAATAAAAGTAATTTACCAATCTGATACATTAATAGTATTAAAATAAAATGAAGGTGCAACCATGTTCTCAGCTACACTATGCGTGGCTTCTACAGGCAGAGGCAACAAGTGTCACTGGAGCCTGTCTGTGGGACTCACCTCGGTATGTTGATGTGTGGTACCAGCATTCACAATTTTCTTCTTTCTTTCTTCATCGGAACGTCAACACCAGCAACTTGATAAAACACTTGCAAAAATATCACGATAAAGGAGTATGCAGAATTCTGTCAAGAACTGAGCAGAAGGAAGAGCTTTTCCAGCTCATATGTGCACATATTCAGAGGTGGACTCAATCTCATTGGGTTTTTAATCAATTATGTGCTATTTTTGGGATATGTTTAATGTGCAGTAGCGTGACCTACATATTTTACTCTGTATATCAGCATTGTGAATTACACACATATTTATATATAGTCAGCTGTGTAGGAGCCAAGTGAGTAAGTCACGCACACATGGAGATTAGTTTGTTTGCACTCTCGACTCGTAGAGGGTTGAATGGTGCCTCACTGTGGGTGTGGTTCATTCATTAGTGGATTCACCTGCTCACTTCACGGGGCACTTGAGCATGGAGGTAGGGTGAGCATGGGTGAGAAATTTTCTGTTGAATGCGGAGCTGATAGTTTTTCTTAGTTTTGTTTCCTTAGTTACTTTGCACTTTGACTTATTTTACCATTTCTTTTGTAACTGGTAGAAAGCAAGTGATTTTGAAATAAAAGGAAGCAAATTAGACCTGACTGTCGGTTTATTGGAGTGTGCCTCATCAAGTTTTACACCCTTTCTTAGCCTGCCATGGCCTCTTTTAATTTTGGGTTTGGATCAGTAGTTGGCGGGATAGGGCTGTCTACACATCCAGGTACTTCACATGCACACGCAAAGCATGGAGGTAACAAAAACCGGCGGTTTACAAGATTTAGTTTACAAGGTTTACTGCAAGATCGGATCAGATATGATCAAAAACTTTAAATTTGTGATCTCAAAAAGTGTCCCTACCGTCTACCAGCCAGTATGTGGAAGAATGATTTAACAGTGTGTCCAGAAACAATATTGATATTTGTAACGATGAATAAATGCGCCAGTTTGGCTGTACATTGGCGGAACACTAGGAGAAAAAAAAATTGCATGTGCTGTGGAAATCCCCAAAAAGCCATCATGTTTAGGTTTGCAAAATTTAGCCACTGGAGCTCACAGGAAAAACAGCCTCCCCTCTCCCGTACGGGAGAGGCTGTTTATTTACACTGGTAAAAAGGAAAAAAAATGCACTCGTTCGCCCTGTTAATCCTGACACTTTACAGCTCTACAGAGCTTCGGTCCATTTGTCAGCAGAGTCTTATTTTAAAACTAGTTTAATTGCAGTGTTAATATGTTTACTCTGAGGCTGATAAACAGCTCAAACTGGAATTAATATTTCTACCAAGCTGACGCGTTTCTATGCAGGGTTTCCTCTGGTAACATTTCTGTGTGGCAGCCTGCCTCCCTAAGGAAGTATGCTGCCGCACCTATAATATATTAATTTAAGAAAAATTAAATATGAAAGAAATGCTCCGCAAGCGTGCACACAAACAACGCATGTGATTGTCATCTGCGTGGAAGCGCCCCGCCCACCCGGCGCTCGCGTGACCGTTTCTGCAGGCAGAGCGTGTTTCTGTAGCGTTGCTGTCCAAGAGAAGCATGAGCTTATTAAAGTACTTTAAATGCAGAAAAAAGTACAAGAGATAAGCAGTGCAGGCATTTATGGTGGTGTTAACCCGCTGGTAACCGGAACAACAATGAGGAGTCACTTAGCTAACAGGTCTGGTTAGGCTTCACTGCAGGGAAAGGCAAGAGTGACTGATGAATCGCTGGGGATTTACTTCACCAGCTACTACAATATTAACTAATAATTTAGGTTCATTATTATGTACCTGGCAAGTTAAGATGACCGAAATTCACTAAGTCAATGACTTTAATCCGTCAGCAGCCTTTAGAGAAACTAAACGTGCCAAGATTTGGATTTCAAACTAAGGGAGGTTTTTCCTGCTGGCTGGCTGGTGAGATTTCTAAAAAATTATAAATTTATAGAAAAATTATTACAGAAATAAATGCATATTTGGTCATTTAAGTTGATTTATTTTTTTAAATATAATTTTAATAATTATATTTCTTTGAATTCAGAGTTATTGTTCTGTTCTGGATCTACAAAATTATGGTCAAAAGTTTAAATTGTATGAGGAAAAAAGTAAAAAATTTGTCACATTCTGTTTCAAATTTATAAAAAAAAAAACAGTAATTTTATAATAATCTGCCTTTGTCCAGCAGACAGGCCTCTTCACTGTCTAGTTTTAAAACTCCTCTTAAAACCTATTTTTATTCTCTGGCTTTTGACCCAGTTTGAGATTTGATTTTATTTGTTCTTACTGTCTCTAGTGTATGATGATTGTTTTGTTTGTGCTGTTTTGTACTATAGCTGTATTTTATTGTTTTTATATTTTATTTATCGTTGATGTACAGCACTTTGTGTCAACTGTCACTGTTTTTAAAGAGCTTTATAAATAAAAGTTGGATTGGATTAAAAAAGATAAACATCAGCCATAAAATAATCCACAAATTTATAATAGTCTGAAATGTACAAAAAAAGTCAATTTTACAAGAGAAAATTACAAATTTGAAGAAAAGGGTTGCAACTCTAGATAAATTAACAGAGAAAAGTAGAAAACTATAAGAAAATTGTTATAAATTCTGGAGAAAAACCTCAGACCTTGAAAACTGAAGTCATTACTCAAGTTTTTAAGTAGGTGCTCTTTGTACCCTTAACTCAACTAGAAATTTTTGGTTGTCTACTTTTATTACTTTCATAACACTGCTTTTACATGTGTAGAATTTCTGGCTACTATACCTACCTCTGATCATATAATGTAAGTATGCATGAGTACATTACTATTATGAATGTTTTTTTTTTTTTTTTCCCTTTCCTACTCTTTGTCAATGGAAAAAAAACCCCACTTGAATAAAAATACAAAAAAATACACATTTTGGTTATTTATGTAAACCATGACAAAAAATCCTGCAGGACAAAACGTGACACTTGGTATTTTCTAACCTGTTTATATACCACCATAGACGGAGAGAGAACCTGAATTACGACAGGGCTCAGAGAGGGAAAGATGAGACAGAAGAGAGGAGCCAAGGAGAGGAAAGTGTTCAGGCAGAGGGTCCAGGAGAGGTGAGAGCAGAGGGAGGAGAGAAGGATGACACCAGTAAAAAGTCCAAACACAGGACATCTGGGTAGGACACCAACTGGCCCAATATTCCAACATTCAAGCCCTGGTTGTACAATACTTCAGATGGTAAGTTCCATTATGCAATATTGCTGTGCAAAATTTAAAAAAAAAAAAAAATGGTGCCACTGCGCCAAGGTCTTAAAGATAAGATAAGATAAGCCTTTATTAGTCCCACAACGGGGAAATTCCAGGATTGCAACAGCACAGGGATAGCAACACTCAGAGCAACAATCAGAAGGCAAGAAAAAAACAAGCAAGCAAGAGCAGCTAATATACATATGTACATATTACTATAATATACTGTATATATATATACACACACACACACACACAGACACACAGTGCAGAGCATTGTAGCTGGATGGAATAAATATATGAATATATGAACACACAGTGCAGAGCATTGTAGCTAGATGGAATAAATATGTAAATATATAAACACCCACAGTACGGAGCATTGCAGCTAGGTGGAATAAATATGCAAGTATATAAACACACACAGTGCGGAGCAATGTAGCTAGATGGAATAAATATGTAAATATATAAACACACACAGTGCAGAGCATTGTTGCTAGATGGAATGAAACAGCATAACCGTCTACTTAGTTATCCTACATGGTATGATTATGTGCCCATACATATTCTCACCCTCCATAGCGACCGGTATGTTCCTAGTTGTATGCCGGAGGGGACCATTGTGTAAGTCTATTGCATCTTTTGCATTCAAAAAACTATTAGTTTGTTACGTCTTTTTGCTATCTCTGCGAGCAGCCCTGCTTAGGTTGTACAGTCTGACAGCCGTTGGTAGGAAGGACCTACGAAACCTTTCGGTTGTGCACCTGGGATGATGTAGTCTGCTGCTAAATGAGCTCCTCAGTGCATTCAGTATGTCCTGCATAGGGTGGAACTCGGACTCCAGCAGAGATGACAGTTTAGCCACCGTCCTTCTCTCTCCTATCTCCTCCATCGGATCAAGGCGCTGCCCCAGGACAGAGCTAGCTTTCTTAATTAGTTTGTTCAGTCTCTTCCTATCGGCTGCAGTAATGCCACTGCCCCAGCAGACCACTCCAAAAGTGATGGCTGATGCCACCACCGTGTCATAGAATGACTTCAGCAGCGCCCCTTGTACACCAAAAGACCTGAGTCTCCTCAGCAGGAACAGCCTGCGCTGTCCCTTCTTGTAGAGTGCATCAGTATTGTGTGACCAGTCTAGTTTATTGTTCAGATGAACACCCAGGTACTTATAGGATGTCACCATCTCGATGTCTGTTCCCTGTATATTTACTGGTACTGTGAGGGGCTGCCCATGCCTGCGGCAGTCCACCACCAGCTCCTTAATTTTCCTCACGTTGATCTGGAGGCAGTTCCGATGGCACCAGTCCACGAAGTCCTGGATAAGCCCTCTGTACTCAGCTTCATCTCCATTGGAGATGAGGCCAACGATCGCAGAGTCATCAGAGAACTTCTGTAGATGGCAGTGTGTTGTGTTGTGTGAGAAGTCCGCAGTATAAAGAGTGAACAGGAAGGGAGCCAGCACCGTTCCCTGGGGGGCCCCCGTGCTACTGATGATCGTGTCAGACACACAGTCCCGGGTTCTCACAAACTGAGGCCGGTTCGTGAGGTAGTCCAGGATCCATGATGACAGGTGCTGGTCCACCCCTGCGCGCAGCAGCTTGTCCTTCAGGATTATCGGTTGGATGGTGTTGAAAGCACTGGAGAAGTCAAAGAACATGATCCTCACCATATTCCCGGGCTTCTCCAGGTGGGACAGAGAACGGTGAAGGAGGAAGATCACCGCATCCTCCACCCCAATGCCATGCTGGTAGGCGAACTGGAGTGGATCCATCGCTGGTTCCACCAGGGGGCGGAGGTGAGCAAGGAGCAGTCTGTCCAGGGTCTTCATCAAGTGGGACGTCAAGGCCACCGGTCTGTAGCTGTTCAGGTCTTTGGGGTGGGAAGTTTTTGGTACAGGTACCACACAAGATGTTTTCCACAGCTGTGGTACCCTCCCCAGTTTCAGGCTCATGTTGAAGATATACGTCACATTCCCACACAGCTGGTCTGCACAGGACTTGAGGAGCTTTGCGCTGATGCCGTCCGGTCCCGGCGCCTTCCTCGCCTTGATCTTCCTCAGCTCCGTCCTCACCTGGGTCCTGGTCAGGGTCAGGATGGGGGGCTGTGTGTTGGGAGTGGGGGGGGTGTTGGTGGAGTGGGGAGTGGGCAGCAGGACTTGATTTCTTTAGAGGCAGCAGTGGTTGTTGTGCAGTCAGGGGGGAGGGCGGTTGGTCAAATCTATTGAAAAACAGATTCAGGTTGTTCGCCCACTCCCTGCCCCCTGTGGCCTGGGGGGAGGTATTCTGGAGCCCCGAGATGGTTTTGAGGTTTCTCCAGACCCCGCTGATGTCGCTCTGTTGCAGCTTGTCCTCCATCTTCTTCCTGAAGCTGTCCTTGCCTTCTCTGATCTTTCTCCTCAGCTCCCTCTGTACGGACTTCAGCATCTCCCTGTTCCCTGACCTGAAGATCCTCTTCTTCTCTCTCAGAAGTGTTTTTATCTCAGGGTTGATCCAGGGTTTGTTGTTTGAGTGACGCCGTATGGTCTTGGTGGGAACGGATTTGTCCACACAGAAGCTGAGGTAGCCCGTGAAGGTGTGAATGAGGCCATCGATGTCCTCACCATGTGGATCGCAGAGCTGCTTCCAGGCGGTGGCTTCAAAACAGCCCTTTAGGGTGTCCATTGTCTCCTCAGACCATAACTCCACAGTGTGCATGGCCGGAGGTTGTCTGTGCACTAGGGGTTTGTACACCGGCCGGAGATGAACCAAGTTGTGATCCGATCTCCCGAGTGGGGGGAGTTGTGATGAGGTGTACGCCTCCTTAGTGTTTGCGTAGAATAAATCCAGTGTTTTATTGTCTCTAGTGTGGCATGTGACATACTGGGTGAACGTGGGTAGAATGGGAGACAGTGAAACATGGTTGAAATCGCCTGAGATGAGGAGAAGAGCATCTGGGTGTTCTGTCTGCAGCCTGCTGGTTACTGAATGGATGACGTCACGCGCTGTCCCAGCGTTCGCCGTCGGAGTTGCATAAACAACAATGCAGATCACGTGTGAGTGTTCTCTCGGGAGATATGTAGGCCTCATGCTAACAGCTAGCAACTCAATGTCTTTGCTGCAGTGTCGTTGTTTAACAGTGATATGTCCCGGTCTGCACCAGTTGTTGTTAACATACATTATCACTCCACCGCCCCTAGCCTTGCCACTGTCTGGTGTTCGGTCAGCTCGTATCATGTGAAAACCCTCCAGCTCAATGTTAGCATCTGCTGCTAGTTCAGTTAGCCACGTCTCAGTAAACAAAAGGAGAGAGCACTCCCGGTATGTGCTATCATAACGGGAGATAGCCGCTAGCTCATCTAACTTTCCCAGTATCGACCGTACATTTCCCATGACAACAGATGGAAGGGAGGGTCTGTACCTTATATTTTTTGTCCTCCGCCTTACTCCAGCCCGGCAGCCGCGGCGTTTTCGCCTCAGTTCTCTCGGTATGTCGAGTTTTTCCAATGGGACCGGGTGGCGGTTGAATGCTATCAGCTCTTCTCTGCTGTATCGTATCCTGCTATAAACAGTGGCTCCGTCCACCGGCTCAGGAGACATTTGGGACGATCTGTGTGTCCGTGATATAAGTGGGGTGAAAAAAAAAGACGGATCAAAAGAGAGAGGAAGGGAAAAAGACTCGGAATCGAGCCGCTGTTGCAAAAGGCAGCCTACTCGTGTGGCGCCGAGAGAGGGGGAAAAAAAAAAAAAAAAAAGCCAGAGGAAAAACTGCTATGCTAATGCTGTTTTAATTTTAACTCCCTCTGATGCAAATTTGGGTGTTTTTCGCATGTTTGCATTAACTTTTAAGTGTAGGCAGGCTACTTTTAATGATAAATAGGAGTCATAACTTGATAAACAGACATACCTGCAGCAGGAGCAAGCTCCATTTGTGGCCAGACGGAGATGTGGGTCATATCATCCCTCAGCCAACTCATGAAAAGGCAGTCCACAAAGTCCTCCTTTGGTAATCTCTGCTGGCAGATATGAATCTATAAAACTTGTATTCTGATTGCTGTCACCATCTTTCATAAGATGGTGATAGCTACATGAGCCAACTGTGCACACCTTTGGCATTTTCCTGGTTGAAATTTAGCTAATATTGCCATAGACACGTATTGCGCGGGCAATACGGGTGAATGTGTGTGTGTGAATGGTGAAAGGGTTGGGTGCCGCACCAGTAGCTGCCCTGTAATTTCCCCATTGTGGGACTAATTAAAGGAATCAAAATCTAAAAAAATGTATTGAAATCGCCAGTTTTTGTTACCTCCGTGCTTCATACTGCATATTCCTGAGATCGGTGGCGTAAGCGTAGACAGCCCCATAAGCTGCATTAACTAATTTTGAAGAAATTATTTCGGACTTGAGGAGGTAGAATAATGACAATTTCAATGGCATTTTTATCAAATGGTATTTTATTGTATTTGTAGCTGATGCTGCTAGATTTCTACTTCTATTTTTGCTATTTAATATTTTCAGTGGTGGCATCTTAGGTTTGCTCTAAACAATGTGCAATGACAAGTTATTCAATCCAATTAATTATCATTGTTGTCGCATCTACAAGAAATACAATTTTCTGTCTTTTGAAAATGATAACGCTCAAATTTGCCTGTTCAAATTATAAGATATTAAATGGATATGCACCACCACCCCTGGAAGAATGTTAAACTGAGGACTGTCGCTGGTACAACCACCAGAGCAATCACTAGAGGAGACTATGAGGTCCCCCACAGATGCACCACATTTGCTCAATCTGTGCTATCAATGAGGGGCACCAAGATCTGGAATAACATACCACCTGTAATCAGAGAACGTACCACACTAAACACTTTTAAGACTCATTGTAAAAATCGGCTTTTAAACAACCCAAACTGTACGCATAACTAGTGGTTGCTCTGCGGCATACGCATCACTATCAATTCACGAAATCTCTGTGTGTCTGTCACGATTATAGGACATCATGGGACGGCCTGTGATGTCTGCCTGATGTCCTATGATGCATCATAGGGCTCGCGATGCCATCATAAAGATATTTGCGATGGCCGTCATAAAAATATGTCTGTATGACTGCACATAGACAGATAGGCATCATAGGACTGTGTATATAGACACTGTGTATATAGACACAGGTAATCAGAACTCCGTATACAAAGATATACTGTAGAGTGATGATGGTCAAGTCAGTGGCGGTAATGCACCTGTAAGCTGGTTACCAACCACCAATCAAATCTAAAAGAAGAAGATAACACAGAACAGCAGCAAGCAGGGGCAAACTGAGACGGCAGGGCATGGTTACAGAAAACGGGATGGGCAGGGCTGCACAGATAATCACACACAGGGGACCCTCGCTAAAACATCATAGGATCGATCGCCTATGATGTCATATAGACACCAAAAGATCAAAGACAGCCTTCACTCATGATCATAGGACTCGCTATGATATCATCAAAGATCATAGGTCTCGATATGTCACAATCATAGGACTCGCTAAAAGATCATAGGATTCGCTATGACATCAAAGATCAAAGACAGGCTTCACTCACGATCATAGGACTGTCATATAGACGTCATAGGCACATCATAGGCTCAGTGATGCCTGATGTCATAGCTGACATCATCAAACCCTGTCTGTCATGATGTCACGATCATAGAACTCACTATGAGATCAAAGGCAGAAACCCCCCCCCCCAAATATCATAAACTTTTCTGTTTTGTTACGCAGCTGAATAAGGATACATGCACAAAATGGAGGATTTCTCATGGATTTGTGATTTTTTTTTTTTTTTTCCTTCTCAAATGTGCAACTTTCATTCTCATAAATTTGCAACTTTTTCTCATCAATTTGCAACTTCTCATGTAAATTTACAAAATTTTTTCTTGTAATTTTTACTTTTATCATGTAATTGTGCATCTTTTTTCTCAAGTCACATCAATTTGACATTTTTCTTGTAAATTTATGACTTTCTTCCTCAAATTTTGTAACGTTCACACGGATGCTGGTTAAATTTGTGTTCTGTGTTACGGTTAATTTTTTTGGTTTGTTTAGACAATGATGCCATTTTATCTAAGATGTGCACACACACAGGGCTGCGCAATATGACCAATCCTGATATAAGCAGTCTTACAGGGAGGCTGAAAAGGTCATTGTGGTCAAATTTGACCAAATGTGGTTGATTTTTCAACATAGTCTCCTCTTCGGTCCACACACTTCTTCCATCAGTGTTGCAGCGCTTGGATCCCTGTGGTTGAAATTTCAAGACAATCGTGTGCTTTTTTTTTTTAAGGTCTTGTATGAGTAAAAATGTATTTTAGCTGCTGTCATTGTCCGTGCAGCCCCCGTATCAGGGGTGTCAGGGAATTAAAGTTAAGGATCCTTCTTTTAATTACAGCACACTCTGGTCTGAACTTCTTTCAAAATCTGTTTCAGTATGAAACTGCAGACGTCCAGGACATAGACTTATCCCGTTTCGTTCCACAAGAGGTCGACGACACCGGCATCACCGTCGCTTCCATGGACCGGTTCACGGCAACAAAAGCAGATAGAGGTAAGGAGGGGAGAAAATAGTTTATTTGTGATATCTGCAAAAGTGCAGAATTGAAACAAATTTCCTTGTTCTGCAGTGGAACATCTAAACGGAGCCTGTGGCGGCGCTGAGGCCAACGGGCTTTCAGGAGCAGAGGGCGGAGAGGACGGAGGAGGGGAGGATGATGATGATGATGATGACGATGATGATGATGATGATGATGATGATGATGATGAGGTACCGGTGGACGAAAACCTGTTCACGGGGGAAGACCTAGAGGAGCTGGACGAGGAGCTCAACACACTGACATTGGAAGACTGAGGGGGAGGACTTGAAGAATGCATGGAGCTAAACATCAAAGAGACCAGACGTTTGAATGATTTTAAACTTCAGAGACCGCAGAAATAAAGCCGATCACATGATCACACGGACGACATCACTGCCCCACCTCATCATTGATGTCAGAGCTCCACAGCAGGACCACACCACCTCCAGGATAGGATACCGGGCCGGTTCTAACAAAAACATTATCAACCAGGGGTCCCGTTAACATTCAGGTTTCAGTGGAAAATTTTCTAATTTCCCTTATTAGTCCAAAAAATTTAATTTGCTGTTGTGCATGGATGCAGACGGAACCCATAAACAACTGTAGATTAAATCATTGCATAGAATAAAAAAATTAACCAGCATTCATATGAAGATTAAAGATTTACCCGAAAAATTTATGAGAACAAAGTTGCGAAAAAGTAGTGACTTTGAGTTAAAAAAAGAGGGCAAATTTACAAGGTCAGATTTATGAAAAAAAAAAGTAAATTTACAGTAAAGTTGCAAATTTGATGAAGTCATGAATTTGAGTGGGGGAAAGCAAATTTACAAGGAAAAATGCCAAATTTATGAGAAAGTAGTGAATTTATGAAAGTGGCAAATTTACAAGGAAAAGGGCTGTAAATTTATGGGGGGGGGAGGGCCTGTAGCGTTAGCATACTTTGCTGTATAGGAAGAAATGGCTCTGCTAGGACAGTGGACTGGTCTTAGTACTAAAAACTGGCTGTAAGTGTCTCCTTTTTTTTGCTCATTCCCACGGACAGTTCTAGGTTGATTCTCCAGAAACAAAAGAGCTGGAACTCTCCGATGGTACTAGAACCTTCCAGCGGCGTTAACGCTTCATCAGCAGCATCCAGATCACAGCTTTTACAGCCACATAACAATCACTAAAGATAAATTCTTAGCCGTCTCCTCCAGTTTCATTGCTGGGCTTCTGTCAGTCTGGCTGCTGCTCTTTGGTCGGCTTTCACACAGATTTTATCCTGTAGCTCTTAATTTTCCTGCTTCTTTTAAGCCCATATTCTACAGTCTTAAAGCAGATTTCTTCGTCTGAAATGATGGTAAATTTATTATCTCTGGGGTTCAAGATAGCAGATTTGGAGCAGTTCAGAGCAAATATCCAAATATTCTATTTTATTCTTTTTTTATTCCTACCCATTTAAAGGACATAAACATCAATGTTTTTCAGAAATTATTTCCTATAAATGTGGCAGTTTCTCATAAATTTGCATTTAAAAAAAAATTCCTTGCAAATTGGTTTTTGTTCAGTTTTTCAATTACATTTTTGTATATTTGTCATATTTACAGTCTGTTATAAATTTGCAATTTTTGCAGCCTTTTTCATAAATTTGCAGGGTTTTTGTAAATTCGAGTCCCTTTTTTTCCTCAATTTTTTTTTTTTAAATTAAGATTTTCTTGTAAATTGCAGGGCTTTTTGGTCATAAATTTGCAGGAGTTTTCTAGTAAATTTACATCTGATTTTATTAAAATTACTGAAAAATCTTTACATGTATAAAGGAAAAAAATGCTAATTTTTGTTTCCTTTGTAAATATTTAGGATTTCCCCCACTCAGTTTGTGTCTTATAAATCTAATTTATATATATGCAAATCTAGTCATAAATTTGACTTTTTATAGTATCAAATAGCCCCCCCCCCCCACAATTTTTGTAACTCTGAACTTGTAATTGACCATTATTAAAACGAAGCCATTCCAGCAAGTGTCTGAAAAGGAAACTGAGAAACCAAATCCCAGTGTTATTTACGTAATGCAGTATTTGGATGCAGCCCTGGTGAATCTTATCAAACATCAAGATCAGAATGGAACATGGCCTCTAAAGAATGCGGCTCCTGTACTTTGCGGTGGAAAAATGGCTGATTTGGCTGCCGCCATTTTGTTGCTTGACAAACTGATTTAAAAGTGAAATTTCATCCATTAAATGTTGACTATATTTGATCTGAGGGCTGTTGTGGAGTTAAAATGAAGGGACTGTATCTGTGAGACTGGGACAGAAGTTGAGTAAAAGGTGAAATGATTGAGAACAATTTTCCTGCTGAAATCACAGTTTTCAGGTTGAACTTTGGTGGTTCCAGGAGAAAATTTCCATTACATTTATGGGGGTAAAATTCTGCTGAAAAATCACATTTCCTGTCATTTCCTGAAGGACAAATCCTCATCCAGCTGCTTTAATTTTCACTCATTTGTGCCAGCCTGGGTTTTGTAAATAAGTTGCCTCCTGACAAAAAAATAAAGTCGCCGTACATCTGGGCTCCGCTTCTTCTTAGAGAAGATTATCAAACGACATTTTAATGAGGGCCAGCAAGAGGGTAATGAATGAAACCAAAGTCTGAAATTTATTAGAAAAAAGTTGCAAATGTATAGGAGAAAGGTAGACAATTTAAAGGAAGCATCAAACTGGGGAAAATTGCAAGTTTAAGAAAGTTGCACATTTATGAAGAAAAGTCAAACTTAAAAATGAAAAGGTTGCAAATTTATAGAAGAAAGGTGGACAAATTGAAGTCAAATTTCTGAAGAAAGTTGCGAGTTTGAGGAAAGGTTGCTGATTTAAAGGGAGTCACAAATTTATAAAGAAAAAAGTGGCAAACTCATAAGTATCAAATGAGAAAAAATGTAAGACTGGCAGAAAAATTTGCAAACGTGAAAAGTTGACTTGGAAAAAGTTTCAAAATTAAAGTGAGTCAAATTTATGAGGAAGACACACATTTATGAAAAAAGTTGCAAACTTAGAAAGCTGCAAATTTGAGAAAAGGCTGCCAATTTAAAGGGAGTCAAATTTATAAGGAAAAGTGGAAAACTCATACAGTGGTGTGAAAAAGTGTTTGCCCCCTTCCTGATTTCTCATTTTTTTGTATGTTTGTCACACTTCAATGTTTCAGATCAAACAAATTTAAATATTAGACAAAGATAACACAAGTAAGCACAAAATGTAGTTTTTAAATGAAGGTGTTTATTATTAAGGGAAAAAATCCAAACCTCCGTGAAAAAGTGATTGCCCCCTAAACCTAATAACCAGGGATGGCAACAGGAAATTCTGATTTCAGCTGAAATCTAATTTGGTCGATTGACTTACGGGGGGGCCGGGGGGGCGCAGCCCCCCTGAAGCTGGGAGGTTTTCAGTAAAATACAAGTAATTTAGACTGAAAAAAATGAAATACTAGACTTAGATAAATCATTAAATTTAATGAAAAGTTAACTTACTTTTTCTTCAATGTTGTCTCACTGTCTTTAGTCCAACATATTTAACAGTTCTATTAGAGTTTTTTACACTATTTACAATGGTCACCAAGTCACTTCTAATGTGAAACTTTCTTCCTTTTGGCAGCAAGCTGTGTCAGTCTCTGAACTTTGAACTTCATCTCCTTTTCTGGTTTCTTCAGAAACTGTCCGAGTGTTTCTGTTACCTCATTGAACTTTGAGCCAATTTTCACCTTTACTGTCACTTCGCTCCCCGAAGCTCCTGGGTTTTTATGATTTTTAAGTACCAGAACTGTGCTTACATGACATAAAACAAACAGCTGAATGCCACTTATTACTGTATAATATTGACTTATGTTCCAAGAAGATAGCATTCCTAAACTAGAAAAGCACTCAGAGCGCATCCCTCCGCCAAGGCTCCTTCCGTTTGTCATGGATCAACTCCAAAATGTAATGGGTTTGTGTGTAGGCCTATAGCCACTTGTGGTGAAAATTGCATCAAAGTCTGTCCATCAGTTTTGGAGTATTGTTGCTAACACAATGTGAGAAGATAAGCGCCTTGGCTGAGGTATGCATTCTCAGATCATCACCAAAATATAATGGGTTCCTCTCTAGCCCAAGAACCACCTCTGGTGAAAATTTTATCCAAATCCATCCAGTAGTTTTTGTGTAATCCTGCTGCACAAATACAAAAAAAGCCCTTGATGGAGGTATGCACTCTCAGATCATCACCAAAATCTAATCATCTGTTCCCCGTGCCATTGCACACCTTTCCTGAAAATTTCATGAAAATCCGTCCATCACTTTTCCTTGCTAACAAACAGACAAGCCAACGCCGATGAAAACATAACCTCCTTGGTGGAGGTAAATATTCCAACAAGCATTATCCATCACATGCTTTAACACTTGATCAAATCAAAATCAGTTAATTTTATCTATTCCATAATAGAAATAAAATTCCAACATACCATTACTTTTTATAATTTCAGCATTCATTTCAGATCACCAGTTTCAATCTCCATTGAGTCTTGAGCAGCTCATTTTCCTCCCCCGCGCAGCCCAGCTCAAACAGCCGCTGTACGCTGCACTCAAACGGAAACCGGCGGACAGAGTCGACTGGACTCCTGAACGGGAGCAGGCGTTCTGAGGTTACCCACAGCGCTCATTACCCACGTCTCGGATATGGGCATAGCGGCCGTCGTGGAGCAATGCGTTGCCGGTTCTTGGCAGCCACTCACCTTTTTTTTAAGCAGGTCTTTGCACGACAGCGAGCGTAAATACAGCGTGTTCGACAAAGAGTTAATGGCTCTCTACCTGGTGTACGCCACTTCCGGTTCTGGCTGAAAGGGCACACTTTCACTGCGTCGTGGACCATAAACCGCTAACGTACTTAACGTACATATAATATACAAATAAAGCGGAATTCGGTGAATTACCGGGAAAATCATATCCCTGAGAACAAGCCGAAATGAATTTTTGACAAAGCATACAAGCCATTTGATTGGTCCAATCGTTTGCAACTATCCAATCGCAGGGCTGTTTACAATACAGCAGTAGCTTGAGTACATCCGGGTTATCGCGAGACTTCGGGGAAGCGCCGAGCGCGTATGTTTTTTTTTTCTCCAAACTTTATTGAGAACAAGGTAAAGGTACAAAATTATGACATAGATGATTATAAAATCGGCGGAAAATTGCCATCCCTGAATAACTGGTTGGGCCACCCTTAGCAGCAACAACTGCAATCAAGTGTTTGCGATAACTGGCAATGAGTCTTTTACAGCGCTGTGGAGGAATTTTGGCCCACTCATGTTTGCAGAATTGTTGTAATTCAGCCACACTGGAGGGTTTTCAAGCATGAGCCGCCTTTTTAAGGTCATACCACAGCATCTCAATGGGATTCAGGTCAGGACTTTGACTAGGCCACTCCAAAGTCTTCATTTTGTTTTTCTTAAGCCATTCAGAGGTGGACTTGCTGGTGTGTTTTGGATCATTGTCCTGCTGCAGAACCCAAGTGCGCTTCAGCTTGAGGTCACGAACAGATGGCTGGACATGCTTCAGGATTTTTTAGTAGAAAGCAGAATTCATGGTTCCATTTACCACAGCAAGTCCTCCGGGTCCTGAAGCAGCAAAACAGCCCCAGACATTCACACTACCACCACCATATTTTACTGCTGTATGATGTTCCTTTTCTGAAATGCTTACTTTTACGCCGCATGTAATGGGACACACACCTTCCAAAAAGTTCAACTTTTGTCTCATCAGTCCACAGAGTATTTTCCCAAAAGTCTTGGGGATCATCAAGATGATTTCTGGCAAAACTGAGATGAGCCTTTGTTCTTTTTGCTCAGCAGTAGTTTTCATCTTGGAACTGTGCCATGCAGGCTACAGTTGGGCCCAAAAATATTTGGACAGTGACACAAGTTTTGTTATTTTAGCTGTTTATGAAAACATATTCAGGATACAATTATATAATCAATATGGGCTTAAAGTGCAGACTCTCAGCTGTAATTTGAGAGTATTCACATCCAAATTGGAGCAAGGGTTTAGGAATTACAGCTCTTTAATACGAAGCCGCCTCTTTTTCAAGGGACCAAAAGTAATTGGACAATTGACTCAGAAGGCTGCAAAAAAAATAATAAAAAAAATAACAAGGCTGCATGGGCTCTTCCCTCATTAACCTGTCATCAATTAAGCAGTTAAAAGGTCTGGAGTTGATTCCAGGTGTGGCATTTGCATTTGGAAGCTGTTGCTGTGAACACACGTGATCAAAGGAGCTCTCAATGGCGGTGAAACAGACCATCCTGAGGCTGAAAAAAAGAAGAAATCCATCAGAGAGATAGCAGAAATGTTAGGAGTGGCCAAATCAACTGTTTGGTACATTCTGAGAAAAAAAGAGTGCACTGGTGAGCTTGGGAACTCAAAAAGGCCTGGATGTCCACGGAAGACAACAGTGGTGGATGATCGCAGAATCCTTTCCATGGTGAAGAACAACCCATTCACAACATCCACTCAAGTGAAGAACACTCTCCAGGAAGTAGGTGTATCAGTATCTAAGTCTACCATAAAGAGAAGACTTCATGAGAGTAAATACAAAGGATTCACCACAAGGTGCAAACCATGAATCAGCCTCAAAAATAGAAAGGCCAGAATTGACTTTGCCAAAAAACACCTGAAGAAGCCAGCCCAGTTCTGGAACAGCATTCTTTGGACAGATGAGACTAAGATCAACCTGTACCAGAATGATGGGAAGAAGAAGCACACCACATCTTCTGTAAAACATGGTGGAGGCAGTGATGGCATGGGCATGCATGGCTTCCAGTGGCACTGGGTCACTTGTGTTTATTGATGATGTGGCAAAAGACAGAAGCAGCCGGATGAATTCTGAAGTGTATAGGGATATACTTTCTGCTCAGATTCAGCCAAATACAGCAAAGTTGATTGGACGGCACTTCACAGTACAGATGGACAGTGATCCAAAACATACTGCAAAAGCAACCCAGGAGTTTTTTAAAGCAACGAAGTGAAATATTCTGCAATGGCCGATTCAATCACCAGATCCCAACCCAATCGAGCATGCATTTCACTTGCTCAAGACAAAACTTGAGGCAGAAAGACCCACAAACGAGCAACAACTGAAGACAGCTGCAGTAAAGGCCTGGCAAAGCATCACAAAGGAGGAAACCCAGCGTTTGGTGATGTCCATGGGTTCCAGACTTCAGGCAGTCATTGCCTGCAAAGGATTCTCAACAAAATATTGAAAAGTAACATTTTACTTAGGGTTATGTTTATTTGTCCAATTACTTTTGAGCCCCTGAAATGAGGAGCGTTTGTATAAAAATAGCTACAGTTCCTACATATTTAATATATTTTTGTTCAACCCCTTGAATTAAACCTTAAAGTCTGCACTTCAATTCAGTTGTAGTTGTTTCATTTCAAATCCAATGTGGTGGCATGCAGAGCCCAAATCATGAGGATTGTGTCACTGTCCAAATATTTCTGGGCCTAACTGTATTTCTGCCCAGTCTCTTTCTTATGGTGGAGTCATGAACACTGATCTTAAGTGAGGCCTGCAGTTCTTTGGATGTTGTTGTGGGGTCTTTTGTGACCTCTTGGATGAGTCGTCGCTGCACTCCTGGGGTAATTTTAGTTGGCTGGCCACTCCTGGGAAGGTTCACCTCTGTTCCATGTTTTCACCATTTATGGATAATGGCTCTCACTGTGGTTTGCTGGAGTCTCCAAGCTTTAGAAATGGATTTATAACCTTTTCCAGACTGATAGATCTCAATTACTTTTTCTCATTTGTTTCTGAATTTCTTTGGATTGCAGCATGATGTGTAGCTTTTGAGGATCTTTTGGTCTACTTCACTTTGTCAGGCAGTGGCAGTAATCAGGCTTGGGTGTGGCTAGAGAAACTGAACTCAGCTTTCCAAAGATGTGATAAACCACAGTTAATTTATGTTTTAACAGGGGCAATCACTTTTTCCACACAGGGCCATGTAGGTTTGGATTTTTTTTTAACCCTTAATAATAAACACCTTCATTGAAAAACTGCATTTTGTTTTTACTTGTGTCATCTTTGTCTAATATTTAAATTTATTTGATGATCTGAAACATTTAAGTGACAAACATACAAAAAAATGAGAAATCAGGAAGGGGACAAACACTTTTTCACACCACTAAGTATCAAATTAGAAAAAGTGTAAAATTGAAGGAAACAAGTTGCAAACTTCTAAGTTAACCTGGAGGGGAAAGTTTCAAAATTAAAGTGAGTCAAATTTATGAGACGGTGCATATTTATGGGAAAAAAAAGTTGCAAACTTAGAAAGTTACAAATTTGAAGAAATTACACACAGTACCTGTACTTCCAAACACACAATCCCTCCTTTCTTCTTACCTCATTCGTCTGTCACATCAGTGGGCCAAACGGTCCGTTAGCATTGTTAGCCGCTGTAATCCAGGTTCTCTGCTGATCTTCTCTCCTTTCGTTTCTGGCAAACTTGATTTATCCAAATTATTGGGGAGAGCAATTGCACATTTCCCTTAATGATGGCGGCGGGACAGCCAAAAAACTGAGTCAAGCACAACACGGTGCGGTGGCACAGTGGTTAGCACTGCGGCAGCACAGCAACTCACCCTTAGCCATGGGATCCCTGGTTTGATCCCAGCCCCTGACCAACAGTGATCTGTGTGGAGTTTGCATGTTCTCCCTGTGTTTGCGTGGGTTTATTCTGGGATTTCTCCGGTTTCCTCCCACAGACCAAAAACATGCAGGTTAGGTTAATTGGAGACTCTAAAGTGGCCCTAGGTGTGAATGGTTAAGGGATAGCGCCGTACCGTGGCTGCTTCATCCATCCAGGTGGATGCCCTCAATTTCCCCTCTGGGGATCAATAAAGTATACAAAATAAAAAAACCAAAACACGGTCTAGAAAAATCCCCCCTTCCCCCGCCTATTAGCACACTTTAGATAATGCTAAAGTAAAGTGAACAGCTGGAGGAGCAGGAGCAGCTGTCATCATCTGACAATTTCTGCTTTCATGTGTAGTCAGTCGGCAGTTGATTTTTCAACAAGGGGGATGAGAGAGATTCACCAATTTAGCTTGAGGTACAAACGTAAATGTGAATTGGGTACAAATTTGCAAGAATAAAAGGTGCAAAGATATGATAAAGGATGCTAATTTTAAAAAGTTGCAAACTATAATTACAAAAAAAAATTTTTTTAACCAGCATCCAGATGTGAAGGCTGCAAATTTGCAAGAAAGTTTTCAAATTTACAGGGGAAAAAAAGCAAATTTCAGAGAAGTGAATTTTTTTAAAAAGTTACAAATTTGTAAGAAGTTTACAGGGAAAAAACTGCACATATAAGAAGTTAAATTCCTGAGAAGTTGAAAATTTACAAGGAAAGTTACAAGTCTACAAGAAAAAAAATGCAAATGAGTCACAAATGAGAAAGTTGCACATCAAGACAAGTTGAATTTGTAAGATTTTCTCTTTTACATTTCTGCTCAGACTTGGCTGTTCAAAGTGATTTTATTCAGTTCTGTAACATGACGTAGAAAGCTTTATGACGATATGGGGGGGGGGGGGTCTTTTTTCACAGGTTTGGAGGAGCACAGTGAAAATGTAAACAGACATTATGAATAAGAATAACACTTTGTGCCACTCATGAATCAGCAAAGAAGAGCTCAAACAGTCTGAGGTTTTCAACTTTTATTTCATTTACTGAAGTAAATTAAACAGGTTCACAGACGGCTGAATAGCATTTAACATAAATTACTAATTAAAAAAAAGACCAAAAGATCCTGCCCACATCCTCAGTGCAGCAGATTTTATTGAAACACTTCTAAATCTCAGAAAGGCTAAAATGAAAAAATGGCCTTTAATCCTGATCCAAACAGCTTCAGATCCGGGTTACGGTGGCGGGTGCTAACGTGACAGTAAAGGTCAGACGGGGTGAGGGTCAGAAAAGGTCGGGTCATGGGGGGTTGGGGTCAGGAAGAGGTGGTGATGTTGGTCGGTTGGTCTGTCAGGTCGGGTGTCATTGTGTCATGGCAACGGTCGCCTAGGAAACAAGAAGCTGCAGTGTTATTCACAGGGACAGAGAGAAGCTTACAGAACAGGTGCTGTGTGGAAGTCTGGGATTTGAAGACCCCCGGTGGCTGATCGGTGAACTGCTGAATTTCCAAACGGTACAAATTTTAAGTCTCAAACGTAAAAAAAAAAGCTCAGAAAACATCTTAAATTTATGAGAAACTGCCACAAATCAATAAGAAGTCATACATTTATGAAAAAATGATTAACTCAAAAAAAGATTGAAAATTTTTTATTTGTCAATACTGCCATACGTACAGGACATGCAGGAGAAATGAAATGGCGTTTCTCTCTTCAGTGGTGTGCACAGTATAAAAAAAGAAAGGACAAAGGCTGGAAAAACAGCAGCAGTCTATGTAGAGTAGAGTAATGCCACCCGTACTGCAAATGGTGACAGACGATCGAGCCAGACCTCCTATAGGCCACAGAAACGATGAGACCCAGCAATCTCATAAATTAAGTAAATTAAATTAAATTGAGTAAATTTGTGTCAACAAAACTTGCTAATCTCCAAGAAAAGCTGCAGATTTATGAAGATTAAAAAAGACTTCTTTACAAGAAAAGTAGATTTATGTAAGAATTCACTATTTTACAAGGAAAATGAGAAAAGGCACAGATTAAACAATAGAAAAGTAAATTTAGGTAAAACTAGCAAATTTACAAGAAAAATCACTAATTTACAAAAAATGTCAGATTTACAATTCACTGGAATAAAGCATGAAACTCACAAGAAAAACTAAAACTTGTGAGAAAATTCACAAATTTGAGTGAATTTATCAAACCAACTGGCTCATTTACGAAAAAACAAGTAACACATTTCAGAAGTTCCACACAGCACCTTTAACATTTCACAAATGTTAAAAAGAGGAGAACACGTGAGGCACAAAGAGCCTCCATGGTTATAGTCAGGAACGACAATGACCTTATTTTATTATTCGATAAGCTGAAATGACATGGACAGCTCACTTGTTTCTTTCATTGAAACATGCCGACAGACATCAGATGATGGTTCATTTACTGATTTTTATTCTCACATTAATTCATTGTAGTGCATATGATACAATCATCTTCAACTGGGCAGAAACTCCCCATTTACAGTCACTATAAAAGGTGTTCACCCCCTTAGTTCTCCCATGACAGACCCTACATTCATCGGAAGACGCCGAGAAGTGGGTTAAGTCCAAGGAAACTAATGTGGAAACAGAACAGCTAAATCGCAGTTCGCTGCTTACTGTTGGCCACAACAGCTCATCCTTGGCTGATGAGAAAATGGACGGGCTGAGGTTGTGTTTAGTCTCAATCGAAGACCCGCAATACCTATGTGCTGGTAGCGTACTCATGGTTTCATAAAGGGCTCCCTTGGCACAGCTAACATGCTAACTACCAGCCCCCTACACAGCGGATGTCACATGACCGACAAAGCCAGCTCAAGAGGAGGACCAGGTTGGCGTATAAACAGGGACTTCTGTACACGTGTGAAATACAGTCAGCCCATTCTATTCTACAGTATTCACATCTGACCAGAGACGGTCCTCAAATTCTCGAGATCACAACGTGGCGTTCTTAAAGTCAGAATCTCCCCGCGCCCTTGGTTCAGGAGGACGGTGTACCGCAGTCAAAATATTTTATAAATGGAAAAATACACGTGGAAAACAAACATACCTCCGACACTTCTTGAGGGATGTTCCTCAGATTGGCTCTGAATAGGTTATCCTGCCACAGTTGCTAGCACTATACCAGGGGTCACCAACCTTTTTGAAACCAAGAGCTACTTCATGGGTATCGAGTCATGTGAAGGGCACCAGCTTGACACACTCCTCTAAAATAACAAATTGTGTGTGTGTGTGTGTGTGTGTGTGTGTGTGTATATATACACACACACACATAAATAAATAATTATCAATAACTTAGAGTGGGTAACAGACAAGATCAATATTCAACACTCTATTTTTATTAATCTCAGCAATTGTTCAGATGATCCCTTCTACATTTCATAAAAAAATGTCCAGTTTTCACCAGTCCCTTTTAACCATAAAAAACTAAACCCTTTTAATTCATGAACTATGTTGAACCATGTTTGAAAAAGTTATGCAACATTTAAGAAAAATCAACTTTCATATTAAATAAATCTTTTCACATTTTTAACTGAACAAATCTGCTGCAATTCTGCTCAAAATCTGTTACATTTAATAAACACACTTTTGTGTGTTCTTCTTCACTGGAATTATATCCATACAGTTCTTGCCAAGAATCATGCTGGAGCAACCAGCACTGTCCTTTCATGAGAAGAAACTAAACAAGCACTGAGAGTGCTTATATGCACGGTGGCACAGTGGTTAGCACCGCGGCAGCAGTTTACCCTCGGCCGGGGGATCGCGGGTTCGATCCCTGCCCCCGGCCAACAGTGATCTGTGTGGAGTTTGCATGTTCTGGTGGTGCATGTTCTCATTTTTCATGCAAAAACATGCAGGTTAGGGAGTTAAGGGGCGCTTGCACACGCAGCGGCTGGTGGCTTGTTACCGGACTGCAGAACAAATCTACCTACGGGTACAAGTCCAAAAAAAAAAAAAAAAAAAAAAAAAGAGTGGGTAGTGAAGTAGCGCTTCGCCATCGCCCCGCAAATGAAATACACGCAGCTTCCTTTCACGGTAGTAAAAAAGAACTCTTCCTCCCGCTCACTTTGAAAATGATAAATTTTCTGTCTTTTTTTTGCCATGTTTTTGGGCTTGGAAACCGCACTGCGCTCACCATCTTAACTGCCCGCTAGCTAAGCTTACGCTCCACAAGCGCGAAGGTTTTGTCATGCGCACAATACTGACCTTTGAACTAGGTCAGAGTTCACCTTAACTTTACGTATAATAAACATATTTTCATTTTTTTTTTATTTTTAAGACATTGTCATTTTAAAATCTATATAAATGCAAGTGTGATTTTAAAAAATATAAAATAAAAAATAGCGGCAGAAAAAAATTACATCTGCAGCTCACTTGCGAGTTGTGCTATTTTTAGAACAGGCCTGCGGGCGACACATGTGGTCCCTGCGGGCGACATGGTGCCCGCGGGCACCGCGTTGGTGACCCCTGCACTAGAGTTAGCGAGCTTTTCTGGGGAAACCCAGCTTAGTTTCAGGGTCGGGTTTTTTGGGGGGCTTTAGCATAGCCTCACTAGCTTGTGTTGTGTTTTGTAACCATTCAGAAAAAGCCGGCAAGGTGCAGCTAACGAGGAAATGGGCTTAGGTTAGATAACAGTGGACAGAAAAGATTTTGTTGCAAACTTTTTTCTTGTAAATTTGCAACTTTTTTCGTAATGAATTTACTATTTTTTCCGTCATAAATTCACTACTTTTTTCTTGTAAATTTGTGACTTTTTTTCTTTTAAATTTGCAACATTCATATGGACACTGGTTTAATTTTTATTCTGTGTAATTGATTAAGTTTTGTTTGTTCATCTAGACCAGGGGTCTCCAACTAAAAGTGTAAGAGGTCCGATCAGTCAGCTGAGGTGTGAATTAGGTCTGGGGATCTTTAGGCACCTCACCACACAATGATGATTCAGGGTCTCTGATTCTAAAACGATTCTCAGTGCATTTTTTTCAGGATTTTTTTCTCTCACTGTGTGACAGCTTGATTCTTTTAAAGCCAAGTGTTTGCAGTGACCCATGAATTTACTTCAAACATCTTTTAATAAAAGAAATGGAAGAGAAATGTGACGAGTCACATGGACAAATGTATCTGAAAATGTGCTTTTCAGAACGGTCATCTTTTCAGGGACGTTCTTTAAAACGACCACAGCTGTCTGCAGCAGGCCAACATTATTTGCTTTTACACATTATTTTATTAAGCTGATGTTTTAGCTGCTTTTAGTTCTGTATTATTTTTAAACAAAACAAATGAAATAAATTCTTTGCTCAATTTCAAATAAAATGTAATAATTTAATCATAATAACAGAGGGGAACACTAAATGTTTCTGACTCCAAATAAATAGCTCTAAAATTCTAAAATCTATAACTTAAATCCTAAAAATGGAAAGTTTTACAGGAGAACACAAACTAAATTACATACATTTAAAAAGATTAATATTTACAAATTAAATCTCACAAAAGTCCACCTCTATACTATATTTTTACTATTAAAAAAACATTCGGTCTGTAAGCCTAAAAAGGGACAGAAAATATAATTAATTCCACGCTACAGAATTCCTCTGGAGCTTTTCATGTCAGCAATGTTTTTATCTTTTTAACCTGGTCTGGGTAACTCTGTCACAGGGAGAGAGGAGGTGGATGTGTGGAACTTTCCACGTTCAGTAACACACGGAGCAAATTATTGTTTTGACATGATATCAGAGGGTCGCAGAAATCACCTCCGTGAACAACGTCATGCTGAACCAACGGGGACGCTGACCCAGGAAGGTGTGGAGGAGCCGCGGGGTCCTTCTGTCAACAAACCCCCGGCTGGGCCCGTACCATCGCAGGCAACCAGAGTAGTGGTGGACACAATTTCACAGCACCGGGAAGGAAGCGCGGCTGTCTGTCCACTGTATCCCACGGAGAACGTCCAAGGTCTCACGCCATAAAATGTCCGGGCGGCCGCCACCGATACAGCACTTGAGTTGCGCTTTTTCGTTCAGTTAAAACAAAACAGTATAATTTTTCCCAAAATTATATTAAAAAGCTTCGGAGTCCAGACGGAGGACTCTCGAGGCCCGGATCTAGACCAGAGTCCGCCAGTTGGTGACCCCTGAATTATATAATGGCTTAAGTTTTTATCATGTTTTTGATTTTAAGAGAAAATTTTCTGTTTATTGTCCCCCAAAAGTGAAATGAAAGACCCGCCCATGCCTGTGTGGAGATAAAAAAAACAAAACACTGGCTTCGTCCAGGAATCCCAAAAACTGTTTGCTAGCTAGCTAGCTGGCTAGCATGCCAAGTGAATGAGGACTACGTATGTACTGTATGTTTAAAAACAATTCCATGTTGCACAACCCCAACTGTGTTGACCACGATTCCATTTCCAAGAGGGTGAATACTTTTATAGCCACTGCATGACATTTTCTTATAAAAATATTTCACAGCTGTTCATACTGTTGGTTCCTGCAGCAGGATGTCCGTCACTTACCAGGAGTTTTCTCTGCAGCCTCAGTAGGTTCGGGGTCGTTTGTGGGATTCTTCTCTGGGAGGGTCGGCCAGCATCACCTTCATCTTCACGCCGTTTACGATGCAGCCGTGGAGCGTCGCCATCGCCTCATCTGCACACTACAGATGGAGAAGAGGAGGATTTTTAGATTATTAGTCTGCAACCACTGAACCTCCGCAGCTTTGACAAATAACTACAAATACATTTAAAATAAAACAGAAACTCACAAATGCATAAGAACCCCCCCTCGCCCGCAAATTCATCATAAGAAGCTGCAAATTTCAAAGAAAACAAATGCTAATTTTAAGGTGCCTTTAGACCAAATATGAACAGGCGGCATGAATACGTCTCCAGCCACCTGTCAGCCGACTGCACTGGTAAGGTTAGCAAGTAACGTTAGCGCTTCTATTTTTTTAATGAGCAACTCTCAGCTTTAGAAAACTGACCACACTATTAGTGTGTGCCGTTCAAATAGTTAACCTGCTGTCGGACAGTAATCTCTCTTACGATGGTTGCTGACAGTTGAGCTGCTTCGGTTATGCTAGCTATATGTTAACTGCAGTAAATGGGGGAATTACATGACCAGCTTACTCTTTTTCATATCCTCTTACTGTCACCATATCAGCCTTCATTCTGAACATTAGTGCATCTTGGTAAATTAGAATATGATTTCTAATTTAATTAATAAAAGATAACCGTAATCATCACAAATAAATTTAAAACGGCTTAAATATTTCACTGTATGTGTAGTGGAGGCTCACATTCCTGCACCATTTAAAGTGGGGTTTTTTTTATTTATTTTGGACTAGAAGAAATTTTTAATTTTCATCTGAAGCCTAATTAAACTTTTAAACTTCTAGACCCAGCAAGGTTTCAAACAGGATGGACTAGCTTGTTATTTTATTTTTTTTTACTTTAATGGAATTGAATATTACTCTAGTTTGTTTTTAACACCGTTCCAACAGCCTTTATGAAGCAGCTCTGCTGTTTGACCCATCAAACATGAGTCATTATTTTATTTAGCTATGGGAACTTTTTATAATAGGCTACATTATATTAAGGCAGAGACTGACAACAAACTGATTTTCACAGGTGTGCAGGCTTAACCACTGGACCAACCACCGGAGTGGTGGCTGAGTTGGTAGAGCATCCGCCCCACACCCAGGAGGCCTGGGTTCAAATCCCAGTCGGGTCATGCCAAAGACCATATAAAAGTGGAACTTCCTGCCGTCCAGCTTGGTGCTCAGTAATAATGGAACGGAGGAGGGAAATTTGTGGTGGCCCCTTGCATGGCAGCGACCCCTCTGATTCTAGATGTGATTAACATTGTAGATAGGAGAAACGTAATTTTGTTCTACTCTACATGATTGGCTGTATGGACTGAATAACAAAGTTAGCTTTCCCTTTTAAACAGGTGAGGTGAAACATGACCTAGAGCCACGAACAGGAGCCATGCCAGCAGGAAGCCGAGCTGGCGGACATGACAGAAATAATCGTGATTAGTCAACTAATCAAAAAAATAGTTGTTAGATTAGTCGACTACCAAAATAATCGTTACCTGCAGCCCTAATACCAGGTTTGGTGGCCCTAGCTTTATTCATTTTGTACAGTAATAGTAAATGTAGCATTTACCATAATGCAACTGCAATGTTGACTTTGACCCCAAACCCATACTTGGGTGAGGGTGCAAGTCATCCAAGATGTGCATTAGATACAACAACTGTGTCAATTTGAAAAGCCTACATCATTTATTTCAGTAGTTACTGTGTTTACAAGATTTAGAGAAAATCTGACCGATGATCTCAAGGTCATCCGATGAGAGTGAAATTGCAATATGCGCATCATCAAAGTATATCAAACCATGGTACCAAGTTTCAAAACAATCGGACCAAAACTGTAGGGGGGAGCTGATTTCACAAACGTGGGACGGACGGACAGACCCGTAACATAATCCCCCTTCGGCTTTGTCCGCCGGGGGATAAAAATTGCAAAATTAACAAAAAAAAAAAAAAAAAAAAAAAAATGTTCAAGGGAAAAAACATTGCAGGAAAAGAATCTACAGGAATAAATTTGCACATTTAAAAATAAGGCAAATATATGAGAATACAAATTTAACGTAAAAATGTCCAAAAAAAATTAATAGAAAAAAACACTAATATAAAAAGTTAAACAGTCACAAATATAAGAATAAAATTGCAAATTTGCAAATGTATGAAAAAAGTCAAAAATTCAAGTCAAATTTAGACAAAAAATACATTTGCCATCAAAAGCTTCAAATCTACAAGAAGAAAGTAAAAAATTACAACAAAAGATTCTCAAATTCAGGAGAAAATTAAAGCTGCGAGCAGCGATAAATGGGCCTTCACGTCCTCGCTAGACCTCGGCCTTGCCACTCAGAGCACGCAACTCCGCACAGGCTCCATTCCTCCCTCCCCAACTCTCTCCCTCCCGCTCTTTGTCCATCCGTGCTTCCATAATGCCATACGCCCATCCATCCATACCACCATCCATCAACAGTCTGTCCATCTGTATATTGCAAGGTAGCGCCTCGGCAGAGGTACTGTACAAGCTTGTGGATCACCTCAAAAATCTAATATGTTTATCCATAGCCTAAAGGCCACTTCTGGTGAAAATTTCACCAGGAAATTTGTTTTAATTTAAACAAACTATGTCATCGCTACAATTTTTTTTTTTTTTTAACCTAGGGGGCACTATAGCTATATGTGGTATAGTCATATAACTGTTCTGGGTGGTACTAGTACCATGTATATCAAGTTTGGGTCCATTTGGATGATGTACGTGTGAGTTATGACAACTTCCTGTCCGTTGGTGGTAGGGGGCGCTACTGCTGCGTCTCATTGTATATTATAGAACTGTTCACCATTGGCTACCTATTCAACACGCTAAATTTGGTTGACTTTAGACAAAGTATGCCAGAGTTATTAAGCTTTGTTTTACTGCTAGGAGGCGCTTGAGCTATGTGTAATTGTTCATTATAGAAAGAGTTGGTTAACCATGCACCACACAAAATTTGGTTGAATTTGGACAAAGTATTTCAGCGTTATAAGGCTCTGTTTTTTCTCGCTAGGGGGCGTTATAGCTATGTGTCATTTTTCATGATACAAAGGTTCAATGTAGGCTACCAATGCGCCACACCAAATTTGGCTGAATTTGGAAGAAATATGCTGAGTTACAAAGCTTTGATTTTTTCCTAAGGGGCGCTATAGCTATGTTAAAAGACAGCAATCGAACAATTCTACATGTGAGTTATGGCATTGTGACAGCGCCCCCTGTCCATTAGTGACAGGGGGCGCTGTCACAATGTGTCATTCTTTATTATAGAAGTTATCAGTATTGGCTACCTATTCACCACACAAAATTTGGTTGAAATCAGTCAATGTATGCCAGAGCAAAAGCCATCAGAAGGGTGATGGTGATACTGCAAACTTGGCCACGCCCCTTTCACCAAACCGTCGGGCATTTGGAAAAGTTTTCAACAGCTTTTGATGGCACACGGGTATAGATGATTGTCACCATAAATGGTACCAATCAGACTATTTATTTTAGAGATACTGAAGAAAATCTTTGGTGTAATCTTCATGTTACACCAAAAACTACCCCAAAAATGAGATCTTAGAAGGAGAAGAAGAAAAAATAAAAATAATTAAACCTGCAAGCAGGTGTAAGTGGGACTTCGCCCCCCCATGCACCCGCACAACCCAGCGCCTGTCCTACCTTGCTGGCTCAGAACATTTCCTGTTGTTGCTGCAAGGGCTGTGTGAATAATAAAGTAAAACATTTGGTAAGAACTTACTTTGAGCACTAAGTGGTGCGATAACTTTTGTCAAATATTCTTATGTAGGCTCCAGCCCCCACCCCCCCACCCCCCCCGCGACCCGAAAAGGATTAAGTGGAAGAAGATGGATGGATGGATGGATTCTTATGTAGGTGCATGCAGAGTGGGACTAATGTCAATTACGGTGAAAATCCGACAGAGTTTGTCCAATTTACAACTGTCCAATGTATTGCGATAAGGTAAACTTGGACATGTGGCCATTGTAACACTGAACATTTTAAGCAGATGTTGCAGACCGATACAGAACTACAGAAGAGAGTCACCTTGACTTACGTTCCACATTTGGTGACCCTTGGACTTCCCCAACCCTCCAAAGTATAAAACGTCTTGAATGGCAAGGAACGGGTTTCCATGGCAACTGTGCTTAAGCCACACTGACTTTGTCAGTGGCTCGGGCCCTAATTAACATACACAAATTTATGATAAAAATAGCAAAATTTTAAAAAATGCTTGAGAGAAAAACATACATTTGTAGGGAAAAAAAATCTACATGAATAAATGTGCAAATTTAAAAATAAGGGAAACATGAGACTAAAGCTACAAATTTCTCACAAAAATGCCATAAAATTAAAAGAACAAAAATTTACTTTTAGAAAAAAGTTAAAACACAAATATGAGAATAAAGTTGCAAATTCAAACAAAAAAGTGCACAAAACGTCAAATTTATGGAAAAATTTTAGATAATAAAGTTGCAAATTTATGAGGGGGAAAAAAAGTAATTTTAATTCTCCCCCTAAAATGCTGAGGGTGAACTTGTAGCTTGGGGCCCCCTAATGGCTGAGGGAGCTCATAGCATTTGCGTACTCCACTTTGAGACGGATCTTGTAGAAGCAGCGTTTTTATTTGCCATGATGTCAGCGGTCAGTCAGCTGGTCGGTACCTGTTTGTCGGCGTACTTCATGTAACCCACTTTCCTTCCAGGGACCAGATGGACTTCAATGAGTGAGCCAAAGCGACTGCAGACACACACGGAGAAACGACATTTAGTCTGAAAGCACAACTGCTGGTCTGCAGCTTCAGCTTAATGGCAGCAGCATTAAAAAAAAAACCCTGGAAGCTGGTTAATGATCCAGACCAGGGTCGGCAACCTGGACTACACAAAGAGCCACAGTGAGTGGATTCTGCATTAACAAAGTCTGCATGGAGCCACAGAAATCTCTGAGCCTAAAAAGATCAGCATTTTTTCTTATAAATTTGAAGCTTTTTTTTAGTTTGTAAAGTTGTTACTTTTCCCCCCCTCACAAAATTGCTACTTTTTCTGCTATTTTTTGATTATTTGCAAAAGGTTTGCATCTTTTTTACTTGCAGAACTGTGTGGATGTTTTCCTCATTAAACGGTTTTTCTCCCCCAAAATTTGTTACATTTTTGGCCTAAATATGTTTTGCCTTTTTTCTAAATTTGACACATTTTTCTTTGTTAATCTAAACCATTATCAGGTAAAATTGAAGACTTTTCAATGTAAATTTGCTACATTTTTCCCAATAAAGTTAAAAGCTTTTTTCATAAATTTTGATTTTTTTTTTTTTGGGGGGGGGGGGCATAATCTTCTACTTTTCTCATAAGATTGTCTGATCTGATCGTTACCCTTTTCAGGTAAAAATGCTGCCATTTTCATATAAATTTGCAACCGTTTTCTAATAAAACTGTAGCCTTTTCAGGTAAATTTGTGACTTTTTTCTTGCCTCTTTTCCCTCATAAAACTGCAACATTTTCCTTGAATTTGGAGAATGTTTTTACATAAAGTTTCAGATATTCTCAGATTTATTATATCTTTCTTTGTAAACTTATTAGCTTTCATGGGCAAAACTGCAGCATTTCTTACATAAATTTATTGCATGTTTCTCAATAAACTCCAACTTTTTCCAGTAAATTTGGGATTTCTTTTCCAGAAATTTTATGACTTTTTTCTTACAAATTTGTGGCTGTTTTTCTCAGAAAACTGCTAACTTTTCCCTAAATTTGTGAGATTTTTTTTGCACAAATTTTCAAGTTTTCTGCTTTTCAGGCTATTTTTCTCATGAATGTGCAACTTTTTTCTTGTAAATTTATTGCTGCTTTTCTTGGAAATGTAGGACGTCCCCCCCACCCCCACCCCCAGGGAGCCACTATCTATGGGCAAAAGAGCCACATGTGGCCCAGAGCCGCAGGTTGCAGAACCGTGATCCAGACAACTCAGCCATAAAGGAGACTAGAGTCGTTATTGCTTCACCCTTCGACCCTTGAGTTAATGGATAATTATTCTTGTAATACTGTAAGAAAATTTACAGAATGAAAGCTTGTTTAGTTTTAATATTTTCACCATGATAGCTGGTGGAATGTACCATTAGCACTGGCTATGGGGGTCAGAGTTGGTCTAACTCAGGGGTCTGCAACCTGTGGCTCTTTTGCCCATAATCAGTGGCTCCCTGTAGGTTTGACAAAAACTCTTAAAACAACCTAATAAATTTAGATGCAAAAAAAATGACAAAAATATCATCAAACTCTTACAACTTTATGGGGGGAAAAGGCTGCAGATTTAGCATTAAAAAGTTGCAAATTTATGATAAAAAATATCAAAGTTTCAACAGAAACATTGCAAAGTTGCACGTAAAATGTCACAATTTATGAGAAAAATTCTCAAAATCCTGATAAAATTTACTAGAAAAGCTTCACATTTGTGTGGAAAAAGTCAAAAACATTTTCAGGAAAAATATCACAAATCTATCAAAAGATTACAAATATAACAGCAAGAACTGGAAAAAAGCTCTAAATTTACAGTAAAAAGCTGTGAATTAATGGAAATAAAGTAAAAAATACTTGCCACAGACAAACTGGCACAGACAAAGCTGAGTGTACAACAGAAAAATTAGCAAATTCTGCAAATTTGAGAGCAAAACAAATATTTGGTTTGGAAGAAAAACAAGTCTTAGTAGTAGCAAACTTATGACAGAAAATGCAAGAAAATTTGACAGATCTGACAACAAAAATAATACTTTTCAATAAAAAAAACTTCAGAAAAACATTGAAAGTTTTGAGGGGAAAAAAAATACAGATTTATGAGTAAAAGCTGATTTCTAAGACAATAGCGTCATTTATATAAAAGGAAAACATATTTTGTGGCTCCATGCAGATTGTTTTGGGAAAAAAATTGCTTAAAATGGCTCTTTTCAGAGTAGAGGTTGTGGCCCGCTGGTCTAACTGGATCAGAGCTCGCCTCGGTGGAGACAGACTGACTGGTCGGGCTGCAGAGCGCTAGCTCAGCTGTAGGCTCTCTGTCAGGTCTTACTGTTATTTTTTTTATATATTTCATCCACTCTCACTAGGCATCTTATTTATCCACTCCCAAATGACAAAAACACCAGGGTGGGGTTAGCATTTAAAGCAATATGTACAAAAAAAGTCTGTTTTGAGGAGCACTCCTTCTGCATGTGTAAAATGCTACTGCAGTATTCACAGTGCATCCAGAGTCTTCACAGCGCTTCTTTTTCCACATTTTGTCATGTTACAGCCTTATTCCAAAATGGATTAAATTCATTTTTTTCCTCAAAATTCTACACACAATACCCCATAATGACAATGTGAAAAAAGTTTTTTTTTGAGATTTTTGCCAATTTATTAAAAATGAAAAACTAAGAAATCACATGTCCATAGGTATTCACAGCCTTTGCCATAAAGCTCAAAATTGAGCTCAGGTGCATCCTGTTTCCACTGATCATCCTTGAGATGTTTCTACAACTTAATTGGAGTCCACCTGTGGTAAATTCAGTTGATTGGACATGATTTGGAAAGGCACACACCTGTCTATAAGGTCCCACAGTTGACAGTGCATGTCAGAGCACAAACCAAGCATGAAGTCAAAGGAATTGTCTGTAGACCTCAGAGACAGGATTGTCTCGAGGCACAAATCTAGGGAAGGGTACAGAAAAAGTTCTGCTGCTTTGAAGGTCCCAGTGAGCACACTGGCCTCCATCATCCGTAAACGGAAGAAGTTCGGAACCACCAGCACTCTTTCTAGAGCTGGCCGGCTGTCTAAACTGAGCGATCGGGGGAGAAGGGCCTTAGTCAGGGAGGTGACCAAGAACCCGATGGTCACTCTGTCAGAGCTCCAGCATTCCTCTGTGGAGAGAGGAGAACCTTCCAGATGGACAAACATCTCTGCAGCAATCCACCAATCAGGCCTGTATGGTAGAGTGGCCAGACGAAATGGCACATGGCAGCCTGCCTGGAGTTTGCTAAAAGGCACCTGAAGGACTCTCAGACCATGAGAAACAAAATTCTCTGGTCTGATGAGACAAAGATTGAACTCTCTGGCATGAACACCAGGTGTCATGTTTGGAGAAACCAGCCACCGCTCATCACCATGCCAATACCATCCCTACAGTGAAGCATGGTGGTGGCAGCATCATGCTGTGGGGATGTTTTTCAGTGGCAGGAACTGGGAGACTAGTCAGGATAGAGGGAAAGATGAATGCAGCAATGTACAGAGACATCCTGGATGAAAACCTGCTCCAGAGCGCTCTTGACCTCAGACTGGGGCGACGGTTCATCTTTCAGCAGGACAACGACCCTAAGCACACAGCCAAGATATCAAAGGAGTGGCTTCAGGACAACTCTGTGAATGCCCTTGAGTGGCCCAGCCAGAGCTCAGACTTGAATCCAACTGAACATCTCTGGAGAGATCTGAAAATGGCTGTGCACCAACACTTCCCATCCAACCTGATGGAGCTTGAGAGGAGCTGCAAAGAGGAATGGGCCAAACTGCCCAAAGATAGGTGTGCCAAGCTTGTGGCGTCATATTCAAAAAGACTTGAGGCTGAAATTGCATCAACAAAGTACTGAGCAAAGGCTGTGAATACTTATGTACATGTGATTTCTTAGTTTTTTATTTTTAATAAATTTGCAAACATTTCAAAAAAACTTTTTTCACTTTGTCATTATGGGATATTGTGTGTAGAATTTTGAGGAAAAAAATGAATTTAATCCATTTTGGAATAAGGCTGTAACATAACAAAATGTGGAAAAAGTGAAGTGCTGTGAATACTTTCCGGATGCACCGTAAACCCCAAGGTATTCTGACCAAAGCATATCACAGATATTTCATTAACACCCCACGGGAGCCATGTCAACATGTAGAAAACCTCTGCTATTAATATTAATAATCAGTCAGAGAACCAAACATTCACCAGAAGACATCCTCCAGCACGTCTGTAGGCAGCGGCGTCGGGCTGAAAACCACAAACAGACGCTCCTTAGTCTTGCTGTCGGGCGGGGCCAGCTTCTTCAGATTAGGGAGGTTGGCGTCCGTCTGAATTCGAGCGACTGACGACATTGTGGAAAAGCTCTGGGAGAACAACATGCACACAATTGTTCAGCAGTGCAGATGTTTTCTGTTTGCACATATTCAGAAAACTGTTGATCAAACGCTGCATATTCCAGCAGTCTGCAACCAGGAGAATGTGCAGCTCTTCTGTTCTGACCGCAAGGGCATTATGAGGTTAAATCAGATATTAAATGACTGAACTCACAGGTTTGATGACATGATTGGACGAGGGTCCACTCCACACTGATGACATCATCTGGGCGGTGACAAACTGCATGGCCATCCGACCGACCGGACTACAGAAAAACAAACACACATGCAGAGGGACTGGATTATTAAAATCTGAAAATGAATTATATATTTTTTTAACCTGTTGAACTCCGGGATTCTGGGGGCGGTCACGTCTCTGGGTCGTAGTGCGTCTCAGTGCCCAATGAAAAAAAAAAAGCTGCATTTCCATTCTTCCAGTACAGACACAGCCGCGAACAGAAAGCCAAAGAAGTGTTTGATTGGTTTAGATTTGATTGACCTCTCATTCGACTAATAACAGCCTTGAATTGGGTTTCTGAAACCTTGAAGAACCAATGACTGAAAACCTAGCAAAAAGGACCTGCCTACCAACGACCGCGAATACAACCAGCCAATTGAAGCAGAGAAGTTTGACGATTGAAACGCGTGCGTCCCCGTGCGTAAAATCTTTTTTGCCTAAGCCGCTGGGTGACTCACATTGAGACCTGTGTGTAACGGTAGCGTTAGCCACTCTTAACCATTAGCCAGTCTTTTTTTATTACTACTGTTCTTATTTGTTTTGAAAAATGGTTTGCAAAAACCGCAAGCATGGAAGCGGAGATGGTTTGACTGGGCAGGGTGACCAGAACCACGAGTCCGTAAGTCCGTAACAACCGGACCAGCTTCATGTTCGTCTGACAATGAGGAACAGATGTTCGCCAAAGACACTGCTGTTGTGGACAGGTAAGTGTTATAAGCTAAATTATTCTTTATCAATGAAAATAGTAATAAAAATGACTTTTGACCGATCGGTAATTACAACGGTCCGTCATGGCCACAAGTTTTTTTTGTGCACCGAGCTCCTCTGTAGCGGGGGGGGGGGGGGGGGGCGAGTTGTTATCCTCTACATTGCAGATATTTTAGTATAATTTTTCTTGCACTGTAGGTTATTTTTTCTTGTAAAAAAAAGGCCACACATTTTTTACGTGGCATGTTTCTTTGTGTGTGGGGGGCTTGTTTGTTCATTCATTCATTCATGAATGAACAAACAACCCCCCCCCCCCCACACACACACACACACAGCCCTGAGCGTCACCTTTCATTAGAGCCCAAGATGAAGCTTCTATGTTGAAGCATTCAAAAGTTACAGACGTTTTTCCAAACTGTGCCATTTGGCACAGTTTGGCACAGTTCAAAAACGCCTGGGAACAACCTGAGGAAAAAAAGCTGTGTAATATATTCATTTTTTGTGGTATTGTTACAAAATTTTGACCTCAGCTTGATAACACTTGGTTCTACATTTCTGTTGCATTTTCCAGCCAGTATCTGAAGCTGTGTGTTATTTGCAAGCATTTGTATCTAAAAAAACCACCCAGGCGAACTTTATTTTCTTCAAATTCAGTATGTTTAGATGACTGTTACTCGGTGGCAGGAGCACTTAGAGAGATTATGACTGTTTTGCCAAAAAATTCAGTGTTTTCTTTTAAATGAGACCAACCCCATGAAGATGCTGCAAAGGGTTGAAGAACAGCTTTTGATTTACTTTGGGTATGTTATTTTTAGGCGTTTTTTGGGAAATTGACCGGAGTTCAACAGGTTAACCAAATCTGTCAGTTTTGTGTTGAAAATGTGTTTCATAACCTAAACAAGAAGCAGCTACCATTCCTCTCTATTGTCTCCATCATCTTCCACTGTGATTTTATTTACGTTGGTTTTTCCTGTGAAAATGACGTCCCTCTTCAACAAGGCATTCAACCTCTGTTTATTTAATTTTTGGTGTAAAGCATCCTTGGGTTTCTTGAAAGGCATCATGTACAGTTGAAACCAGAAGTTTACATACACTGTATAAAAAGACAACCTTTTCCCCCTTCACAGTCTGGCATTAAATCAGACTAAACTTTTCCTGTTTTAGATCAGTTAGGATTACCAAAATTATTTCTATTAGCTAATTTTTTTACAGAATTTGTTTTTTATTACTCTCTTCAGTCAGAAGTTTACATACATCTCCTTAGCATTTGGTAGCATTGCCTTTAAACTGTATGACTTGGATCAAAAGTTTTGGGTATCCTTCCACAAGTTTCTCACAATAGTTTGCTGGAATTCTGGCCCATTCCTCCTGACAGAACTGGTGGAACTGAGTCAGGCTTGTAGGCCTCCTTGCTCACACACATCTTTTCAGCTCTCCCCACACATTTTCTATAGGACTGAAATCAGGGCTTTGTGATGGCCACTCCAAACATTGATTCTGTTGTCCTTAAGCCACTTTGTGACTAATTTAGTGGTATACTTAGGGTCATTGTCCATTTGGAAGACCCATTTGCCCCCAAACTTCAACTTCGTGGCTGATGTCTTAAGATGTTGCGTCAATATTTTCACAAGTTTTTTCCTCATGATGCCATCTGTTGTGTGAAGTGCACCAGTCACCTCCTGCAGCAACCCCCCCCCACACACATCAAGATGCTGCCACCCCCATACTTCACAGTTGGGATGGTGTTCTCAGGCTTGCAAACTTCCCCCTTTTCCCTCCAAATGTAACAATGGTCATGAAGGTCAAACTGTTCAAGTTTAGTTTCATCAGACCACAGGACATCCCTCCAAAAATTAAAGTCTTTGTCCTTGTGTGCATTTGCAAACTGTAATCTGGCTTTGTAATATTGCTTTTGGAGTAATGGCTTCTTCATCGCTGAGTGGCTTTCAGCCCATGTCGGTACAGGACTTGTTTCACTTTTGATAATGACACTCTTGCCAGCTTCAGCCAACATCTCCACAAGGTCTTTTTGCTTTTGTTCTGGGGTTGATACACACATTTCACACCAAAACACATTCATCTCCGGGACACGGAACCCATCTCCTTCTTGAGTGGTATGATGACTGGACATTCCCATGGTATTTATACTTGCGTATAATTATTTGAACAGATAAACGTGGCACCTTCAGGCAAATGGAAATTGTACCCAAGGATGAACCAGACCTGTGGAGGTCCACAGTTCTCCTCCTGATATCAGTGTATGTAAACTTCTGACTTTGAAGAAAGAAATTTAAAAAAAAATATCTCTCATTATTCTGGCATTTAGCAAATAGAAATAATTTTGGTAATCCTAACTGACCTAAAACAGGAAAAGTTGAGCCTGATTTAATGTCAGATAGTGAGAAAAAAAGTTATGTGTCTTTTTTATGCAGTGTATGTAAACTTCTGGTTTCAACTGTAAATCTAAGTTATCAGTATTAGTAGTACTAGTAATAATAGTACTAGTTATACATGTCATCATGAAGAGGTAGACTGGGTCTGCAGTTCAGTGAACACGAGTCGCCAAGTATGAACATTTTTTGGAACATTACAGAGATCTCATTTTAACCACATGCTGTTGTCTTTACAGGTGTGTGTGTGTGTGTGTGTGTGTGTGTGTGTGTGTGTGTGTACCTGCCGCGTTCCTCTCCGTCGTCAATAAAGTTCACCACCAGTCTGTTGCCGGGCGGATACTCAAAACCATTCAGCTTCTCCCTGGCGTAATACGCTGATCCGAGGTTACTGAAACGAATGATGGCATGACCTGGAGGCATGTGACAGACATTATGTTCACTGTTTGTTTTTTTTTTTGCTGTCAGATTTATTAAACAAATTTAAGACTTTTTAAAGACGGCCAGCAGAGAAACTCTCCCGACTGATGAGGTTTATTTCCTGCTGTTCGGTACCTTTGCTCAGTCCATACTGGTCCCTCTGCAGCTCACAGAACTCCATGCCGGGGATGAGGTCAAAAAGAGCAAAGATCTGCTCCTGAGAGAGGCCAGCACGCGTGCTCACCATCAAACAACGGGTCATGTCTCCGTTCCTATAGTCTACGACTGCGTAGCTGCTGGGCTCGGGCGGGCTCTGAAGGGGGACACCTGGATCAAAGACGGCACGGTCACAAACATTTTAACCTGAGAACAGACACTGCGGTCTTAACACAAAATATTTACAAGTGACAAGAAAAAAACAAGAACAAATTTGCTGGAAATATTCAGAACTGGCAACCATGTCTCCAACTCATACGTACCCATGGGAAATGTGTACTGGTTGGTGGACTCCGCAGTGGCATAATCTCCTCTGGTCGATCCTGAGGTCGGGTAATCTTCTGTTGCCGTAGATTTGGAGCGAGGCTCAGCCAGGATGGCCCTGTAGCCTATGACAGATGATGTTCATTAATCATTTAACGGTGACAAAAATGATTTTCAGACCATTAATTCTGCTACAAACATTCACTACACTTCTATGCGTTTTTTGCACAGACTATTCAGTTAACAAAAATGCTAAATTGTGTGATTCTATCGTCTGTATTACACAAATTATCACAGAGTGAGCGTGTCCTAGATAAGGTCAGACAGCGGTTATACGGTTAAATGTTGACAGCAAAACACAAGCTGAAATGCCTAAATCAGGGGTCAGCAATGTCTTTTATGGAAACAGACAATGGGCCTCCTTCACCAACTGTAGAATTGTAGATTACTGGAGTGGTGGCCTAGGGGTACAGCATCCGCCCCACAACCGGGAGGCCGGGGTTCAAATCCCGGCCGAGTCATGCCAAAGACCATGTGAAAGTGGAACTTCCTGCCATCCAGCTTGGTGCTCAGCAGTAATGGAATGGAGGAGGGAAATATTGGTTACCCAGCCACAGTGGGTGCACAAGTCAAACGTACTTGCTATGGATGGCTCTCACGAGCCATCAGTGAGACGCTGCAGGCAACCGTGAGTTTGTACGTTTATTAAATAAAGACAGGATGACAAAATAATGAGCCTCGTGGGGCAAAACACAAATAAAGACCAGACACTTACATATAATCAGCGAGGGCGGAACCTGAACGCTGGGAAGAACTGACTTCAGGGTTAGGGAAGCCAGACTGGAAGGTAAACGTAGGTCGCAGCCCTGAGCAACCAGAGCTGTTCCCTTAATTAGGGCTGAATAGATTAATCAGCTGATGAAAGGTCATCAGCTGATTGGAATCAGGCTGTTCTGCAGGGCTCCACTGACAGCTGTAAGCCCCGCCGAGATGCTGTCATAATAAACGTCTAGAAGTGCGCCAGAGGAGAGAACGGAGAGCTACCGCACAGCCTGAGTGCCGACAGAGTCAGCACACAAACCATGACAGTTGCCCCCGTTCCCGACGCGGATTCTAGACGCGGTGTAACATCGGGCTCCCCCCAACTGGGAGGCCAACAAGACCACCCCAGGGAGGGACGAGGGGGAAAAAAGGCCGAGGAGGGCTAGATCCTGGCGACAAGGGTGAAGACAGAAAATACCATCAGGAGACACTACAGAGCATGGAAAAACACAAAAAACACTCCATAATGCACAAATAGACAGAATACTAGGCACAAATAAGGACAACTAAGCCTACAGGCCACAACCAGAAAACCCGGGTCTAACGACCAAGATACACAGTTCCAGGAAAAAAAAAAACGCATATCATCCCCCAACAGAGGAAGGGAGGGAGAGAAAAAAAACACACTAGATAACGTTGAAACCCTGCAGTTTAAATCCATACAAGTAAACTGTTACAGGCAACGAAAGGACATTTCCCAGCCTACGGAAAGAATAATCACAGAGGGGGGGAGAGAAAAAAAAACACACACTAGGGAGCGGTGAGATACACAGTTTCATTAATAAGACACCAGCACATCCCAAAAGGTTACAGAAGCAAGGGAAAAAAAACCAGGGATGACGGCAGGCTGAGCACCACGGCATGAAAGCCAAAAGTTCGGGGGGCCGCCCTGCATCTAGCGTCCACATCGCTGGCAAGGAGAAAAGGAACAGTTCAGGCGGCCTACCCCAGTCCCAGGCCAGGAAACACAGTTCTTCTGGCGGTCGGACCAGACTGCCGAACGAAAGGATAAGTTTGTTGGGTGGCCGACCCAGAAAGCCAAACGGGCGAGGCAGTCCTCCAGGCGGCCGACCCGCATCACTCAGCCACCAGGACCACAGAGGAGAAATTGAAGACGGCCTCCCTGGAGAGGGGGAAGACGAGGGAGAGCCGGGCCGAATATTGAGAACCCCAACGGCCCCCAGTGGAGATGAGTTGGGGGAAGGTTGATGGGCCAGTCCAGTGTCAGGCGGCAGAGGATCTGCAGCTCCCTCACTGACCTCGAACCGAACCGGCGTTGCGCCCCTGCTGGACCCCAATCGGGTCAGCACTGCACCCACGATGGACCCCGATTGGGCCGGAGCAGCACCCGTGATGGACCCCGATTGGGTCGCGATTGCACCCATGTCGGACCCCGATTGGGTCTCGGCTGCACCCATGTCAGACCCCGATTGCGTCAATGTCGCACCCACGATGGACCCCGACTGGGTCGGCGCAGCACCAGGGACAACCTCCAAACCTGAACCCGGAACCTCCAGCACAGCAACTAGGATTGACACCGCACCGGTGACCCTGGGAGAAGGCTCAGAAGAAGAAGAAGAGCCGGGATCAGGATCACCGGTAGCGACAGAGCTCAGTGAGACGAGCTCGGATGCAGCGGACGGCTGCACCTGGCTCATCTCCCCAAGAGACAGGCAAAAATGCTCTAGAATAGATAGAAGGAAGACAAAATAGAACACTTGCCTGCACTCGAGTTCTGTCGCCGTCCAGGACTTCGACGATCCGGGTTCCGAAGGCAGAAGGACGTCCTCTGGCTCCCATTCGGATACGGCGGGCCCCACAGCCGGCATGATGATGTCCACAGCCTAAGGACCCTCCAACGCTGATGACCACGATGATGACCCGCATGGCATGGCGGCAGGAGATCCTCGACCTGCTGCGTCGGACCGCTCTTCTGTGGAGACCCGGGGACGCTTCATCGTCGGCGCAGGCTCCAAACTGCAGTCCGCTCTCCTCCTCTGCCCATGACGTGGCTGCGGGGCTGGAACCAGGCTATCCAGGGCTGCAGGCTCCCTCCTCATCCGGCGGCATAGGCCTGGCGCCGCGGAACGCTCAGGGGAAGGAGACACAAAGGTAGCAGGTCCATTACTAATTACTGCAGCAGGTGGAGGGAGTTCAGGGGACTGTGAACCCTGAACTCCACCCCCAGGAATCAAGCAAGGCAATTCATCCAATGTGGGAACAGAATGAAAAGTTACTTGCCTGATCCGTAGAGGCCCGATGGAACCCGATGCAGTGGACTTTGTTCCTCCCTTTCCCCGCTGGATGGTGACGGAGGGCCCGCTGGAAGGACGAGGGGGAGCCGCTCGCGATGGACCTACGACGGGCATCGCCAAAGCAGGACTCCTAGTACTCACAGCAGCCGAGGAAGATGTCGAGGAGGAGGGGATGACAGCCGAGGCGATCCGGGCACGGGGAGCTGACGGAACAGCAGGAAGGGATGACCCGGGGGGAGAGGCTGCGGGAATTCCCTCCAGACGAGACGTAGAAGAGGCAGCTGTCATAGAGGTAGAGTCTTTCCAACGACCCGGAACAGGATCCGGACGGGGTTCTTGCCGAGGCTTACTGTTAGCAGTGTGACGACGGTTACCGGCAGAGGGCGGGGCGAAGGAGAGGTTCGGGAAATGACGCTCCTGCACGGAAACAGAAGCGAGCAGGTCGGCGTACTCTGGATAGCCACTTAACGCCGGATTCCTCTCCACCAGCCTGACTGCCGCCGTCACATGCTTTATAATCTGCATAGGGTGAACGGCAGAGCGAGCAGCAGCCACTCGGTCCCGGATGGAAACAGCTGTCAGTTGTAGCTTCTCCGGGGGAATCCCGACTGACGTTTCACTCCTTCGGGGATCACCCCTGGGCGGTGCGAACTCCTGGCCTGGAACGGGGACAGGAATGGGATCCCGAAGCGAGGAGCGAGGATGCCTCCTCTTCGGCTTCCTGCCAGAGTTTCCCTCCAGCCCACGGAGTCTCTCCCGGTGCGCAGCGATGTCTGCCTTCCTTGCCGTGACTTCCGGGTGGTTGGAGTAGCGGGGAAGGCGATTAATGATATCCTCAGCGAGGTCCAGGTGCCGCCGTACATCGCTGGGAGCATCATAAAGGCCAGTAGTGAAGATAGTTCCATCAATGTAGTCCAGGGCCTCCACCAGCTCGTAGCCCAGGCTCCGAGCGCGGCCCCTGCGTGACGACATATTCTCCCAGCACACCGGTACCCAGACAGGGAAAACAACAAGTCCAATTAAACAAACTTACGGCCACCAGCGTCTCTTTGGGCTGCAACCTACTGTTATGGTTGGCTCTCACGAGCCATCAGTGAGACGCTGCAGGCAGCCGTGAGTTTGTACGTTTATTAAATAAAGACAGGATGACAAAATAATGAGCCTCGTGGGGCAAAACACAAATAAAGACCAGACACTTACACATAATCAGCGAGGGCGGAACCTGAATGCTGGGAAGAACTGACTTCAGGGTTAGGGAAGCCAGACTGGAAGGTAGACATAGGTCGCAGCCCTGAGCAACCAGAGCTGCCCCCTTAAATAGGGCTGAATAGATTAATCAGCTGATGAAGGGTCATCAGCTGATTGGAATCAGGCTGCTCAGCGGGGCTCCACTGACAGCTGGAAGCCCCGCCGAGACGCTGTCATAATAAACATCTAGAAGCGCGCCAAAGGAGAGAACGGAGAGCTGCCGCACAGCCCGAGTGCCGACAGAGTCAGCACACAAACCATGACAGTACTCCCTGCATCAGTTCCAAGCCCAGATAAAATGGGCAGGGTTGTGTCAGGAAGGGCATCCAGCGTAAAAACTCAGCTTCAGCTGTAAGAGGACCTACCCCAACTGTGGGACTAATTATCTCCCGTCAAAATAAATATGGATGATGATGAGTTGCCAGTGTGCACTAATGAATGTCTAAAAATGCCTTAAAAGTAGAAAGCATCACTTTTAGCTTTATAAATCTTCATAAAACGTTTAAGCAATATTACACAAGAGGGAGTACGGTATCAATGACTATAGTAACTATGTGTCGGGCATATGACGAATCACCTGCAGTTACTATATTCATGATACCGTATGACCTTGAGTGTAATATTGCTTTTATACAACAGTTCCACAAGCACAATTTATTAAATGACAGCAAAATAGAGGAAAACATGTTATGATTTGTTTGTTTAACCAGTTATTTTGCTCCGCAGAGGAAAAATAGTCCCTTCTACATATACCCAGTTAACTGCTGCTACGCATCATATAAAAAATATAACTACTGTCATTGCACACACATGTAAACAAAGTGAATATTGGCCAGCACAAGAGTCAGTGTTTATAATACATACCAGTCACCTGTTGGGTTGTGGTCAAAATCATGGCAGGTGGCTGGTTAGCACGCTAGCGATTAGGGCTGCAACTAATGATTATTTTGGTAGTCGACTAATCTATCGACTATTTTTTCGATTAGTCGACTTATCACAGTTATTTCTGTCATGTTCACCATCTCTGCTTCCTGTTGGCACGGCTCCTTTTTTCCCCCCCTTTTTCCTTTTTTTGGTATGGCTCCCGTTCAGAGCTCCAGGTCATGTTTAACCTCACCTGTTTAAGCCTGCACACCTGTGAAAATCACTTTGTTGTCAGTCTCTGCCTTAATATAACATGTTAGTTAGTAGGGCTGAAACGATTAGTCGACATTGTCGATAACGTTGACAATAAAAATTTGTCGATAAATATTTTTATTGTCGACAAATCGTTTAATTATAAAGTTTATATGCATGCCACAGTAATGTTGTAACGGCAATGCACGACCGAAACTGCTGAGGGCAGTAGCGCCCCTGTTGTTTGGCATGCGTCAACAATTTCCAGCGAAGAAGAAGAGGAGCACAACATGCACAACACGTTTTTTCCACTCTGGGTGATGGTTTTCTATTCATTCTCTATGTAATCCAGCATTTACAGCGCTGAGCGCCCTTGGCGCCGCAACAGTTTGAGCGGTAGCCGTTTTTGGTAGCAGTGCTCAAGGCACTCAGCATTGAAAAAAGTTCAGCTTTTTCAGACTGCAGCTGAGCTCGTCAGTCAGACCTTTCTAAGCAGCCAATCAGAATTAAGGAAGGGCGGGACATAGGACGCCGATACAGTCTCTACTCAGACTCCTGTTTTCCGTGTCATTGTATTTTACATCCAGAGCTGCTAGAATATGTTTCCTGTCAATTGTTATTTAGAGACTGCTATTAAAAAAATCAGTAGAAAGTCTGACCATAGGAAAAGCGGAAGTGTTGAGCTGTGAGTGACAAGCTGTTGCTGGGATACAGGGCACAGACTTTTTTTTTTTCAGAGCACCGTGTACAAACGCTGAAAAAAAGACGTTCAAGGTGGCCGGGTGACAAAAAATGCGTTTGGTGGACACGCAGCCGGCTTCGAGTATGGCGAATGTTGAAGTGGATAAAAAAAAGCAGACCCAAACTTTCTGTTGTTTGGGAACATTTTACAGAAGACAAAAAACAAAATAAGTAAAATTCAGACTTTGCAAGGCAAACCTTTCTTACCACGGCAGCACTACAGTGATGCATGAGGATCTGGAACAACGGCGCCTGGGAGCCACGACATTACTGTCTGCAAGGGTAAGTTTTAGCGAGTAAAAAAAGTTAGCGCCGCTTATTTTCAATGGCCAACTGTTTCAAGCTTTAGAAAAATGACAATACTGTTAGTATGTGCTGTTAATGTTAGTTTACCTGTTTGACAATAAGTTCTCTGGTTGCTGAAGGTTGAGCTGTCATGGCTAACATGTTGAATGCAGTAAGTGACTTACAGGAGTCACTATCGCTTTTTCATCTTTGTAAATATTAGCCCTCATTTGGAATATTAGCTACACTGTGTCCAGCTGAAATAAAATGGCATTTAAATGCCTCCCACCCACGGGAGATGGAACGTTAAGAGGTATTAAACAGCGGCTGAGGTAAAATATGCAGCCCCAACAAGAGGTAGAGATGGTGGACATGAGAAAAGTAACGATTAGTTGACTAGTTGAAAAAAATAGTCGTTGGATTAGTAGACTACTAAAATAATCTTTAGTTGTAGCCCTGTTAGTTACTTAAGTTAATTCCCTTCCACAGCATGTGGGACACCATGTGGTGTATAGGGACGGCGCCTATCTCCGTTTCTCTGACCCTAGGCCACACAGCTACTGTAAGTAGTGGAAGCTACAGTGGGGGGGTCAGTCCTCTGGTAGCTCTGTGCGTTAACTTTCCTTTCCCTATGCTATTATGCTGAGCACCAAGCTAGAAGGTGGAAAGTACCATCTTTATATAGTCTTTGGTATGACCCGGCCGGGATTTGAACCCATGACCTCCCGGGTGTGGGGCGGATGCTCTACCAACTAGGCCACCACTCTGGTTTAAATCTGATTATGTCCAACATATTTTAACAAATATAACTTGCATAATAATTTATAATTTATATAATTTAATATAAGGTGGCCTATTATAAAAAGTTCCCATAGCTAAATAAAATAACGACCCATGAAACAAGTTGGAAACTTGAACTTGACAGCTTAATAAAAAGTGTCTGGAGCAACACAATTAAATAACAGAAATTAAATGCAGTCTTTTAACCCACAAAGAATTGTTGTAACTGCATGTTCAAAACAAATTAGTGTAACATTAAAATCCATAAAAGTAAAAAAAGAAAACAGTCCACCTTATTAAAACCTTTCTGAGTCTGGAAGTTTAAAAGTTCAGTTAGGCTTCAGATGAAAATAAAAAGAACTTCTTCCAGTCCAAAATAACTGTTTGCAAATTAAGTTACAGCGCAGGAGTGTCAGCCTACACTACACATACAGTGAAATATTTAAGCCATTTTAATTTATTTTTGATGATTATGGTTACAGTTTTTATAAATTAAATTACAAATCATGGTATTGTAATTTACTGAGCTGCACTAATATTCAGAATGAGGGCTGATATTACCACAACAACAAGAGGGACATGAGAGAGTAAGACACTCCTGTAATTCACTAATTTAGTGCACTTAACACGTTAGCTCAGCCATCAGCAGCCATCATCCAAGAGAGAATACTGTCTGACAGGCAAGCTAACAGAAGCAGCACACAGTGTTTCCTCTGGCTTAAAGACCTTGGTACGGTGGCAACATATTTCGGGGGGTAAACAAACTGGAATATGTTAATTTGATACTATTTATTTCTTTTTAAAATTTTACACAGTAACGTTGCATGTGGAACATACCATTTAAAGTATTGTACAACCGAGGCTTGAATATTGGACCCAGTTGGGGTCCCACCCAGACATCCTGTGTTTAGACTTTTTAGTGGTGTTATCCTTCTCTCCTTCCTCTGCATGAACACTTCCCTCTCCTTGGCTCCTCTCTTCTGTCTCATCTTTCCCTCTCTGAGCTCTGTCTAATTCAGCTTCTCTCTCTGTCTATGGTGGTATACAAACAGGTTAGACAATATCAAGCGTCATGTTTTGTCCTGCAGGATTTTTTTTGGTCATGGTTTACATAAATGACAAAAATATGTGTATTTTTTGTATTTTTGTTCTAGTGTTTCTTTTTTCCATTGAGAAAGTAGGGAAGGGAAAGAAACATTCATAATAGTAATGTACTCATACATACTTAAATTATATGATCAGGTGGGTATAGGTGACCAGAAATTCTACTCATGTAAAAGCAGTGGTTTGAAATTAATAATTAAAAGTAGACAACCAAAAATTTCTCATAGAGTTAAGGGTACAAAGAGCACCCACTTAAAAACTTGAGTAATGACTTCAGTCTTGAAGGTTTGAGGTTTTTCTCAAAAATTTATAACAATTTTCTTATAGTTTTCTACTTTTCTCTGTAAATCTAAAGTGTTGAAACTATGTTCCTCAAATTTGTAATTTCCTCTTGTAAAACTGACTTTTCTTGTACATTTGAAACTTTATTATAAATTTGTGGATTATTTTATGTCTAATTTTTGTCTGTTTTTTTTAAAATAAATTATTTTTTTTAGATGCATGTTAGGTTAATTGGCTGTTTTAAATTGTCCCTAGATATCTGTTTCCTATAGGCCCTTAGAATAGAGGGTTAGTATTAATGAAAGCGCTTTGAGTGGTCTTTGTGACTAGAAAAGCGCTATATAAGTGCAGGTTAGTTAGTTAGTTAGTTAGATAGATACATTTGAAACAGACTGTGGTAATTTTTTTTTTTACTTTTTCCTTATAACAATTTACATTTTTGACCATAATTTTGCAGTCAGAACAGAACAATAATTTAACTCTGATTACAAAGAAAAAATATTAATAAAATTGTATTTAATGAAATAAATTAAATGAAATGACCAAGGATGCCATTATTTCTGTTATAATATTTCTTTATATTTATAGTTTTTCTTTTTAGAAATCTCCTCACTACCCAGACAGCAGGAAAAACCTCCTTTATTTTGAAATCAAAGCACATTTAGTTTGTCTGAAGGCTGCTGACAGTTTAAAGTCACTGACTTTGTGAATTTCGATCATCTTAACGTGCCAGGTACATAATAGGGAATTGTAGCAGACTCTAAAGACATAATTCACCACAATATGTGTTCGTGTACAGAATGATCTGCTTAGGCAGTTATAAGTTGTGCTCTCAGGCTTTCTCATCAGGCACCTCTCTAGGCAGCCGCTGAAGGACCTCAGTTTAGAGCTAGCGTTTTAGCTGTTGTTTTTTTGTCACTGCTGCTGGAGAATAAAAATGGCATGCCTGCTCGTGCAAGAAAAGACAAATTGCCAGTCTCTTCATTCCTGCAATTCCTACAGAACATAACTTAATATTGTAGTGGCTGGTGAAATATATCCTCAGCGATTCATCAGTCCCCCTTGCCTTTCCCTTCATGTGAAAGTGGCTGCATATGAATTCTAACCACGTCTCTTAGCTAAGCAACTCTTCCATTATTGCTCCCGTTAACAGCGGGTTAAAACCACGATAAACACCTCCAGTGCTTACATACATACCTCTACTGATTTTTTTCAGCATTTTAAGTACTTAAACAAACTCATGTGTTTGTCGACAGTCACGTTTAGCGAGACACTGCCTACTGACTAACTCGAAAACTCGTGTGGGCGGGGCTGATTAAAGTCATTGACTTTGTGAATTTTGCTCATTTTAACTTGTCAGGTACATAATAGGGAACATAACTTAATATTGTAGTGGCTGGTGAAATATATCCTCAGCGATTCATCAGTCCCCCTTGCCTTTCCTTCATATGAAGGTGGCTACATATGAATTCTAACCACGTCTCTTAGCTAAGCAACTCTTCCATTATTGCTCCCGTTAACAGCGGGTTAAAACCATGACAAACGCCTCCAGTGCCTACATACCTCTAATGATTTTTTTCCACATTTAAAGTACTTAAACAAACTCGTGTTTGTCAACAGTCATGCTAAGCAAGACACTGCCTGCTGACTGAGTCAAGAACTCGCGTGGGTGGGGCACTTCTAAACTCCGCGCGGATGACGGCCACACACGTTGTCCGTGTGCACGCTTGCGGAAAGTCATTGCTTCATATATTTTTCTTAATAAAATCATATCACCTTGACGTGGCGGTACAATTTCTGGCGAGGCGGCCCGCCACAGAGAAATGTTACCAGAGGAAACCCTGAGCACATGCTAACAGTTTAATCAGCTTTCTAAAGCTGAGACAGTCGCTCACTGAAAATATGAAGCGCTAACTTTACTCACTAATCTTACCAGTGTGGTGTTTATAAGCGGCCCAACTTCAATCAATCATCACTGGGGTGGAGCACAGAGAAGCCTGCTGATAGGCGGCCGAGCTGGTGGACAGAGCGGAGGGAGGAGGATGGACGCGTCGCTGTAGTGCTGCTGTGATAATGACAACTCTGCTTTATAGAGTTTGCATTTAACTTGCTTTATTTGTTTATTTTGGGTAAAATACTCCCATACTTTGGAACGTTTTGGTCGCTTCTTCTCCCTGATTTTCTGTCTTCTGTGTCGCCATGATGCACTGCTCTTTTTCCTAGCTGGAACAGTTAAACTGAACATTTCTGCGGCATGCATATAAACTTTAAAATTAAATGATTCGTCGAGAATAAAAATCTGCATCAACAAATTTTTATGGCTGACATTGACTAATCGTTGCAGCCCTACTAGCGATTTGGCTTCGGCACACTTCACTCGCTTTTTCTTGGCATTTTCAGATGAAATTAAGAGTCCATCACCACAAAGGTGCTGTGGTTTGTTAATTGAAGCAAAAAATCCAACTCTGGCCTTGCCTTTTTATTTTTTAAACAGACGTGAAATAGCTTAAGGATGCTTACAAGGGCAGACTGAATAAAGCTGTTTTTTGGTTTTTTTTTTTTTTTAAAAGGGTGGGACTTCTGGGTCACTGTGGTTATTTCTTTTCAAACAGCACCTCACTGTGGAAATTAAGGTGTCCAACACAGTATTGCAATTCTCATAAATAAGAAGTCAGTGATAGAAATGGCAGACTGGACACTAAATAATGGTTAGTAATTAACGGTTACTAGAACACCTTTGAAGCGGAGTGATACATATCCAGTGAAATGCTGGTGTGCAATTATTGTGGAATATATAAATATATACTGTATATAATATATAAATAAGATTTAGAAAGAAATTTAGTTGTAGGAACGGTTGGTGAATGAGGCCTATTCTTAGCAATTTTTGACCCAAAACTTTATTTTATAAATCTGCTGGATCAAATAGCGTGGGAAGAGTACAGAATAAGCTTTATGTTGCTGTCCTGTATTTAATAAAGATCCAGAAAAAAAATCTGTTTTCTCAACATTTCTTCTCTCTTTATTAGCCACGCTTGTTGCATTGAAACAGAAACATGTCATATAGCCCTGGCTTCATTGTAATAAATGAATGAATAAATAGAAAAAAGAGGTTCTATCAACTTCATTCCGTTTCCCGTTTCAGTTGTCAGCAACCTCAACTATGCAAAGAGCCATTCTGAGAGATTTCTGACCAGCAAAATCTGCTTGGAGCCACAAAAATATCTGAGCCTGAAAACAGAGGAAAAATTACATTATTATAGACTGGCCTGACACCACGGATATCAAGAGGTTTTTCTTCATAAAATTATAACTTTTTTTCATAAATTTGGGAGATTTTTGGCATTAGTTTTGTGGTTTTGTAATAAATTTATCAAATTCTTCTTTGAACATTCGTTGCTACTTTGCTGCTAAATTGCAGGCTCTTCCACATAAATTTGTGACTTTTTTCCATAAAAATGCAATGTTTCTGCAACTTTTCCCCCATAAATTTGTCATATTTGTGTCATAGATTTTCTGCTTTTCTAATAAATTTGTTATATTCTCCTTTGTAAATTTGTTGCTCTCTTCAGGTGAATTTGCAGCACTTTTCACACAAAATGTAACATTCTAAAAAAAAAAAAAAAAAATCACAACTTTTCCATTAAATATGTGGGGGTTTTTTCCACAGAAATTTGATTATTTCTTGCAAATTTGTTGTGAGAATTTTTGTCAAATTTCAGCTTTACTTATAAATTTGTCATTTTCCTGGTAAATTTACAGTTTTTTCTTTACAAATCATCTTTTTATTTAAAGTGTGGAATTTTTGTCAAGGCCTTAAGGAGCCATTGGCTATGGGCAAAACAGCCGCAGGTTGCAGACCTCTGTCTTGGGCAAATCGGCAGTTTATTCTCAGAACTTTTTAATGCTAAAGTCAAAGTTTAAATGATCATTGTGTGTTTCTGCATAAATATATTTTGATGGAAACATGGTAAATGATCCACAACATAATCTCAGAGTCTTACTTTTGTCGCAGTTCTCTATGGCGAGGGCGGCCTGCGAGGGTTTGACGTATCTTACGTAGCCGAGTCCTTTACTCTCCCCGGTGAACTTGTTTTTGATGATGACGCAGTACTCAATTTCACCGTACTCCTGAAGGACACAAAGACACAATGCAGAGAGAAATGTGCAAAAATTGTGTGACACACAACTCAAAATAATTGCTCCTTATAGCATTGACCCACCCCACCCCCAAAAAAAGGACATTTACGAGAATAAAGCCAGGAAATTTACTGAAATAAACTGGTATTTACAAAAATAATGTCTCAAACTGTACAAGATTGAATACTCTCAATTACATTACTTAAATCCTAAAATTTAGGCACATAAAGTCTAAAATTACCATGAATGAAGTCTCAAATTAAGGACAATAAACTCAAATTTACAAGGATAAAGCTCGTGATTTTGTTGCTGATTTATATGAACAAAGTTGGAAAATTTGTGAGAATAAAGTTGCCTGTTTAGAAGAAGAATCACAAATTTATGGAAGAAAAGTTGCATTTTTAAAAAGAAAAAAACCCCCACACCATTCATTTACAGTGGATATAAAAAGTCAACACACCCCTGTTCAAATGCCAGGTTTTTGTGATGTAAAAATGAGACCAAGATCAATCATTTCAAAACCTTTTCCACCATTAATGTGACCTATAACCTGTACAGCCCAACTGAAAAACAAACTGAAATCTTTTAAGGGGAAAAATAAAAAACTTACAATAAACTGGTTGCATAAATATGCACACCCTGTGTGCCACATATTTGGAAATGTGGCTGTGTTCAGAATTAACCAATCGCATTCAAACTCATGTTAATGGGAGTCAGCACACACCTGCCACCATTTAAAGTGCCTCTGATTAACCCCGAATAAAGTTCAGCTGTTCTAGTAGGCTTTTCCTGACATTTCTGTAGTCACATCTTACAGCACAAGCCATGGTCCACAGAGAACTTCCAAAGCATCAGAGGGATCTCATTGTTCAAAGTTATCAATCAGGAGAAGGGTACAAAAGAATTTCAAAGGTATTAAATATACCATGGAACACAGTGAACGCAGTCATCAAGTGGAGAAAATATGGCACAACAGTGACATTACCAAGAACTGGACGTCCCTCGAAAATTGATGACAAGACTGAATGAAAACTGGTCAGGGAGGCTGTCAAGAGGCCGACAGCAACACTGAAGGAGCTGCAGGAATTTCTGACAAGTACTGGCTGTTTAGTACATGTGACAACAATCTCCTGTCTTCTTCATATGTCTGGGCAATGGGGTAGGGTGGCAAGATGGAAGCCTAAAAACATCCAAGCCCGGCTACATTTTGAAAAACACATTTGAAATCTCTCAAACGCATGTGGGAAAATGTGTTATGGTCCCATGAAACCAAGGTTGAACTTTTTGGCCATAATTCCAAAAGGTACAGATGTGGACAAAATTGTTGGTACCCCTCTGTTAATGAAAGAAAAACCTACAATGGTCACAGAAATAACTTGAATCTGACAAAAGTGGTAATAAATAAAAATTCTATGAAAATTAACCAATGAAAATCAGACAATGCTTTTGAATTGTGGTTCAACAGGATTATTTTAAAAAATAAACTCATGAAACAGGCCTGGACAAAAATGATGATACCCTTAACTTAATATTTTTTTGCACAACCTTTTGAGGCAATCACTGCAATCAAACAATTTCTGTAACTGTCAATGAGACTTCTGCACCTCTCAGCAGGTATTTTGGCCCACTCCTCATGAGCAAACTGCTCCAGTTGTCTCAGGTTTGAAGGCCACTTCAGAATAGTCCAATGTTTCGCTCTTAGCCATTCTTGGGTGATTTTAGCTGTGTGTTTTGGGTCATTATCCTGTTGCAAGACCCATGACCTGCAACTGAGACCAAGCTGTCTGACACTGGGCAGCACATTTCTCTCTACAATACCTTGATAGTCTTGAGATTTCATTGTACCCTGCACAGATTCAAGACACCCTGTGCCAGATGCAGCAAAGCAGCCCCAGAACATAACAGAACCTCCTCCATGTTTCACAGTAGGGGCAGTGTTCTTTTCTTGGTATGCTTCATTTTTGCGTCTGTGAACATAGAGCTGATGTGCCTTGCCAAAAAGTTCCAGTTTTGTCTCATCTGTCCATAGGACATTCTCCCAGAAGCTTTGTGGCTTGTCAACATGCAGTTTGACAAATTCCAGTCTGGCTTTTTTATGATTTGTTTTCAACAGTGGTGTCCTCCTTGGTCGTCTCCCATGAAGTCCACTTTGGCTCAAACAACAACGGATGGTGCGATCTGACACTGATGTACCTTGACCTTGGAGTTCACCATGAATGTGTTTAGAGGTTGTTCTGGGCTCTTTTGTTACCATTCGTATTATCAGTCTCTTCCATTTTTCATCAAGTTTCCTCCTGTGGCCACATCCAGGGAGGTTGGCTACAGTCCCGTGGATCTTCAATTTCTGAATAATATGTGCAGCTGTAGTCACAGAAACATCAAGCTGCTTGGAGACGGTCTTATAGCCTTTACCTTTAACATGCTTGTCTATAGTTTTCTTTCTAATCTCCTGAGACAACTCTCTCCTTTGCTTCCACTTGTCCATGTTTAGTGTGGTACACACCATGTCACCAAACAGCACAGTGGCTACTTGTCACCCTTTAAATAGGCCGACTGACTGATTACAAGTTTGTAGACACCTGTGATGTTAATTAGAGGACACATCTTGGTTGAACATGTCCCTATGGTCACATTATTTTCAATCTTTTCTAGGGGTACCATCATTTTTGTCCAGGCCTGTTTCATGAGCTTGTTTTTTTAAATAATCCTGTTGAACCACAATTCAAAAGCATTGTCTGATTTTCATTGGTTAATTTTCATAGAATTTTTATTTATTACCACTTTTGTCAGATTCAAGTTATTTCTGTGACCATTGTGGATTTTTCTTTCATTAACAGAGGGGTACCAACAATTTTGTCCACGTCTGTATATTTGGTGCAAACACAACACTGCTCATCACCAAAAGAACACCATACCTACAGTGAAGCATAGTGGTGGTACCATCATGCTTTGCTGATGTTTTTCTTCAGCTGGAACTGAGGCCTTAGTCAAGGTGGAGGGAATTATGAAGAGTTCCAAATACCAGCTAGTGTTGGCACAAAACCTTCAGGCTTCTGCTAGAAAGCTGAAGATGAAGAGGAACTTCATCTTTCAGCATGACAATGACCCAAAGCACACATAGAAATCAACAAAAGAATGGCTTCACCAGAAGAAGATTAAGGTTTTGGAATGGCCCAGCCAGAGTCCAAACCTGAATTTAATTGAACACCTGTGGGGTGATCTGAAGAGGGCTGTGCACAGGAGAGGCCCTCGCAATCTGACAGATTTGGTGCATTTTTGCAAGAGTGGGCAAATATTGTCATATCAAGATGTGCCATGCTGATAGACTCCTACCCAAAAACACTGAGTGCTGTAATAAAAGCCAAAGGTGCTGCAGCAAAGTATTATTTTAAGGGTGTGCATATTTATGCAACCAGGTTATTGTAAGTTTTTTAGTTTTTATTTTTCCCCTTAAAAGATTTCAGTTTGTTTTTCAATTGGGTTGTACAGGTTATAGGACACATTAATGGTGGAACAAGTTTTGAATTGATTTACCTTGGTCTCGTTTTTTTACATTCCAGTAACGCGCATTACATTGTGCGCCGCCACACCTTTTTGAAATGAGGCGCCTCCTCTGAGCGCATAGCGGCCACACTGTCTACTGGTAATTTGATGGTGAGAGGCAAGGTGTAAAAAAACAGACAATGTGCCGACAGAAAAACACTGGCGCACAGCGGAAAATCTGTGAAAAGTGCGCAAATGACTGTCTGTGCACATTCAGCTGATTTTTCAGCCCATTCGTCATCGTTTGTTTTAACATATCTAACTGGGCATCAGCTGTGATTGATGTCTTCCTTATTACCAAGTAGCGTTACTATCACGTGCATTTTGGCTCAACACCTCTGAATGAGTAGACCGGCCTCTTTGCGTCATGCGCGGGTGGAAAGTTTGTTTTTACACCGTTGTGATAAGGAACTGAACTTGGACACGCCCATAAACATGTTCTGCGTCACTGACAACTGATCAACCGACCCCGTTGCTGTAATATGGCCCTACATTTTTTTTTCAGAATTTATGTTGTTGAAGTTTAATATCAGCCAGTGTAAACACTTTTATGTTATAGTAGCCTTAATGTTTATTTTTCTGAGTTTATTTTGTTGTTAATGTTTAACATGCAACAGATTACGTCACATAAACACGTCAAATCCTTGAGGAATATGACTTGCATTTTTTTATTCAGTTTATCAAACAATAATTGGTTTTTTATGTTATAGACCATAATGTACCAAGGGAAATTCAAATTTTCAGGAAAAACACCGCTTATCAATTAATCGTTTATCAATCGATAAGGTGAATCAATTAACAATTAATTAATTAATCGATAACTTGCATCCCTAATTCACTTGCTTAAAAACCCGCATTTCTTTTGTCTGATCCTGGATTATGGGTCATAAGTGATTGCAGGTGCAGCAGTCATTCACTCCCGGCAACAAAAAGAAAGAATCAGTACGCAGCAGCCGTTACAATCCAGCTCTCATCCATGGGAAATCAGAAGTGTCTCCAGTGCAAGTGTGGAGAAGGATGGCTGCAGCCAAACCGGCCCTTCTGCTGGCTATTTTGTCCTTCAATTGATTAATTACGATTTCAGAAAGCTTTTAATAAACAGATTGTGCTAAATTATAAAAGGAATACGTTTTATGCCATTCAGCACTACAGCAATGCCCATTTGTCGTAAATATTTAAGTAGTAATGATTTTATTCATTATTTGGGCTTCTTAAATGTCCGGTTAGTATTTGGATTAAACAACGAACGTGTTCGAACAAGACACAAAATGCCAAAATGATTAAATTAAATTTCAAAGAATATTACAATGGGTCTCAAATATTTGTAAATGTGTTCCTGTAGTTGACTTGATGTTACTTGGTCCCATTAGATATAATTTAATGCACTATTTGGGCATTTTGTGTGACATTAGTTACTACAAGAATGTCCATGTGTCGTTAAAGGCCAAATGTCACGTAACAGGGTCCTTAAAATGTCTTGAAACTAGATATAAAAGGGAACCGATCCGTTCGGGTCTTGGTGCATATGCTTCAGTAATGCCGGAATATTCGTTAATTTAAAACTGCCGCGTTTGGCCTGACGTTCCTACTCACGGCTCCCGGAATCGCCTGGGGAAGAAGGCGGAAGTGACGAAATAGATTGTACCTTAGTTTGATGCTTGGGGTATCCCGATTGATTGTTTATATGGAGACTGGAAGATTGAAGTGAGCAACAAGAAAGAAAAAATTGGATATTTCACCCATACCTTAAAACGCGGCTATAAGGGACAGCTGGGTAATAAGGGACACTTCTCTGGGAAATGTTTTCATACCTGGCAAGTGAGACGTTTTCGCCGTATTTTAATACCGTAAAACGCGGCTATAAGGGACGGCGGGGTAATAAGGGACACTTTTCTGGGAAATGTTTTAAATGTAATTCGTGTTGTTATTGTCAAATATTTTAAGGATTCATGGATATTTGACAATAACAACACAACTCAGCGTCCGGCTCAAAATAAAAAAAGCAGAATTCTGGATTTGGAAGGCGATTCCTTTCTGTTCCGCAGCCGCAGGACAGCTGAAAGTGTTAGGCCATCATCCTAATGACTTCTAACAGTAGTGATAATAGCTCCCGCTGATCGATCTGCCCGCCCCGGCCATCAGCCTAATGATTGAGTCCACACTTCTCAATGTAGTGAGAATAGCTCCCGCTGAGCGATCTGCAAGCACCCTTGCTGTGGGGGTCTCACACACACGACGTGTTCCTCAACACACTCAATAATTTTTTTTCCCGTATATTTTTCTTTTGGGCGTACAGAAATGGCAATATGCCTGTATTTGCTAAAATTGCATTTTCCCCGTATTAAAATACGGCAAAAACGTCTCTCTTGACAGGTATGCGCCTCCATTCTCATTCTGATCTGGTCAATTTCTTGACAGCAGCGGCTCTCCTCCACTGTAATAATAATGGCTTCCGAAAAATCAATATTTATGGGGCGCCCTCAACAGACCCCCTTCGGCTTCCCAATTCTGGAGGCGATTAATGTCCAATTCAATGACATTTTCCACTGGTTCTGCTCTCTGGTCATCGTCGGAACTGTTGTCATCAGACAAAGCATCTGATTCCGTCTCGGACGGCTCGAACCTGTAAGGTTCTATGCCTCTGTCACTGTCTGAACCACTGACAAAAAAAAGACAAAAAGAAAAGACAAAAAAAAAAGACAAAACTAAACTAATTTGTTTACAATCGCTGTCACTTTCCGTCATGATTGTCCAATGTTGATAAGTGTGAATGTGGATAGGCAGGGCAGCCAGGGTGAAATTTGTGACGTCAAAATCATGGCCGCGGTCTGGATTGGCTGTCTCAAGCCAGCGAGCAAGGCGGGGCCTTCGCCTGGTGTATTTTGTGCAATTATGTAAATACGGGTGGGTGATATGGTCTCCAGTATGTATATTTGGTTTAAGCTATGTGTATTTTATCAAAATTCGTTGTCATTTAGAAAAAAAAATTACGTGACATTTGGCCTTTAAATATTAAAATTAAAATGATTTAATTGATTTTTAGGGCATTTGGTGTCCCATAAAAAATTATTTCATTTAATATTCGGATGTTTTCTAGGGGGTCGGGGTCCCATTCGGTCCCCTTCACTCACTGCCCACTTCACTGATCACGATTAGAATTTGAAAAGCAAATGTCTTAGGAGTAAAAAGGAACCTTTAAGCGTGACAGAAATAGTGATTTGATTCATATGGCAGTATAAATCAATATGAAAATTATTTATCGTGACTGGAATTTTTTTCATATTGCCCAGCCCTACCCAGAAGTTTTACCTTCATATTCAACATCCAAATATGTTTTGCAGCACATTTTTTGCAAAAAATTAGTCCCTTCCACTGAGGAGGCCACCGGCCTGTGTCCTATAGTAAAGCCCATTTGTCATGAAATCCTGCTGAACACGTTTAGAGAAGAAAAGAGACAGAAAAGCAGCAAGATGCAAAAAAAACAACAAAACAAAACAAAAAAAAAACAATAATGTGGAAAAAAATGTGACAAAGTGGGAAATTACTTTGAAGGTGTTTTTGAGGTCCTCCTCTGTGAAGCTTTTGGGGATCATGACGAAGATCCTGGTCAGCTCCTCATCCTCCACATCTCTGTGACTGGTTGACCCCCGGCACTGAGCGATGAACACCTGCAGAACCATCCAGATACATTTTTTTAGAGAAGAAAAAAAAAAAGGATACAGTGGTGTGAAAAAGTGTTTGCCCCCATTCCCGATTTCTCATTTTTTGTATGCTTGTCACACTTACATGTTTCAGATCGTCAAACAAATGTAAATATTAGACAAAGATAACACAAGTAAACACAAAATGCAGTTTTTTAAATGAAGGTGTTTATTATTAAGGGGGAAAAATCCAAACCTACATGGTCCTGTGTGAAAAAGTGATTCCCCTCCCCGTTAAAACATAAATTAACTGTGGTTTATCACATCTTTGGAAAGCTGAGTTCAGTTTCTCTAGCCACACCCAGGCCTGATTACTGCCACACCTGTTCTCAATCAAGAAATCACTGAAATAGGACCTGCCTGACAAAGTGAAGTAGACCAAAAGATCCTCAAAAGCTAGACATCATGTTGTGATCCAAAGAAATTCAGGAACAAATGAGAAAAAGTAATTGAGATCTATCAGTCTGGAAAAGGTTATAAAGCCATTTCTAAAACTTTGCAACTCCAGCAAACCACAGTGACAGCTATTATCCCCAAATGGTGAAAACATGGAACACTGGTGAACCTTCCCAGGAGTGGCTGGCTGACCAAAATTACCCCAAAAGCACAGCGACGACTCATCCAAGAGGTCACAAAAGACCCCACAACAACATCCAAAGAACTGCAGGCCTCACTTGCCTCAGTTAAGGTCAGTGTTCACGACTCCACCATAAGAAAGAGACTGGGCAAAAATGGCCTACATGGTACAGTTCCACGACAAAAACCACTGCTGAGCAAAAAGAACAAAGGCTTGTCTCAGTCTGGCCAGAAAACATCTTGATGATCCCCAAAACTTTTGAGAAAATACTCTGTGGACTGACGAGACAAAAGTTGAACTTTTTGGGAGGTGTGTGTCTCATTACATCTGGCATAAAAGTAACACTGCATTTCAGAAAAGGAACATTACACCAACAGTAAAATACGGTGGTGGTGGTAGTGTGATGGTCTGGGGCTGTTTTGCTGCTTCAGGACCTGGAAGACTTGCTGTGGAAAATGGAACCATGAATTCGACTTTCTACTAAAAAAATCCTGAAGGAGAATGTCCAGCCATCTGTTCCTGACCTCAAGCTGAAGCGCACTTGGGTTCTGCAGCAGGACCAGGATCCAGAACACACCAGCAAGTCCACCTCTGAATGGCTTAAGAAAAACAAAATGAAGACTTTGCAGTGGCCTAGTCAAAGTCCTGACCTGAATCCCATTGAGATGCTGTGGCATGACCTTAAAAAGGCGGTTCATGCTCGAAAACCCTCCAGTGTGGCTGAATTACAACAATTCTGCAAAACTGAGTGGGCCAAAATTCCTCCACAGCGCTGTAAAAGACTCATTGCCAGCTATCGCAAACGCTTGATTGCAGTTGTTGCTGCTAAGGGTGGCCCAACCAGTTATTAGGTTTAGGGGGCAATCACTTTTTCACACAGGGCCATGTACATTTGAATTTTTTTTCCCCCTTTATAATAAACACCTTCATTTAGAAACTGCATTTTGTGTTTACTTGTGTTATCTTTGTCTAATATATAAATTTGTTTGATGATCTGAAACATTCAAGTGTGACAAACATACAAAAAAATGAGAAATCAGGAGGGGGCAAACACTTTTTCACACCACTGTAAATGTTTAAAGAATTAGAACAATATTGATTAATATGATAATAAAATGTTATATTTTATTATGCAAATTTAGGGGAAAAGGCAACTATCCAAATACCAATATAAAGAATGAACATCTAAATAATCATAATTGAGCTTCTTACCCAAATTAAATAACATATTTAACTCAATGATCTCTTGCACAATGCAGAGTAACATACTTCCACATTCTAGTCCACCCGCAGTCCCAGTTCTGCTTCCATTATATTTTCCAATTCCCTGGTGCTTTTTCGTCAATAAATCAATTTTATCACTTTCACTTATCATTGTCCATACTGGAAATCATGTGCAGGCAGATCATTTTTTTCTTTATAAAGTTCGTGTTTCACATTTTGATCATTTTGGTAACCACGCTGAGCCACTCAATAGTTCCCCAGTTACCTTAGCAGCTAGCAGCTATCGTGTTGGTCTGTGCCATTCCAAATAAGGCTCACCAGTGTGATGTCATGTTTACAAAAGTGACCAAGTACATTCTGGGAAGGGTAGGCCAATGGTTGTTCGCTGAGATTACATCTACACCTGACATCACAAAAAAGCAGACATGGGGAAGTATCGCTGTGCTGTCAACTGCAATAGTCGTTCTCACAACCACCACGGAGAAAAGATAAATGACAGAATAGGCTTTTATCGTTTTCCAACATAGAAGAAAAAAAGCACAGCTGCCCCACATTTCGGATCTAACAAAGAGGTGACGCCTGACCTGGATGGCAGCCATGAAAAGACCCAACATAACTTTCAACCACATTCCTTTATCGATGGTGGTGTGCTCAAAACATTTTCATAAAAGTACATTATGATTTACTGTATATAACTCTGTTGTTGCTGAGTGGTTAAAACTTGCTTGGTCATCGCGTTTTGCCTACATAAGCAGTGCTAAGCTAAACAAAGACTGATATCCGAGTAGCTAGAAAAAGTATATCACTACACACTTCCGAATGTGTAAGTGGTTGAATTTGTTTTACACCTTATAAGTATTTTCTTCCTATTATCTTTGCTTTAACAGGCAGACCAGCTTATGAAATGCTAGAGTGTGATCCTGACTGGGCACCTTCCCTAAACCTTGGGCATGCAGAGGTTCAAGCTACAACTCCTGATAGGTTTAACCACTTATGCAGAAGGACGAGGAGATCACGACAAAAAGAATCGGCAGGGCATGCAAGTGAACCCCCAACATCACTGGCCCCCTGACTGAGATGGACAATGTAGCTCCTTTATATACAGGTAGTCTTTCTTTTTGGCCTATATGTTTTTCTTTCTAAAATGTATCTTGGGATTCCTTTTGATTACAAAATATATTAACTGAAGTAGTATATTGTCCTTATCACCAACAGATAACACCACACCTCTAGCTGAGATGGAGGAAAGAACATCTGATCAAGCAGCACAGATCTGTCAGGCTGATGATGCTCCCATGGAAAATGTGCAAGAACAGCAGAACCGTAGCATGTGTCACCTTAGGCTTAACCAAATTTTACTCTTGCAAGAGGAGAACTGGGGCTTTCTTCAGAAGCTGACACCAGGAGACATAGTATTGGCAGACCATGGATTTGATATTAAGGAAAGCATTGCCCTTGTAGGTAGGGGTGTTCCATATCGTATCGTTCACGATAATACCGGTATAAATTTTGATACTGGTGTGAAAATTAATATTGCGATATTTGGGGTCCGTTATGTTGCCAACGGAAGTTACGTGTTACCATAGAAACGGGAAAAAAAACATGGCGCGGGAAGCGCGCACTCCGTGCTTGGAACGTCTTCGTCTGGTTGTGAGAAAGTAATTTAGTTTTAAGGCTGTTTCAGACTGCTGCCATCTTTCAAAAAAACAGTGCAGCGATGCAGATAATCTGCCGGCATTTTTTTCAGCATGTCAACAATGCGCAGTGTTGCTGACGTCTGAAGTGTTCACAGGTTCATCTTCATTCCGTTGTGGCTGCTCCAGTGTGATTTACTCAACCAACCGAAAGAAAAAAAATCTGTTAACAGCCCCAGGACTTGTCGGTGCAACTGAGATTTCTAATGCGGGTAAAGTGAGAGAAAGGGAATGACGGGAGGTCTTGCCAGTAGAAGTGTCTTGGGAAACAACAGGTAGGCCAGCATATATTCAATAAAAATGATGAAATGATAATAGTTTTAAATAAGCCCATTCCCTCCCTGTTTTATTTAGAACCTCCTCCTGACCCGGTGAAATAACAGACTAGACTAAATTAATTTAATATGTTAAAAGCAGCAAAACCCCCTCATGCCCTAGAGCATAGAAATGAGAAAAAGACAGAAGTAATGTGTTTTGGGTTCAGGTTACTTTATTTGTACCCGCAGGTAGATTTGTTTTGCAGTCAGATGACATCCTTTTAGACACATATTTACAAACCACCATTACATTCAATATGAACACAAACACAGGCACACATGAAGCCGACTATAAACACGATGAAAGTACTCAAGGCTCCACCAATCAGGGCATAAGAGAAAAAAAAAAAAAGAGATAAGAGAGAAGGGTCATAGTAAAAAAGTTAAAAGCTAAATCAAAGAGATTAAAAACTCAATAAAAGTCTAAAACCCAATAAAAGATTTAAAACCCAAATTAAAAAAAACACAAAAATAAATAAAAATAAAATAAAATTGATAAATAGGTAACTAAATTATGTGCAATATATTGTTATATCTTGTTCAACTCTTTGACAGCAGCAGGAACAAAGCTGTTTTTGTAGCGCTGGGTTCTACTTTTTGGGACAACAAACCTCCGTCTGGAGGGAAGAAGCTGAAAGCGGCAGTGCAAAGGGTGGCAGTCATCAGTTTACGTTTTTTCATGTAATAAATAGGTTGCATTAACCAGAGCTAAATTGCTCTTACATTCATAAGGCAATGTTTTCAGGACTATTCAGATGTTTTAAGAAAAATTTGCAAAATTTTCAAAACTACAGGCTATATGTGGTCTGCAGTACCAGCTTTACTCTCATCTGCTTGTTCCTGTTCTCTCCTAAATCTGCTTTTTATCATTAAACATCTTCTCATAAAGGTACATTTTTTAAAAAAAATTTTGAATGTTTTTGGTGACAAATTTGTGACCTTTTTCATGCAGAATTGTAACTTTTCACGTAAAGTCTCTTACCTTGTGTTTTTACTCTGAAAAGGTGAAGAAATGAGAAGCACCAGATTTAAATAAGATTAGTCAATCAGTTTTAATAATCAATAGATCAGTTGACTATTACAATCCAAATTTATCATTTTTGTCCCACCTGAAGGTTATAATTACATTCATAGCTAGTTTGATACCTGTTATTTTAAAATATTAACCTATAAAACTGTGGTGGTTTCTGGTTTCCAACAACAGGGTGGCCTAGGATGAAGTCAAATTCTCGTCCTGAATTTTTGTCCCAGTCCACCCCCTCAATGCATTTAAGATGTGGTGGTTTATAATATTTTTAAAAAGTTTTAAACGCATTCTAAACTGCTCTTTATAAACTGGAGAATTAAGGTTTTTTGTTTTTACTGAATATGTTGAACATAATTAACGCTGGCCTGTGAAGCCGTCCTTTATAAATTTAAAAGGAAAAACTGTATTCCATGATATCGTGAAGAATATCGTTATCGTGAAAATTCACAGAAATATGGTGATATCATTTTTAGGCCATATCGCCCACCCCTACTTGTAAGTGCCACACTGAAAATACCTGCTTTTACCAGGGGCCACAGCCAACGTGATGCCAGAGACGTGGAGGAGAAAAGGAAACCAGCTCATGTCAGAATCTATGTGGACAGAGTACTAAGGTGCATGCGCTCCAATCGTACAATACTGGATGGCGCTATACATCTGGCCTTTGTGGTACCATGTGAAGGCGAGGACATGACTTTACTGGATAAGATTGTTGCTGTGACCTGTGCTTTGACCAATATGTGTCCAAGTGTCATAAAGCCATAGTTTTAGAATGTAGACACTGACATGTTTTTGGGATGGTTTACCCCTTCAGACATAATCTCTTTAACTGCTTTGTAACAATTTAAAAATAAAGTACACAATGGCTTACAAACTCCAGCTCTTTATTTATAAGGTGCAAAATTCTGAGCATAACTTAAGTTGTGGAAAACACTGTACAGAATGTGTGCAAAGTGCAGTCCAAAAATGGGTCTTTTTGGCTGTAATACTTTTCAAACGCTTTGTAAAATGTGTAACACTTTCAGGTCATAAAGAATAGAATAGGCTTTACTGTCATTGTACAGTACAACGAAATTACGGGTGCTCCGCCAGGCTACTGCCAATTAAGTATGAGAGAAGGATTAGATAAAACAGTTACAGAACACATGGTTAAACACATGACTGAAATAAAAAACAGCCCAGGATTATGGAAAACCTATAGAAAAAAAAAAAAACAGGAATATAAAATGACATGCATCAATGTGTTTCACACAGCAATGTTATACTATATAACCAGACTCATGTTATAATATTCTAATGTGCACATGAGGTATAACCACGGCTGCTGCTTAACAGAGTCCCACATCCTAGATAGAACCACAGGATTGCACAGTTTTGGTTATCACAGCAACCACGTCACCCAACTCTTCTGGCTGCCTGCAAGTACACCACAGCACACTCAGAATTACAACAGATTAAGCGGAAGCAGTATAATCAGAACAAGCTAATTTGTATAATCAAAACAAAGTAAACTATTTGATAAACGTTTCATATAGATTTAAAACAAATGAAAACTTCACACATTTTTCGCAGTACTTGAAAATGATATCATTTCTGTACATTTTAAAAAATATTTTCAGAGTGCTGCACATTCTAATTTCATCTGGTTATATAGGGAAAGAACGATGTCTAGCATAACAAGAGAGGAAATAATAATAAAAAACAAAACATACCTTTGTGTGTACAAGTGTCTTTAGGTCTGTCTTGTACATCTCCAAGTCATGCACTCATCCATCTGTGAACTGCACTTGGGCTTGCTGCAAAGATCTAAAGTTACTGAAAACTTTATGTGTATATGGACTTACAGTTAAAATCATATAATTACGTATAAATGAAGGCATGGTCGAAGTTAGACAGAATGTTTACGTCCAAACTCCACGTAGTATGCTGGTAGGGATCCAGCCCATTAACCCCTGTAAACTTAGTTAAATAGCGTGCCTTTGCCGTCCCGTTTAGTTTGGCATAGTACGGTCCCTCTTGTGATTTTTCTGTTGTATGTTCATAACAAATGCAGTCGCCATTTACTCTTGCGGTTTGTTTACAATCGTCCGGGCTACCCAACCCAGGATGCACTGCGTGTTTGTCAAGTGGACTGGCGAGCTCTATACCACTGCATGGGCTGTAATAGATCTGTGAAACTCACTGAAACATATGTCCAACTCCCAGTTGATACCTGACTTCTTTTAATATTACTTTGCGTATGCAGAATCCCTCGGTTATTGCTGTTACCATTACTGTTACTGATACAGTGGTACCTCTCCTTACGAACGTCTCTACATACAGAATTTTCAGGTTACGAGACGCCTCAACGGGAAAATATTGCCTCTTGTTACGAAAGAAATTTCAGGGTACGAAAGGCAAAAAAGTATGCGCTCCTCGCAGCTCCCGTAGTTTACCGAACGTAAACATACCTGTAGCTGCTCTGCCATTAGCTATCGCCTAGCATCTTCCTGGTATCCCATTGGCCACGAAGTGTTCGGGCAGTTTTACGTGTGTGTACAGTACAGTATTAACATTTATTCATTATGGGCCCCAAGAAAGTGATGGAGATAAGTGGAAAAGGAGAAAAGAAGAAGAGAGTTTTTTTTGTCCATACAAACAAAGAAAGAGATAATAGAAAGGTATGAAAAGGGGATGCGTTTGGTTGATCTCGCCAAAGAATATGGCCGTAATACATCTACGATCGGCACGGTATTAAAACAAAAGGAAGCCCTAAAAGCAAACGTCCTTGGATCGGTTCTTCACAAAACGTCAGGCAAAAACCACTGATGAGAGAGAACATGAACCAAACAAGGCAAAAGGTGATGACGACGACGATAGCAGTTAAAAGGTAAATGAACATAATTTTTATTATTCTTTACTTTATACTTTATTCTTTGTTTTTTTAAATTACAACTCTCATTTTATGTTTATTGTGCAGTAATCTAATTGTAACATGTATTTGTTACATGTTTTGAACATGTTTTGTTCTTATTTAAATCCTCCACCTGAACAATGAGAGCAAGTTTTTAGCCAAAGTCAAATTCCTTGTATGTGTTGTGCATACTTGGCCAATAAAGCTGATTCTGATTCTGATTCTGATGCGTTTTTATGATTTATAAAAAATTTATGCCCGAATTTTGGGGGGCTTGGAACGGATTAGGGCATTTACATGTAAAACGCGTCTCTACTTACGGAATTTTCACGTTACGGAAATACTTCCGGAACGAATTAATTTCGTAAGTAGAGGTACCACTGTATTAACTGAGTTAGCTTCCAGTTGCTAATGTGTTATTTATTCTTGTAATAAACTTTGACTCACTCCTAGTAACATTGCATGGACTCAAATGAATGTGAAGGAGCTCGTGTAAAGACTTTTTGCAATACATGTCCAATACACAGGTCCCACCCCCAGGCAGGAAGCACCTGATACCACTCTTTAGGGAACAAGGTTCAGCGCAGATTGGTCAGTGGCAGTGCAAGTTTGCTTAATACATAAACAGCAAGATTTTGGTCAAAAAGTCTTCAATCAAAAGAAAAAAAAAAAAAGAAAAAGCTTATCTGATTAATCAATAGCTGCAGCCATAAAATCAACCTTGAATCTTGACATTTTCATTAAATTTGTCTTCATAACGTTCCATATTACTTATTATAACTTATAAAGTTCCAGCTTACTTATACGATAACAATAAATACAACAAACCATTATTTGGATGTCCCATTATCACAGTGCTGTAAGGGTTGTCAAGAGGACTTCATCCAGTACCAATATGGCGCCCACATTTGCCGTCAAAATGTTAGCCGTGGTGCACGAGATATATACCGGAAGTAAAAAGCAGCGAGATCCGGAACCGAAAAGGCGTCATGCGTTTTTTTTTTTTTGTAAGTAGCCCAGTTGAGACTAATTCAGTTTGTCTAAATTAAAATAAACATTTGTCGTTGTATTATAATATTGAGACATTTTACTCTTATTTTGCTTAAGAATGTGATGAATCTGCGATCCTCAATATCTCCATGTAAACAAATATCTCCACCTAACATGCTAACGTGTTAGCATCCAGGGGTCTAGCTAGCCGCATCTCATAAATAGCTATGGTCGAGTCTTACAATCCTTTAACCCGAAAATCATATTTATTATTATTACATGTAGCGATTAACTTTACCTTAACAGGTTTGGTCCCCTCCACCAGCACCTTTCCGTGCATTTCCTCCATGGCCAAGCAGGCCTGGGAGGATTTGGCGAACTTTACGTACGACACCCCTTTAGGCTCCTTTGTCTGCTTGTCTTTGACCAGCCAGATCCCCTGGATGTCCCCGAACTGAGAGAAACTTTGCCGCAGGTCATCCTCGGTGATGGAGCGGTTCGTCACCACGAAGAGTCGGCTATTCGGTGGGTCGTCGACATTTTCAGTTGGCTCCATCTTCGCTGCCAAATTGTGACAAACACAACGCTAACTAGCCGAAAACCACGGGTTGCCAGATCCGACGAGACAAACAAGTAACTGTATCCTGGAAAATAAATCCCCAAAACAAGTGAACTGACTCTCCAAAAAAGAAGCACAATCAATGAACCACTAAAATTGCTAACGTTATAACTTTATTACATTTTACTGGAAAATAAGCTAGCTCAAAAATGAATAAGACTGTGATATTTTTTGTGATAATTAAACAGCATTTTCCTCAGCACTGAAACAACTAGACAAGCAAATACTGCAGTAAATGCACATAAAGTAGCCTACAGAATTACAACAGTACCATAAGGAAATAAATACAGTTGGATTAATGGGACAAAAATGATACAAGATTGAAGAACTGCTGAACTTATTTACAAAGCTTGGGCTGCACGGTGGCGCGGTGGCGCAGTGGGGGCTGCACGGTGGCGCAGTGGTTAGCACTGCGGCAGCACAGTTTACCCTTGGCCGGGGGATTGTGGGGATCGTGGGTTCGATCCCAGCCCCCGACCAACAGTGATCTGTGTGGAGTTTGCATGTTCTCCCCGTGTTGCGTGGGTTTACTCCGGGATTTCTCCGGTTTCCTCCCACATGCCAAAGACATGCATGTTAGGTTAATTGGCTGTTCTAAATTGTCCCTAGATATCTGTTTCCTATAGGCCCTTAGAATAGAGGGTTAGTATTAATGAAAGCGCTTTGAGTGGTCTTTGTGACTAGAAAAGCGCTATATAAGTGCAGGTTAGTTAGTTAGTTAGTAGTTTAGCACTGTGGCAGCACAGTTTTACCCTCGGCCGGGGGATCGCGGGGATCATGAGATCGTGGGTTCGATCCCAGCCCCCGACCAACAGTGAGCTGTGTGGAGTTTGCATGTTCTCCCCGTGTTGCGCGGGTTTACTCCGGGATTTCTCCGGTTTCCTCCCGCATACCAAAAACATGTAGGTTTAGGGCGCTCGCGCACGCAGCGACCAGCAGCCGGTGGCTTGTCACCAGACTGCAAACCAAGTCTACCTACGGGTACAAATAAGTAACAAAAAAAAAAAAAAAAAAAGCTGCACAGATTGAAAAGACACAAAAGCTACAAAAAGGGTAAAAAATACCTAAAAAAAAAAAATAATTAAACTAGAGGGAATTCAGTGTGTGTGTGCACGTGCGCGCTTGTTTAGTTGAAGATTTTGATTAAATTTTCAGCTGAAGTGGCCCTTGGGCTACATAAACCCATTAGATTCTGGATCACTTTTTCTGTTTTTCTTTAACATTGGGCCTTGGTGGAGGTATGCGCTCTTGGATCACTTTCAAAATCTAATGGGTTTATCTGTAGCCCGAGGGCTACCCCTTGAGAAAATTTAATCAAAATCCATCCAGTAGTTTTTGTGTAATCTTGCTAACAAACAAACTACCCCAGTCACATTGCCTCCTTGGGGGAGGTAAATATCAGTGGAGCCTAAATGTGTTTCACTCCACTCTACAGTGCAGGAAGGCTAAAGGCAATCATTACACAATGCATGTCCATTACACACACAAAAAAAATGCAGTAGAGTTTTTTAACATGTTATTAAAGGGGAATAATATGCCTGTTTCTAAAACTCGTACAAAAAATTCTTGTATTTGATGTGATTACAAGTACAAATAAAAGATTTATTTAAAAAAAATAGCACATTTTATTTTAGGTTTAATTACTTTCACCACTCAGAGAATGCACACCTCTGCCAAGGCTCTATCATCTGTCCCGTCCTCCCTCTGCCCATCCCTTTCTCCGTACCTCCAAATTTATCCAGTAATAATAACAGTAATGGATTGCATTTATATAACACCTTTCAAGATACCCGAAGCACTTTACAATGAGTCCATTATTCATTCACTCTACAGACAGACAATGGTAGTGGTAAGCTATTGCTGTAGCTACAGCTGCGCTGGGGCAGACTGACGGAAACGTGGCTGCCAATCCACTCCAACGGCCTCTCCGACCACTACCGAACATTTACACACATTCATACCCAGCATCATGGACACTGTTTTTGCATAATCCCGCTGATGGATGGATGGAGGGACAGATGATCACATTACAATGACATTGTGAGATAGGGCCTTGGCAGAGGTATGTGCTCATGGATTACCTCCAAAATGTAATGGGTCCATCTGTACCCCAAAGGCCACCTCTGGTAAAAATGTCATTAAAATTTGTCCATAGTTTTTGTTTAATCCTGCAAACAGACAAAGAAACACACTGCCCCACTCACATTAGTGCCTTGGTGGAGGTAGTAAGGGTAATAAAGAACTATTTCCTATGACAACACATTAAGTATTATGACATAGCACAGCTTCTCATTATCAGTCCCACAGAATACATGTGTGTGAATGAGAGGGGGGCAGGTGTAACAGTGAAGATGCGAGGAGTAGCGCTAGTGAAGGTAGATGAGCTTAAATACCTGGGGCAGTCAACCATCCAAAGCAACAGACAGCACATAAGAGAGGTGAAGAAGCAGGTGCACTCAGACTGGAGTGAGTGGAGATGAGTGTCAGGGGTGATTTGTGACATAAGGATAGCAGCTAGAGTGAAAGAGAAGATTTAATGACAGCAGTGAGACCTGCTATGATGTATGGTTTGGAGACAGTGGTGCTGATAAAAAGACAGGAGGCAGTGCTGGAGGGGGCAGAGTTGAAGATGCTAAGATTCTCATTGGGAGTGACTAGGAGAGACAGGATTAGAAATGAGTATATCAGAGGGACAGCTCAGGTTGAGCAGTTTGGAGACAAAGTAAGAGGCAAGGCTGAGATGGTTTGGACATGAGCAGAGGAGGGATAGTGGATATATTGGACAAAGGATGCTGAAGATGGAGCTGCCAGGCAGGAGGAAAAGAGGAAGACCACAGAGAAGATTCATGGATGTAGTGAAGGAGGACATGGAGAGGGCTGGCGTGAGAGAAGAGGATGCGAGGGATAGGGTGAGATGGAGGCAGATGATCTGCTATGGTGGCCCCTAAAGGGAGCAGCCGAAAAAAGATTAAGAATGCATAATGCCTATACTGTATATACTGTTTTATGTTCATTCATTCATTCAATGAATGAATGAATTGTGTTATTGCTTTTTTAATGAAACACTCATTATTATAGGTATACAGTTATAAGACAACATTAGTATATGAATAAATGGAAAACTAATCAAAATCAAAAATATGTTAAGAACAGTAAAACTCAAAATTCTAGCCACCTTATTCCTAGCCCCCATGATGCCTTGCGTGAATAAAGGTAGCAAGTTCCGGTACTAGTTTAGAATGTATGGTTAACACTGAAACGGGACACTTTTCCTTGTTAAAAAACAATGACTTCAGCATCAAAAATGCAGTAACACGGGCTTTTGCACCTCAAAAACAGTAATATAATCGTACCACTTCCCACGACTATCAAGGGATGGGAAGATGACCTTAAAAAGTGGTCTTGCAGACAGTAGCTCTGTTTGTTAGCACCACTGCTAAGATGCTAACGCTGTAAACAAATAAAAGCTCTGCAATATATCAATGTTTCCACTGCAATAAAGCCAGATGCATTTTGTTAAAATATATTGGACCTAATCAAATTTACCTACAAGCAGACGTACGCCGCAACACCGTGCTTGGCTGTCATGGTATATACAGACAGCTGCAGCCGTTCGTTTTACCCCAAAATAAAACGCGACCCGTAAAGGATTAAGCGGAAGAAAATGGATGGATGGCTCCTGCTGTCATGCCATAAATGCTTGTTATCTAACTTAACACTTACAGACATTTTCTCTGACAATTGTTCAGAATTTTATTGACCTATATTTTGTGATAATTTAAAAATTAATGCATGCTGAAGTCCATCTCATTCAAAGGCAGTGCAAAAAATGCAACCCCCCCCCCCAAAAAAAAAAACACTGATGTCTTTATTAAATCGTTAAGCCTTAGGAAGCAAATTGTTACTATTTTTTTATTTATTATTTTACTTCATGCAGCCTTCATTCTGCTGACATATATAACACATAAACGTCAGATCTGTGATATTCATGCAAGTGAAAACATACCTGCTGTGTTGTTGTGTCTGTCCTCTGTCCCACCGATCACATGAACAGTCCTTTTTTGTTCTGTTCATGATCTACGCATTGCTGGTGAGAAGCCTCCATTTATAGTCTACGACACGAACACCAGCAGCAAGTACCAGAACTATGCCAAAACATTCAAAAAATACAAAAACTACAAGTGCTGAAATTAGCTGGCACTTGAGTGCAAAACCCGTATGTGGACTGTTATGTTGGTAAAACGTGAACCAAGGATGAGACCAAATGGTGAACTGAACACGACTTTATTGCGAACTCACAGGCAATACACGCGCTCCCGTCAGGCTGAGAGGAGGTCAAGAGACCGCCCCTCTTCCGCACAGCCCTCCTATACCCCGGGTGGCAGAGGAACCAGAAAGGTGGAGCCACCACCCGTGTCACACAATAATACACACGTGGACAATATTGTTGGTACCCCTCTGTTAATGAAAGAAAAATCCACAATGGTCACAGAAATAACTTGAATCTGACAAAAGTGGTAATAAATAAAAATTCTATGAAAATTAACCAATGAAAATCAGACAATGCTTTTGAATTGTGGTTCAACAGAATTATTTTAAAAAACAAACTTGTGAAACAGGCCTGGACAAAAATGATGGTATCCTTAACTTAATATTTTGTTGCACAACCTTTTGAGGCAATCACTGCAATCAAACGATTTCTGTAACTGTCAATGAGACTTCTGAACCTCTCAGCAGGTATTTTGGCCCACTCCTCATGAGCAAACTGCTCCAGTTGTCTCAGGTTTGAAGGGTGCCTTCTCCAGACGGCATGTTTCAGCTCCTTCCACAGATGTTCAATAGGATTTAGATCAGGGCTCACAGAAGGCCACTTTAGAACAGTCCAATGTTTCGCTCTTAGCCATTCTTGGGTGTTTTTAGCTGTGTATTTTGGGTCATTATCCTGTTGCAAGACCCATGACCTGTGACTGAGACCAAGCTGTCTGACACTGGGCAGCACATTTCTCTCTAGAATACCTTGATAGTTTTGAGATTTCATTGTACCCTGCACAGATTCAAGACACCCTGTGCCAGATGCAGCAAAGCAGCGCCAGAACATAACAGAACCTCCTCCATGTTTTACAGTAGGGACAGTGTTTTTTTCTTGGTATGCTTCATTTTTGCATCTGTGAACATAGAGCTGATGTGCCTTGCCAAAAAGTTTCAGTTTTGTCTCGTCTGTCCATAGGACATTCTCCCAGAAGCTTTGTGGCTTGTCAACATGCAGTTTTGCAAATTCCAGTCTGGCTTTTTTATGATTTGTTTTCAACAGTGGTGTCCTCCTTGGTCATCTGCCATGAAGTCCACTTTGGCTCAAACAACGACGGATGGTGTGATCTGATACTAATGTACCGGGCTCTTTTGTAACCATTTGTATTTTCCGTCTCCTCCTGCGGCCACATCCAGGGAGGTTGGCTACAGTCCTGTGGATCTTAAATTTCTGAATAATATGTGCAACTGTAGTCACAGGAACATCAAGCTGCTTGGAGATGGTCTTATAGCCTTTACCTTTAACATGCTTGTCTATAATTTTCTTTCTAATCTCCTTAGACAACTCTCTCCTTTGCTTCCTCTGGTCCATGTTTAGTGTGGTATACACCATGTCAACAAACAGCACAGTGACTACTTGTCACCCTTTAAATAGGCCGACTGACTGATTACAAGTTTGTAGACACCTGTGATGTTAATTAGAGGACACATCTTGGTTGAACATGTCCCTATGGTCACATTATTTTCAATCTTTTCTAGGGGTACCATCATTTTTGTCCAGGCCTGTTTCATGAGTTTATTTTTTAAAATAATTTAAAACTTAGGATGACTAAGTAGACGGTTGTGCTGTTTCATTCCATCTAGCTGCAATGCTTCACACTGTGTGTTTATATATTTATATATTTATTCCATCTAGCAACAATGCTCCACGCTGTGTGTGTTTATATATTCACATATTCATTCCATCTAGCTACAATGCTCCGCACTGTGTTTATATACTCATATATTTATTCCATCCAGCTACAATGCTCCGCTCTGTGTGTCTATATATATATATATACTTATATTTATATGTACATACATATGTATACTCGCTGCTCTTGTTTTTCTCTTGCCTTCTGATTGTTACTCTGAGTGTTGCTATCCCTGTGCTGCTGCAATCCTGGAATTTCCCCATTGTGGGATTAATAAAGGCTTATCATATCTTATCTTATCTTATCTTATAATTCTGTTGAACCACAATTCAAAAGCACTGTCTGATTTTCATTGGTTAATTTTCATAGAGTTTTTATTTATTACCACTTTTGTCAGATTCAAGTTATTTCTGTGACCATTGTGGGTTTTTCTTTCATTAACAGAGGGGTACCAACAATTTTGTCCACGGCTGTACGTCCTATGAACAATGCAACATTTCTCCCCCCCTTCAAAAATGGTCCAAAACACACACATACAATCAAGACCCTCCCCAATTTGGAACCCGAATCAAGCACTAAGACTAAACAGAAATATACCAAGGCCTAAAACATTCACACAAAACAACTAAAGCTGGGTGGGACGGTAGTCCGGGGTGGGACGGTAGTCTGCCGTCCCTGCTAAAATAAAGTCCATTAAACAGAAAATTGCCATGCTCCTAAAATAAATAACATCAAACACAAAACAATCCCATTAACAAAACTTATGTACAATCTGGTTATCCCCCATTCCAACACCATGCAATAAACACTGTCCCAACCATCAGTCTGCTCCAGTAGAGGAACCACCCCCTGGAAAACCTTCAGATGGTTCCCTTCCGGTGCACCTTCTTTTCTTCATGCCCATGGATGGCCCACGCTGAAGCCCAAACACCTCCTTCTTTTCTTTGGTGCGCCACAGCTCATCGGGATGCCCCCATGAGTCATCAGATAGCTGAAGGTAGCCATCCTCCCGAACAGCCACCACCTGCAGCCACCCCTGGTCGTCTTGTCGTTTGCCTCAAACCCCTCTCGACCGGGCCTCCTGTCTGGGTCAGACTACATCAGCGACCCCCAGAGGAGCCCGACTCGGCTTCCAGTGTCCCTGAGTGGCACGTTGTTTTACCGTGACAGCCGGTCCTGCCCCGCTCGCTTTCATTTTTGCCGCCAGCGTCGCCGTTGTGACCCCCTGCTCTCTGGTCCCTTCCAGCCGAAATCCAGGAGCAGAATGGGCCCTCCACTTGTCACCACCCACCATCACGTGTGTCCCACCGCGCCACCCAGTTCCCTCAACTAGGGTTACTTGGGCGCTAGCACCAGTACCCTCCCGCATTGGCCCTGAATGGAATTGGTCCTGCTCATTGTCCAGATTACTAGGCAAAGGTTCGTCCCACACAACTCTGTCCATCGTTCATGGAACCAGCCAGTCCCACAGACCACAGCCTGACCGCTCTTCTCCAGCCCGAGACTGTGAGAAGGAACTCCACACGGTTGCCCAATCCAACACCAATCTCACTGCTCCCTTGTCAACCAGCAACGGCACCGTCACCCCGTCCAGTTCCACCATACAGCGAGAACAGCTGTTGTCACTTGAGAATACACTGCACACAACCATGGGAGGCGAAGTGGGGAGATCCTCCATGTATCTTGGATCCCCTTGCTCGAACCTGTAACACGCCCTGGCGAAATTATGCAAGAGTCTGCCCGTGTCACAGCGTCGTCCTCTTGCCAGACACTCTCTAGCCTTATAACGGTGCTTGGTGGACCCACAACCCAAACACCTGTGCGATCCTAGGCAGACCTTATCTTCATAGCATTGGCGTGCTCCTCCACACCGTTATCGCTGTCCGGATCCACTGCTTGCGCTGTCGACTGTGGTTCAAAATGGCGATGCGCCGATCTGTCACCGAGCTCCCGTGGTAGCTTATCTGCCGCCTCAAACTGCTGAGCTAACTCAATGGACATGGCTTACGTCAGCTCACCCAAGTGTGTGAGAAGCTTGGACCCTGTCGCTGGGTGAACAGTATGTTCCGTCAACTGGTCACGGACCATCTCTTCCTCCAATGCTCCAGACTGGCAGTCCTTGGCCAGCTGATGTAGGTCTGCTACATACCGCTGCACTGACTCGCCAGCCCACTGGCGGCACTGTCGAAACTGGATCCTTCGGATGATGATGTTTTCCGAGGCATGAACATATCATGCCATTAGCTCAACCACTTCTTCAAAACTATCACCCTTGCCTAAGGTACTAAGGACACATTGTCCTTCCATTCCCAATTTGTGAACCAACAGTGTTTGTGTCCGCAACTTCTCCAGTTGTCCAAGGTCCAATGCCACTACATAACTTAGGAAAGCGGCGAACCACCTCTCCCAAGGGATGGGCGGCTCACCGGGAAACTCCAGAAACGTCTGAATTGAATCAACTCCCGCGTCCATACTTTTATCCTTTACGCCAAATGTTATGTCGGTAAAATGCTACCGACCGTTACAAGGACGAGACCAAATGGTGAACTGAACACGACTTTATTGCGGACTCACAGGCAATATACAAAGTGCTCCTGTCAGGCTGGGAGGAGGTCAAGAGACCGCACCTCTTCCACACAGCCCTCTTATACCCCGGGTGGCGCTGGAACGGGAAAGGTGGAGCCACCACCCGTGTCACACAATAATACGTCCTACAAACAACACAACATGGACTGTACATTAAAATGAATTTGAAAAACTTTTAAAAACGCTATTGTAAATGCCCCTGCTACTCCACTCTACTGACTGATTTAACACTACTGCAGCCGAAACCGGAAGCTCCGCCCATAATCGTTCCTACAGCGGCACCCCCAAGAATAAAGTGGATTAGAAAAATAACAGTTTTGAGTTTTATGAATATAAAATTTGCCTTAAAAAGGTGCAAAATTTCTTGCATTTAAAATCAAAACAAATCATCGTTTATCTAGTTTTATGCAAAAGATTTTCTCCAAAATCTAAATCAATCTGTTTAAAAGTGGAACTCATGGGATATATTGTCTTGTAGAATGTATGGTTGCCATCCACCTCCATAAACCCGGAAAAGCACATGACACCAAAAGTAAATTTGGAAAGTTCTTTAGGACAGACAGCACAGCAGGTGGGTGCATTCTGCTGCTGGATATTTTACGCCACAATGGAAGGAGAGGCCCCGTTCCAATTCTGAGTTTCCTCCTCCTTGTTTCCACCCTTGTCTCCTGTTGAATCACATTAACACACCAGCGATCTCAGAGTCACATTACGTGTCGTATTTCCTTTAAGATGTGTCACTTTGACCTTGAACGCTAGTTCCTGAATGAAATTGTAGGTTTGGTTTTGATTAAGGAAATTAATTTTGAAAGGGGATGCGACCGGTTTCCCGGGAAACACGTAAACGTTGAGGTCGCGCGGTAATCTCTCTGCACGTGATTGCGTGATGACGTCGCAGCCGGCGTCTCAAAAAGCGGAGTGACCTTCTTGGCGACCGTCAGAAAGCGCTAGGCGGCCACGAGTGAGCGGCAGCAGGTGTCAAGCTGTTTTAACTCGGAAACGTTTAATTGAAAGGTAAAATCTTACATTTGTAATGTATTTATTTGAATGGAGAGATGAAGTATGTGAATTCAGTCTCTAAGAAACGACGAAGAGTTAACGGTATCCTGTGGCTAAGCTAACGTTAGCGCCGCTTTGGTGAATAGCTCGTTTGCTCCGTTTACGTAACTGTTAAATAATCGCGACTGTTCTGCGGAAAAACGTAAAAATCTTAGCCTAGACTGAAAGAGTTTAGGTTTTATGGTAAGTGTGCGGCAGTTCAAACATGTGTATGTTAGCGTAGAGGTGATCAGGGCGATTTTCGGACATCGACATTGAAGCATCCTTGACAACTGGGATGGGCGACATATCTCCAGGTGTAAGCTAGGCTCAAAAGTAAATTTGAACAGAAATTTTAGGCATGTAATTTAGTTGTAAATAAGAACAATTTTGAGTTTTTGATGCAAACTGCCCCTTAATGTCCTTGTCCACCATGCTGGAGGCTGATGGGGCTTCCACCCCCCGCCATGTGTTCTGTGTCCTGTTATGTTAAATCTAAAATTACAACTAAAGCTCGATGGCTATTCATCTCCCTCACCGTTATCATTTTAGCCCATCATTAAGCTGCACTTTGATTCATATGTGCCTCTGTTAGGGTAGATTGTGGAGGTCACGCTGTCTTCTCTGTGGCATCACCCTATTTTTTTAAAGCCATGTTATATAGTAGTAACAAAACGGTTATAGCTTAAACCGATTGAAAAGGAAGAACTACGTTCTCCAGTTATTGAAGCACCTTTTACTTAAGCCCATTAATGCTGGCTCTTCTTTACAGGAGTGGCACGTTAAAGCTTCTCCCTCATGGTGCGATACAATTAAATCAGTCCTTACTCACAGGCCAAACCTGGCAACCAGTCCCGTGGAGTAACCCGAGCTGAGGCCTCTTTTAATGCTTTTGGCTGGGTGGCAGGTTGGGGTGGTGTGGGTGGTGTGAAGCAACTTCCAGTGCTTCTCGTCAGTGTGTCATTTTCAGAAAAACCTCAGCAGGGTGCCAGTAACGACTGGCACAGATAGGACTGGTTTGACTGTCATACAAGGAGAACCACAAAGAGGTTTCACCTTAGTTGACCTTCACAAGATGGCACTGGAGTCAGATGAAAGCCGTGCATTAACCAGGGTGTCCACAGATCCTTGAAGTCTTAGATTTGGTTAAATCTGACAGTAGTTTACGTGACTCTTTGGAAGTGGCACTGTGTTGAACAAGCAGAGACTTATGGGCATTGACATTTTCTTCTGCGCTTTTCTTTCGTTGTGGTTGGAAGGTGGCAATAGGTGACCACGTCCTCGCCCGTTTGGACTGGCAAGGCCACTACATTTCATAGAATAAAAATATAATGAACGCAAATTGAAAAGGACTGCCGAGTTATCAAGTTATTGACAATTTATTTAATTTGGTCAACTAAATTCATATGGACCACTAATTGAAAGTTAATTAATCGTTAATGTCTCTAGTCCGTACCTCCAAATTTGTCCAGTAGTTGCTGAAGCAACCTCCTCCCCCCTTGTGTCGTTCCCTCCCTTCCCCTCCCTTTCTTATCTATCTCTGTTTGATGAGGCGCCTTTATGGCTGCCGTGTCGTTGTGTCGCGCGCATGCGCACCAATGTCAAGTCAAGTTCCTCGTGTGTTTTTTTACATGCTTGGCAATAAAGTTTATTCTGATTCTGATTCTGAAGCACGCACAATCAGATTACGTTGCGAGATAGGGCCTTGATGGTGGCATGCAGTCATGGATCACCTCCAAAATCTGATGGCTCAACGGCCACCTCTGAAAATTTCATCAAACTCATTCTAGTAGTTCTTGCATAATCCTGCTAACAGCCAAACAAACAAACCACCCCAGTCACATTACCTCCGTGGTGGGGGTGATTAACTTCAGCCCCACAGTGAGCTTGTAACTTTTTCCAGTCAGTTTTAATTTTCTATGTATGTGTGTATGTAATAATTTGTGTAAATTTGTAATGTTTTTATGTCAACTTGTGAATGTTTTTCTAGCAAATTTATTATGTTTTCCCATTAAAATTTTGGATTTTTTATGGATAGTTTTCAGTGTTTTACTTCAATAACTTAATCAGGACTGGGGTGGCCACTATGGCCTAAAAATGATATCACAATATTTCTGTGAATTTTCACGATAACAATTTTTGGGGCCGATATTACAGAATATAGTTTTTTAATGCAAAAAGGACAGTTTCACAGGCCAGCATTATTTACCTTCAACATATTCAGGAAAACAACACAAAAACTCTTATTTTTCCAGTTTATAAATAGCAACTCAGATTTAGTTTAAATATTTTTTAGTTCTGTATCAAATATTACAAAAAATAATATAAACCGTTACATCTTAACTGCACACAGATGTCAGCTTTTATGCTGAATCACTTTACCTGCATTACTCTTGTTGCACGGATCTGTCCTCAGGCTTTTTGGCTCTCGTTGCATTGAACAGATGCCCCCCCCCCCCTTTCAGGTGGTTGAATAAAGTCAAGGTGAAGCAGCCAAAACGCAATGAAAATGCAACTACATTCACTTCGAGTGGCACATTGTCCAATGCTAATACCGTTCCAGCGATGTTGACGTGTGGGAAAAAATGCAGGCAGATTATCTACATTGCTGCACTTTTTTTTTAAACATGACAGCAGTCTGAAACTGAAACTTACATATTTACACTCAACTAGATGTAGACAGTCTGACATCGGAGCTGCACCTTCCCGTGCCATGTTTGTTTTGCCATTTCTATGCTAATGCATAACTTCCGTCGGTAGCAGTGTGACATCGTACGCAGCAGACCCCAAATACTGCGATATTCATTTTTACACCGTTATCAAAATTTATACCGGTGTAATCGTGAATGATTACAATATGGCACGCCCCTAACCAGGACTCCATATTGATCCTGGGAGAATCCAATGTAATGTGATGCTGGACTGATTACCTGAAATTTTCAGTAATTTCAGTTCTGGTGAATAATTGGACATGGCTCATTGTATAAGGGTCACATACTTGTTTTTTTGTGTGTAAATTTAAGGTCTTAAAAAGGTATTTGTCTTAAATTTCACTTCCTTATAGCTGCGGATGGCATGTTACCATATTTATTGTACAGTTGTGTTGGAGATCTCATTGTTAATTCTGTTGATTCATCCGTTTTGTCTTGCCCCTTTTTTCTCAGTGCACCTCCAGGTGATTATGGGAGACGTTGAAAAGGGAAAGAAGGTTTTCGTTCAGAAGTGCTCCCAGTGCCACACGGTAGAGCAGGGGGGCAAGCACAAGGTCGGCCCCAACCTGTGGGGTCTGATTGGACGCAAGACTGGCCAGGCAGAGGGCTTCTCCTACACAGATGCCAACAAGAGCAAAGGTCAGTTTGGAGGTTTCCTGGTGCTTAAAATAGCTCTGTAGAGGATCATCTTTATTTAAAATTATAATAATGCTGCAGAAACACAATGGGATAAATATGGCTTTATTGTTAAGTAGAGGCAATTGGAAGGTTAAGAATAGAAGTTAATTCTGAACAACATTTTAGACTGTAATTAGTTTTTATTGCCAGAATAATGATAATATTTTGTATTAATTTGTTTGAAAACAATGACAAGGCGTTACTGTGAAAAACTGACCTTTCTATTATGTTCTCTTTCCACATGTTGACACAGCTTCCATGAAAAGTCTGTGACATGTTTTGGTCAAAACAACTTGGGGTTTAATTATTGCAGTACCATTTTACACACAGGAAGGGAGCTCTCCTCAAAACAGCCTTTTTTTTAATGGCAGATTGCTTTAAATGTTAATGAGCCCCAGTTCACCTTCATCATTTCTCTGAGACCTCTGTTTTGGTGGTGATGACATGTTTGAGCCTAACATTAGCTTTTAGCTTTGGTTGTCAGACAAAGTAACATGCTAATAAATTGAGGCAGAGTGTTGGCAATTTAAAGGCCATATAAAACATTATCAGAGACAGTGGTGTGTGGTTTGAGTAGTCAGCAGCATATGACCGGTCCCTGGGGTGTAATAAGCTCAGAAATGAGATTGGATAGAATATATAGCGAATGGACATCTGTGGATGTCGAGTGGACTACTGTCTTTTTGTACCCTGCAACTCACCCTTAACGTAGGTAAGAAATCCCAGTTGTGGCCGCTCAGATCAGCTAACATTAGCACCCAAATTTACCTAGCTATCATGGGCAAAATATAACAAAATAAGCCAGTATCACATGAGATATACAGTGGTGTGGAAAAGTGTTTGCCCCCTTCCTGAGTTCTCATTTTGTTGTATGTTTGTCAGACTTAAATGTTTCAGATCATCAAACAAATTTAAATATTAGACAAAGATAACACAAGTAAACACAAAGTGCAGTTTTTAAATGAAGGTGTTTATTATTAAGGGGAAAAAAATCCAAACCTGCATGGCCCTGTGTGAAAAAGTGATTGCCCCTAAACCTAATAACTGGTTGGGCCACCCTTAGCAGCAACAACTGCAATCAAGCGTTTGCGATAACTGGCAATGAGTCTTTTACAGTGCTGTCGAGGAATTTTGGCCCACTCATCTTTGCAGAATTGTTGTAATTCATCCACATTGGAGGGTTTTTGGGCATAAACCGCCTTTTTAAGGTCATGCCACAGCATCACAACCGGATTCAGGTCAGGACTTTGACTAGGCTACTCCAAAGTCTTCATTTTGTGTTTCTTAACTCTTTGAGTGTGTTTGTCGCCGAATTGCGACATAACCCCTAGTGGTCAAGAGTGGTACAGTAAATATTTTTTGTCAATAAAATAGTTCAGATTTCCAAGACTATAGCTTGAAAGTGGTAAGAGATAATGGCTTACTGCCAATTAGAAAGATGTAAAATATGATCCAAAGTTTCAGATAGGAATAAATTTATGCATCTAATTTGCATAATGTCACGGCACCTCTTTAAATTCCATAACTCAGTCAAAACTGGACTTTGGACGTATTTACACAATGAATGGTTCAGTTTTTTGATCCCGTTTTTTGTACAGAGGTGCCTTATCATCTTATCGTCAAAGTATATGAACAAGAAATCAGTACAATATAAAAAAGCACACAAAAAAATCAGAATATTCTCACTTTTGATAAAGGGGGGCTGTCTGGCTGGCCGGCGTGGCCGCTGTGTTTTCACCAATCATGGTTGTTATTTTGCATTCTGTCAGTCATGTTAAAGTCTCTACCACATCTACAAAGTCTTATGATTATCCCACATAAATTTCGCTTGTATCCTGCAACTATTTTCTGCATGCAAATCCGATAAAAGTGACGGTGACCGATCACGGACACATTAGCTTTCTGGGCTAAAATGCTAAAAACAGGAAAAGGAAATGAGTTCTTCTTCTTTGCTGTATTACGTGTCATACACTGAGTCCTCCAACGGAGTCTGCCACCTTTTGAAACTGGCAAATCGGTACAAATCCCTGATGCAGACCCCAATGCAGGTGATCATGTGAGAGTGAGACGACAGGCGCTGTGCCACGCTCTGCCATTAGGGGCACACAAATTCACACACTCAAAGGGTTAAGCCATTCAGAGATGGACTTGCTGGTGTGTTTTGGATCATTGTCCTGCTGCAGAACCCAAGTGCGCTTCAGCTTGAGGACACGAACAGATGGCCGGACATTCTCCTTCAGAATTTTTTGGTTGACAGCAGAATTCATGGCTCCATTTATCACAGCAAGTCTTCCAGTTACTAAAGCAGCAAAACAGCCTCAGGCCATCACATTACCACCACCATATTTTACTGTTGGTATGATGTTCCTTTTCTGAAATGCTGTGTTGCTTTTATGCTGGATGTAATGGGACACACACCTTCCAAAAAGTTCAACTTTTGTCTTGTCAGTCCATAGAGTATTTTCCTAAAAGTCTTGGGGATCATCAAGATGTTTTCTGGCCAAACTGAGATGAACCTCATTGAGAACCTCAACTGAGATGAGTCTCACTAACCCGGCATCGGCCTGGTAGATGACGGCTGATCCTCCCACACAGATTCTTAGAATCTTGTGATTGGGGCTCGGCGGAGGAACTAACCGAGGCAACAGCTGGACAGGAGCTGGATTGGAGCTCAACTACAGTGGCGGTAGGAGACAGGGATCAGTGGAGGAGCAGCCGGGGCCCCAGCTGGATAGGAAGCCGGATCAGAGCTCAATTACAGCAGCGGGGCTTGGCGGAGGAACTACTGAGGAAGACAGCGGTAGGCAGTGGGACCCAGCGGAGGAGCTACCGGGACCCCAGCTGGACAGGAGCCGGACTGGAACTCAACTACAGCGGCGGTGAGTGGCGGGGCTCGGTGGAGGAGCTGCTGGCACCCCGACTGGACAGGAGCTGGATCAGGAGCTCAATTACAGTGGTGGTAAGCAACAGGACTAGCAGCGAAGAGGGCTAGCTGAGGCCCCAGCTGGATTCGAGGTTGGCTGGATCGGATACCGGCGACACCAGCAGAGATTGTTTAATTATCAACAGGTCAGTAAAAATGCCACCAAAGATGGAAGAGATTAAAAAATCTCTGAACTTCATGTCAGAAGAATGGACCAAAGTGGCCAGTCAACAGTTTAAACTATTAGGGCTAATGGAGGAAGTCCGAGAATTGAAATTAACAATTAAGGAAAGAGACAAAAAAATTGCAGACTTGGAGCGACGCATCGAGGATCTTGAACAATATTCTCGTATGGATGATTTAATTATTAGTGGACTAGACATTAAATACCAATCATATGCCAATGCTACAGCAGGAATGAGAGGTGAGGAGGCTCCCCTAAGTGAATCAGTCTGGAAAACCAGGTGCTTCAGTTCCTTGAAAGCAGAAATATAAAGGTTGAAGTAAATGCAGTTTCAGCCTGTTATACTTTACCCAGAAAGGATAATAAAACAAAGAAATCAATTGTGATGTGCTTTGTGAGCAGAAAGGTAAAGAATGACATACTGAGGCAGGCCAGAAAGCTACGGGGAACACAAGTTTACCTAAATGAACATTTAACAAAGACTAATGCTGAAGCAGCACGGCAAGCACGGATGCTGAAAAGATAAAACAAGATACAAGCAACATGGACAAGAAACTGTAGAGTTTGGATCAAACTAAACGGAACACCTGGGGAAGCAAAGGCCATAATAATAAGAGATCTCACTGACTTAAATAAATATAGATGAACACTGATTAAGAAAATTAAGAGACTATGATAATCCATATTCACACACACGGCAAGAACAGTTCTTTTGTGACACACCATGTCAATGTACTTAAAAAAAACCCAAAAAATAAAAAAAAAACCTCATGACTGACTTTAGTAGACATCAATCATTCCCAGTTGGAGGAAGTCATTTGACAGAATGAGGAAATTCAGACTCTGAAAATACGCCATTATGCTGAACATAAACTACAAGAGATGGAGAATGATATTGACCTTGATAACCACTTCTTCAATAATATTCATAATCACTGTGAATATTATACTGAAAAGCAATTCAAAAGTCAAGTGCAATTAGATGGTAAATTATCAATAATACACTTCATCAGCAGAAGTCTTAACAAAAACTTTCCACAGATTCAGGACTATTTAAAACATCTAGATAGAAAATTTACAGCTATTGCAGTCTCTGAAACTTGGCTTAATGAAGAACAGGCTTCTCTGATGGCAATAGAGGGATATCAGATGTTTTATATTAATACAGTGGTACCTCTACTTACGAATTTAATTCGTTCCGGAAGAATTCTCGTAACGTGAAAAATTCGTAAGTAGAGGCGCGTTTTACATGTAAATGCCGTAATCCGTTCCAAGCCCCCAAAATTCGGGCATAAATTTTTTATAAATTGTAAAAACGCATCAAAACATGTAACAAATACATGTTACAATTAGATTACTGCACAATAAACATAAAATGAGAGTTTAAAATGAGAGAAAGAATAATAAAAGAGAGAATAATAAAAATTATGTTCATTTACCCTTTAACTGCTATCGTCGTCGACGTCGTCACCTTTTGCCTTCTTTGGTTCATGTTCTGATCCAAGGGCGTTTGCTTTTGTCGGCTTGTAAGTGCTTCGTTTTGTTTTAATACCGTGCTGATCGTTGATGTATTACGGCCATATTCTTTGGCGAGATCAACCAAACGCATAAAGTTTTGGGAAAAAAAACCAACTTCGTGGCCAATGGGATACCAGGAAGATGCTAGGCGATAGCCAATGGCAGAGCAGCTACAGGTATGTTTACGTTCGGTAAACTACGGAAGCTGCGAGGAGCGCGTACTTTTTTGCCTTTCGTATCCTGAAATTTCGTTCGTAACTAGAGGCAATATTTTCCCGTTGAGGCGTCTCGTAACCTGAAAATTCCGTATGTAGAGACGTTCGTAAGTAGAGGTACCACTGTAGATCTCAAAAAAAGGGTGGTGGTGTTGCACTGTATATTGATGACCTGTATAGGTGTAAACTTGTGAATGGAATGTCCTTTGCACTACCAGGGATTCTGGAATGTGTTACTGTTGAGATTGACCAAGATGAAACAAAAAATCTAATTATAAGTTGTATATATAGAATGCCAGGAACTTGTGTTGAGACATTCAGAGATAAATTAGTCAAGCTGTACAATAATATAACTAGTGAGAAAATGGTGGTAATCTGTGGAGATTTCAATATTGATATACTAAATCCATTTCAACAAAATGGAATTACAGAGTTCATGAATTCTATGTACAGTATGAGTCTATATCCCACAATAACACATCCCAGTAGAATCATAGTTCACACTGCTACACTTATTGATAACCTGTTTGTTAATATTATTGATAAGAAAATAGAAAGGGGATTATTGATAAATGACATAAGTGACCATTTGCCAGTCTTGGCACTTATCCATGGCCACACGGGGGCCAATACAGAAAAAACTTTAAAATCTTTCAGATACAAATCACAAAATGCAATCAGTTCTTTTAACCCTCATCCTACCAACATATTTTTTTTTTTTTTATTTTAAGTTTTTGTAAAGGGTATACAGGTCATTACAGCATTGCATTGTTTACATTTTCATCACATGTTCCCTTATTTTTTGCTATTTGACAACATTGGTAGGATAGTTATTACAACACCCCCCCTTTTTTTTAAAGTGAAAGAAAAAGTGAAATTAAAGAGAATTAAATTTAAAAAAAACGAATAAACAAACAAACAGAACAGCAAAAAACAAACAAACAGAAAATTAAGTAATTAAAAGTAAAAGAGCATCTGAGTAGCATTGGAACAAAGAGCGGGACCATCATTGAAATGGTATTTGTCAAAGATTAGATCTAATGGAAGACACATATGCGATCCAGGGTTGCCAAAAGTTCATGAACCCATCCATGTCCTGTCTCAGTGCGAATGTCAACTTTTCCATCGAGTAAATGTCTTGAATCACGTTAATCCAATCTTCAGGTGTAGGACAGTCCTTCAGCGTCCATTTTTTAGTTAGGGCTTTTTTACTTGCCAATATTAAAACATTGAATAAGTATTTATCTCCTCGTCTTTCCAGTGAGTCCGGTAGTAAACCCAAATACAAAGTTACAAAAGAAAAGGGAACTGTTATTTTGAATATTTTCCCCAATATTGTCTGTACATTGGTCCAATATTGGTGGATAACTGGGCATGACCAAAACACATGAAAATGATTTGCAGACTTTTCACCACACAAGCGCCAACAGTTCAACCCCTTATGGGTAAATTTGTTTTGTGCAGGTGTTCTGAAAAATCTTGCCAAGTTTTTCCATCCAAATTCTCTCCACTGCAGGGATGAGGTACTTTTCCATTGCTGTTTATTTAGCTTTTCCCATATTTCCAGTTGTAAAGTGAAATTCCCCTCTTTTTCCCATCTCTCTTTTATATATGATGTGTTGTCTCCTTTTAAGTCTTGAAGACCTTGGTATATTTTAGAAATGTATCTGATCCCTGGGATCCCTTTATATGCCATTAAGAAGACCTTCAGAACACCTGACTGGGCCCTTTCCAAATCCTCCTTTTTAAGTATATTGTTTATGTGGTGTCTAAGCTGAAAGAACCTGTAAAGGTCTTGATTTATTAGACCTTGTTTTTTCAAATCTTCAAAACTTCTTAAAGTTTGCCCCTTAAAAAAATCGTAATATTTTATCAGCCCTTTCTCTTTCCACTCTTTAAATCTAGTGTCTGTTTTATTGGGGGTAAAGTCTTGGTCATAGGCAATCCATTGCAGAAGTCGATAGGGCTCTTTAGCTTGATTCTCTCTGACTATCTTAAACCAAATTTTTAGCGGGGTCTCTATCCACGGGTTAGTGTTATTCAAGAGTTTAGGTAAGGCATTGTTCCCTATTATCGCCTGTAGGGGGATGTCACTTGTTATTTGGCATTCCATCTCCTTCCATTGTGCAGTGTAGACTGGGTTACATATCTCTACTAAAGTTTTAATTTGTGCAGCTATAAAATAGTCCCTGATATTTGGCAGCGCGAGCCCACCTTTGTCTTTGTTTAGCTGTAGGGTTCTATATCTGATTCTAGGTCTCTTGCCCTGCCATATGAATCTTGAGATCCTTCTGTCCAGCTCCTGCCATGTTTTTTTGGGAGGTTCTACCGGTATTGCTTGGAAAAGGTATAGAAGACGTGGAAGTATATTCATTTTGACTGCTTCAATTCTTTGTGCAGTACCTAAGAATGGTATCATATTCCATCTTGCTAGGTCAGATTTTATTTTTGTCACTAGTGGATCATAGTTTAGTGTTATAATTTTGTCGAGTTGTTTCGGGATGTTGACCCCCAGATATTTCATAGATTCCAACTCCCAGTTAGTTTTGAGTTCACTTAGTGAATAATGATTTGGGTCATAGTTGAATGTTAAAACTTGGGTTTTATGCATGTTTAATTTGTACCCCGATAAATCTCCATACTCTGAAAAAACTGAGATTAGTTCTGGTAAAGAAGTGTCTGGCTGCCCTAGGTATATTAAAATGTCATCAGCAAAGAGTGCTATTTTATGTTCCTTCTGACCAAGTGTAATACCTTGAATTTCTTGATTTTGTCTTATCCATTGGCTCAGAGGTTCTATGAAGATTGCAAAGAGCAGTGGAGACAGGGGGCAGCCTTGACGACATCCTCTTTCCAGCTCAAAAGATGATGATAAATTACCGTTAATCCTTATTTTAGCTGTTGGCTTTTTATATAATGCCTGTATAGTTCTAATGAAGTTGTTATGAAAATTGAAACTGGATAAGATTCTATATAGGAAAGACCAGTCAACCGAATCGAATGCTTTTTCAGCATCTAATCCCAATATGACTGCATTTAAGTTATATTTTTTTATATGATGAATTATGTGTAAAGTGCGTCGAATGTTGTCTTGTGTCTGTCTTTGTCTTATAAAACCTGTTTGGTCTAAGTGAATTAAGTCTGTCAGTATGTTTTCTAACCTTTTGGCAAGGATAATGGTAAAAAGCTTATAGTCCTGATTTAATACACTGATTGGTCTGTAGTTGGAGCATTCTAGTTTATCCTTTTCAGGTTTAGGTAAAACTGCAATGACCCCTTCTCTCCAGGAGGGGGGGATTTCCCCTGTGTGGAGGACATAGTTAAATGTTTTCAGGAGGAGAGGAGATAGTTGCTGTTTAAAGGTTTTGTACCATTCTGCTGTATAGCCATCTGCTCCTGGGGATTTGTTAGCTTTAAGTTTCATAATTGCTTTTTCCAATTCTTTAGGTTGTATTTCTGACAGTAGTGTTTTATTTTGTGATTCCGTAAGTTGGGGAAGGTTTAATGTGTTTAGGAATGTCTCAGATGCGTTTTTATGTTTTTTGTGGGAGTATAAGTTCTTGTAGTAATTTTCGAAGCTTTTAAGAATATCCTGAATTCTGAATTTTATTTCCTTTGATACTGGGTCTCTGATTTTGTAGATTGCTCTTTCTGTTTGTTGTTTCCTCAATTTATAGGCTAGTAATTTTGCCGATTTACTGCCTGCTTCATAGTGTTTTTGTTTCAGAAATGTAAGTTTCTTCTGGATTTCTATTGTGTAGATCTCATTTATTTGATTTTTTTTTTTTTCCACAATATCTTTATTGAACCTTTTTTTTTTTTTTTAACAAACATGATACAAACAATCAAACACTAACGCTAAAGTACTACAAAAAAAAAAATGCACTAAAAACACCAACAACCACCAACAAAATCAAATCTTCAACAATGCTCCTCTGTTTAGTCTAGACAATCCAATACATAAGTATACATATTATGTTCACCAGTTTGGAATTTACAAGGTCCACACACATCATTCACCTTCTTCTTCAAGAGTTATGTTTAAATTTTTTACATAATCAATAAAAGGTCTCCATATATTCTCAAACACAATTTCCTTTGATTTCAGTATATATGTTATTCTTTCTAATGGAAGGTTTGTTAACATCTGTCTTAACCACTGAGTCACATCTGGTCTATGAGTCTTTTTCCATAATAGTGCAATACATTTTTTGGCATTAAGCAAACTGAGGTCTATGAATGTTCTTTCACTTTTATTAAAATTATGCTTTTCTGGGTACAGACCCAACAAAAACAGTTTAGGATTCAGTATGATTTGTTTTGAGATTATTTTTTCAATTGTTACCCTCACCTCTTCCCAAAACATTCTTATTAATCTACATTCCCATAAACAATGAAATAGGGTTCCTTTACTTTCCATGCATTTTGTGCATGTATCTGGTATATTTTTGTTATATCTATTTAACTCCTCCGGTGTAACATACATCCGCATTAACCATTTGAAATGTATCAATTTAAGGCGTGCATTTATTGATTTGGTTTGAGCTTCTGTACAAGCCAATTCCCATTGTTCCTCTGAAATTTCAATTTGCAGGTCTTCTTTCCAGTAGTTTAATCTTTTCAGTGAATTTTCACTTGAAGATAGTGTCAATGAGTTATAAAACTCTGAAATAATACCCTTTCTTTTACTATCTTTCATCATCATTTTTTCCAAGGATGAATAAATAGGTCGAGTGAGAGCTTTATTTTGATTTGATCGAATAAAGTTTCTAAGTTGAAGATATTTAAAAAAATGTGTTCTATTGAGATTAAATTTGATCCTCAGCTCTTCAAAAGACATTATGTTGTCTGCACATGGCAAATATAAATCCTGAATCTTTTGTATCCCTTTTAAATTCCATACTTTAAATACAGCGTCCGCTCTCCCTGGTTTAAAATATTGATTACCCCATATTGGACTAAATTGTGACAATAACTGTGGTTCTTTTAAATAGTTTTTAGCTTCACACCATATTTTGATCATATGCTTTACAAATGGATTTTTAACTTGTTTTTGTAATTTTTTTGCCGAATCTGAGTATATGAATATGGGAAGAGGTAAAGGTAAATTGTATGATTCCATTTCAGTCCAGTGAGGGAGATCATTTGATGAAAAATAATATGTCATAGACCTCAGTTGTGCCGACCAATAATACAACATAAAATTTGGACATTTCAGACCTCCACGATCAAATGGTAAATATAATAAAGACAGACGTAATCTAGCCCTCCTGTTGTTCCATATAAATTCCACTAACTTTTTTTTTATTCTTGAGAATAGATCTAAAGGTGGTGATAAGGGAATGTATTGAAATAAATAAAGTATTTTAGGTAAAATATTACTTTTAAGTATATTGATTCTCCCGATCATCGACATTGGTAGTGACATCCATCTCTGAGTTAACTCATTGATATCTGACATTAAGGCTTCATAGTTGACGCTGGCGACTGATTCTAGCTTAGGCATAATTTGGATTCCTAAATATTTAAACTGATTTACAACATTGAATTGATTTACCTCAGGGGCTGGGTAATTTCTCTGGGTCTCATTTAGCATTAATATTGAAGATTTAGTTTTATTTATTTTATATCCTGATATTTCCCCAAAATTCTTTATTAAATTCAACAAGGTTGGAATTGATTTTTTTAGATTCGACATAAACAAAATTATATCATCGGCGTACAGGGAGATTTTATGTTCTGTTGGTCCAACTTTAATTCCATATATTTGTGAATGTAAACGTATCGCTATCGCTAAAGGTTCAATTGCCATAGTAAACAGTAAAGGTGAAAGTGGACAGCCTTGTCGACATCCTCTATTGATTTTTATTGGTTTTGAAATATTGTTATTTGTTAGGATTTCTGCTGTAGCATTATTGTATATTATTTGAACCCATTTTATGAAATTATTTCCAAGTCCAAACCTTTGTAGGACTTCAAAAAGAAAGGGCCATTCAACTCTATCAAAGGCCTTTTCGGCGTCCAATGATAGGAGAGCTGTATCCGGTGCTTCTTTATTAAAATAAATAATATTAAATAGTCTTCTTACATTATGGAAGCCTTGTCTACCCTTTATAAAGCCATTCTGATCTCGATTAATAATATTTGGTAAAATTTCTTGTATTCGTCTTGCTAAAATTTTACAGATTATCTTAAGGTCGGCGTTTAATAGGCTTATTGGTCTCATATTTTCACATTTATTAGAGGGCTTACCTGGTTTTGGCAGCAGTATAATTAAGGCATTATTTATGTATGATGGTAAATTATTATTTTGAAATGCTTCTAAAACCATTTCCAAAAAAGGTTTTATTAATTTATTCTTAAATTTTTTATAAAGGTCAACTGGAAGACCATCTGGTCCTGCACTTTTTCCTGATTTCATATTATCAATGGCTAGCCCAACTTCTTCTTGACTAATTTTAGACTCCAATATCTCCCTGTTTTCATTTGGTATACACGGTATAGATAGTTCGTTCAAAAACCCATTTAGTTTTGTTAAATCAGGTTCATTTTTGGTATCATATAATTTTTCATAGTAATCTCTAAAGGCTCTATTAATTTCTAAAGGATCTATAACTACCTGTCCATTACTTATAATACTGGTAATTGGTGTTTTAATTTCCAATTGTTTAATCTGCCATGCTAATAATTTTCCTGATTTTTCACCTTGTTCATAAAAAGATTGTTTCAATCTTAGAAGACTCGAGGCAGCTCTATTCGCTGATTTTTTGTCGTATTCAGCTCTCAAAATCAGTAATTCATTCTCCAACCTTGGGTCACTTCCTGCATACACTTTTTCCTGAAGACTTTTTATTTTATGTTCCAATTTAGCTCTCTCCTCTCGAGTCTTCTTAGATTTTGATCCTGTATAACTAATAATATGTCCCCTAATAAAAGCTTTGAAAGCCTCCCACTTTACACATGCTGATGTTTGTGTAGTATTGATGTCAAAGAACTCGTCTATCTGTTTTTCTATATACTTGACAAATTCCTCATCCTGAAGCCATTTATGCTGAAATTGCCATCTACCTGATTCCTTTGTCAATTTTTTATCTACATATATTAGACAACAGGGTGCATGATCAGAGATCACGATGTTATCATAAAAGCAGTTTTGAATCTTGGACCTTAATTCTGTGGAAATCAAAAAATAATCAATACGTGAGAATGTCTTGTAGGTACTGGAATAACAAGAATAGGCTTTAACTTGTGGTTTCATTTCTCTCCATATATCTAACAATCTCAATTCTTTCATAAAATGATTAATAGTCATCCTACATCCAATGTGCGTACAATCCAGTCCTGTTGATCTATCCACACCTGGATTCAATGTACAATTAAAATCCCCTGCTATTATATGTTGCCCTGTAAGTGATGATAAGATGAGAAATAAATTAGCAAAGAACTTCTGATCATCTATATTGGGACCATATAAGTTCACAAGATTTATATTTTCTAATAGCAAAGAACCTTGAATGATTACATATCTTCCAAATTTGTCTCCAATTACATTTTTCACTTGAAAAGGAACTGATTTATGTATGAGAATCATAACTCCCCTGGCTCGGGATGAAAATGAAGAGGTGAATACACTTCCCTGCCATCTACTCCTAATTCTTTTAACATCCTCCTCTATCAGATGAGTTTCTTGTAAAAACACAATTCTTGAACCCATGTCCTTTATTTTATTCATAACTTGTTTAAGTTTTTTTAAATTTTGTAGACCTCTGCAATTCCATGAAGTTAAATTAAGATTAACACTTTGGTCCATGATCAATAGAGAGTTTGGGATTACCTTGCAGTGTAAACATGCTCATACAGAGAAGCAAAAACATGAGTGGTTGAACATTCATCCTACAAACTACACACAAACAAATTTCCCCTTCCCACACTTGTGGCAAACCCCCCAAAATCAAAAGAAAAATTCTGTCTCCCGATATAGCCATCGACCGTTCCACACCCACGGGGAACAGCCTAAGCCACTCCTTCTTCATCCTCCCAATCACCCTAACTCTACTGCTTTTAATGACGTAACATTAACTCTCCTCTGTAGTTTTCCAACTTAACTCCAAAATTTTTAACTTTGTACATCATAGTTTTTTTTTTGTTTGTTTGTTTTGTTTTTGTTTTGTTTTTTAATATATAATACAATCTATATTTTGTAAACTTACTATTTACTTCAAGTCAGTCAGATGCCTGTGCAAATGCTTAATTATTCTACCTTATATTTTGTTCATGCTTAGCTCCCACCAGTCTCTTCTTCTTCTTTGATCTTCTTGATGAACTCCTGCGCCTCCTCTGGGGTCTTGAAGATGTGGGTTCTGCCCTCATACGTGGTCAGCAGTCTCGCAGGATAGATCACACCATGACGAATCCCAAGGTTGCGCAGCTCCTTACGTACGGGATCAAACTGCTTCCTCAATTGCTGGATTCCTGTGGCCAAATCTGGGTAGAACCGCACCTGCTGGTCCTGGTGTTTAATCTCTCCTTTAGCACGTGCAGCGTTGAAGATCTTCATCCTGTCTCTGTTGCTAAGAAACTTCATAATTAAGGTCCTCGGCGGTCCCTTATCTCTCCGTGGGCCAATACGATGTGCTTTTTCCAGAACCACTGCTGATTGCAACTCCTCGCTGCCCAGCACCTCCGGAATCCACTTTTCCAGAAAGGAACATACGTCCCGACCTTCTGATTCCTCTGGAAGACCCACCAGCCTCAAATTATTCTGTCTCGACCGAGATTCCAAATCCAAAATATTATCTTCCAGAGATTTATTTTTTTTTTTCCAAAGTGCGCACCTTTAATTGAAGACGGGTGACGTCATCTTCAGCACTAGCGAGACGGAGCTCCATCTGCGCCGTTCGTTCTACACAGTCACCCAATTCCTTTCTTATTCCTTCCAACGCTGTCATAATCCCATCAAATCTAGAGGAAAAGTCCGCTCTCATTGAACTCATGGCAGCCATCAGCGCATCTGCGCCATTCCCCGCAGATATCGCAGCGTTGCCAGCCTCCTCCGCCATATATGGAGTTTTGTTTACTGCGTCACAGACCTGAAAGTCCGTTAATTTGGACTGTTTCGGCGGCTCGCTTTTTCCTTTTCCTGGTTTTCCAGCCTTAGGCTTCGCCGACATATCTTCGCCCAAATGCTGGGATACGTTCTGTCCCAAATGAGAGAGTTATTTGCCGATTTTTTTTTTTTTTCCAGGAGCAGAGCAGAGCAGAGCGAGACACGTCCGTCCTACGTGGCAGCCATAACCGGAAGCCCATTTATTTGATTTTTAATTTCTTTAATCTTGAGCGAGCCATTAGAATGAGTGTTGTCTTTGTGTTCTTTTTCTAGGTTCTTGAGTTCTGACTCTAGTGTGATTAGTTTTTCTTGTCTCAGTTTCTTTTGGGTTGCCAGTTTTACAATAAATTTTCCCCTTATTACAGCTTTGCACGCATCCCACAGTATTAAAGGGGATACTTCTCCATTATCGTTTTCTTCCAAATATCTGAGAATATCTGATTCCAATTCATCTTTCAGTGGTCCTTTCAGGACATTTGAATTCAGCCTCCAGGAAAATGTATTATTTGTGTATTTTTGGATGTTTAAGTCCATATAGATCGGACTGTGGTCAGAGAGATCCATCAGTCCTATTTTACATGTTTTTACTCTTCCACTGTCTCTATTAAACATAAAAAAGTAATCAATCCTTGAGTAAGATGAATGTGGCGTTGAATAAAAAGTATAATCTTTTACATTGGGGTTGAATTCCCTCCATACGTCACAGATTCCCATTTCTTTTAGTAGCATCCGAGTTTTCCTATTTTGAGTGTTATTTTGATGTGAAGAATTACCTGTTGCATCCCAGTATGGATTCAGTCTTAGATTGAAGTCTCCACCACATATCACTAAACCTTGGGCTTTAGTTATCATTAGGTCGAATACATTTTTATAAAATTTCCATTTAGCCCCTGGTGGTGCATATACATTCAGCAGGGTGATATCTTCTCCCTCTAGCCGCCCAATTACCAAACTGTACCTCCCTTCTTTATCTTTGTGTTCTGATTTTTTTTCAAATGTAATTTTGGTTGATATCAATGTCGCTACTCCCCTCCTCCTCCCTGATTTATATGAAGATGAAGAGATCATTTTAAACCCTTGTCTATTGAGTTTAGTGTGTTCCACGTCTGTTCGGTGGGTTTCTTGTAAAAATATTATTTCTGCTTTGTCTTTTTTCATTTTGCGTAGAATCTTTGATCTTTTAACTGGATTCAGGATCCCTTTTACATTATATGAGGCTATTTTGGTTACACCCTGTTTCTCCATTGTATTTTCTTATTTAGTATAACAGTGTGGTGGCCCTCTTTTTTGCTACTCAGAAACTGAAAGAACATTAAGAACATAAAAAACATTAAGAACATAGTGTACGAAACTTTAAAACAAAAAACTGTCAAAAAAACTTCCTGAGCTGGGGTCTCTTTAAAGACCCTGTAAGAGCCCTGATGGAGTGTAGGCTCTGAGGGAAATTCCTCAAACTCTGTTACGTGTTGAGGGCCCTCTCTTACCCCTGTAAGTTGTCCCATGTTTTTAACGTGAATTTCAGATCCCAATCCGAATTTGTAATGATTTTTTTTTTTATTTTTTTTTTTATGCCTATACCCTATGAGATTGTGTGCACCCTCCCACCCCCATCACAGCAAACATTCACTCTAATACAGTATTTGTTAGTGTGGAGAGAACATGTGGGTCATTGTTACATTTCTATTTTAACATGATTTTTTTTTTCCCTTTAAATTAAGAAGACATTTGTTTCTAATGCTATAACTGCTCCATGAAAGGTTTTACCACATGCTGATTCTGCATGTCCTTTAATGTTTGTTACCTTGTAGGAGGGGGGATGGAAGTGCAGAATGACTGAAAAGAAAAAAAAAACAAAAAAGGTCGCTATTCCTTCCTGGAACTGGAAAGCTTATCTTTGTAGCTCTGGGGCTGGTTTTCCCGCTGCTGGCCCGTGGATTTTGAAGGTCTCGGAGTGGACCACGTTTGAGCTCTGATCTTCTCGCTCAGATTCGCTGCGGGTTTAAACACCGTTACCGGGAGCCCTCTTCTTGCCATATCAATTGTTGCTTCTTCCGCTGAATTATAGAGACATGACTCTTCACCATAAAAGACCCTTAACTTCGCCGGAAATGGCGTCTGAAAGCGTAGATTCTGTTCCCGTAGAACCTTTTTGGCGTCGTTATATTCCCGTCGCTTTTTAAGAACCTCCGGGGCGTAATCGTGCTCCACGAAGATTTTTCTCTCGATGCATAAATCCTTTTTTCTGCCAAGCCCGTCTTACAACCTCTTGTTTTATTTTGAAATCGGAGAATCTTACCACCGCGCGGGGGCGCTTCTGCCGCTGGCTTTGCGGCTAATGTACGATGGGCCTTTTCTATCTTCAAATCGGTGGTTTGTGGAATATCCAACTTCTCTCTCAATAAGGATTCCACGCATTCCGCCACTGTGTTGAAACTATCTTCAGCTCCTTCTTTCAGACCGTGAATTCTGATGTTATCTCGTCTCTGTCTTCCTTCTTGGTCGGTTAGCTTAGCCTCCAGCCTTGACTGTTTTCTGTGTAAATCCAGCATAGAATCTTCAAGCACTTTTACTCTTTCTTCAGCTTCCAAGATTCGGTTTTCGGCCTGGTCCATTCTGCTGTTCGTCCTTTTTAGTTCCTCTCTGAATTCATGAAATTCGGCCCGAAATCGTCGTAATTCATCAAATAGCGATTTCAAGCTAATCTTTTTGTTAGCTAGGTCCAGCTCCTCGTCTCCTGAACGGAGGTCCTCCGGTTCAGATTCTGCGGCCGCTGCGCGTCCTGACCTGGGGAATGTCAGTTTCTTCTGTTTTTGGTTAGGCATGGTGTTTTTGTCTTTTGATTTTTATTCTTCCAAAAATCCGTTAAGTCTGATTTTGAAGATGTTTTCCTTGGATTGGGTCTGGGAGGTTCAGCGTTAAGTTGCTATCACCATGGCGTCCAGACCGGAAGTCATCCTACCAACATATTTTACATACAAATAGTACCAACTGGGGTCCATTTGGACCCCACACAAAATTTAACTGTTAATTGGATTATTAAGCAATACCAAAGTATTTTTTTTCACTTAAAATGTTTTATTTGGTTAAAGCAAAGAGTAGTGCTTGAAACATGATCCAAAAATCCCGGAATGGGGCTAGTTTGTCGGTTGCCTGCCTTTCAGCACGAGTAGCCCGGTTGTAATGTGTTTTTCAACCAGTGTGCCCTGGTGCGTTCAGGTTTTTGTGGGAAATTATCTAATTTCACTTCTTAATTGGTACAAGAAATGCAAATACTTTGCCATTGTTGTGCATGTGTTCTGTAGGGCCTACAGAATACAATGCTACATGCTACATGTAGCATGCTACATGCTAGTATGTACTACATGTATGTAGCATGTAGTACATACTAGCATGTAGCATGCTACATGCTACATGTAGCATGCTACATGCTAGTATACAATGCTACTTTGCTACAATGGCAAAGTATTTGCATATTTGCATGGCAAAGTCTACCTCGTTGAGCCATCATTCACTGAAATATAACACAAAATTCATACATTTAATATCATTAACATCATATTTTTCCCTGGGGTCCGATTGGACCCCAATGAAAAATCTGAACTGACAGTACAGAAGAAAACTGTATTTTAAATCAGATTTATTTTTTGTGATTCACAGACGATGACAAACAAAGTCAGAAAGCATGATAGCTGTGATCGATAATATGTCCGTGTTGTGCATAAGAACATACAGTATGTGTGGGGTCAATTGGGACCCCACTCGGTAGGATCAGGGTTAAAGAAGACCTGCTGAAGCAAGACTGGACAAGAGTCTATGTATCAGATGTAAATGAAGCCTATGACACAATCATGAACATTGTAACCACTCTTTATGAAAAAAAAAGTGTCCATTAGTAAATAAAACGCTTAAACAGAAATTTGTTGACAATCCATGGTTAACCAAAGGATTACAAAAAGCGTGTAAAAAGAAAAATTGATTATATAAAGCTTTTCTAAGACCAAAAGATTCTCAAAAGCTAGAGATCATGCTGCAATCCAGAGAATTTCAGGAACAAACGAGAAACAAAGTAATTGAGATCTATCAGTCTGGAAAAGGTTATAAATCCATTTCTAAAGCTTTGGAACTCCAGTGAACCACAGTGAGAGCCATTATCATTATCAGCCATTATCGGCTCATCATTATCATTATGAGCCGCACTGAAGATGAAGATGGCTGACACTGGAATGAGGAGTGGTTGGATGGGCTCCACTTTTAGCCTCTATATTTTCTTGCATATCTACTTCTTACTGTTATCGTGTGTCTGGACTTGCAACAAGAAGGGTTTTCCGATCAATTCAACTAAAGGTGAATCTACAAAGCTTTATTTATATGGATATGGACATGGCTATTTCACCCTGTACTCTATCTGGTCCTCAAAAGGCCTGAGGAAAAGCATCAAAAATAAGGCAAACATGGCTGCTAAGCAAATAACACAATATGGCAGAGGCTATACAGTTAAAGTACTGTTAGTACTCCTACTTCTGGCAGGGGATATTCACCTTAACCCTGGACCTGCCACTGTCAAACAGCAGGCCACTGGGTTAGCACAAACATCTGAGTCGGCGGATTGGTTGTTGCTGTCAGCGGCCCGGCTAACACCTGAACCAGCTGATCGGCTGCAGCTGTCAACGGCCCCGCTAACACCTGAACCAGCTGATCGGCCACTGCTGTCAACGGCCCCGCTAACACCTGAGCCGGCCGATCGGTTGCTGCTGTCAACGGCCCCACTAACACCTGAGCCGGCCGATCGGTTGCTGCTGTCAACGGCCCCGCTAACATCTGAACCGGCTGATCGGTTGCTGCTGTCAACGGCCCCGCTAACATCTGAACCGGCTGATCGGTTGCTGCTGTCAACGGCCCCGCTAACATCTGAACCGGCTGATCGGTTGCTGCTGTCAACGGCCCCGCTAACACCTGAACCATCTGAACCAGCTGATCGCCCGCTGCTGTTAACGGCCCTGCTAACACCTGAGCCGGCTGATCGGTTGCTGCTGTCAACGGCCCCGCTAACATCTGAACCAGCTGATCGGTTGCTGCTGTCAACGGCCCCGCTAACATCTGAACCGGCTGATCGGTTGCTGCTGTCAACGGCCCCGCTAACATCTGAACCGGCTGATCGGTTGCTGCTGTCAACGGCCCCGCTAACATCTGAACCGGCTGTTCGGTTGCTGCTGTCAACGGCCCCGCTAACATCTGAACTGGCTGATCGGTTGCTGCTGTCAACGGCCCCGCTAACATCTGAACTGGCTGATCGGTTGCTGCTGTCAACGGCCCCGCTAACATCTGAACTGGTGGAGCAGCATAATGCTGGTCTTCGCCTCAGTACAGCTGGACATAGTGAGTCGGGTGAGTCGAATTGCACTGGACAGACTCACATATCTGATCCTGCTGTAAACAGCTGTGCTACGTCCAAACTTTTGAAAGCAGGAGCAGTCAAACAAAATGCAAATGAGGTGAGACCCGAAAACCGAGCTGTACAAAAGCAAAAACATCTATTCTTCCAAACTGTTAATCATGCACAAGTTCTTTGGGATACAAAGGCTAAACCAAAGGGGATCCTCGGCGGACATTTAAACATACGGAGCATAATCCCCAGAAGAGATGAGATTTTGACGTTGTTGTTGGACTCAAATCTGGACTATCTTTGTCTTTCAGAAAGCTGGCTACACAGGAACATAGACACTAATATGATCAATATTGTGGGTTATCAGTGTTTTAGAAAAGACAGGCAGGTAGGGAGGGGAGGAGGTGTTTTAATTTACATAAAGGAGAAATTTAAATGTCAACTGGTTGATTTGAATACTTCACTTGAATATATATAAAGAAAAATTTATTATATAAAGCTTTCCTAAAGAAAAGGACAAAAGAAGCAGAGCAGTGGTATAAAACATACAAAAATAAGTTAATATATATAATGAGAGGTAGTAAAAGAGACTATTACAGTAAAGAACTGGAGAAAAACAGATAATATTAAAAATACATGGACAATACTTAACAATATTCTTGGAAATAAAAACAGAAATACAAGCTACCCAACCAATCTTTAAAAAAAAAAAAAATGACTCAGAGTGTGAATGCAGTCTCACCTGCAGATGAATTTAATAAATTTTTTGTTAACATTGGTCCTAATTTGGCTCTAGAAATACCCATTACGGCATCTGCATGTCATACACTAAGCAAAAACATTGCTATAAAAGACTCCATTTTCATAAAGAACACAGACAAGAGAGAGGCCATTGAAATTGTTAAATTGTTTAAAAGTAAAACATCTGCGGATTGTGATGGTATTGACATGCTTTTAGTCAAAACTATCATTGAATGCTTAGTGAAGCCACTGACATATATTTGTAACCTGTCTCTCCAAACAGGTATATTACCCAATGTAATGAAAATAACTAAAGTAATTCCGATATACAAGACGGGTGACAGAGGGGAATTTTCAAACTATAGACCTATTTCACTATTGCCGCAATTTTCTAAGATACTTGAAAAAAATATTCTGTTAGAGAACTGACAACTTCATAATGAAGAATAATTTATTGTGTGAGCAGCAATATGGGTTCAGACACAAGAGGACAACTGCATTTGCTCTAATGGAATTTATAGAAAAAATATCAACTGCTGTTGAAAATAAAGAGTATTCAGTTGGGGTATTCCTGGATTTAAAAAAAGCATTTGATATAGTGGATCATAATTTATTATTAAAGAAACTACAAAATTATGGTATTGGGGGGTAGCACTGTCCTAGTTATGTAGTTAATTAAAGAACAGATATCAGTATGTATGTGTTGGTAACAAAAACTCACAGTTACTGAAGGTTACTTGTGGAGTCCCACAGGGTTCAGTTTTTGGGCCATTGTTATTCAATATGTATATACATGATATATGTAAAGTTTCAGAAAAAATGGATTTAATGTTGTTTACAGATGACACTAATTTATTATGCAGTGGAAGCAATTTGGAACATCTTTTGGATACACTCGGAAAGGAAATAGGAAAGCTTAAACTGTGGTTTGATTCAAAAAAATTAATGCTCAATTTAAGTAAGACAAAATTTATCATTTTTAACAACCATCACAACTTAGTATCTAAACTCAGTGTAAATGGTGTAGAGATTGAAAGGGTATCCGAAATTAAATTTCTTGGAGTAATAATTGATAATAAACTGTGTTGGAGGTCACATATTGACGTTTTGCAAGTGACGTCCCGCATCACGAGATTTTTGTTGATACCGCCATATTGGACGGCAACTCAGGCGCTGTGTGAGTGCGTTTCAGCATGGCGTCCGCTCAGTCAGATGTGCCGGTTTTGTCCGATGTTGCGCAATTTCTAGATAAGTAGACAAGTGGGTGGCGCGTTTTGGAGTGACATTACGTCCGACAGGGGCCCTCAATTTGTTTCCGAACTCTGGTCCGCAATGGCCCACAGCCTGGGTGTTACAATTCACCGCACAACTGCGTACAACCCACAGGCCAATGGGTTATGCGAGCGTTTTCATAGATCACTGAAAGCAGCGCTCAGGGCTTCATTGACGGATGCAAATTGGGTAGACAGGCTGCCGTGGGTTTTATTGGGGTTGCGCTCCGCGCCGAAAGAAGATCTAGAAACTTCCCCGGCAGAGCTCGTTTTTACGCAGCCACTACGGCTGCCCGGGGAATTTCTACCAGATAATCCCACTCCGGGCAGCTCCTCGTCTCAGCTTTTGCAGCATAGCGCAAACACAGGCACGCTGCCGGGCCCTGCCCACCAGTTTTCCGCGTGTTTATGTACCCGATAACCTGATTTATAACCAGGAGTACAGGATTAAAACATGGAGTCATTCAGACTCATGCTTTACCATTTACCAGTGTTTACAATGATATAACATTACATCTATAGACACTGACACATCAGACATACCCAATATAAAATGTTGATTGCATAGCCGCGAGTAAGGCGACGGGCCACCCACCTCCTGCGCCTGTCTTCGTCAGCTGGGAACCGGTAAAACTTCAAGTTGGATCCCTTTTTCTGGCGATTTGTACACCCAAAGGCACAGCAGTGAAACACCATAGTCTAATTCAATGCCAACATAAAATAAAACAAAGATGTAGGTTGAAATCAGGTAAATATATCGAGATCTGGTACACCGCTGAACAGCTGCTGAATGTGCCGTCCACTCGCTTTTGCCGTCCAATATGGCGGCGTAAACAAAAGGATGTGACGTCACAGCAAATGGTCAATTTATTATATTAAAGGTAAAATATCTAAATCAATTGCAATACTACACAGAGTGAAATATTTGTTGAATCAACCCATACTATATACTTTGTATCATTCATTAATACTCCCATACATGACATATTGCACTGAAGTATGGGGAAATACATATAAAACAAACATATATCCAATCTTTATGCTTCAGAAGAGAGCTATTAGAATAATAAACAAAGCTGCTTACAGGGAGCCAACAAACCCATGTTTTCTTAAATTAAAAGCTCTCAAGTTGAAAGATCTGGTTGACTTTAAAACTGCAGTAATAATGTTTAAAGTGAAGAATCTATCACTGCCCGCAAATATCCAAAAGTTGTTCCAAGTAAGGGAGAAACTATATCATTTCAGAGGAACATGTATATTTCAAAGACCTTCAGTGAGAACTACCACCAAGCAACAGTGTCTCAGTGCAAGGAGTCAGATTATGGAACGATTTTGAACCTGAATTAAAATCATGTACAACGCTTGGACAATTTAAACAAAAACTAAAGGTAGAAATATTCCAAATATATATACAAGATGACATGTAAAATCACATAAGAATTATCATTCAGTCTGTTGTGTTGTTGCTTAGTTTTGTTTTGTTTTTTTTGTCACGTTTTGTCTTAGCTTTGTTCTGAATTGTAATCGCTCTTGTTTTGTTTTTCTATTGAATTCTTGGATGGAATATGGGTGGGCAATATAAGCTGCGGCTTCAGCCATCACCCATTTTGGATAACTTATGTTGAACTGTATAATCAGAGGAGTTATTGTTTAATTTGACCTTGTAAGACTTTTTTCCCCCCATTATTATATTATTCTGTTCTTTTCTTTTAATCTTGACCTTTAATCTATCCAAAATAAAGATTCATTCATTCAAACCTTTATGTTCTTTTTGCTCAGCAGTGGTTTTTGTCTTGGAACTCTGCCATGCAGGCTATTTTTGCCCAGTCCCTTTCTTATGGTGGAGTCATGAACACTGACCTTAACTGAGGCAAGTGAGGCCTGCAGTTCTTTGGGTGTTGTTGTGGGGTCTTTTGTGACCTCTTGGATGAGTCATCGCTGCGCTCTTGGGGTAATTTTGGTTGGCCGGCCACTCCTGGGAAGGTTCACCAGTGTTCCATATTTTGCAATTTGTGGATAATGGCTCTCACTGTGGTTTGCTGGAGTCCCAAAGCTTTAGAAATGGCTTTATAACCTTTTCCAGACTGATAGATTTCATTGACTTTGTTTCTCATTTGTTCCTGAATTTCTTTGGCTCTCTGCATGATGTGTAGCTTTTGAAGATCTTTTGGTCTACTTCACTTTGTCAGGCAGGTCCTATTTCAGTGACTTCTTGATTGAGAACAGGTGTGGGAGTAATCAGGCCTGGGTGTGGCTAGAGAAACTGAACTCAGCTTTCCAAAGATGTGTTAAACCGCAGTTAATTTACATTTTAACAGGGAAGGCGGTCACTTTTTCACACAGGGAGGTTTGAATTTTTTTTTACCCTTAATAATAAACACATTCATTTAAAAACTGCATTTTGTGTTTACTTGTGTTATCTTTGTCTAATATTTAAATTTGTTTGATGATCTGAAACATTTTAGTGTGACAAACATACAAAAAAAAGAGAAATCAGGAAGGGGCAAACACTTTTTCACACCACTGTATATCTTACTGGATTAATGAATGAGCTGGGACCACAGATGACTATGTAGGTGATGAGAATCTACAGGGCAGAGCTCTAAGAAACTCTAAGCTAGCTGTGCTGTAGCTACATGAGCTTCGAGTCTTACTAGGAAACTTCCTCTTTGTGTACTAGACTATCCAGGAGGCAGGTCTGTTCAGTAATGATGTGATGACCTCACAGAAGACAACAGCCAATCCAGAGGAGACGTTTCAGACAGCTCTGTAGTCCTAGATTCTGTGGGACAGGAGAATTCCTGTGCAGGAGGACTTTGGGCTGTTTGACTTTACAGATAAGATAATGTCACAGAAATCTAACTCCATGATTAGCTCTTCAGTTTTTAAAGGTTTTTTTTTTTTATCCCATTTTGGTAAATCCTCAGATTTCCTTGTAGTTTCAGCTCAGATGTGCGCAGTCAGTTCAGCTATGTTTTTACTCTGATGGGGCTGTTTTTAGTGTCTGCAGCTTTAAATAAAATGAGCCTCCGCTTCTGCTACTGGTGTCTTTTTCTGGTGGAGCACTGCCACCGCCTTGATACCCCAGTGAAAATGAGAAGTTTCAGGACTGGAACATGTGACACCGCCGCTTTCTGTCTGACGTGTAACAACACAAAGAGGATTAACTGAATGTTTACCCATGAATGAGGAAAATTATGTTGCCATGTTTTATGAATTTACTGTTGGGGAATGAAGTGAATTAGTTGTTTGGACTAATTGACCCTTAGCATTAAAACCTCACAATCCACATGGCTTTGTCAAGCTCTCAGGGCTACAGTTGTAGCTCTGCAACAGTCTGTATTTAAACAGTCAAGTATCCGAATGTTCCTTTATTAAAAAAATTCTCCTCTGCAGCAGTTGTAAGAGGTTTCTGAACCCATTTTAACCCCTCTGCTGATATTTTTTTTCTGCAGGCATCATTTGGAGTGAGGACACCCTGATGGAGTACCTGGAAAACCCTAAGAAGTACATTCCTGGCACCAAAATGATCTTCGCCGGCATCAAGAAGAAGGGCGAGCGCCAGGACCTCATCGCATACCTCAAATCAGCAACGTCGTGAATGAAGATCAAATAATGCGAATATTTAATGTCATTTTATTGTTTCTTCTTTTATTTTGACCCATTCATGTCAAATCTGTTTTCTGTTTAGTCATTTGCACAGAAGGTTAACTTATTGTCTCCATATGGTCAAATTTGAAACTGAGCCCCATCTTTTACTTTTTTCCCTGCTCAATCTATACTCGTAAATGCTAATCATGTAAAAATGTCTGGTTGTGATAGGCCGTCCAACCTGTCACTCATTCTGATTCCATGGCGACACTTTACTTTTTAAAACTCTATCTCAAAAGAAGTAATCTTAATATCAGATATGTGGATTTTTGGTGGTTGAACTGCAGAGGTGGGGAGTAACTAGTTACATTTACTCAAGTAACTTTTTCACAACATTGTAGTTTTACTGTAGGATACTTTTTACTCTTGAGTACAGCAAAACTGTACTTTTACTGCAGTACATTTGGTTGCACCCCAAGTTTTAAAATTAGTAAATTTATGAGGGGAAAAAATGTTGCAAGCTTTAAAAAGTTACATTTATTAGAAACTTTTAAACATTACAAGAAAAATGTCACAAATTTAGCAGGGGAACCTCAAAATTTGGTGACAGTAAAGTCGGTACTTGAATAATCTTTTTAGTAGGTACTAGTGTTGAAGTCGAGACCAGAGTATGGAAAGGGCAGGACTTTAAAGCATGTACCTTCCAGGGTGGCAAATGCTAAAGAACTTTCACAAACATTGCCATCGTTGGGATTTTGTCGGGGTTCGTAAAACATTGCACAGAAGTTTGCCAGCTTTTTTTTATGGTGACAAACAGTTTTCTTGTCGCAGAAAAATTGTGAACATTGTTCAACAAAAAAATGAATACACAAATTCACAAAGGAGTTCCTCAGGGTTCTGCTCTCTGCTCCTTAAATATTAATAATGATGATGATGATAATAGGGCTGTCATCATGCTGGTGTTTCAGATACCGATATCTGAGAGAATGTCTGACACACACACATACTATTTCAATTAAAGTGAAAAATTAAAAGCCATACAAACGTCAGTGATAAATTTGTGAGGAAGAAAGTCACAGATTTACTGTTTGACACCTTGTGAACTGTTTTGCAACCTTTTTCAAACCCTGACAAAAACCCAACAGTCGCAGTGTTGCGATTGTTAGGTTTTCATTAGGGTTTGTAAACGGTTGTACCGCAGTTCACCGATAGTTTTTATGGTGGTAAAGTTTTTTCTTTCTTCTGTGACAAGAAAAACTGCCACCTTGCAAACTGATTTGCAACCTTTTACAAACCGTGATGAAACCCATACTGTCAGAATGTTCGTGAACATTCCTCAGCATCCGCCTGTCTGTGAGATGCTACCCTTACGAGCCCCTAAAATCTGAATGCTGGGGAGGGTTTGCTCACCCTTTTTATAGGGTTGGGTCCAAGGTTCACCTGACATTCACTTGGTGTTTTACCTGGAGTTGGCAAAGGGTCCCAGATGTTCCCGAATGGTGGCAAAAGAGTGACAAATACTTGCTAATCATCGAAGACACTGTTGCTAACAGTCGCTAATGTTCACCAACTGTCTCTTGCCAATATTCCTGTGAATGTCGCTAAATGTTGTTAATGACCACTGTTGGGCAAGTTACTAAAAAATAGTAACTTGTTACAGTTACTAGTTACTTCTTTTCAGAAGTAACTGTTACTTTTGAGTTGCTGCATGATTAAAGTAACTAGTTACTTGGAAAAGTAACTTTCACGTTACTTTTAAATGCATACTTAAATCATCTTGCACACATAGCAAGATCAAGGGCCCCTTGTTCTCAGAAAAAAGAAAAAGAAAACTGATGAGAAAAAAAGTCTCATCTTACAGAGAAAAATGTCTCAGACTTACACAAACTATTATAATCAGTAGAAAGTCAGCAATTTACTAGAAATAAAGCTGTAAATTCACAGAGAAAACTTTGGACCCCCTGGTGGGCTGTGTTTGGGCCACAAGCTATATGTTTGACACCCCTGGACCAGCCCATTAAAAACGCATATTTAGAGGATTTACTTCCATGAAATAGTTGCATATCACAACAGCATGTAAATGAATGAGATAAAATAAAATAGAAAGCAGATAAATGAAACTTCACAGCTTAGAAGAAGCTGTTCTTTACTGCAACAAATCACAGTCACTTTTTCTCTGTGCGTAAAAAAAACTTTAAATGCATTTAATGTGGACATTAAATGCGAGCTTCTTGCTCAAAAGATACTCATGTTTAACCACAGTGGTAGGAGCTGTTAGGGGCTACTCACCGCTTGGACAACAGGTGATCAGGGCTCGATATGAGAAGTCGCCACCTGGTTGCAGTGTGAACTGGGGCAGGACAGGAAACCTACCTGCGGAGGAGACTGACAGCTGCGCCAGCTATGGTAGGGTCAGTTTATTCGTGCTAAAAATATCTATCCATATTAATAAAACGAGTAACGCATCTGATCAACTTTTAGTAACTGTAATGCATTACTGCATTTTTAAACAGTAATTTCATTACACAGCACATCACTGCAAAAGTAGTGGCGTTACTCCCAACACTGTTAATGACTGAGGTAGACACTGAGTTTTATTTTATGTTTTGTTTTTTTGTTTTTTTGGGGGGGGGGTCCAAAAACGACATTTGTTTCGTGAGATAATAGCTTAAGGGGTCAAGACTAAGGCCGTTTGTGTGTATGTTGCCTCCACCAAGGCGATAATTTCATGTTGGTTTGTTTTGTTAGCAGGATTACGCAAAAACTACCAAATGAATTTTTATGAAACTCTCACCAGAGGTGGACCTTGGGTTACAGATGAACCCATTAGATTTTGGAGGTGATGCAGATTCATTGAGAGAGAGGGGGCGTTGGTGGAAGTATGCACTTTCTGAGTGCCCTCTAGTTGGTCTTGGTCTTGACCCCTTTTAGTGTTTGTCTTGGTCTTGGGAGAGTCTGGTCTTGATAAGGTCTTGACTACAACACTAGATACTTTTTCTACTCTTACTCCAGTAACTTTTAGGCTGTTGTACTTAAGTACTTCATTTCATAGGGTAACACTACTTGAGTACAGTCTCTGGCTGCTCCACCCACCTCTGTTTAGCTGGTGCTGATTGTCAGACTGAACTTGGACGATACCTCGTATGTTTTTAAAAAAAAATGCCCACTCTGAGCTCCTGAGTCACTCCTCCTCCGCCTCATTGGGTCTGTTACAAGTTTTTGGGGGATATTTAAGAAGCGTAAACTGCCTCCTTACAGCTAAGATATGTGTGTGTGGGGGGGGGGGGGGGTTTACATTCATGTCGATGCCTTGGAATGTCACCGCCACCGTGTGAGAACCAGCTCCGGTACGATCACCACAGCTAACGATGTTCTGGAGCTAGCATGTTAGTTACAGAGGGGCGTCACCTGGGAGGAAGGATGTTACTTACCTGGTTTCACAGGCCTGAACGACTGTCAGATTAACTTATTTTACTGTATTCAGTGTTTTAACCACTGTAGTCATGATAAAGGATGGTTCATGAAGGATCAATTAAAAGAAAATGTCCACATGAAAAAGACTGGTTTCTTTAATGTTTTGGTAAAATAAAGTGGGTCAAGGTTGGTAATCACCATTAATCTTATTGCTACCATTTCTGGCTATAAAGCAGAATACACAAATGCTGCAGGCCAAGCTTTTTCTCTTGAGAATTTGCAAGTTTTGTCTTGGAATTTTGAAACTTTTTGTCTTAGAAATTGGCAGCTTTTTTCCTTGGACATTTGCCACTTTTGTCTTTGAAATTTGACTCTTATTTGTCTTATAAATTTGCCACTTTAAGATAAGATAAGCCTTTATTAGTCCCACAACGGGGAAATTCCAGGATTGCAACAGCACAGGGATAGCAACACTCAGAGCAACAATCAGAAGGCAAGAAAAAAAACAAGCAAGCAAGAGCAGCTAATAAACATATGTACGTATTACTATAAAATATATATATATACACACACACACAGACACACAGTGCAGAGCATTGTAGCTGGATGGAATAAATATATGAATATATGAACACACAGTGCAGAGCATTGTAGCTAGATGGAATAAATATGTAAATATATAAACACCCACAGTACGGAGCATTGCAGCTAGGTGGAATAAATATGCAAGTATATAAACACACACAGTGCGGAGCAATGTAGCTAGATGGAATAATATGTAGATATATAAATATATAAACACCCACAGTACGGAGCATTGTAGCTAGATGGAATAAATATGCAAATATATAAACACACACAGTGCAGAGCATTGTTGCTAGATGGAATGAAACAGCATAACCGTCTACTTAGTTATCCTACATGGTATGATTATGTGCCCATACATATTCTCACCCTCCATAGCGACCGGTATGTTCCTAGTTGTATGCCGGAGAGGACCATTGTGTAAGTCTATTGCATCTTTTGCATTCAAAAAACTATTAGTTTGTTACGTCTTTTTGCTATCTCTGCGAGCAGCCCTGCTTAGGTTGTACAGTCTGACAGCCGTTGGTAGGAAGGACCTACGAAACCTCTCGGTTGTGCACCTGGGATGATGTAGTCTGCTGCTAAATGAGCTCCTCAGTGCATTCAGTATGTCCTGCATAGGGTGGAACTCGGACTCCAGCAGAGATGACAGTTTAGCCACCGTCCTTCTCTCTCCTATCTCCTCCATCGGATCAAGGCGCTGCCCCAGGACAGAGCTAGCTTTCTTAATCTTTAGTCATGCAGACTCAACTTTTGTCTGAAGTGTTCAACTTGTAATAAATTTATGACTTAATTTTTTTTTACTTTTTTCTTAGAAATTTAACTTGTGAAATTTACCTTCTTTCTTAATTGTGATTTTTTTTTCTTGTTAATTTGCAACTTTTTCTCTTAAATTCACAATGCCTGCCATAAATTTTACTTTTTTATTACATTTTTCCTCAAATTTCTGACTTTCTGGAAAATTTACAACTTGTCTAAGATTAGTAAACTTTCTCAAATTTACAAAAAAATGTGGTTGTAAATTTTTTTATTCTCATAAATTTGACTTAAAAATTGTAGACATGAATCTTTTCTTGCAAATTTGCAGTGTTCATTAAATGTTTTAATAAGCACCAAAGTTATAAGAAAAAAGCTACATTTATGACAGTAAAATACTTATTTAAAAAAGAATAAAGTTATGTGTTTAGAATTAGTCACAAACTTATGAGTGAAGTAAAACGAGCAAAGTGTGAAGCTTATGAGGAAAACAAATTTATGAGAACAAATGTGTTTTGCAGAAAATTTTAGAAAATATGAGAAAAAGTAAAAATTTCTCAAATTTGCTTTTTCTCACAGATTATCTACTTTTTTCATGATAAATTTGCAGCTTTCTTGTAAATTTGCAACTTTTTCTTTGTAAATCTGCAAGTTTTTCCTTGTATATTTGCAATGTTCATATGGATGCTGGTTAAATTTTTATTCTATGTAATGGCTTGATTTTTTTTTTTTCTATTCATCTAGACAATGACCCAAATTTATTTTGTAATGTTTTGGTTTGGAGGGGAGATCCCCCCCCCCCCCCCACACACACACAGAGTTGTATAGGGCCCCAAAAAAGCTAGAAACAGCCCTGCTTCTGCCCTTCTCCACTGATTAAAAGTAAGTGTGGCACACAGACTGAAAATCTGATGCAGCGATCTTGAATTGCTTCCTGTTTGAAGGGTTTGGATCAGATTACATGCCAAACACAGTTGAAGTTTGTGCCAGGGGGTACAGTATAAAGGAAAGCATTGTGAAGCACATTTACTGTCCTGGGGGGGGGGGGGGGGGGGGCAGCTGATGAAGCTGTAACTCCAGGACCAGAGTCAGACTTCAGAGCTGTCACCTTCCTCCTCCATCAAAGTCTAATTAACAGCAGGTATCATCAAACACTAAACATGCGGGCAGCCTGGATACGTTTATGTGCCAATCATGAGGCTGTAAACTTATTAAACCACGCTGTATATTTAAGGACATTGTTTCTAGGAGACAATATAATTAGAAGACCTTTATTGTCCTTATATGGTGCAATCTTCTCCTAATTTTGCCTTGTAAATCATGTAAATGCAGTGCTGGAGTGGCCAGTATACACCCATAAGGATTCGGTGACCCCTGCAGGTTCTAGCACAGGTTCCATCTGGCAACACTGTGTGAAAGACAATCAGAGGAGTGTTCTCGTAAATGCTGGCAAAATCAGTTTGTTTTACAAGCAAAGAGCCAAACAACAGGTGGCATCAGGCATCAGGTTTATTTACAGGAAGTGGTGCCAAAATACACACCTGTTAACTACAATATGGGAAATGAATTATGAATGAATCTTTATTTAGGATAGATTAGATTAAAAGATTAAAAGAAAGGAACAGAACAATATATCAAGGGGGGAAAAATCCAACAAGGTCGAATTAAACAATAAGGCTGCATGTCCACCAAATGCGTTTTTTGTCTCCCGACCACCCTGAGCTTTTTGTTTTTCAGCGTTTTGTGCGCTGCGCTCTGGGGGAAAAAAAGTCTGTGCCCCGTTTCCCAGCAACAGCTTGTCGCTCTCAGCTCAGCACTTCTGCTTTGCCCATCGAGACTTTTTAAAGAGCAGTATCAACAGTCTCTAAATAACAATGTACAGGAAGCACATTCTGGTATTGGCGGCAGCTCTGGATGACAGATTTGATGAAAACGGAAAAGAAAATCAGAGTCTGGATACATGACATCAACAGGTTGAGGAATCGGCTGGGAGAGAACCACTGTCTTGTGCAGGAGTTGCGACTTGGAGGTGCCCCTTTCAAAGAGTATTTTAGATTGACTAGGAGTCAGTTTTAAATTTTGATCATGATAGCCTTTTAGCGTCAGATCAAACAATACCGGATTGTCTGATACAGCGAGTATCAGCCTCTCCTCCGCAATCATATCAGTTGTCTTCTTCCAGTATGTCCAGCTCTTCTTCAATTCTGATTGGCTGCTTAGAAAGGTCTGACATTGAAGAGCTCAGCTGCAGTCTCTGAAAAGTTGAACTTTTTTCAACGCTGAGCGCCCTGAGCGCCACGACAAAAAACAGCCACCGCCGAGAGCGCTTCAGTGCCGTGGGCGCTCAGCGCTGTAAACGCTGGACTATATAGAGAATGAATGGAAAATAGCCGCCCAGAGCTGAAAAAACACGTTTGGTGGACATGCAGCCTAACTCCTCGGATTATACAGTTCAACATAAGTTATCCAAAATGGGTGATGGCTGAAGCCGCAGCTTATATTGCCCACCCATGTTCCATCTAAGAAGTCAAAAAAAAATAAATAAAAGTGATTACAAATCAGAACAAAGCCAAGACAAAACGTGACAAAACAAAACTAAGCAACAGCACAACACAGACTGGATATAATAATCCTTATGTGATTTTGCACGTCATTTTGTATATATATTTGGAGTATTTCTTCCTTTAGTTTTTGTTTAAATTGTCCAAGTGTTGTACATGATTTTAATTCAGGTCCAAAATCGTTCCACAATCTGACTCCCTGCACTGAGACACTGTGTTGCTTGGTGGTAGTTCTCACTGAAGGTTTTTGAAATATACATGTTCCTCTGAAATGATATTGTTTCTCCCTTATTTGGAACAACTTTTGGATATTTGCGGGCAGTGATAAATTTTCACTTTAAACATTATTACTGCAGTTTTAAAGTCAACCAGATCTTTCAACTTGAGAGCTTTTAATTTAAGAAAAAGTGGGTTTATTGGTTCCCTGTAAGCAGCTTTGTTTATTATTCTAATAGCTCTCTTCTGAAGCATAAAGACTGGATATATGTTTGTTTTTTATGTATTTCCCCATACTTCAGTACAATATGTCATGTATGGGAGTATTAATGAATGATACAAAGTATATATGAAAAGGTTTATTGTCAATACTACCATACATGCAATACATACAGGAGAATTGAAATTTGACTTGACATTGGGCGCGCTCTATAAGCGCATCCCATAGCCGCGGCAGCCCGAAGGCGCCAGTCGAACAGGAGGGTAAAGAGGGCAAGGGTCAGGGTCAGGGAAAACACAATAGGCAGAGAGAAAAAAACATAGTTATCAGAATAACGCTCGTATAAGCTCATATAAGCTCAAATGAGCCAAATTCTGATTACACAAAAAAAAAAACCTCTATGTGTAGAGGAGCTTGGCAATGAAGAGGCGATTTGGTTTAAAAGCAAAGTTTTAATATTCAGCTCTTCTAACAAGTCTCATCTGGTGCAGAGAGCGGCAGAAGGGAAAGAGAGGCAGAATCTCTCCAACTCACTCATTATATACATGCACACAACAAAAGACATGCATAACAAAGGCTGACATCCCTCATTATCTTAATCCCCCCATTGTCTTGGTATTTCCTCTCCTCGCCTTGGGAGGTGATGGTACTTCCTCTCCTCGCCTTGCGGGGTGAGGGTGGCTCGTCCGGTCTCCTCCGGAACGTCTTTGTTCTTCGCTCGGCGGGTGAGAGCCCTTTGTCCTTTCAGAGGTGTTGAGTCTTTTACATATGTAATTACCAAACATTTCCACATGCTTTAACATATGTAGGTTATGGAATATATGATTAATATAGACCACAGGCCCCCCAAACAACTAAGAAAGGGCAACAGGAAGGTTCACAGTCTAAGATAGTTATTATTACATACTAAGTGTTACATCTGTTGCCACAGAAGAAACTTCCCAGCAGCCATGCTCCTAAGAGAGTTCAGTGGTAATCATAACAGCATAGTAAAATCATAAGTCAGTCCTAAACTGTTGCAGCACAATTAGTGAATAATTGTGGAGTGGTTTGTATCAGTCCCTGTGCTGTCTGGGTTTTAATCTTCTCCCAAAACTGCTGTAGGTTGGTTTAGGCGTCCTGCTGGGACCTTCTTGTGAGGAATCTGCAGTGTGGGAAGGAGAGAGGTTATTTGTTCCCTGCCGGGGGGCTGAGTCTTTTCTCTTGGGGGGTCTACCTCGCCGAGGTGCTCTCGCCAACTGTGCAGGCTCGTCTTTCAACAAGAAGGCAGGTTTAAGTCTGTCAATGCTGACTGTCTCTTTTCTATCCCCAAAATCAAGCACAAAGTGTTTATCCCCATGTTCCAGCACTCTGAATGGCCCATTGAATGCTGGGCGCAAAGTTGGTTTTAAAGCTTCATGCTTAACAAAAACGAACTCAACATTTTTTAAAGTTTGAGGGACAAAAACCCGTGGGAAGGAGTGATGGGCTGGACCGGGGAGAGAGCCCGGTCCGTTGCTGCCTAAAAACCTTGGGACTGGAAGGTGCCCTGGCTCTGGGTTCTCTGGTAAAAATTCACCTGGGAGCCTGAGAGGTTGTGCAAACACTAATTCTGCGGGGGAGGCGTCTAGATCCTCTTTAGGCGCAGCACGCAACCCCAATAAAACCCAGGGAAGTTTATTTACCCAATTTGTGTCCGTTAGTGAGGCTCTGAGGGCGGCCTTTAAAGACCTGTGAAAACGCTTGCATAACCCATTAGCCTGAGGGTGATAAGCGGTGGTGCGATGAATTGTTGCCCCTAAGCTGTTGGACATGGCTGACCAGAGCTCTGAGACAAATTGAGGCCCCCTATCGGACGTGATGTCCGATGGGACGCCGAAACGTGCCACTCAGTTTGTCAGAAAAACGCGAGCGACTTCCTCCGCTGTGGTTGCCGCTAGAGGGACTGCCTCTGGCCAGCGCGTGGTGCGGTCTATCATTGTTAACAGGTGTGTGAAACCTTGGGAGGAAGGTAGTGGCCCCACGAGGTCGACATGAATGTGGTCGAACCTTCTAGCAGGGATTGGAAAAGGCTCCAGAGGGGCTTTTGTGTGTCTGTGTATTTTGGCGCGCTGACAAGAAATGCAAGTTTTTGGCCATTCTTTTACGTTTTTGCGCAGGCCTGGCCACACAAACTTTTCGGCGACCATTTTAACCGAGGCGCGCACACCTGGGTGCGCGAGGGAGTGAATTGCGTCGAAAATACGGCGGCGCCATGTAGCTGGTACTAACGGGCGAGGTCGGCCGGTTGAAACATCGCATATTAGGGGGGGCACGCCGTCGCGTAAACCCTTTTTCTCCAGCCTTAACCCTGTTGGTCCAGACAGGAGTGCGCGCACGTCCGCGTCACTGCTTTGTTCCTCCGCCATGGCTGCATAATCTATCCCTGCATGGATAGGTGCTGCGTATGTGTCTACGTTAGTGAAGAGTTCTGCTGCTGAGGCAGTATAATCTGTCTCCTCGCGCTCTGGTGGTGTCACAGCGCGAGAGAGACAGTCTGCCACTACGTTAAGTTTGCCTGCCACATGTCGAATGTCTGTGGTGAACTCTGAAATCGCAGCCAGCTGTCTTTGTTGCCTGCCTGACCATGGTTCTGAAATTTTAGCCATAGCAAAGGTGAGCGGTTTATGGTCTACAAAAGCCGTGAAACTCCGCCCTTCCAACCAGAACTGGAAGTGGCGAATGGATAAATGAAGCGCCAGCAGCTCTCTGTCGAAAGTGCTGTATTTACGTTCAGTTTGGTTTAGCAATTTGCTAAAGAATGCTAAAGGTTGCCAGACCCCGCTGACAAGTTGTTCTACAACTGCCCCTATAGCTAGGTCTGAAGCATATGTGGTTAGTGCAATGCGGGCCAAGGGATCTGGGTGAACTAGCAATGTGGCGTTAGCTAGGGCGCTTTTTACTTCCGCGAAAGCGCGTTCGCGCTCCGGGGCCCATTCGACCGCGTTGGAAGCTTTCTTTTTTTTGAGCACGCCATATAGGGGCTGCATGAGCTGAGCTGCGTGGGGGAGGAAGCGGTTGTAAAAATTAACCATCCCTAAAAATTCCTGTAGCGATTTGACCGTTTGTGGCCGTGGAAAACTTTCTATCGCATGAACTTTGTCTGGAAGTGGAACTGCCCCCTTCGGAGAGACTTTGTGTCCTAAAAAATCAATTTGTGACACGCCGAATTTGCATTTGGCTGGATTGATTATTAACCCGTGCTCTTGTAGCCTCTGAAAAACCGTAGTGAGGTGCTGCTCGTGTTCTTCCTCAGACGAGCTGGCTACCAGTATGTCGTCGAGGTAGACGAAAACAAAAGGGAGGTCGCATAGGACCGCGTCCATCATTCGTTGAAAAGTTTGAGCAGCGCCTTTGAGGCCGAAAGGCATTCGCAGGAATTCAAAAAGGCCGAAAGGGGTTATTACCGCTGTTTTAGGAACGTCTTCTGCTCGGACTGGGACTTGGTGATAACCGCGGACTAAGTCTATTTTTGAAAAAATGCGCGCACCCGCTAGATGTAGTGAAAAATCTTGAATGTGAGGGATTGGATAACGGTCATGCGCTGTAGCGTTGTTTAATCTGCGGTAATCTCCGCACGGTCTCCAAGAACCGTCGGATTTCGGAACCATGTGAAGTGGTGAGGCCCAGGGGCTCTTCGAGCGTCTAACAATGCCCAATTTTTCAAGAGTTGTAAACTCGTCCCGTGCTATATTGAGCTTGGCCGTGTCTAAGCGGCGAGCTTTGGCAAAAACGGGAGGTCCCGTTGTGGGAATGAAGTGTTCCACCCCGTGTTTAGCCACAGTGGCTGAGAATTTGGGGATTGTGAGTGCTGGAAATTGGGTGAGGAGTTGCTCAAACTTACCTCCTGCCGTGGTGACGTTGGCCTGCACAGGTGGTGGAGAAACTCGGGCTGAGCATGGAATAGAAGCAAAAGACTATTTGCTAGATCCACTAATAACCCATGTGCACACAAAAAATCTGCGCCTAACAAGTTAAAACTCACCGCCACTACAACAAATGTCCATCTGTAGCTGCGGCCGTGGATGAGGAGGTGCAGGCTCTTCTCGCCGAACGTGTCGATGTTAGAGCCGTTGGCTGCCACGGCTCCGTTGCCCCGGGTGCCCATGGCTCGATCTGCGTGGGAGGGCATGACGAAACTCAGCTGAGCTCCTGTGTCGATGAGGAACTGCTTGCCTGTGTGTCCATCCGTCACGTACAACAGCTTATTTTTCTCGCCGAGAACCGCTGCTGTTAACGGCTCTCGGCTTTGGCGTTTCCCGAAATCATAAATTTGCAGGGGGGAACACATTTGCGGGCCTTCTCGGCGAAACGGTGATGATAATAACAGACGTCGCTCTGTCTGTTACGTTTTGGCTGCGTCGCTGTCACCGTGGCCTGGGTCTGCTCCGTGGGTTGTGGCTCCTCGTGGCTCGGGGCGTCGGCTTTGAGGTCTGCGGATGCTGCTGTGGGTGTCAGCTCCTTGCAGGCATTGACGAGCCGATGAGCTTCGCTGGCCAGTGTGCGAAAGTCTTGGTGGGTGTTGCACTTCATGCTGGCGAGTGTCCCTCTCATGTGTGGCGGCAGCGTGCTGAGGAAAATAAACTGGAAGAGGAAGTTGTCATTGTCCTCCTCCTTGAGCTGCAGCAAATCCTCCATGAGGGCCTTCGGTTTGTACCCTCTGTGGCCGTAGACCGCCAGGATCTTCTCGGCTCTTTCTTCCGTTGATGGGACGTAGTTCGCCACGATGGTCGCTTTGAGCGTCTCATATTTGTCCCGGGCCGGTGGACACCGGATCATGCTCCGCACACACTTCGAAGTGGCGGAGTCGAGTTTGGAGACGATATGATAAAATTTAGTATCGTCAGCCGTGATGCCCGCCAGTGTAAATTGGGCTTCAGCCTGCTGAAACCAATAGGCGGGATCTTCTTGCCAGAAGTCTGGCAGCTTGACAGCGACGGCGTTCATGCACCCCATCACTGCTGTGCCCGCCGGGTGAGAGTGCCTTGCCTCGGCTCTCACGGCGGTGCTGGTGCTCGGTTGAGCCCTCTCAACCTCTTCTGCCGGGGGGAACAGCTGTCCATCTGCTCCCTCGTCTGCGTGGCTGCTGGCGTCTGCCTGAGTCGCCGCGGATGAGTCGATTGCGGGAGAATGCCTCCGGTCCATACTCGCGTCAAGGTCACCAGTGTAGAGGAGCTTGGCAATGAAGAGGCGATTTGGTTTAAAAGCAAAGTTTTAATATTCTGCTCTTCTAACAAGTCTCATCTGGTGCAGAGAGCGGCAGAAGGGAAAGAGAGGCAGAATCTCTCCAACTCACTCATTATATACATGCACACAACAAAAGACATGCATAACAAAGGCTGACATCCCTCATTATCTTAATCCCCCCATTGTCTTGGTATTTCCTCTCCTCGCCTTGGGAGGTGATGGTACTTCCTCTCCTCGCCTTGGGGGGTGAGGGTGGCTCGTCCGGTCTCCTCCGCCGCGTCCGGGATCGTCTTTGTTCTTCGCTCGGCGGGTGAGAGCCCTTTGTCCTTTCAGAGGTGTTGAGTCTTTTACATATGTAATTACCAAACATTTCCACATGCTTTAACATATGTAGGTTATGGAATATATGATTAATATAGACCACATATGCACAATTAGCAGACAATAGATCACACATTACAAAGAGTTGAGAGAGACAGTATGTGTGTATTTGTGTCAGTGTACATGTATCAGTCATGTGATGTTGTATGCAGTGTGTAGTGTAGGTGTGTCATTGCTAGTGAACAGCAGAGGGCACCCTCTGGCAACGGATAGATATTATTCAGTCATGTGTTCTATAGTCCAGACACATGGTAACACTGTCCTTGGAGCTCGGTCTGCTGAAACAACAGCAATTGTCGATTGTTTGGGTTAGCCGCTTCTTCAGCCTTATCTTCATCAAGGAGGAATGTAAACAGGGCACCAAAAAAAACAAGGTCAAATCTGCACAGTGCACTCAGAGAATAGAATTTTCCTCTCTCATGCGATTCTGTGCTTCATAATTTCCATACAGGCTTAAAAAACATTCTCTGGAGAGCACTAGCGACTTCAAGATGTATTCCACCATCTGAATCAATTACCATTCAGTTCACCATGCCGCCTCGTGCACTCCCCAACTGGTCGAATTGGTGAAGGAGCTTGCCTGGGTCCGCATTTTGAACAGCTCTCCACCTTCCTCAATTTCTGAAACATCAGGAAACTCCAAAGCCAAAAATAGATGTCCTGTGATCATAGCCAATAGATGTCTTCTGCATCTCCAGTCGAATCATACAGACACATGAGTTCCAATGTCCATGAGTCCTCCCCTTGGGTTCCCCCTGACCCGATCTTCTTCTTTTAAAGTGGTGACAATCGCATATAAGCCGCTTTTCCAGATCCATAATTTCCGTTTGGATTAAGATTCAGCCAGAAGAAGAGCGAAAAACACAGACATCGCAAGCAGGGAATAGTATCAGGGAGGAGAAGAGGAGAGAAAAAGCGTCTGCTCTCTCTGAAAGCCGTAAGTGATATAGTGTAGGTTGATTCAGCAAATATTTCACTCTGTGTAGTATTGTGATTGATTTGGATATTTTACCTTTAATATAATTAATATGTGACTTCCAACACAATTTATTATCAATTATTACTCCAAGGAATTGAATTTCGGATACCCTTTCAATCTCTACACCATTTACACTGAGTTTCAATACTGAGTTGTTGTGATGGTTGTTAAAAATGATAAATTTTGTCTTACTTAAATTGAGCGTTTATTTGTTTGAATCAAACCACAGTTTAAGCTTTCCTATTTCCTTTCCGAGTGTATCCAAAAGTTGTTCCAAATTGCTTCCACTTCATAATAAATTAGTGTCATCTGCAAACAATATTAAATCCAGTTTTTCCGAAACTTTACATATATCATTTATATACATATTGAACAACAATGGCCCCAAAACTGAACCCTGTGGGACTCCACAAGTAACCTTCAATAACTGCGAGTTTTTGCTATCAGCACATACATACTGATATCTGTTTTTTAAGTAACTACATAACCAGGACAGTGCTACCCCCTAATACCATAATTTTGTAGTTTCTTTAACAATAATTTATGATTCACTTTATCAAATGCAGCACAGCAACTCACCCTTGGCCGGGGGATCCTGGGTTCGATCCCAGCCCCCGACCAACAGTGATCTGTGTGGAGTTTGCATGTTCTCCCCATGCCTGCGTGGCTTTACTCCGGGATTTCTCCGGTTTCCTCCCACATGCCAAAAACATACAAGTTAGGTTAATTGGCATCAAACTGGGGATTCTAAATTGTCCTTAGGTATGACTGTGAGAGTGAATGGTTGTCTGTCTCTCTGTGTTGGCCCTGCGATGGACTTGCGATCTGTCCAGGGTGTACCCCGCCTCTCGCCCAAATATGCTGGGATAGGCTCCAGCCCCCCCCCCCCCCCCGCGACCCGAAAAGGATTAAGCGGAAGAAGATGAATGAATGAATGAATGTATCAAATGCTTTTTTTAAGATCCAGGAATACCCCCATCTGAATACTCTTTATTTTCAACAGCAGTTGATATTTTTTCTATAAATTCCATTAGAGCAAATGCTTCTTGTGTCTGAACCCGTATTGCTGTTTACACAATAAATTATTCTTTGTTATAAAGTTGTCAGTTCTTTCATAGAATATTTTTTCGAGTATCTTAGAAAATTGCAGCAATAGTGAAATAGGCCTATAGTTTGAAAATTCCCCTCTTGTCACCCATCTTGTATATTGGAATTACTTTAGCTATTTTCATTGCATTGGGAAATACATGTATACCTGTTTGGAGAGACAGGATACAGATATACGTCAGTGGCTTCATTAAGCATTCAATGATAGTTTTGACTAAGAGCATGTCAATACCATCACAATCCGTAGATGTTTTACTTTTAAACGATTTAACAATTTCAATGACCTCTCTCTCATCTGTGTTCTTTATGAAAATGGAGTCTTTTATAGCAGTGTTTTTGCATATTGTATCACCTGTAGGTGCCGTAATGGGTATTTCTAGAGCCAAATTAAGACCAATGTTAACAAAAAAATTATTAAATTCATCTGCAGGTGAGACTGCATTCACATTCTGAGTCATTTTTTTTTGAAAGATTGGTTGGGTGGCTTGTATTTCTGTTTTTATTTCTAAGAGTATTGTTAAGTATTGTCCATGTATTTTTCGTGTTATCTCTGTTTTTCTCCAGTTCTTTACTGTAATAGTCTCTTTTACTACATCTCATTATATGTATTAACTTATTTTTGTATGTTTTATACCACTGCTCTGCTTCTTTTGTCCTTTTCTTTAGAAAAGCTTTATATAGTGAATTTTTCTTTTTTTTTTTCCACAATATCTTTATTGAACCTTTTTTTTTTTTTTTAACAAACATGATACAAACAATCAAACACTAACACTAAAGTACTACAAAAAAAAAAAAATGCACTAAAAACACCAACAACCACCAACAAAATCAAGTCTTCAACAATGCTCCTCTGTTTAGTCTAGACAATCCAATACATAAGTATACATATTATGTTCACCAGTTTGGAATTTACAAGGTCCACACACATCATTCACCTTCTTCTTCAAGAGTTATGTTTAAATTTTTTACATAATCAATAAAAGGTCTCCATATATTCTCAAACACAATTTCCTTTGATTTCAGTATATATGTTATTCTTTCTAATGGAAGGTTTGTTAACATCTGTCTTAACCACTGAGTCACATCTGGTCTATGAGTCTTTTTCCATAATAGTGCAATACATTTTTTGGCATTAAGCAAACTGAGGTCTATGAATGTTCTTTCACTTTTATTAAAATTATGCTTTTCTGGGTACAGACCCAACAAAAACAGTTTAGGATTCAATATGATTTGTTTTGAGATTATTTTTTCAATTGTTACCCTCACCTCTTCCCAAAACATTCTTATTAATCTACATTCCCATAAACAATGAAATAGGGTTCCTTTACTTTCCATGCATTTTGTGCATGTATCTGGTATATTTTTGTTATATCTATTTAACTCCTCCGGTGTAACATACATCCGCATTAACCATTTGAAATGTATCAATTTAAGGCGTACATTTATTGATTTGGTTTGAGCTTCTGTACAAGCCAATTCCCATTGTTCCTCTGAAATTTCAATTTGCAGATCTTCTTTCCAGTAGTTTAATCTTTTCAGTGAATTTTCACTTGAAGATAGTGTCAATGAGTTATAAAACTCTGAAATAATACCCTTTCTTTTACTATCTTTCATCATCATTTTTTCCAAGGATGAATAAATAGGTCGAGTGAGAGCTTTATTTTGATTTGATCGAATAAAGTTTCTAAGTTGAAGATATTTTAAAAAATGTGTTCTATTGAGATTAAATTTGATCCTCAGCTCTTCAAAAGACATTATGTTGTCTGCACATGGCAAATATAAATCCTGAATCTTTTGTATCCCTTTTAAATTCCATACTTTAAATACAGCGTCCGCTCTCCCTGGTTTAAAATATTGATTACCCCATATTGGACTAAATTGTGACAATAACTGTGGTTCTTTTAAATAGTTTTTAGCTTCACACCATATTTTGATCATATGCTTTACAAATGGATTTTTAACTTGTTTTTGTAATTTTTTTGCCGAGTCTGAGTATATGAATATGGGAAGAGGTAAAGGTAAATTGTATGATTCCATTTCAGTCCAGTGAGGGAGATCATTTGATGAAAAATAATATGTCATAGACCTCAGTTGTGTCGACCAATAATACAACATAAAATTTGGACATTTCAGACCTCCACGATCAAATGGTAAATATAATAAAGACAAACGTAATCTAGCCCTCCTGTTGTTCCATATAAATTCCACTAACTTTTTTTTTATTCTTGAGAATAGATCTAAAGGTGGTGATAAGGGAATGTATTGAAATAAATAAAGTATTTTAGGTAAAATATTACTTTTAAGTATATTGATTCTCCCGATCATCGACATTGGTAGTGACATCCATCTCTGAGTTAACTCATTGATATCTGACATTAAGGCTTCATAGTTGACACTGGCGACTGATTCTAGCTTAGGCATAATTTGGATTCCTAAATATTTAAACTGATTTACAACATTGAATTGATTTACCTCAGGGGCTGGGTAATTTCTCTGGGTCTCATTTAGCATTAATATTGAAGATTTAGTTTTATTTATTTTATATCCTGATATTTCCCCAAAATTCTTTATTAAATTCAACAAGGTTGGAATTGATTTTTTTAGATTCGACATAAACAAAATTATATCATCGGCGTACAGGGAGATTTTATGTTCTGTTGGTCCAACTTTAATTCCATATATTTGTGAATGTAAACGTATCGCTATCGCTAAAGGTTCAATTGCCATAGTAAACAGTAAAGGTGAAAGTGGACAGCCTTGTCGACATCCTCTATTGATTTTTATTGGTTTTGAAATATTGTTATTTGTTAGGATTTCTGCTGTAGCATTATTGTATATTATTTGAACCCATTTTATGAAATTATTTCCAAGTCCAAACCTTTGTAGGACTTCAAAAAGAAAGGGCCATTCAACTCTATCAAAGGCCTTTTCGGCGTCCAATGATAGGAGAGCTGTATCCGGTGCTTCTTTATTAAAATAAATAATATTAAATAGTCTTCTTACATTATGGAAGCCTTGTCTACCCTTTATAAAGCCATTCTGATCTCGATTAATAATATTTGGTAAAATTTCTTGTATTCGTCTTGCTAAAATTTTACAGATTATCTTAAGGTCGGCGTTTAATAGGCTTATTGGTCTCATATTTTCACATTTATTAGAGGGCTTACCTGGTTTTGGCAGCAGTATAATTAAGGCATTATTTATGTATGATGGTAAATTATTATTTTGAAATGCTTCTAAAACCATTTCCAAAAAAGGTTTTATTAATTTATTCTTAAATTTTTTATAAAGGTCAACTGGAAGACCATCTGGTCCTGCACTTTTTCCTGATTTCATATTATCAATGGCTAGTCCAACTTCTTCTTGACTAATTTTAGACTCCAATATCTCCCTGTTTTCATTTGGAATACACGGTATAGATAGTTCGTTCAAAAACCCATTTAGTTTTGTTAAATCAGGTTCATTTTTGGTATCATATAATTTTTCATAGTAATCTCTAAAGGCTCTATTAATTTCTAAAGGATCTATAACTACCTGTCCATTACTTATAATACTGGTAATTGGTGTTTTAATTTCCAATTGTTTAATCTGCCATGCTAATAATTTTCCTGATTTTTCACCTTGTTCATAAAAAGATTGTTTCAATCTTAGAAGACTCGAGGCAGCTCTATTCGCTGATTTTTTGTCGTATTCAGCTCTCAAAATCAGTAATTCATTCTCCAACCTTGGGTCACTTCCTGCATACACTTTTTCCTGAAGACTTTTTATTTTATGTTCCAATTTAGCTCTCTCCTCTCGAGTCTTCTTAGATTTTGATCCTGTATAACTAATAATATGTCCCCTAATAAAAGCTTTGAAAGCCTCCCACTTTACACATGCTGATGTTTGTGTAGTATTGATGTCAAAGAACTCGTCTATCTGTTTTTCTATATACTTGACAAATTCCTCATCCTGAAGCCATTTATGCTGAAATTGCCATCTACCTGATTCCTTTGTCAATTTTTTATCTACATATATTAGACAACAGGGTGCATGATCAGAGATCACGATGTTATCATAAAAGCAGTTTTGAATCTTGGACCTTAATTCTGTGGAAATCAAAAAATAATCAATACGTGAGAATGTCTTGTAGGTACTGGAATAACAAGAATAGGCTTTAACTTGTGGTTTCATTTCTCTCCATATATCTAACAATCTCAATTCTTTCATAAAATGATTAATAGTCATCCTACATCCAATGTGCGTACAATCCAGTCCTGTTGATCTATCCACACCTGGATTCAATGTACAATTAAAATCCCCTGCTATTATATGTTGCCCTGTAAGTGATGATAAGATGAGAAATAAATTAGCAAAGAACTTCTGATCATCTATATTGGGACCATATAAGTTCACAAGATTTATATTTTCTAATAGCAAAGAACCTTGAATGATTACATATCTTCCAAATTTGTCTCCAATTACATTTTTCACTTGAAAAGGAACTGATTTATGTATGAGAGTCATAACTCCCCTGGCTCGGGATGAAAATGAAGAGGTGAATACACTTCCCTGCCATCTACTCCTAATTCTTTTAACATCCTCCTCTATCAGATGAGTTTCTTGTAAAAACACAATTCTTGAACCCATGTCCTTTATTTTATTCATAACTTGTTTAAGTTTTTTTTAAATTTTGTAGACCTCTGCAATTCCATGAAGTTAAATTAAGATTAACACTTTGGTCCATGATCAATAGAGAGTTTGGGATTACCTTGCAGTGTAAACATGCTCATACAGAGAAGCAAAAACATGAGTGGTTGAACATTCATCCTACAAACTACACACAAACAAATTTCCCCTTCCCACACTTGTGGCAAACCCCCCAAAATCAAAAGAAAAATTCTGTCTCCCGATATAGCCATCGACCGTTCCACACCCACGGGGAACAGCCTAAGCCACTCCTTCTTCATCCTCCCAATCACCCTAACTCTACTGCTTTTAATGACGTAACATTAACTCTCCTCTGTAGTTTTCCAACTTAACTCCAAAATTTTTAACAACTTTGTACATCATAGTTTTTTTTTTTTGTTTGTTTTGTTTTTGTTTTGTTTTTTTAATATATAATACAATCTATATTTTGTAAACTTACTATTTACTTCAAGTCAGTCAGATGCCTGTGCAAATGCTTAATTATTCTACCTTATATTTTGTTCATGCTTAGCTCCCACCAGTCTCTTCTTCTTCTTTGATCTTCTTGATGAACTCCTGCGCCTCCTCTGGGGTCTTGAAGATGTGGGTTCTGCCCTCATACGTGGTCAGCAGTCTCGCAGGATAGATTACACCATGACGAATCCCAAGGTTGCGCAGCTCCTTACGTACGGGATCAAACTGCTTCCTCAATTGCTGGATTCCTGTGGCCAAATCTGGGTAGAACCGCACCTGCTGGTCCTGGTGTTTAATCTCTCCTTTAGCACGTGCAGCGTTGAAGATCTTCATCCTGTCTCTGTTGCTAAGAAACTTCATAATTAAGGTCCTCGGCGGTCCCTTATCTCTCCGTGGGCCAATACGATGTGCTTTTTCCAGAACCACTGCTGATTGCAACTCCTCGCTGCCCAGCACCTCCGGAATCCACTTTTCCAGAAAGGAACATACGTCCCGACCTTCTGATTCCTCTGGAAGACCCACCAGCCTCAAATTATTCTGTCTCGACCGAGATTCCAAATCCAAAATATTATCTTCCAGAGATTTATTTTTTTTTTCCAAAGTGCGCACCTTTAATTGAAGACGGGTGACGTCATCTTCAGCACTAGCGAGACGGAGCTCCATCTGCGCCGTTCGTTCTACACAGTCACCCAATTCCTTTCTTATTCCTTCCAACGCTGTCATAATCCCATCAAATCTAGAGGAGAAGTCCGCTCTCATTGAACTCATGGCAGCCATCAGCGCATCTGCGCCATTCCCCGCAGATATCGCACCGTTGCCAGCCTCCTCCGCCATATATGGAGTTTTGTTTGCTGCGTCACAGACCTGAAAGTCCGTTAATTTGGACTGTTTCGGCGGCTCGCTTTTTCCTTTTCCTGGTTTTCCAGCCTTAGGCTTCGCCGACATATCCTCGCCCAAATGCTGGGATACGTTCTGTCCCAAATGAGAGAGTTATTTGCCGATTTTTTTTCTCCAGGAGCAGAGCAGAGCGAGACACGTCCGTCCTACGTGGCAGCCATAACCGGAAGTCGAATTTTTCTTTTTAAGATAAGATAAGATAAGATAAGCCTTTATTAGTCCCACAACGGGGAAATTCCAGGATTGCAACAGCACAGGGATAGCAACACTCAGAGCAACAATCAGAAGGCAAGAAAAAAAGCAAGCAAGCAAGAGCAGCTAATATACATATACATATGTACATATTACTATAAAATATATATACACACACACACAGACACACAGTGCAGAGCATTGTAGCTGGATGGAATAAATATATGAATATATAAACACACAATGCGGAGCATTGTAGCTAGATGGAATAAATATATAGATATATAAACACCCACAGTACAGAGCATTGCAGCTAGGTGGAATAAATATGTAAATATATAAACCCACACAGTGCGGAGCAATGTAGCTAGATGGAATAATATGTAGATATATAAACACACAGTGCGGAGCATTGTAGCTAGATGGAATAAATATATAGATATATAAATATAAACACACCCAGTGCGGAGCATTGTAGCTAGATGGAATAAATATGTAAATATATAAACACACACAGTGCAGAGCATTGTTGCAAGATGGGATGAAATAGCATAACCGTCTACTTAGTTATTCTACATGGTATGATTATGTGCCCATACATATTCCCACCCTCCATAGCGACCGGTATTTTCCTAGTTGTATGCCGGAGGGGACCATTGTGTAAGTCTATTGCATCTTTTGCATTCAAAAAAACTATTAGTTTGTTACGTCTTTTTGCTATCTCTGCGAGCAGCCCTGCTTAGGTTGTACAGTCTGACAGCCGTTGGTAGGAAGGACCTGCGAAACCTCTCGGTTGTGCACCTGGGATGATGTAGTCTGCTGCTAAATGAGCTCCTCAGTGCATTCAGTATGTCCTGCATAGGGTGGAACTCGGACTCCAGCAGAGATGACAGGTTAGCCACTGTCCTTCTCTCTCCTATCTCCTCCACCGGATCAAGGCGCTGCCCCAGGACAGAGCTAGCTTTCTTGATCAGTTTGTTCAGTCTCTTCCTATCGGCTGCAGTAATGCCACTGCCCCAGCAGACCACTCCAAAAGTGATGGCTGATGCCACCACCGTGTCATAGAATGTCTTCAGCAGCGCCCCTTGTACACCAAAAGACCTGAGTCTCCTCAGCAGGAACAGCCTGCGCTGTCCCTTCTTGTAGAGTGCGTCAGTATTGTGTGACCAGTCTAGTTTATTGTTCAGATGAACACCCAGGTACTTATAGGATGTCACCATCTCGATGTCTGTTCCCTGTATATTTACTGGTGCTGTGAGGGGTTGCCCATGCCTGCGGCAGTCCACCACCAGCTCCTTAGTTTTCCTCGCGTTGATCTGGAGGCAGTTCCGATGGCACCAGTCCACGAAGTCCTGGATAAGCCCTCTGTACTCAGCTTCATCTCCATTGGAGGTGAGGCCAACGATCGCAGAGTCATCAGAGAACTTCTGTAGACGGCAGTGTGTTGTGTTGTGTGAGAAGTCCGCAGTATAAAGAGTGAACAGGAAGGGAGCCAGCACCGTTCCCTGGGGGGCCCCCGTGCTACCGATGATCGTGTCGGACACACAGTCCCGGGTTCTCACAAACTGAGGCCGGTTCGTGAGGTAGTCCAGAATCCATGATGACAGGTGCTGGTCCACCCCTGTGTGCAGCAGTTTGTCCTTCAGGATCATCGGTTGGATGGTGTTGAAAGCACTGGAGAAGTCAAAGAACATGATCCTCACCGCATTCCCGGGCTTCTCCAGGTGGGACAGAGAACGGTGAAGGAGGAAGATCACCACATCCTCCACCCCAATGTCATGCTGGTAGGCGAACTGGAGTGGATCCATCGCTGGTTCCACCAGGGGGCGGAGGTGAGCAAGGAGCAGTCTCTCCAGGGTCTTCATCAAGTGGGACGTCAAGGCCACCGGTCTGTAGCTGTTCAGGTCTTTGGGGTGGGAAGTTTTTGGTACAGGTACCACACAAGAAGTTTTCCACAGCTGTGGTACCCTCCCCAGCTTCAGGCTCAGGTTGAAGATGTACGTCACAATCCCACAGAGCTGGTCTGCACAGGACTTGAGAAGCTTTGCGCTGATGCCGTCCGGTCCCGACGCCTTCCTCGCCTTGATCTTCCTCAGCTCCGTCCTCACCTGGGTCCTGGTCAGGGTCAGGATGGGGGGCTGTGTGCTGGGAGTGGGGGGTGTTGGTGGAGTGGGGAGTGGGCAGCAGGACTTGATTTCTTTAGAGGCAGCAGTGGTTAAGATAAGATAAGATAAGATAAGCCTTTATTAGTCCCACAACGGGGAAATTCCAGGATTGCAACAGCACAGGGATAGCAACACTCAGAGCAACAATCAGAAGGCAAAAAAAAAAAAAAAACAAGCAAGCAAGAGCAGCTAATATACAGTACATATGTACATATTACTATAAAATATATATATACACACACACACACACACACACACACACACACACACACACACACAGACACACAGTGCAGAGCATTGTAGCTAGATGGAATAAATATGTAAATATATAAACACCCACAGTACGGAGCATTGCAGCTTTTACATGCTTTTTGTAATCCTTTGGTTAACCATGGCTTGTCGACAAATTTCTGTTTAAGCTTTTTCTTTACTAATGGACAATTTTTTTCATAAAGAGTGGTTACAATGTTCATGAATGTGTCATAGGCTTCGTTTACATCTGATACGTAGACTTTTGTCCAGTCTTGCTTCAGCAGGTCTTCTTTAAAAGAACTGATTGCATTTTGTGATTTATATCTGAAAGATTTGAAAGTTTTTTCTGTATTGACCCCCATGTGGCCATGGATAATTGCCAAGACTGGCAGATGTATTTAGTTTTAGTATTAAAGGTGTTGTGGAGAAAGGAGGCAGGCAAGGCAATGAGCTGAATGACACAGAACATTTATTCTTTCTCCAACATAACTTACAGCAAAAGCCCCCCCCCCACCCCACCCGGTCTAACACAAAATGCTTTGCCCCAGGTTCCAACACCCTGAACGGTTCGTCGTACGGTGGGCGTAGCAGGGTCTGGTGCGCATTGTGCCTGACAAAAACAAAACTGGCGTTCTGCAAGCTTTTTGGGACAAATGTGCAGGGAAAACAACTGTGGGCCGGGTCCAGTATGCTCACAGTCTCCGTACTGTGTAAAAATTGCGTGGGAGGATCAGCCTTGGGTGCGGGATTTTCCAGTAAAAACTCTCCGGGGATCCGCAGCAGCTGAAAAACAACGAGTTCTGCCAGGGACGCTGCCAAATCCTCCTTAGGTGTGGAGCGCAACCCTAAAAGAACCCAGGGCAGGTGGTCGACCCAATTTGTGTCCGTGAGCGAAGCTCTGAGCACTGCTTTAAGCAACCTATGAAAACGCTCGCATTTTGGTGACACGTGGGGAGTGCATAATGGTATAGCATCTTAAACTAGAATAAAGAGCAGAGTTTCCCTTGGAGATAGCAGGGAGGTGTGAAGGATGAATGCAGAGTGATCTTTTGTGTATCAGAGACCTCTAGGAGGATGGTAAAGGATTAAGGAAGTGAATGCAATGTGACCTTTTGCGTGTAGAAGCTTCTGAGGGAATGCCATAGTATTTAAGAGAAGAGTCTTGTCTGAGATGTCCGCTTTCTGACTATGCTTCTGTGTGAGATGTGTAATAAACTGTCTGAGTCAAATCCGCCTCGTTATTTACACACTCCACAGCATAACCTGTTAACCTGGAGGTTGTATGTGGTAGTGCATTGAATTTTGACCACCCAGGCTCTGGGCCATCGTGGACCAGAGTTCTGAAATGAATTGTGGACCCCTGTCGGACATGATGTCTGATGGAGATTCAAAACGTGCAACCCAAGCAGACAAAAAAGCACATGCCACTTCCGTGGACGTGGTAGAAGCCAGCAGGATCACTTCAGGCCAGCGTGTGGTGCGGTCCACAACTGTCAAAAGGTGCGTGAAGAGGGGCAGAGCATGGATACGGAGTAGACGCGCCCTTACCAGCTGCGATATATCTTTGCATAAATGTTATTTTAAACGTCACTGTGTCTCGTTATATTTCTCCTCATCACATTGGGACCACTTGATTAACCCGCTGACACGTCTGGGAAAAACCCTTCCTGTCAGGAAAGCTCTACCCGACGACATGGTTGGGGACCCAGGAGACAGACGTTGACACGAGTAGATTGTTTGACAATTATTTATTGATTAAAGTGAAGAGTGTTGCGTGTATGAATGAGTGAGTGAGTGCGAGGCTGTCTGGTCACTGGAGCTGAGCGATTCCTGCTGCGACCTGGCAACCCTGGAACACACAAGCACAGGGGATTATTACTTGCAGGCGCCGCAGTGAGAATCTTGCTGGCTCCGTGTCCCGGTGCAGCGTGGTGCGCGTGGTGCTCGACGCTGAGGTGGTGAGGAAGAGCTCCGAGGAGGAGGAGATGGCGTCCCGTTGACAGGGAAGGTAAGTCCGCCGCCAGGGAGGTCCACCTGTGCACAGGGGAGAACACTAGGACAGGATGAGTGATGAGGTATCTTACGTGACGTGGCTTGGCGTGGCGACTTGGTTCTGACTCTGGCTTGAGGTCGTATCCTTGACGCGTTGCGAGGCAAAGGCGACAGACGACTCCGTGCAGAGCAGTCCGAGATCCTGGCTTTTAAAGCCTGTTGATTACCAGCAGCCGGTGCGTGCGCAGCTGAGGATGATGACGGCCCAGCGGCTGCCATGACAGTACTCCCCCCTCTAGAGGTGCCTCCAGGCACCTGCCCAATCCTACCTGGATGCGCCCGATGAAAATCGCGGATCAGCTGCTTGTCAAGGATCAACGCTGGGCGAATCCAGGAGCGATGCTCAGGGCCAAAACCCTCCCAGTCCACCAAATACTGAAGACCCCGACCCCGCCGGCGGACATCCAAGATGGCATTCACCCCCCAAGCCGGATGGCCGTCGATCATCCTCGGGGGGAAAGGAGCCGCGGGGGGCGGGCACAGAGGATCGGCGATGTGGGGCTTGACCTAGGAGACGTGAAAGGTAGGGCAGATGCGCATAGAAGAGGGAAGAGCAAGGCGCACAGACACAGGGTTGATAATATGTGAAATTACAAAAGGACCGATGAAGCGCTTGGTCAGCTTGCACTTTTCAGCCGGCACATTGATATTCTTAGTGGACAACCAGACCTTCTGACCCACCTTATAGTCCGGGGTGGGCCTCCTGTGGCGGTTGGCCACCTGGATATTATGTTCTGTGGTCCTAAGGAGGGCTCTGCGGGTTATGGTCCAGATTCACCGACAACGCCTAGCATGAGCCTGCACCGAAGGGACCGCCACCTCCTTCTCTTCCTCCGGGAACAGTGGTGGATCATACCCCAGAGACGCTTTAAAAGGGGACATCCCAGTAGCAGAGGACACCGTGGTGTTGTGTGCGTACTCGATCCAGGGTAGAAACGTGCTCCAAGAAGAGGAGCAGGAAGAGATGACACAGCGAAGCGCAGCCTCCAGCTCCTGATTGGCCCGCTCACACTGACCGTTGCTCTGCGGGTGGTACCCAGAAGAGAGACTAGCCGTGGCCTCCAGCACCGTGCAGAATGCCTTCCAGACCTGGGACACAAACTGTGGACCTCGATCCAATACAATATCAGCCGGAATACCATGAAGACGGACCACATGCTGCTCTAGAAGGCCCGCCGTCTCCCGCGCCGAAGGCAACCCCCGAAGAGGCACAAAATGAGCTGCCTTGGAGAAACGGTCCACTATTGTTAGGACTGACGTAAAGTGACCAGAGGGGGGCAGACCCGTCACAAAGTCCAAAGCTACGTGGGACCAGGGGCGAGAAGGAACTGGTAGAGGGTGAAGAAGACCCGCCGGGGGGGAAGTTGATGATTTCCCGGTGGCGCACTGGGCGCAGGCCTGGACATAGTTGTTAACATCCCTCCTCAATCCTGGCCACCAGAAGGCTCTCTGGAGAAGATCGATGGTGCGGGCAACTCCCGGATGACACGCCAGCTTGGACGCGTGACCCCATTGAATAACCTCGCTCCTGACAGAAAGAGGAATGAACAAACGGCCCGGGGGACCCCCACCCGGGTCGGGCTCCGTCTCCTGCGCTCTCCTGACCTTGTCCCACCACACAAGACGACGGCAGGATAGTCTCCTCCTGCTCCCCGGTGGACTGCTCGTCAAACTGTCTCGAGAGGGCGTCAGGCTTGCCATTCTTGCTCCCCGGCCAGTAAGTGATGGTAAAATTGAACTGGCCGAAAAAAAGAGACCAGCGGGCATGGCGAGCGTTCAACCGTTTGGCCGTCCGGAGATACTCAAGGTTCCTATGATCCGTCCAGACGACGAACGGCTGGGCAGCCCCCTCCAGCTAGTGCCTCCACTCCTCCAGGGCGAGCTTCACGGCCAGCAGCTCCCTGTCACCGATACAGTAATTCCTCTCTGCGGGTGTCAGGCGGTGGGAGAAGTAAGCACACGGCCGGATCCTTCCATCCACCGGAAAGCATTGGGAGAGAACCGCCCCAACTCCCGAATCCGAGGCATCCACCTCCACAAGGCACTGCAAAGCCAGATCCACCTGGGTCAGGACGCGGGCCGAAGCGAACTCCTCCTTCAACCTCCCGAACGTTGTGGCAGCCTCCTCGCCCCAACGAAAAGGAACCTTGGGGGACGTGAGAGGGGTCAAGGGGCGGGCGATGTTCCCAAAGTTTGGCACGAACCGGCGGTAGAAATTGGCAAAACCCAGGAACCCCTGCAACTGTTTCCTGGACATGGGCGTGGGCCAATCCACCACCGCCTTGACCTTGGCCGGGTCGGGAAGCACCTGATTGCGGGCAATAATGAAACCAAGAAAAGAGGTTTTGTCGGTGTGAAACTCACACTTCTCAGCTTTGACAAACAGCTGGTTCTCCAGGAGGCGCTGCAGGACCCGTTGCACATGCACCTGGTGTTCCTCCAACGTGCGTGAGAAGATGAGGATGTCATCAAGGTAGACGAACACGAAGGAGTTAAGGAAATCTCGGAGGACGTCGTTAATCAAATGCTGGAAGACGGCCGGAGCGTTGGTTAACCCAAACGGCATCACCAGGTACTCAAAATGGCCGCTTGGGGTCCAGAACGCCGTCTTCCACTCATCGCCCTCCCTGATGCGCACCAGGTGGTACGCGTTACGCAGGTCCAGCTTCGTAAACCAAGACGGTCCCTGGAGGGAGTCAAAAGCCGTGTTCATCAGCGGCAGTGTGTACTTGTCCTTGATGGTGATCTCGTTGAGACCTCGGAAGTCGATGCAGGGACACAGCGAACCATCCTTCTTTCCAACAAAGAAGAAACCTGCACCCACCGCCGAAGACGAAGGACGAATAATCCCAGAGCTAAGGGACTCCTTAATATAAGTGTCCATAGCCTCGCGCTCCGGGGCAGACAGGCTGTATAGACAACTTGCCGGGAGAGGGGCCCCCGCCCTGAGGTTGATCGCGCAGTCGTAAGGACGGTGGGGGGGGAAGGGACAGCGCCCGTGACTTGCTGAACACCGCTCCCAGATCGTGGTAGACTTCTGGTACCATGGACAGGTCCGGGGGTGGTGTCGAAGGTGAAGGCACCGATACCGAGGGAGCACACGCTGCAGACTGGAGGCAGGCACTCAAACAAAAGGAACTCCACACGATGATACTTCCAGCTTGCCAATCAAAAGTGGGGTTGTGGAGCCATAGCCATGGGTACCCCAGGATCACAGGTGAAGAGGAGATGGGTAATACCAAAAAACGAATCTCCTCCCGGTGGTTTCCGGAGACTATCACTGACACGGGAACCGTCGGGTGGGAAACAGAAGTCAGTGACGTCTTGGATAACGTGACGAGATTGACAGGTGGGCAAAGAGGTTGACAGCTGAGGCCCATCTGGGTTGCCAGGTCTCTGGAGATGAAGTTCTGCTCAGCTCCAGAATCAACTAGGGCATGTGTAGTATGTTCCTTGTGTTTATAAAGTAGCCTAATGGGGACACGGCAACTAGTGAGGGGCTTGTTCTGTTTAATGTCCGTGAATCCCCCTACTGTGATCCACGGACCTCCCCTTTTAACCGATTTGGACATTCGGCAACCCCGTGAGACCCATTGCCACAATAAAAACACAGGCCTGTCACCATGGGTTGAGATGCCGTCTCGGCACTCAGCCCATGTTTTCCCTCATCCCTGCTTCCCATTGAGCAGCGTCTCAGCTGGCCCCCAGCTGGCAGCATTATGGACGGCTGGGGCCAATTAGTCTTCAGCAGCTGGGGCGCTGCCAATGAGGATAAATAGGAGCAGCCTCGATGACTCGGGGCTGCGACATAAACACATTGCTAAGCTGAAGCCCCTTCGTCTGGTGTCAGCTTATACTCCTCTTGCAGCATTCCTGTGTTTGTATCCCGCTGTGAGTATGTACGTCTTGTTACCCCCACGTCCGGTACGAGCTGCTTACCTCTGCGCTGTGCAACCTGTGAGTGTACCTCTGCATGAGTATCTGTGCTCTCCTCATCCCTTCCCCTTTACCCAAAATAAACCATCACGACTCACTGGCTTGTCCCTGGCTCTGATTGCCCGGCTCCCTAGAGCCGGATATGACAGTATGTCGCAGCCAGAAGAGCTACCGGCGGCCGTGAGTCGCCGTGGAAATGTACCTTTCTGTCCGGGTGTCAGCGCTGCTAGCATGCCGTTTCCCAGGAGTCACTTCCGGCGCCAGGGCGACGAGCTGAGGTCCATCTCGGAGGCTGTCGACGGGACGTTCTTCACCCTGCACGACGCCTCCAACGCGAGACGCTGGCATCCGGGCCGTGCTGAGGAACTCCTGGACTGTCACCCTCACTCTCTGTACCATCTGGAGGACAGTGCCAGGATAGACGCTGCAGGTACACAGCGAGAGAAGCTCCACGGGGTGGATGGAAATCCCGGCAGGGAGTCGAAGTGGGCGACGTCTTTCCCCGCTTCGGAGTCCCGTTCCTGCCGCCATTCCAGTCCGGGAGTTCGCGCCAACCAGAGGACTTCCCCCGACCTGCGCCACGTCACTCGGGATTCCCTTCAAGGAGCCGCAGCTGACAGCAGTTATGTCCGGGGTCGAGTGGCTGTCGCGAGCTCTACTGTGTTTCCTGTCACCACCTTCAGGCATGTGGCGGCGGCAGTGAGATTGATGGTGAGGACTTCAGGGCTACGAAGCTTTCCCGTGCTCGACGCCTTCCTCGTCTCGATCTCCGATCTGGAGCGGCGAATCCTGGGTTTCCCCCTCGCTTCGTCCCCTGGGAGTAGTCGTCATCACATCGCCGAGTCACCTCTGCACGAACCTCGTCCGGATCCAGTTCTGGGTCATCGTCAGGACCGTTCCTCCCACGCAGCTGTCATCCCTTCGCCTCGTCAGTGTGGAGATTCTACAGCCTCGTCCCCTGAGCCTCGTTCCCCCGCTGTCATTCCTGGACATTCGGGCTGGCTCACCCCGGCTGTTTCCCCCTCCTCCTCGACGCGCTTCCTGACCGCTGTGTGTGCCTGGAATCCCGGCCTGGTGAGCTCTCTGCTGGAGACAACGCGAGCGATCCTCAGACGAATCCCCGGGGGGTCCTCCGTTATCGCCGGGCGGGGAGAGGAAGAAGCAGAATCCACTACAGCAGGCGATACTCAACCTCCAGGGGGCAGGCAAGTCATTGTTTTTTCACACCTGCTTAATGATTTGCTCTGTCACATCCCTGGAGAAGTTCAGGGTTCGCAGCTCCCTGAACTCTCCCCACCTGCTGTAACCTGTATGCCTAATCCCGCATCCTCTGTGTCTCTCTCCGCCGAGTGGTCCCCGGCTCCGGGTCAACGTGGTGAGATATGGAGAGGGCCTGTGGTTCCGCAGCTACATTGCGGACGGAGGAGGGGGACTGACTGCTGCGTGGAGTCTACGCCGACGACTGAGCGTCCCCGGGTCTCCACGGAGGAGCGGTTCGGTCCGGCGGGACGAGATTCTTCTGGCTTCACGCCGAGTGGATCGTCGGCGGGGTTACCTGAGCTGGAGGGATCTCAAGCTGCGCTGACCATCGTGCTGGCTGCGGGGCCCGACGCGGCTAGATGGGAGCCTGACAACGACCTCCTGACGACGGATCCTGGATCTTCGCAGTCCTGGACGGCGTCAGAACCCGAGATCGGGCGAGTGCTCTCCTTTCTTTTCTCTCTTTTTATCCCCGAGCACTTCAGCCTATCTCCAGGGGAGACGAGCCGGGTGCAGCCGTCCGCTGCGTCTGAGCTCGTCTCGCCGGGTTCTGGCGCTGCCGGTGATCCTGATCCCGGTTCTGTTTTCTCTTCTGAGCCTTCTTCCAGGGTCACCGGCAAGGAGTTGCTGTTCCTCGTGGTGCTGGAGGGTCCGGGTTCAACGTTGGAGGTCGGTTCTGGTGCAGTATTCAACGTGGGTTCGCCCGAGACCCAGTCGGGGTCCAACGTGGGTTTGCCTGAGGCCCGATCGGGGTCCGACGTGGGTGCTGCCCCAGTATTGTCCAGGTCCGGTGAGGAGGTGGCCGTTTTCCTGCGGCCTGACGCCCGCCGCCCTCGTCATCGGCTCTCCCCTGAGCCTCTTCCACCGGGATCCGCTCTGATCCTTCGCCCGTCTCAACGGTCCTGGTGGTTGAGTGATGCGGGTCGACGACCCGACCCACAGAACTTTCGGTCGGTGATCTGGTTCCCCCCACTGGTCTGTGTTTCCCTCTGGGCAGCCTGGTTCGGCTGCCGGTGGACTGGATTCCTGGGATCTGGGTCCAGAGTTCGCCGTCCGAACACTTCTCTTCCCCTGATTCGCCAGCTGGACAATGGGCGGGGAGATCTCCGGAGCCATCTCGGCCATTTTTGGACTCTGCCTGCCATTCACCTCGGGTGTCACTTTTTCTTTTGTTATTAAGGTCACTCGGGTGTAATGTTTTGTCCTGTTGGTGGATTCGTTTTTATAGTGCTGTGTTTTCCATCGCTCATGCTCAGCATTTTTTTTTCCACAATATCTTTATTGAACCTTTTTTTTTTTTTTTTAACAAACATGATACAAACAATCAAACACTAACACTAAAGTACTACAAAAAAAAAAAAAAATGCACTAAAAACACCAACAACCACCAACAAAATCAAGTCTTCAACAATGCTCCTCTGTTTAGTCTAGACAATCCAATACATAAGTATACATATTATGTTCACCAGTTTGGAATTTACAAGGTCCACACACATCATTCACCTTCTTCTTCAAGAGTTATGTTTAAATTTTTTACATAATCAATAAAAGGTCTCCATATATTCTCAAACACAATTTCCTTTGATTTTAGTATATATGTTATTCTTTCTAATGGAAGGTTTGTTAACATCTGTCTTAACCACTGAGTCACATCTGGTCTATGAGTCTTTTTCCATAATAGTGCAATACATTTTTTGGCATTAAGCAAACTGAGGTCTATGAATGTTCTTTCACTTTTATTAAAATTATGCTTTTCTGGGTACAGACCCAACAAAAACAGTTTAGGATTCAATATGATTTGTTTTGAGATTATTTTTTCAATTGTTACCCTCACCTCTTCCCAAAACATTCTTATTAATCTACATTCCCATAAACAATGAAATAGGGTTCCTTTACTTTCCATGCATTTTGTGCATGTATCTGGTATATTTTTGTTATATCTATTTAACTCCTCCGGTGTAACATACATCCGCATTAACCATTTGAAATGTATCAATTTAAGGCGTGCATTTATTGATTTGGTTTGAGCTTCTGTACAAGCCAATTCCCATTGTTCCTCTGAAATTTCAATTTGCAGATCTTCTTTCCAGTAGTTTAATCTTTTCAGTGAATTTTCACTTGAAGATAGTGTCAGTGAGTTATAAAACTCTGAAATAATACCCTTTCTTTTACTATCTTTCATCATCATTTTTTCCAAGGATGAATAAATAGGTCGAGTGAGAGCTTTATTTTGATTTGATCGAATAAAGTTTCTAAGTTGAAGATATTTAAAAAAATGTGTTCTATTGAGATTAAATTTGATCCTCAGCTCTTCAAAAGACATTATGTTGTCTGCACATGGCAAATATAAATCCTGAATCTTTTGTATCCCTTTTAAATTCCATACTTTAAATACAGCGTCCGCTCTCCCTGGTTTAAAATATTGATTACCCCATATTGGACTAAATTGTGACAATAACTGTGGTTCTTTTAAATAGTTTTTAGCTTCACACCATATTTTGATCATATGCTTTACAAATGGATTTTTAACTTGTTTTTGTAATTTTTTTGCCGAATCTGAGTATATGAATATGGGAAGAGGTAAAGGTAAATTGTATGATTCCATTTCAGTCCAGTGAGGGAGATCATTTGATGAAAAATAATATGTCATAGACCTCAGTTGTGCCGACCAATAATACAACATAAAATTTGGACATTTCAGACCTCCACGATCAAATGGTAAATATAATAAAGACAAACGTAATCTAGCCCTCCTGTTGTTCCATATAAATTCCACTAACTTTTTTTTTATTCTTGAGAATAGATCTAAAGGTGGTGATAAGGGAATGTATTGAAATAAATAAAGTATTTTAGGTAAAATATTACTTTTAAGTATATTGATTCTCCCGATCATCGACATTGGTAGTGACATCCATCTCTGAGTTAACTCATTGATATCTGACATTAAGGCTTCATAGTTGACACTGGCGACTGATTCTAGCTTAGGCATAATTTGGATTCCTAAATATTTAAACTGATTTACAACATTGAATTGATTTACCTCAGGGGCTGGGTAATTTCTCTGGGTCTCATTTAGCATTAATATTGAAGATTTAGTTTTATTTATTTTATATCCTGATTTTTCCCCAAAATTCTTTATTAAATTCAACAAGGTTGGAATTGATTTTTTTAGATTCGACATAAACAAAATTATGTCATCGGCGTACAGGGAGATTTTATGTTCTGTTGGTCCAACTTTAATTCCATATATTTGTGAATGTAAACGTATCGCTATCGCTAAAGGTTCAATTGCCATAGTAAACAGTAAAGGTGAAAGTGGACAGCCTTGTCGACATCCTCTATTGATTTTTATTGGTTTTGAAATATTGTTATTTGTTAGGATTTCTGCTGTAGCATTATTGTATATTATTTGAACCCATTTTATGAAATTATTTCCAAGTCCAAACCTTTGTAGGACTTCAAAAAGAAAGGGCCATTCAACTCTATCAAAGGCCTTTTCGGCGTCCAATGATAGGAGAGCTGTATCCGGTGCTTCTTTATTAAAATAAATAATATTAAATAGTCTTCTTACATTATGGAAGCCTTGTCTACCCTTTATAAAGCCATTCTGATCTCGATTAATAATATTTGGTAAAATTTCTTGTATTCGTCTTGCTAAAATTTTACAGATTATCTTAAGGTCGGCGTTTAATAGGCTTATTGGTCTCATATTTTCACATTTATTAGAGGGCTTACCTGGTTTTGGCAGCAGTATAATTAAGGCATTATTTATGTATGATGGTAAATTATTATTTTGAAATGCTTCTAAAACCATTTCCAAAAAAGGTTTTATTAATTTATTCTTAAATTTTTTATAAAGGTCAACTGGAAGACCATCTGGTCCTGCACTTTTTCCTGATTTCATATTATCAAGGGCTAGCCCAACTTCTTCTTGACTAATTTTAGAATCCAATATCTCCCTGTTTTCATTTGGAATACACGGTATAGATAGTTCGTTCAAAAACCCATTTAGTTTTGTTAAATCAGGTTCATTTTTGGTATCATATAATTTTTCATAGTAATCTCTAAAGGCTCTATTAATTTCTAAAGGATCTATAACTACCTGTCCGTTACTTATAATACTGGTAATTGGTGTTTTAATTTCCAATTGTTTAATCTGCCATGCTAATAATTTTCCTGATTTTTCACCTTGTTCATAAAAAGATTGTTTCAATCTTAGAAGACTCGAGGCAGCTCTATTCGCTGATTTTTTGTCGTATTCAGCTCTCAAAATCAGTAATTCATTCTCCAACCTTGGGTCACTTCCTGCATACACTTTTTCCTGAAGATTTTTTATTTTATGTTCCAATTTAGCTCTCTCCTCTCGAGTCTTCTTAGATTTTGATCCTGTATAACTAATAATATGTCCCCTAATAAAAGCTTTGAAAGCCTCCCACTTTACACATGCTGATGTTTGTGTAGTATTGATGTCAAAGAACTCGTCTATCTGTTTTTCTATATACTTGACAAATTCCTCATCCTGAAGCCATTTATGCTGAAATTGCCATCTACCTGATTCCTTTGTCAATTTTTTATCTACATATATTAGACAACAGGGTGCATGATCAGAGATCACGATGTTATCATAAAAGCAGTTTTGAATCTTGGACCTTAATTCTGTGGAAATCAAAAAATAATCAATACGTGAGAATGTCTTGTAGGTACTGGAATAACAAGAATAGGCTTTAACTTGTGGTTTCATTTCTCTCCATATATCTAACAATCTCAATTCTTTCATAAAATGATTAATAGTCATCCTACATCCAATGTGCGTACAATCCAGTCCTGTTGATCTATCCACACCTGGATTCAATGTACAATTAAAATCCCCTGCTATTATATGTTGCCCTGTAAGTGATGATAAGATGAGAAATAAATTAGCAAAGAACTTCTGATCATCTATATTGGGACCATATAAGTTCACAAGATTTATATTTTCTAATAGCAAAGAACCTTGAATGATTACATATCTTCCAAATTTGTCTCCAATTACATTTTTCACTTGAAAAGGAACTGATTTATGTATGAGAGTCATAACTCCCCTGGCCCGGGATGAAAATGAAGAGGTGAATACACTTCCCTGCCATCTACTCCTAATTCTTTTAACATCCTCCTCTATCAGATGAGTTTCTTGTAAAAACACAATTCTTGAACCCATGTCCTTTATTTTATTCATAACTTGTTTAAGTTTTTTTAAATTTTGTAGACCTCTGCAATTCCATGAAGTTAAATTAAGATTAACACTTTGGTCCATGATCAATAGAGAGTTTGGGATTACCTTGCAGTGTAAACATGCTCATACAGAGAAGCAAAAACATGAGTGGTTGAACATTCATCCTACAAACTACACACAAACAAATTTCCCCTTCCCACACTTGTGGCAAACCCCCCAAAATCAAAAGAAAAATTCTGTCTCCCGATATAGCCATCGACTGTTCCACACCCACGGGGAACAGCCTAAGCCACTCCTTCTTCATCCTCCCAATCACCCTAACTCTACTGCTTTTAATGACGTAACATTAACTCTCCTCTGTAGTTTTCCAACTTAACTCCAAAATTTTTAACAACTTTGTACATCATAGTTTTTTTTTTTTTGTTTGTTTTGTTTTGTTTTTTTTAATATATAATACAATCTATATTTTGTAAACTTACTATTTACTTCAAGTCAGTCAGATGCCTGTGCAAATGCTTAATTATTCTACCTTATATTTTGTTCATGCTTAGCTCCCACCAGTCTCTTCTTCTTCTTTGATCTTCTTGATGAACTCCTGCGCCTCCTCTGGGGTCTTGAAGATGTGGGTTCTGCCCTCATACGTGGTCAGCAGTCTCGCAGGATAGATTACACCATGACGAATCCCAAGGTTGCGCAGCTCCTTACGTACGGGATCAAACTGCTTCCTCAATTGCTGGATTCCTGTGGCCAAATCTGGGTAGAACCGCACCTGCTGGTCCTGGTGTTTAATCTCTCCTTTTTTAGCTCGTGCAGCGTTGAAGATCTTCATCCTGTCTCTGTTGCTAAGAAACTTCATAATTAAGGTCCTCGGCGGTCCCTTATCTCTCCGTGGGCCAATACGATGTGCTTTTTCCAGAACCACTGCTGATTGCAACTCCTCGCTGCCCAGCACCTCCGGAATCCACTTTTCCAGAAAGGAACATACGTCCCGACCTTCTGATTCCTCTGGAAGACCCACCAGCCTCAAATTATTCTGTCTCGACCGAGATTCCAAATCCAAAATATTATCTTCCAGAGATTTATTTTTTTTTTCCAAAGTGCGCACCTTTAATTGAAGACGGGTGACGTCATCTTCAGCACTAGCGAGACGGAGCTCCATCTGCGCCGTTCGTTCTACACAGTCACCCAATTCCTTTCTTATTCCTTCCAACGCTGTCATAATCCCATCAAATCTAGAGGAAAAGTCCGCTCTCATTGAACTCATGGCAGCCATCAGCGCATCTGCGCCATTCCCCGCAGAAATCGCACCGCCGCCAGCCTCCTCCGCCATATATGGAGCCTTGTTTGCTGCGTCACAGACCTGAAAGTCCGTTAATTTGGACTGTTTCGGCGGCTCGCTTTTTCCTTTTCCTGGTTTTCCAGCCTTAGGCTTCGCCGACATATCCTCGCCCAAATGCTGGGGTACGTTCTGTCCCAAATGAGAGAGTTATTTGCCGATTTTTTTTCTCCAGGAGCAGAGCAGAGCGAGACACGTCCGTCCTACGTGGCAGCCATAACCGGAAGTCCATGCTCAGCATTTTACTTTTTGTGCCATGTTTTTAGCCTCGTTTTTTGTATTGTAGAGTTATGTTTTGTTTTCCGTAACACCATGCTCTGCAGTTATCCATTTATTCCAGTCACTTTCATTTCTTTAGGTGACTGGGTATTTATATATTCGTGTGTGTGGGTTTTTCTTTGCCTGCACTCAGTATTTCTTTTTTGTCCTGTTGGTTCATTATAGAGTCATGTGCCTTGTTTTCCGTAACACCATGCTCTATAATTGTCATTTGTTCCAGTCACCCTCACTTTTCTTGGTGACTGTGTGTGTATGTACTTAAATTAGCACTGTGTATAGGTTCCCCTTTATTTAACCGTACTCAGCATTTTTTGCCCTGTACCTTTTTGGTGGTTCTTTTTTCCTTGCTCCGGGTCACGCATGGTTGGTACTCTCTGGGTAGTATGTAACCGGCGTGCTGACCCAGTTCTTCTCCCCATCTGTACCTGGGTTAATTATTCTGTTTTGTCAGTATTGTATTTGGGTTTTTCTTTCCCGCTACCCTACATTGCCCCATTGGTGTTGTCCTTCCCTTGGCTTCTTCCCCTCCGGTCCGCCTCCCTTCCTCCCACCCTAGGTGGGGGGGGGGGGGCTGGGATGTTCCTGGTCGTTCGGGAGCCCGACCTTGAGGGAGGGGCTCTGTCACCATGGGTTGAGATGCCGTCTCGGCACTCAGCCCATGTTTTCCCTCATCCCTGCTTCCCATTGAGCAGCGTCTCAGCTGGCCCCCAGCTGGCAGCATTATGGACGGCTGGGGCCAATTAGTCTTCATCAGCTGGGGCGCTGCCAATGAGGATAAATAGGAGCAGCCTCGATGACTCGGGGCTGCGACATAAACACATTGCTAAGCTGAAGCCCCTTCGTCTGGTGTCAGCTTATACTCCTCTTGCAGCATTCCTGTGTTTGTATCCCGCTGTGAGTATGTACGTCTTGTTACCCCCACGTCCGGTACGAGCTGCTTACCTCTGCGCTGTGCAACCTGTGAGTGTACCTCTGCATGAGTATCTGTGCTCTCCTCATCCCTTCCCTTTTACCCAAAATAAACCATCACGACTCACTGGCTTGTCCCTGGCTCTGATTGCCCGGCTCCCTAGAGCCGGATATGACAAGGCCCAGATCCCTGCGGCGCTGTCTCTCAGCCGCTGAAACTCCCGATTGTCTGATAACCATATCCTCTTGCTCCGGAAGTTCCTCTGACGAGGGCAGAGCAAGGAGAGGTGACCTAGCGGAGCGAGGGCGGGGTTTACTTGAACGGCTAACAGCCCTCCGTTCGGCCGCTCGCTCCTTCAGTCTACTGTCCAAACTAATGGTGAGAGAAATTAACTCCCCTAACCTGTCTGGTTTATCCCGTGCCGCTAGTTCATCCTTCAGCTCCGAACTAAGGCTGCGGAGGAAAATACCACAAAGTGCTGGCTCCCCCCACCCGACCTCGGCAACTAATACCCGGAAATCTACGGTGTAATCGGCGGCAGATCTACTGCCCTGCCGAAGGCTGAGCAGCCAATCAGTTAGCACCGTGCCCCGGTCTGTATGATCAAACACCTCCAAAAATTCTGCCACGAACTGCTGGTAAGTCAAAAGGGAATAGTTGGGTTTAGCCATAATAGTGTAGGCCCAATCTAATGCCCTCCCCCTGAGCAAATTGGAGATGTACCCAATTTTGCTGTGATCGGTGGTGAAATCTTCCGGGACGCGGTGAAAGACTGATTCACATTGGAGCAAAAAGCCTCGTGTTTCCCCGAGTTTTCCGTTAAAGCGGGCGGGGGTAGGCACGGGAGTGAGACGAGGTAATGATGGCTGGTATGTTTGGCTAGTAGGTGAGGCTATAGGGGCTGGTGAAGCCCCGGCGGCCGGGGGGAACGCCTGGCGTCCTTCCAGGTGATCCAGACGGCTGTTAACCTGAGTTAACTGGTTCAAAATAACTGTCTGTTGGTGAGCAATCAAATCTACTCGAGCGCTAAGAGTGTTGATATTGTTGGTCAGCTGGGTCATCTTGACGGAGTCGTACTGACATGGTTGGGGACCCAGGAGATAGACGCTGACACGAGTAGATTGTTTGACAATTATTTATTGATTAAAGTGAAGAGTGTTGCGTGTGTGAATGAGTGAGTGAGTGCGAGGCTGTCTGGTCACTGGAGCTGAGCGATTCCTGCTGCGACCTGGCAACCCTGGAACACACAAGCACAGGGGATTATTACAGTTCATATGAATGGGCAGCTGAAGCTTGTGCTGCTTACTTGCAGGCGCCACAGTGAGAATCTTGCTGGCTTCGTGTCCCGGTGCAGCGTGGTGCGCGTGGTGCTCGACGCTGAGGTGGTGAGGAAGAGCTCCGAGGAGGAGGAGATGGCGTCCCGTTGACAGGGAAGGTAAGTCCGCCGCCAGGGAGGTCCACCTGTGCACAGGGGAGAACACTAGGACAGGATGAGTGATGAGGTATCTTACGTGACGTGGCTTGGCGTGGCGACTTGGTTCTGACTCTGGCTTGAGGTCGTATCCTTGACGCGTTGCGAGGCAAAGGCGACAGACGACTCCGTGCAGAGCAGTCCGAGATCCTGGCTTTTAAAGCCCGTTGATTACCAGCAGCCGGTGTGTGCGCAGCTGAGGATGATGACGGCCCAGTGGCTGCCATGACACCCGAGCCCTTAACCGTCAAGCTAATGAGAAAGCTAACTACCCGTCTCCTGTACTTGGCATTGATGAGGACGCAGAAGAGCCGTCACTTTTGGGCCTGGTAAGGCTAATTGAAAGTTTCCGAGCTGAAACGTGGGACTCATTAGGCACACTGCAGACCTCTATGGACTTGTTTGGGACACGTCTGACCGAGGTCGAAACTTCTCTGCAGGTGTGTGACGACAGGATTACAGCGCTCGAACCCAGGAGTGAAATGCTGGAGAAATGCAACAAACTGCTAATGGCTAAAACGGAGGACCTTGAATCGAGGAGCAGACGCCAAAATCTCCGTGTGCTTGGTCTACCGGAAAACATAGAGAGGCCACAAGTTACAACATTTATGACCGACTTCTTCACCGAGACACTGGGTATGGAGGTTCCTGACGCACCTGAGGTGTTGGACCGAGCGCATCACCTTGCTTCCTGGCCTGTCCGGGGTCAAAACGCTCCCCCAAGACCCATGATTGTAAAGGTGCACCATTTCAGAGTAAAACAGCGCATTCTCCAGCTCGCCAGAGAGAAGGGCCCGCTTACTTCCCGCGGTCACAAAGTCTACATTTTCCCCGATTTTACTGCTGATGTCACCAAACGGAGGGCATCTTTCATTAACATCAAGCAAAAGCTTCATGCTGCAGATGTCAGATATGGCTTGGTGTTTCCTGCCCAACTCCAAGTGTCATTCAACGGCGGCAAATACAGCTTTGATACAGCGGAGGAGGCAGAGAATTTTTATTCAGAGACCATAGCCCCATCCCTCCGAGCGGTCCATGCGGATGACACCAATGGGTAACTTTTCACTGGCCCTTTTGGGCAGTCTCCAGTTTCCAGACATATATAAATAAAGCAGTTTAATAAGTTCTTTTTCTTGTCACTTTATGGACTTTTTAATTCGCTTTAAAGTTCTTCAGATGTTTAAACTATACATTTGTGTATGGAGCACCGGTTTAGTGCAGAGTTATGTTGTGCTTTGTAGGGTGTAGACGCTCAGTTTAGGGAAGCGTTCACAGTATGAGGGAGGTTTTGTGTTTTTCATTCTTTTTTCTCCACACTCCCCTTTTCTGTTTGTTTTGGTTTTTGTTGTATTGTTTATATTTGTCAGGAGGCTCCATATATAAATTCTCAATGTATAAACTTTTAAACAAAAGTATTATCCGTATCATTTGGAATAATGGCTAGCAGTGCAGAAATTAAATTGTGTTCTTGGAATGTACATGGGATCCAGACCCCTGTTAAACGTAAAATAATTCTTAACTATTTAAAAAAAGAGAGGGTACAGATAGCATTCCTCCAAGAGACCCATCTAAACAATGATGAACACCTAAAGCTAAGAAGGGAATGAGTGGGCCAGATCTACTATTCCTCCTTCACTACTAACAGCAGAGGGGTAGCCATTTTGGTTCATAAATCCCTTCCTTTGACAGGGGTGGAGATTAAGGCCGATACTGCAGGAAGGTAAGTCATGATTAGAGGGACACTCTTTGGGGACCCTGTGTCCTATTTAAATGTGTATGCCCCCCCCGATTCGCTCAACTGATTTTTATACTAAGGTATTCTCTCTGTTTTCTGAGTGGACTGTTGAATCCTCTGTGACAGCAGCGATTTCAGCTGTTGTCTATATCCACGTTTAGATAGGTCCTCAAAAACAGCAGAGTCTATTGTTGGACAAGCTCGCTCTTTACTTGGTTGTTGTGCTGATATTCACTTCATTGATACTTGGAGGACCCTTCACCCCACTGATCGGCAGCATACATTTTACTCAAAAGTGCATAAAACATCTTCTAGAATTGATTATTTTTTTACTCCTAAATATGCCCTTCAAAGAGTACTCTCTTGCTCCATTGGCACTATTATTATCAGTGATCACTGACCCATATTTTTGGTCATGTCCAGCAAGACTCAAAGCACTAGGGGGCAATAGCGCTTTCCAAATTACCTTCTTAAAAATCCCAATTTTAAAACGTATCTATCAGAACAGTTTAATCATTTTATTGCTGAAAATAAATTCTCTGATGTATCAACTGGTAAAGCTGTTATTTGAGGCTTCACTATATCATTCTTGGCAGATCTTAAGAAAAAACAGAAGACAGAGCAACAGTTTCTTGAAGGTAAATTAAGTGAACTACAACGTGAATTTAACCTTAAACCTTCAGATAACCTGAGATCTCAAACTGATGCCACCACAGCAGCTCTAGATGCACTTTTATTTAAAGAAGCTCAGAGATCTATACTGCTTGGTAAGCATAAGTTATATGAATTCAGCAATAAGCCAAGCAAGTATCTGGTAAATCTAATAAAAGGTAATACTGGCTCCCAGGCTATTCCAGGCATAAAGGATAGTTCTGGTAAAAGAGTTTATAACAACAAAGATATTAACAACTCTTTCCTTTCCTTCTATGAAGGCTTATACACTTCTGAGTCAGATCACAACTCTGAGACTTTGACGCGTAATTTTTTATCATTAGTCAAACTACCTCAAGCATCCATTACACAAAAAGAGCTGTTGAATAGGGCTATTTCCCGTAAAGAAGTTATAGAGGCGATTAATAGCTTACAAAATAATAAGGCTCCGGGGTCTGATGGTCTGACCTCAGAATTTTATAAGGCTTTTAAGGATTTGCTGATTGATCCCCTTCTCAATATGCTGTCTTACTTTTGACTCTGGGGCTCTTCCTGACACTATGATGGATGCAAATATTTCTCTAATTCTAAAGAAGGGCAAACCTGCAGATGAATACACATCCTACAGGCCGATTGCCTTGCTGGACGTTGACCGAAAATTATTGGCTAAAATATTGGTGAAGAGACTTGAAGGTGTCATGCCAGATTTAATTTCAACAGACCAAACTGGATTTATATTGGGTCGTAATTCCCTTCATAATCTAAGGAGACTATTAAATCTTATTCAGAATGGATCAAGGTCAAAGGTCGAATCTCTTGTTGTCTCCCTTGATGCAGAAAAGGCCTTTGATAGGATTGAATGGCCTTATCTTCTAGGTGTCCTCTCAAAATTCACTCTTGGTGACAACTTTATTAGGTGGATATCCTTGCTATATGCTGCCCCCCGTGCCTCTGTTATTACAAATGGCCTGAGGTCCTCCACATTCACAGTGAGACGTGATTCTAGACAGGGCTGCCCGGTCTCACCAATTCTGTTTGCCCTTGCTATGGAGCCCTTAGCGGAGGCCATTAGATGTGATTCCTTGGTAACAGGTATAGATGTGGGTTCCACAAATCATAAAATTTCCCTTTATTGTGATGATGTCCTCCTCTATCTAAGTAACCCAGAGTCTTCTATTACAAGAGTTGTTGAAATAATTAATTCTTTTGGCCATTTTTCAGGTTATAAGATTAATTACTCTAAATCTGAAGCCATACCCCTTACCCCTCAGGTATCTTGGTCTCCACTGTGCTCTACCCCTTCTGCTGGGCTCCATCAGGTTTTGTTTATTTGGGCATACACATTACTTCCTCTCTTTCTGGCTTATATAAAGCCAACTTTGTTCCTGTAATTCGTAGAATCAAGGAGGACTTGGCCCGCTGGACGGCCTTGCCTCTATCTCTCTTAGGAAGGGTCAACCTTGTCAAAATGGTTATACTTCCTCGGTTATTGTACCCCTTCCAGATGATCCCAGCTCTTTTAACAAGAAAATCACTTGCTATTCTTAATAGCTCTTTGACATCTTTTCTCTGGAGGAACAAGCGAGCCAGGTTAAAACTTAACACATTACAGCGCCCACTGGATGAAGGAGGCCTGGCAGTGCCAGATTTTAGGCACTATCAAATTGCTTCCCTCTCTATTTACATTTGGCACTGGTTTAAAAATGATCCCACATCCACTTGGCTTAATATAGAGGCGGCTCCGGTGGCCCCTATCCCTCTTAGTCACATATTATACGCATCTAAGAAATGGGTTTGTGTCAAATTAAAGGGGAATTTTATTTTACAGAATACTTTAAAAGTTTGGAGGATGGTGAAGAAGCTTGGAAATCAGGATGGCGCCTTTTCCCCCTTCACACCTATTTATTTAAACCTGGATTTTCCCCCTGGTCTGGCTGACCAAGCCTTCTCCTTGTGGTCTGATAGGGGAGTAAAAACTGTAGATGACTTGATGACAGAGGGCACTCTGCAGTCTTTCGAGCAGCTCAGAGAGAAGTATAACCTCCCACAGAATAACTTTTTTAGGTATCTGCAAATTCGTAGTTTTATTTCTTCATCTATTAAGCCGCATCCTAATGGGGTCTTTTTTTCCATCTATGGAGGAGGTGATTCTGAAACCAGACACTAGAAAACTAATCACTAGGTTCTACAAGACCCTCTCAGTCCCATCCAGTGATTGCACAGCTCATATCAAATCTCTTTGGGAAGTGGATTTTGGAGAATCATTTTCACCTGATATATGGGATGAGGTGTGGTCAGGTAGTGCAAATTACCTTTTTACTAACAAAGCTAGAGAGTTACAATTCAAGATCATATACAGGCTTCATATTACTCCAGTGAAACACAGTAAGTTTAACCCTTTATTTTCAAAATTTTGTAATAAGTGTAAAATTTCTGAAGGTTCATATTTTCATTGTTTATTTAAATGTCCTCCTATTAATGACTTCTGGGTAAAAATTTGTAAAGAAATTGATATTATATTCAAGAAAAATCTAGCTCTCACTCCTCTTAGCTGCATTCTAGGAGTAAATCCTACCCCAATGAATCTTCGCTCCTCTGCACTCAAACTGTTGCAGGTGCTTCTCTTTAGTGCAAGAAGATGGATTCTTCTTCTATGGACCTCAGACTCTGCTCCTACAGTTACACATTGGATTTGTGGTGTGATGGAACTTATCCCATTAGAAGCTATTAGCTTCTGGTTCAAAGACAAACCTTTTCGTTTTTTTGATATATGGGGACCCCTTTTTGAGTTATACTGTATAGGAGGAGATGGCGCCCAGGCCCTCCGGAGTGGCCTCTATGGTCTTGCTTGGACTGAGAGGTCAAAGTGCATTACCAAATAGACCACCATTATTTCCGATTGTGTTCTTATGATGCAATTGTTCTGCTTCTGACAAATTTGTATTGTATTGTGGTATTTATTATTTTCTTTTTTGTTTGTTTGTTTGTTTGTTTTTGTTTTTGTGTGTGGAGCTGGGATGATGGGGTGGGAGTTTGGGGGCTGAAAAAGAGGGTTCTCTTTGTCATTTTTTGCTGTTTGCTTTTTCTGTATTGATTGTGGCCCTTAAAAGCTCAATAAACATATATAAGAGAAAAAGGTGCGTGAAACCTTGCGACGGCGGAAGGGGTCCCATCAAATCCACGTGGATGTGACTGAACCTCTTAGCCAGGATTTGGAACGGCTCGAGGGGGGCTCTGGTGTGCTTGTGCACTTTGGACCGCTGGCACGCGACACAAGCAGCAGCCCACTCTTTCATGTCCTTGTGTAGGCGCAGCCAGATGAATTTCACCCCCACTAGCTTCACTGAAGCGTGCGCTCCCGGATGCGAAAGGGAGTGGGCCGACTCGAAAACACGCCGGTGCCAAGAACTCGGAACCACCAGGTGCAGGCGGCTGGTGGAGACGTTGCAGAGCAAGGGAAGGCACCCTTCTTGCACCACCCTGCTCTCCAGTCTTAACCCAGTTGGCGCAGACTGGAGCGCGCAAATGTCCATGTCCCCAGCTTGCTCCGTGGCCATGGCGGGAAATCTATTCCCATGTAGACTGGGGCGATTAACGTGCGCAACAGGCAATTGGCCACGACGTTGAGTTTACCGGCAATGTGTTGGATGTCGGTGGTAAACTCCGAAATTGTGGCCAAATGCCGTTGCTGCCAGGCCGACCACGGTTCCGAGACCTTGGACATCGCGTACGTCAGCGGCTTATGGTCCACGAATGCAGTGAACTCGCGCCCTTCCAGCCAGAACTGGAAATGGTGTGTCACCAGGTCGAGAGGCAGCAATTCTCTATCAAACGTGCTGTACTTGTGTTCGTTGTCATGCAAAGCGTGGCTGAAGAATGCAAGCGGCTGCCACGAACCTGAGATGCACTGCTCCACCACTGCCCCTATGACAACATCAGATGCATCCGTAGTGAGCGCTATCTGTGCAGACGGATCCAGATGGGCTAACAACGCAGCATTCGCAAGCTCTGTTTTGGCATTAGTAAAAGCCTGGACTCGCTTGGGAGTCCAGTCAATGGCTTCAGTGGGCTTCTTTTTTTTAAGTGCGGCATACAACGGCTGCATCCGCGGGGCTGCCTGGGGAAGGAAACGGTTATAAAAATTAACCATTCCCAAAAACTCCTGTAGTGCTCTCACGGTCTGCGGGCGCGGAAAGTCTGACACAGCACGCACCTTATCCAGTAACGGAATTGCGTCCTCCGGTGAAATGCGGTGGCCCAAAAAAATCAATCTCTGGCACGCCGAATTGGCACTTCACCGGGTTAACTATCAGCCTGTGCACCTCCAGCCTCAGGAAAACTGTCTTGAGATGGGTGATGTGTTCCTCCTCGGACGCGCTAGCTACCAGAATGTCATCTAAGTAGACAAAAATGAAGGACAAGTCGCGAAGGACAAGTCGCGAAGTACCGCGTCCATCATCCTCTGGAAAGTCTGTGCTGCGCCTTTTAATCCAAACGGCATGAAAGGAGGTATTACCACTGTTTTTGGAACGTCTTCCGCATGCACCAGGACCTGATGGTATCCATGGACCAGATCCACTTTTGAAAAAACACGCACCCCGGCCAGGTGCACAGAAAAATCCTGGATGTGCGGAATGGGATAATGATCATGTTCCGTGGCGTTATTCAAGCACCGGAAATCACTGCACGGTCACCACAACCTGTTGGCTTTAGGCACCATGTGTAGCGGGGATGCCCACGGGCTGTCGGAGCGCCTGACGATGATGCCCAGCTGCTCTAAGTTGACAAACTCCTCTTGCGCGCTGGCCGGTTTAGCTGTGTCCAAACGGCGAGGACACACAAACACCGGTGGGCCTTTTGTCATTATAAAGTGCTCAACTCTGTGTTTCGTTACCGTAGTCAAAAAAGTCGGGACCGTGAGTGCTGGGAACTGTGCGAGAAAATGTTGGTACTTACCCCCTGGAGCTATAACGTTAGCCAGTGTTGCCGACCCAGCTCCCTGAGCTGTGCAGGGCAGTGAGGTAAAAGAGACAGCGTCCACTAATCTCCTATTAGCAACATCGACTAACAACCCATAAGCACATAAAAAATCTGTGCCTAAAATGGGGCCAGAACATACAGCTATCACAAAGTCCCACTGAAAGTTGCTTCTGTGTAAGCATATCGTCAGTGTCCGCTCGCCAAATGTCCTGATGGTGGATCCGTTGGTGGCTGTGAGCTTGGGACCACTGCGTCCTGCCACCCTGTCTGCGTTGACCGGCAGGATGAGGCTCTTCTGGGAGCCGGAGTCCACCAAAAACCATCTCCCTGAATGTGTGTCCGTGACATAAAGCAATCTGTTCCTGTCGCCATCGGTTGCAGCTGCCACTGAATTCTAAACGTGCCGTTTTCCCAGCTTCTTGAATTGACATGGCGACAGGCAGCGTTGGGCATTCGTCCCATTCCTTTGTCTTCTGGTGTCCATCCCGGCTACCACGAACAACTCCTTGACCTCACTGGAGTCCCTCATGGATGCCGGTGCCACTGTCTACACGCTGAGAGTTCTGGTCGCCAAAATGATGCGGTCTGCTTTCTGCGCCAGGGCGCGGTAGTCCTTAGCAACCAGCCACGGCGAGTTGGCCAGGATCGGCCTTGCTGTAGCCGGTAGGTTCCTGAGGAACAAGTGGGCGAACAGGAAAGATTCATCGTCCTTTACCCTCAGCGCCAACATAGTCTCCATGAGCCCCACTGCTGATTTGTCCCCTAACTCCGAACGCGTTAGGAGTCTCTCTGCTCTCTCACTGTCAGAAAGGGTATAGTGCTGGAGAAGCATCCTCTTGAGTGCTTCAATAATTTCTTTGGGCCGGCGGCTCCTGGAGCAGTCTTGTCACCTGTTGTGCAGCGCGTGCATCCAGCGCAGCAAACACGTAGTAATACCTGGTATCATCTATTGTTTTCCCGCGGAGTGCGAACTGGGATTCTTTGTGCAAGAACCACGCGGATGGGTTGTGAAGCCAGAAGTCTGGGAGCTCAACTGAGACCACGCACACAGTGCTGATGCTCTCCCTCCAGGCAGCCTCCAGGGCGGTGCTTCCATGGCGCATCGTAGGGTCACCAATGTGGAGAAAGGAGGCAGGCGAGGCAACGAGCTAGATGACACAGAAACTTTATTCTTTATCCAACATAACTTACAGCAAAAAAGAATCCCGGGTCTCTGTGCATTCCTCTTTTATATCTTTATTTCCATGCATCGAGACCCGGAACTTCCGACCATATTACATTGTTGTTTGAACAAAGCAATGTGTGGCACATTAACATGTCATAACGCCGGCACTGCTCCAACACCCTTCTTCTCTCAGCGACTCCGGCAGCTCTTACTCTCTCCAGGGGGCGCATAAACCCAACAGTCCTATCTGATAACCCCACCCCCCGGGTGACACCTCCTCCTTCAGTCCATTGTTCTCCCCTTCCCCCTGCCTTCTCTGGGTGGAGAAACCCCCAACACTATGCCCCCACAGTGTCAAAGTTTTTCCAGCACATACAAGTCCAATGAGGCTACTCACATGAAACTTTCACCAGACTGCAGTAATAACTCAAGAAATCCACACATAGAAATCAAAATATTCAGGTTTATAAGTAAAGTTATTTATAATAAACACATTAGAAAAAACAGTACACTGAGGCAAGGTATCAACAAAAATCAGTAAATTGTTAGAAATCAGTTCTACTGTACCTCCTATTAGTGGAAGTTAATATCAGTTGGGTAGGTACTTCATGTGCGGCTATAAAAAGTTTTTGTTACCAAGGTGTCATACAAGAATCATCTTATGGTGGGTAAAAGCCAAGCACTTTTCCAACACCTTCACAACCTGATTGTAGCAAAACACATTGATGGATTTGGTTACAGATGTACAGGTACATCTCAAAAAATTTTTTGTCACTCATTTCAGAAAGGGAAACCCATATATTACATAGATTCATTACACAGAGAGTGATATATTTCATGTGTTTATTTCTTTTAATTTTGATGATTATGGCTTACAGCCCATGAAAACCTCAAATTCAGTTTCTCGAAAAATTAGAATATTACATAAAATTAATTTTAAAAAATAGTTTTTTAATAGAAATGTTGGCCGACTGAAAAGTCTGTCCATGCACACTGAGGCCACACATATGTGACCTACTTTGTGACTGATGTAAGGCCTCACATTTTAGAGAAGAACAAAGACAGAGCTTCCTTGGAGATAACAGGAAGCTGTGAAGGTGGTAGGTTTGGTATGCAGGGCCTGAGACTGTGGGGGTGATATTAGAGGATTAAAGAGGAGATGCATTGTTACTGGCGATTATAATGCAATGTGACCTGTGATGCAATTTGACTTGTGAACTGTGAGAGTCCTGGTATTTAAGGACGAGAGTTTCCAGTGATTTCCTCTTTCTTCTTTGAGATGTTGGTGAATGTGAATAAAGCTGCCTTGAGAGAAATCTGTCTCATCATTTCCACATTCTCACACTGGTGACCCAAGACATAGCATGCATCAAGAGGAGAATTCCCCGGGGCCAGCCTCGTCAGGAGCCCCCAGCCAAGCGAATGCTGCTACGGTCCAGCTACCGGACTTTTGGCAGAACAATCCACGCTTCTGGTTCCACGCGGTTGAGGCACAGTTCAACCTCCAGGGGATATTGGTAGACGACACAAAATTCTACCATGTGGTCGCAAAACTGGATAACCACACGGCTCAGCATGTGGAGAGCCTTATCGAGCAGCCGCCAGACAGCGACAAATACGGCTCGTTGAAGGCTGCACTCATCCAGCACTTCACCTTCTCCGTTGAGGAGCGAGCAGAGAGACTCCTGGTGCTGACTGAGTTGGGAGATGACACGCCTGTTAATCTGATGGAGAAGATGTTGAGGTTGAAAGGCTCGGACGATGACCACTTCATCTTCACCCACCTCTTCCTCAGGACGCTACCGTCAGCGACGAGAGCGACCCTTACCAGTTCGCCGTTGTTGGCTCAGCGGGACTACCGCACGCTGGCCCGGGAGGCGCAGCGAATTGTCAACGCCAGCAGACAGCGCGCGGCCATGGCCGCAGCAGCGGAACTTGGCGCGACGACCGGAGATGGCAGGGGGCCAGGGGCAGCAGTAGCAGACCCACCGACGACGGCGGCGGCGGGAGCCAGGGAACGCGGAGCAGACGCCCTTTGTTTCTACCATCGCTGCTTCGCAGAGAGGGCACGCAAATGTGTACCACCGTGCCAGTTCAAGCGTTCGGGAAACGCCAAGACCGGGGGTCGGTAGCAGCCGCGGCCCTCGGTGAGGAGAACAAGCTGCTCTACTTGTTGGACGCACGTTCAGGGAGGCATTTCCTTGTGGACACAGGTTCCCAGTTGAGTTTCATCACACCTTCCTACGCGGACAGGCTAGCAGGTTCCAGAGGTCCCGGGGTGGCAGCAGCGAACGGCTCGGAGATTAAGACCTTCGGTGAGAGGACTCTGTTTCTGTCTCTACACGGCCGTACACTTGAGTGGACTTTTGTTATAGCAGCAGTGAATTTCAATATGTTGGGGGCTGATTGTTTGTGCTCACATGGTTTGTTGGTGGATCTCGCTAACAGGCGCCTGGTTAATGCATTTTCTTTTGATTCTATTCCCTGCACAGCGCGAGTGGCCCCGCCAACAGCACAAGCCAACGTCACAGCTGCAAGTGGTAAGTTCCACACACTGCTCACTCAGTTCCCAGCACTCACGGTCCCCACATTTTCGGCAACTGTCGCTAAACACGGGGTGGAACATTTTATTACCACTACCGGACCGCTCGTTTTTGCAAAAGCTCGGCGCTTGGACGCAGCTAAACTGGCCATAGCGCACGAGGAGTTCGCCAACCTGGAGAAGTTGGGCATAATCAGGCGTTCAAACAGCCCGTGGGCTTCCCTGCTACACATGGTCCCGAAGGCTGACGGCTCATGGCGACCTTGCGGAGACTTCTGCAGGTTAAACAACGCTACAGCGCATGACCGCTACCCAATCCCGCATATCCAAGATTTTTCCATTCATTTGGCAGGGGCGCGTGTTTTTTCTAAGATAGATTTGGTCCGCAGTTACCACCAAGTCCCAGTGCTCGCTGAGGACATACCCAAAACAACGGTAATAACTCCATTTGGCCTATTCGAGTTTTTGCACATGCCATTCGGGCTTAAAGGGGCTGCACAGACGTTCCAACGCATGATGGATGCGGTGCTGCGCGATCTCCCTTTCGTGTTTGTCTACTTGGACGATATTTTGGTAGCCAGCACGTCCGAAGACGAACACAAAAACCACCTGGCCACAGTTTTCCGGAGGTTGGGAGATCACGGGTTAATAATCAACCCAGCGAAGTGTCAGTTCGGGGTGGCGCAGATCAATTTTTTAGGACACCGCGTCTCCCCCGAAGGAGCGGTTCCTCTTCCTGACAAAGTGCGCGCGGTAGCAGATTTTCCCCGGCCGCAGATGGTCAGGGCGTTACAGGAGTTTTTGGGAATGGTGAATTTTTATAACCGTTTTCTCCCCTGCGCGGCGCAACTCATGCAACCGCTGTATGCCGCGCTCAAAAAACAGAAACCCGCGAATAAGGTCGAGTGGTCCCTGGAGCGGGACCAAGCATTCTCGGAGGTAAAAGCAGCCTTGGCAAAGGCTGCGTTGTTGGCACACCCAGACCCAATGGCCCGCATAGCGCTCACTACTGACGCGTCAGATGTGGCCATAGGGGCGGTCGTGGAGCAGCATGTAGCCGGGGTTTGGCAGCCCCTCGCCTTTTTCAGCAGGACCTTGTGTGATAGCGAACGTAAATACAGCGCGTTCGACAGGGAGCTGCTGGCTCTCCATTCGGCCATCCGCCACTTTCAGTTCTGGCTGGAAGGACGCTGTTTCACTGCGTTCGTTGACCACAAGCCGCTAACGTTCACGATGGCCAAGGTTTCCGAACCATGGTCAGGCCGGCAACAGAGACAGCTGGCCGCGATCTCAGAGTTTACCACTGATATTCAGCAAGAGGCGGGCAAACTCAATGTAGTGGCAGATTGCCTCTCGCGCGCCATGGCGGTCCCAGTCAGCGTAGGAATAGATTACGCAGCCATGGCCGCGGAGCAGGTTAGTGACGCGGATGTGCGCGTGCTCCAGTCTGGACCAACAGGGTTAAGGCTGGAGAACAGGGTGCTGCAAGACGGTATGCCCCCCCTAATCTGCGATGTCTCCACTGGACGGCTACATCCAGTAGTACCGGCCACGTGGCGCCGCTGTGTTTTTGACTCGATTCAATATTTGGCGCCCGGGAGTCCACGCATCGGTCAAAATTGTAGGAGAGTAATTCGTGTGGCCGAGTCTTCGCAAACAAGTTAAAGAGTGGGCAGCAGCCTGCACGGCATGTCAACGAGCCATAGTACACAGGCACACGAGGGCTCCTTTGGAGCCGTTTCACATTCCGGCCAAGAGGTTCGATCACGTTCATGTGGACCTCGTGGGCCCTCTCCTGCCGTCACAGGGGTGCACACACCTTCTGACAGTGGTGGACTGCACCACGCGCTGGCCTGAAGTGGTTCCGCTGGCATCAACCACGGCCGCGGAGGTGGCGCGTGCGTTTTTAACAGCTTGGGTGGCGCGTTTCGGAGTTCTGTCGGACATTACGTCCGACAGAGGCCCTCAATTTGTGTCCGAACTTTGGTCGACAATTGCCTTCAACCTGGGTGTCACAATTCACCGCACAACCGCGTACAATCCGCAGACTAATAGGTTATGCGAACGTTTTCATAGGTCATTGAAAGCAGCTCTCAGAGCGTCACTGACGGATGCAAATTGGGCAGACAAGTTACCGTGGATTTTATTGGGGTTGCGTTCTGCGCCTAAAGAGGACTTAGAAGCCTCCCCAGCGGAGCTCGTGTTTGCGCAACCACTTCGGCTGCCTGGGGAGTTTCTCCCAGATAACCCTGTGCCAGACACCTCCCCGACTCGGCTGTTGCGGAGTAACATAGAATCAAGCACGCTGCCCGGCCCCGTGCACCACAGTTTTCCACGCATTTTTGTGCCTAAAGCTTTGAAGAACGCAGAGTTTGTTTTTGTCAGACACGATGTGCATCGACCCCCACTGCGACCACCTTATGACGGACCGTTCAGAGTGTTGGAAACAGGGGACAAGCAGTTTTTGCTAGATTTGGGGGGTAGGAAAGAAAAGTTGGCATAAACAGACTCAAACCCGCTTTTGTGGTGGCGGATGAGCAAGTGCTGTTGGCAAGGGCCTCGCGGCGAGGTAGACCCCCACGGGGGGCTTCACAGAGTAATGTTTCCCCAGAACACCCGCAGGGACTGACAAAAGGTTTTCACCCCCAGACGGCAACCCCCCAGCGTGAAAGCGCCGCGGAGACGTTGAATCCGGGCTACAGCAGATACAGCAGGAGACTGAAGCCTAGACAGCATGCGGACTGATGTGTATTGATTCTATCACGGCATGCATACTGTTATTCTCTTGTTTGTTCTAAAATGTTTGGGGGGGTGAGTGTGGCCACACATATGTGACCTACTTTGTGACTGATGTAAGGCCTCACATTTTAGAGAACAACAAAGACAGAGCTTCCTTGGCGATAACAGGAAGCTGTGAAGGTGTTAGCTTTGGTATGCAGGGCCTGAGACTGTGGGGGTGATATTAGAGGATTAAAGAGGAGATGCATTGTTACTGGCGATTATAATGCAATGTGACCTGTGATGCAATTTGACTTGTGAACTGTGAGAGTCCTGGTATTTAAGGACGAGAGTTTCCAGTGATTTCCTCTTTCTTCTTTGAGATGTTGGTGAATGTGAATAAAGCTGCCTTGAGAGAAATCTGTCTCATCATTTCCACTTTCCCACAACACACTCTATAAGTGACTTTCGCATTACAAGTGCGCATGTGCGGACTATGTGAGTTTGAAGTTCACTAATACCAAACATTCCGGGAGCCGCATTGATTTTGTATAGAGACAGTGCTGTCGCACCTGAACAATTGCGTTTAAAGTGCTTCAAGCTCTCAATCATTGTCATGCCAGGTGCACATTGTGCCGTAGTTAAGTGTGGGAATGGCATGTATCATCTGGAGCGGTGGAAAAAGCGAGCTTGCAGCATACATGCCTGTAACTTAGGGACTAGCTTGTGCACATGTCCGCCGCCATTCACATTATATACATTCCCCACGGAGCTGAAGGATCCGGACAGACGTAATGCTTGGATTAAAGCAGTAAGTCTATGTTATAACATAATTAAATAGTGTTGTGTATTGTTCAAGTTCTAGCCTAATTGACACGATTAAGTAATTAAGGCCATTGATAAGTAGGCTGGTATAAAATAAAATTGCAAATCATTGAAAACTTGTGGTACTTAAACTATAGTAGTATCGACCTATAGATCTAAGTAAGCAGGCTATGCTTTGTAGTGAAATTTACTCAAAATGACAAAACCAAAGTTGAGCTGTCAAAACACTCGCTTACCTTCTTTGTAGTCGTTTCGGAGTCTCGCTAGTAAGGGTGCTTGGTCCTTGGACAACAAAAAAATCTGCTATGTCAGCATACGTACAGGGGGGTCATTTTGACACAGCATTGATTTCCATCTCCCAGCCTTCCTTAAGTCCCAAGGGGTCGGGAATTGTCAGCATTTCACCCTCCACTTCAAACCTCAACAAGCTGGCATAGTCACGTTGAATCTGTTCAGATTCCTCAGCCATAGACAACACTATTGGCAATTTCTGCAATGTGGCCGCTAATGCAAGCACAACGGGTTTATCCTTGTGTTTGCGGGTACAACCGGGAAGACCCCTACGCATACAATATGCTCGTAGATCAGCCACTTTACATAACTTAAATGTATCGATAGAGCATTTTTCATTCAAGTTTAGATTAACCACCGCTGTTTTTGGTGGTTTGTTTTGTATCGGCGATCCCATGATGCTTTGCGCAAGCTGAGAAGTGAAAGTGGGCTCCTTTTGGATTAATTACTGTATCAGTGTGGCGTGGCATGGAGGTGATCAGCCTGTGGCACTGCTGAGATGTTATGAAGATCCAGGTTGCTTTGATAGTGACCTTCAGCTCGTCTGCATTGTTGGGTCTGGTGTCTCTCATCTTCCTCTTGACAATACTCCATAGATTCTCTATGGGGTTTAGGTCAGGAGAGTTTGCTGGCCAATCAAACACAGTGATGCCATGGTCATTAAACCAGGTTTTGATACTTTTGGCAGTGTGTGTGTGTGTGTGTGTGTGTGGGGGGGCGGGGTGCCAAGTCCTGCTGGAAAATAAAATCAGCTTCTCCATAAAGCTTGTCAGCACAGGGAAACACAAAGTGCTCTAAAATTTCCTGGTAGACGACTGCACTGACTTTGGTCTTGATAAAACACAGTCGACAAACACCAGCAGATGACCTCTGTTCATATGAAAGTAACTTTTGCATTTCATTTGGAAATCAAAGTCCCAGAGTCTGGAGAAAGAGTGGAGAGGCACAGAATCTAAGTTGCTTGAGGTTTAGTGTGAAGTTTCCACAGTCAGTGATGATTTACACACTACCAGAGTGGTGGCTCAGCTGGTAGAGAATCCGCCCTACACCCGGGAGGCAGGGGTTCAAATCCCGGCCGGGTCATGCCGAAGACCATATAAAAGCAGAACTTCCTGCCGTCCAGCTTGGTGCTCAGCAATAATGGAATGGAGGAGGGAAATCTGTGGCGGTGCCTTGCATGGCAGCGGCCCTTCTGATTCTACACATGGGGTGTGTGTGATTGACACTGTAGATAGGATAAAGCACAATTTCGTTTACTGTACATGATTGGTTGAATGACAATAAAGGGTGATTTAATTTAATTTGAGGAACCATGTCATCTGCTGGTGTTGGGCCACTGTGTTTTATCAAGACCAAAGTCAGCGCTGTCGTCTGCCAGGAAATTTTAGAGCACTCCATGCTTCCCTGTGCTGACAAGCTTTATGGAGAAGCTGATTTCATTTTCCAGCAGGACTTGGCACCCACCAACACTGCCAAAAGTATCCTTTATAGGCCCTCTCAATGGATCCATAGCACAGGTCCAATGTCTTTTTTTGCCTGGTTGGGCAGGAGACATACTGATAAAAGTTTTTAAGTGTCTTCTTTAAAGAAACATGGTTAAAATCCCCAAGAATAAAGTTTGGCGCCTCTGGAGAAATTGACTGCAGCCGCTGTACCACATCAAAGACGGTGCTGGAGGCGGAGTCAGCGTCCGCCCTCGGGTGAATGTACACAGTTGTTATGAAAAGTTGGGGGAACTCGCGAGGCAGATAAAAGGGGCATAGCGATACGGACAGAAGCTCCACATCGGGTGTACAGATGCGCTTTCTGACCGTAACAGATGTGCAGTACTGCTTATTAATATATAAACATACGCCGCCCCCCTGACGTTTCCTCGTTACCTCTTCCTGCCGATCCGAGTGGAGTGGGGCTCCAAAGCTGTCAATCCACAGATCCGCATCCCGGTCATGCGCATTAAGCCAAGTCTCGGTGTAAGCCATGACACAGCAGTTCTTGAAGTCCTTCTGGTAGCATACATTCCCTTGAATTTCATCCACCTTGCTCTTCAGAGATTGTACGTTCCTCAAGATCATGGAAGGAAGAGGAATGCTTTTAAACTGACGTCTCCTCAGGCTTAATTTCACACCTCCACGCTTTCTGCGTTTCCTCCTCTTGTCTCTCTTTTCATCGCTGTGTCCATGAACGTCTCTCAAAATAAAGTCCGGCAGTTGCGGCATAGACTCAATCACAGACGCTGCATCATCCGTGTTTAAATGCAGCAACATGTCCCTGGAATATTGTATTCTCCCCGGCATGATCACGATTGCGCTTACCTCAGAGACACAGAGCCGTTGTGAAAGAAGCAGCAGTGCAAAAATGGGGAGGAAATCCATATTGATGGAACCAGGGAGCTCTTCACCATACAATCCACAAACATTCCAGGACAAAAACGACACAGAGAATTTCGTTAAAAACACATTAAAGTGCATAAAAACAGACACACAGATGACGGACTTTTTTCACCAGCTGCCAGTCGCTGCGTGCGCATGCGCCCAATATCGCCCAATAGCACCCAGAGGGTTATTACTACTTCCCCTCAAACAGAAAGAGAAGTTCTCTGATGAAACTAACTTCGCCCTTACAGAGTAAGGGGTGCCATAGGTTTTCTGATCAGTGGAGTGATGAAAGGTCTTACAATAACGATTCAGAATAATCTTTCTTGTGTAGTCCCTTTCCATAGCCTTCTGTAAGAAGCAGACAGCTTGTGATGGCTCCATTGTTCTAGCCGTAACAGAAGTCTGCCCAGTTGACAGTGGCACCAAGGAACAAACATAACAGTTGGAGAGATTAGCTGACCTAGCTGTGTAGTTAGCATACCTCCACCAAGTATTGGCAGCATAATCATGGTCCTGATGCCCTTGAAGTTCCAACCCGTCATGCTGGGTGTGTTTGTATAGAGAAACAATTAAACAGTCACTTACTGAAAGTCCTTAATGAGATAGAGTTTGTAGAGTTTATTGAGCAGTCTCTGGCTGTGAGTTCTGAGTGGGGTAAAGTTTGCAATGTGTTAAGTGCACCCAAGACTCCCGTCCTTCAACTTTCACTGCTGTTGGTGTTGACAAAACAACTTTATGTGGTCCTTGCCAGGGTGAATCAGTCCAGTTCTTCTTTTTGATGACTTTGATAAGGACGAGGTCCCCTGGCTTGGCCAAGATGGGTGCAGCTTCCTCTTGAACCCTCCTGGGGAGAGTAGCAGCAATTACGTTTCTGTTAGTCAACATCCTTCTCATGTAATCAGCTAAACACACATCCTCATCACTTGAGCGGAATGGTCTTAAAGGTGGGAGCAAGTATGGTTTGCCATACATGATTTCAAATGGAGACAACTCCTCTTTGGTGGGAATTATCCTCATGTAGAACAAAACTAATGGGAGACAATATATCCAATTTTGTCCTGTTTCTGCCATTGTTTTTCTAAGCCTTTCTTTAATGGTTCTGCTTGTGTGTTCCACCAATCCTGCAGATTGTGGATGATAGGCTGAATGATTTTTTAAAATTAATGTTCAGTGCTGTGCCTAAGTGTGATATAACTTGATTTACAAAGTGTGTACCATTATCTGAGTAAATTTTCTCAGGTATTCCAAACCTTGGTACAATTTTGGCCAGCAATTTCTTCGCCACTGTGATTGCATTTGGATGCGTACAGGGAAAAGTCTCTGTCCATTTGGAAAACATATCACAAGTGACCAGACAATATTTCTTGCCTTCACACTTATTTAACTCAATGAAGTCCATGCAAATGTTCTGAAATGGATTAATGGAGGCTGGAAAAGTGCCTTTTTCAGGTCTGAAATTTCCCTGTGCATTGTTTTTTGCACAAATCAGACATTTTTTCAGAACTGTGTGGCAAACTGGTTAAACCCATAGGCAGTAAAGGTTTTATTTAATGTAGAAACCATCCCCCTTTTGCTACATGTGAAATGCCATCCAGCAAGGTAGAGACCTGGTGAAACAGTTTGCGTGGCAGAATGGGCTTGTTTTCATTAGATTTGTAGAACTTTGAGGTGTCATCAAAAATGGCTCCCTTTCTTATCCACCTGTAGATTTCAGCTTGTGGTGCTGATTTTTGTGCCTCAATGAGAATTTCATGTGATAACTCCTCTGTCAGTGTCAGAATGGAATCAGATGTGTTTTGTGCTGGTTGGAAGCCCTGTGCAACTGCTTTTGCTGTTTGGTCTGCAAAGTGATTACCTTGAGAAACTGGGTCAGTGCCATTTGTATGAGCTGCACATTTGCATATGGCCAGCTGCGATGGAGGTTTGACACTGTCAAGCAGCTCCAAAATGAGATTTTTATGCTGAATAGGCTTTCCTGTTGATGTAATCATGCCTCTATTTTTCCACTGTTGTGCAAAGTGATGAATGGTGGAAAATGCATACTGGCTGTCAGTGTAAACTGTGAGTTTTTTATTTTTGCCTAATTTGCATGCTTCAGTCAGGGCAACCAGCTCTGCGGCTTGTGCTGAATGATGTGATGGAAGTTTTTGGGCTTTCAAAACAGTGTCATGAGTGACAACCGCATAGCCAGAGAGATTTAATCCATCACAGTCACGTTTTGATGATCCATCTACAAACAGTGTGAGATCTGAATCATCCAAAGGTGTGTCCTGCAAATCAGGACGTGGTAGTGTTTCATTTTCAATTTCTGCCAAGCAGTCATGAGGTTCACCGTCTGTGGAAATTGGTAAAAAGCTTGCTGGATTTAGTACTGTGCAACGCTCAGTAGTTAAATGGGGCTGTGACAGTAACAATGTCATGCATGCAAGGTATCTTGATGGTGAGAGAACTGATATTTTGCTCTGAGACAAAGTGACTGACACTGCATGTGTGACCTTTAAGGTCAAAGGATTAAAAAAGAACAATCCCTGCAGATGCTTGAACTGGCTTGAATGCAGCTATTACGGCTTGCACACATGGAGGCAGGGCTCTCGCAACAGCGTCCAGCCTTGCGGAGTAATATGCTACTGGACACATTTTTGTACCAAATGGCTAAGGAGCACTGACGTCATGTGTCCCTCCCTACAATCTGCCATTTGAATAAATGTTTTTTTGTAGTCAGGGAGTGCCAAAACGGCAGTGCTGACCAAAAGTTTTTTCATCCTGACAAATGCCTCTTCTGCCTCAGGTGTCCATTCAATTTTGTCCACCTGTGCCTTGGGCTTTTTTTTTATAAATGAGGTCAGACAATGGTTGCACTTGAAATGAATAATTTGCAATTCAGGAGCAACAGTAATTTAATGTTCCCAAAAATGACATCATATCTCTCTTTGTAATGGGTTTAGGCGCTGCTAAAATAGCCTCTTTGTGAGCAGGATCAACATGTCTTCCTTCCGCTGACAAAATGTGGCCTAAGTATTTAGCTTCTGTTTTCCACAATTGCAGCTTAGCTTTATTGACCTTGTGACCCTGCTCAGCTAAAAAAAACCAGTAAGGCAATGGTGTCTTTTTTGCATGTACTTTCATCATTTCACTGACCCAGCATAGGCCTGGTAGATGACGGCTGAGCCTCCCGCACAGATTCTTAGAATCTTGTGATTGGGGCTCGGCGGAGGAGCTAACCGAGGCCACAGCTGGACAGGAGCTGAATCAGAGCTCAACTACAGCAGTGGTAGGCGGTGGGGCTTGGCAGAGGAGCTACCGAGGCCCCAGCTGGATAGGAGCCGGATTGGAGCTCAACTACAGCAGCGGTGGGTGGTGGAGCTCGGTGGAGGAGCTACCAAGGCCCCAGCTGGACAGGAGCCGGATCGGAGCTCAACTACAGCAGCTGTAAGCAGCGAGGTTAGCAGCAGAGGGGGCTAGCTGAGGCCCCAGCTGGATTCAAGGTCAGCTGAACCGGATACCGGTGACACTAGCAGAGATTGTCCTACTATCATCAGGTCAGTAAAAAATGCCACCAAAGAAGGAGGAAATGGAAGGGATTAAAAAATGTCTGAACTTCATGTCAGAAGAACTGACCAAAGTGGCCAATCAGTCTAAACTGTTAGGGCTAATGGAGGAAGTCCGAGAATTGAAATTAACAATTAAGGAAAGAGACAAAAAAAAATTGCAGACTTGGAGTGACGCATTGAGGATCTTGAACAATATTCTCGTATGGATGATTTAATCATTAGTGGACTAGACATTAAATATCAATCATATGCTCATGCTACAGCAGGAATGAGAGGTGAGGAGACTCCCCCAAGTGAATCAGTCTCCCTGGAAAACCAGGTGCTTCAGTTCCTTGAAAGCAGAAACATAAAGGTTGAAGTAAATACAATTTCAGCCTGCCATACTTTACCCAGAAAGGATAATAAAACAAAGAAATCAATTGTGATGTGCTTTGTGAACAGAAGGGTAAAAAATGACATACTGAGGCAGGCCAGAAAGCTACGGGGAACAGAAGTTTACCTAAATGAACATTTAACAAAGACTAATGCTGAAATAGCACGGCAAGCACGGATGCTGAAAAGACAAAACAAGACACAGGCAACATGGACAAGAAACTGTAGAGTTTGGATTAAACTAAAATGGAACACCTGAGGAAGCAAAGGCCATAATAATAAGAGATGTCACTGACTTAAATAAATATTGATGAACATATCTACACACATGGCAAGAACAGTCCTTTTGTGACATACCATGATAATGTACTTTAAAAAACAAAACAAAACAAAAAATGTATGACAGACTTTAGTAGACATCAATCATCCCCAGTTGGAGGAAGTCATTTTGAATGAATGAATCTTTATTTTGGATAGATTAAAAGTAAAGATTAAAAAGAAACAGAATAATATAACAAAGGGGAAAAAAAATCCAACAAGGTCAAATTAAACAATAACTCCTCTGATTATACAGTTCAACATAAGTTATCCGAAATGGGTGATGGCTGAAGCCGCAGCTTATATTGCCCACCCATATTCCATCCAAGAATACAAAAGAAAAACAAAACAAGAGCGATTACAATTCGGAACAAAGCTAAGACAAAATGTGACAAAAAACAAACAAACTAAGCAACAACACAACACAGACTGGATATGACAATCCTTATGTGATTTTACATGTCATCTTGTATATATGTTTGGAGTATTTCTTCCTTTAGTTTTTGTGTAAATTGTCCAAGCATTGTACATGATTTTAATTCAAATCCAAAATCGTTCCATAATCTTACACCTTGCACTGAAACACAGTGTTGCTTGGTGGTAGTTCTCACTGAAAGTTTTTGAAATATACATGTTCCTCTGAAATGATATTGTTTCTCCCTTATTTGGAACAGCTTTTGGATATTTGCGGGCAGTGATAGATTCTTCACTTTAAACATTATTACTGCAGTTTTAAAGTCAACCAGATCTTTCAACTTGAGAGCTTTTAATTTAAGAAAAAGTGGGTTTGTTGGTTCCCTGTAAGCAGCTTTGTTTATTATTCTAATAGCTCTCTTCTGAAGCATAAAGACTGGATATATGTTTGTTTTGTATGTATTTCCCCATACTTCAGTACACTATGTCATGTATGGGACTATTAATGAATGATACAAAGTATACTGTATAATGTGGGTTGATTCAGCAAATATTTCGCTCTCTGTAGTATTGCGATTGATTTAGATGTTTTACCTTTAATATAATTAATATGTGACTTCCAACACAATTTATTATCATTTGACACAGAGTGAGGAAATTCAGACTCCGAAAATATGTCATTATGCTGAACACAAACTACAAGAGATGGAGAATGATACTGATCCTGATAATCACTTCTTCAATAATATTCATAATCACTGTGAATATTACACTGAAAAGCAATTCAAAAGTCAAGTGCAATTAGATGGTAAACTATCAATAATACACTTTAACAGCAGAATTCTTAACAAAAACTTTCCACAGATTCAGGACTATTTAAAACAGCTAAATAGAAAATTTACAGCTATCACAGTCTCTGAAACTTGGCTCAATGAAGAGCAGGCTTCTTTGATGGCAATAGAGGGATATCAGATGTTTTATATTAATAGATCTCAAAAAAAAGGGTGGTGGTGTTGCACTGTATATTGATGAACTGTATAGGTGTAAACTTGTAAATGGAATGTTCTTTGCACTACCAGGGATTCTGGAATGTATTACTGTTGAGATTGACCAAGATAAAACAAAAAATCTAATTATAAGTTGTATATATAGAATGCCGGGAACTTGCATTGAGACATTCAATGCAATGTCTCTCTTTTGATCACTTTTTTTTTTTCACCCCACTTATATCACGGACACACAGATCATCCCAAATGTCTCCTGAGCCGGTGGACGGAGCCACTGTTTATAGCAGGATACGATATAACAGGGAAGAGCTGCTAGCATTTAACCGCCACCCGGTCCCACTGGAAAAACTCGACATACCGAGAGAACTGAGGCGAAAACGCCGCGGCTGCTGGGCTGGAGTAAGGCGGAGGACAAAAAATATAAGGTACAGACCCTCCCTTCCATCTGTTGTCATGGGAAATGTACGGTCGATACTGGGAAAGTTAGATGAGCTAGCGGCTATCTCCCGTTATGATAGCACTTACCGGGAGTGCTCTCTCCTTTTGTTTACTGAGACGTGGCTAACTGAACTAGCAGCAGATGCTAACATTGAGCTGGAGGGTTTTCACACGATACGAGCTGACCGAACACCAGAGAGTGGCAAAACTAGGGGCGGTGGAGTGATCATGTATGTTAACAACAACTGGTGCAGACCGGGACATATCACTGTTAAACAACGACACTGCAGCAAAGACATTGAGTTGCTAGCTGTTAGCATGAGGCCTACATATCTCCCGAGAGAACACTCACACGTGATCTGCATTGTTGTTTATGCAAATCCGACGGCGAACGCTGGGACAGCGCGTGACGTCATCCATTCAGTAACCAGCAGGCTGCAGACAGAACACCCAGATGCTCTTCTCCTCATCTCAGGCGATTTCAACCACGTTTCACTGTCTCCCATTCTGCCCACTTTCACCCAGTATGTCACATGCCACACTAGAGACAATAAAACACTGGATTTGTTCTACGCAAACACTAAGGAGGCGTACACCTCATCACAACTCCCCCCACTTGGGAGATCGGATCACAACTTGGTTCATCTCCGACCGGTGTACAAACCCCTAGTGCACAGACAACCTCCGGCCATGCACACTGTGGAGTTATGGTCTGAGGAGACAATGGACACTCTAAAGGACTGTTTTGAAGCCACTGCCTGGAAGCAGCTCTGCGATCCACATGGTGAGGACATCGATGGCCTCATTCACACCTTCACGGGCTACCTCAGCTTCTGTGTGGACAAATCCGTTCCCACCAAGACCATACGGCGTCACTCAAACAACAAACCCTGGATCAACCCTGAGATAAAAACACTTCTGAGAGAGAAGAAGAGGATCTTCAGGTCGGGGAACAGGGAGATGCTGAAGTCCGTACAGAGGGAGCTGAGGAGAAAGATCAGAGAAGGCAAGGACAGCTTCAGGAAGAAGATGGAGGACAAGCTGCAACAGAGCGACATCAGCGGGGTCTGGAGAAACCTCAAAACCATCTCGGGGCTCCAGAATACCTCCCCCCAGGCCACGGGGGGCAGGGAGTGGGCGAACAACCTGAATCTGTTTTTCAATAGATTTGACCAACCGCCCTCCCCCCTGTCTGCACAACAACCACTGCTGCCTCTAAGAAATCAAGTCCTGCTACCCACTCCCCACTCCACCGACACCCCCCCCACTCCCAACACACAGCCCCCCATCCTGACCCTGACCAAGACCCAGGTGAGGACGGAGCTGAGGAAGATCAAGGCGAGGAAGGCGTCGGGACCGGACGGCATCAGCGCAAAGCTCCTCAAGTCCTGTGCAGACCAGCTGTGTGGGATTGTGACGTATATCTTCAACATGAGCCTGAAACTGGGGAGGGTACCACAGCTGTGGAAAACATCTTGTGTGGTACCTGTACCAAAAACTTCCCACCCCTAAGACCTGAACAGCTTCAGACCGGTGGCCTTGACGTCCCACTTGATGAAGACCCTGGAGAGACTGCTCCTTGCTCATCTCCGCCCCCTGGTGGAACCAGCGATGGATCCACTCCAGTTCGCCTACCAGCATGGCATTGGGGTGGAGGATGCGGTGATCTTCCTCCTTCACCGTTCTCTGTCCCACCTGGAGAAGCCCGGGAATATGGTGAGGATCATGTTCTTTGACTTCTCCAGTGCTTTCAACACCATCCAACCGATGATCCTGAAGGACAAGCTGCTGCGCGCAGGGGTGGACCAGCACCTGTCATCATGGATCCTGGACTACCTCACGAACCGGCCTCAGTTTGTGAGAACCCGGGACTGTGTTTCCGACACGATCATCAGTAGCACGGGGGCCCCCCAGGGAACGGTGCTGGCTCCCTTCTTGTTCACTCTTTATACTGCGGACTTCTCACACAACACAACACATTGCCATCTACAGAAGTTCTCTGATGACTCTGCGATCGTTGGTCTCATCTCCAGCGGAGATGAAGCTGAGTACAGAGGGCTTATCCAGGACTTTGTGGACTGGTGCCATCGGAACTGCCTCCAGATCAACGCGAGGAAAACTAAGGAGCTGGTGGTGGACTGCCGCAGGCATGGGCAGCCCCTCACAGCACCAGTAAATATACAGGGAACAGACATCGAGATGGTGACATCCTACAAGTACCTGGGTATTCATCTGAACAATAAACTAGACTGGTCACACAATACTGACGCACTCTACAAGAAGGGACAGCGCAGGCTGTTCCTGCTGAGGAGACTCAGGTCTTTTGGTGTACAAGGGGCGCTGCTGAAGTCATTCTATGACACGGTGGTGGCATCAGCCATCACTTTTGGAGTGGTCTGCTGGGGCAGTGGCATTACTGCAGCCGATAGGAAGAGACTGAACAAACTGATTAAGAAAGCTAGCTCTGTCCTGGGGCAACGCCTTGATCCGATGGAGGAGATAGGAGAGAGAAGGACGGTGGCTAAACTGTCATCTCTGCTGGAGTCCGAGTTCCACCCTATGCAGGACATATTGGATGCACTGAGGAGCTCATTTAGCAGCAGACTACATCATCCCAGGTGCACAACCGAGAGGTTTCGTAGGTCCTTCCTACCAACGGCTGTCAGACTGTACAACCTAAGCAGGGCTGCTCGCAGAGATAGCAAAAAGACGTAACAAACTAATAGTTTTTTTTTTTTTTTTTTTTTGAATGCAAAAGATGCAATAGACTTACACAATGGTCCTCTCCGGCATACAACTAGGAACATACCGGTCGCTATGGAGGGTGAGAATATGTATGGGCACATAATCATACCATGTAGGATAACTAAATAGACGGTTATGCTGTTTCATCCCACCTAGCAACAATGCTCTGCACTGTGTGTGTTTATATATTTACATATTTATTCCATCTAGCTACAATGCTCTGCACTGGGTGTGTTTATATTTATATATCTATATATTTATTCCATCTAGCTACAATGCTCCGCACTGTGTTTTTATATATCTACATATTATTCCATCTAGCTACATTGCTCCGCACTGTGTGTGTTTATATACTTGCATATTTATTCCACCTAGCTGCAATGCTCCATACTGTGGGTGTTTATATATTTACATATTTATTCCATCTAGCTACAATGCTCTGCACTGTGTGTTCATATATTCATATATTTATTCCATCCAGCTACAATGCTCTGCACTGTGTGTCTGTGTGTGTGTGTGTGTATATATATATTTTATAGTAATATGTACATATGTATATTAGCTGCTCTTGCTTGCTTGTTTTTTCTTGCCTTCTGATTGTTGCTCTGAGTGTTGCTATCCCTGTGCTGTTGCAATCCTGGAATTTCCCCGTTGTGGGACTAATAAAGGCTTATCTTATCTTATCTTATCTTATTCAGAGATAAGTTAGTCAAGTTGTACAATAATATAACTAATAAGAAAATGGTGGTAATCTGTGGAGACTTCAATATTGATTTACTAAATCCATTTCAACAAAATGTAATTACAGAATTCATGAATTCTGTATATAATATGAGTCTATATCCCACAATAACACTTCCCAGTAGAATCACAGTTCACACTGCTACACTTATTGATAACCTGTTTGTTAATATTATTGATAAGAAAATAGAAAGTGGATTATTGATAAATGGCATAAGTGACCATCTGCCAGTCTTTGTACTTATCCATGGCCCCACGGGGGCCAATACAAAAAAAAAAAAAAAAACCCTTTAAAATCTTTCAGATACAAATCACAAAATGCAGTCAGTTCTTTTAGACGAAGATCTGCTGAAGCAAGACTGGACAAAAGTCTATGTATCAGATGTAAATGAAGCCTATGACACATTCATGAACATTGTAACCACTCTTTATGAAAAAAAAATGTCCATTAGTAAAGAAAAAGCTTAAACAGAAATTTGTCGACAAGCCATGGTTAACTGAAGGATTACAAAAAGCGTGTAAAAAGAAAAATTCACTATATAAAGCTTTTTTAAAGATAAGGACAAAAGAAGCAGAGCAGCAGTATAAAACATACAAAAATAAGTTAACATATACAATGAGATGTAGTAAAAGAGATTATTATAGTAAAGAACTGGAGAAAAACAGAGATAACACTAAAAATACATGGACAATACTGAACAATATTCTTGAAAATAAAAACAGAAATACAAGCTACCCAACCAATCTTTCAAAAAAAAAAAAAAGACTCAGAGTGTGAATGCAGTCTCACCTGCAGATGAATTTAATAAATTTTTTGTTAACATTGGTCCTAATTTGGCTCGAGAAATACCCATAATGGCATCTACAGGTGATAGAATAAGCAAAAATATTGCTATAAAAGACTCCATTTTCATAAAGAACACAGACGAGAGAGAGGTCATTGAAATTGTTAAATCATTTAAAAGTAAAACATCTACAGATTGTGATGGTATCGACATGCTTTTAGTCAAAACTATCATTGAATGCTTAGTGAAGCCACTGACGTATATCTGTAACCTGTCTCTCCAAACAGGTATATTTCCCAATGCAATGAAAATAGCCAAAGTTATTCCGATATACAAGATGGGTGACAGAAGGGAATTTTCAAACTATAGACCTATTTCACTATTGCTGCAATTTTCTAAGATACTTGAAAAAATATTCTGTGAGAGAATTGACAACTTTATAATGAAGAATAATTTATTGTGTGAGCAGCAATATGGGTTCAGACACAAGAGGACAACTACATTTGCTCTAATGGAATTTATAGAAAAATTATCAACTGCTGTTGAAAATAAAGAGTATTCAGTTGGGGTATTCCTGGATCTTAAAAAAGCATTTGATACAGTGGATCATAAATTATTGTTAAAGAAACTACAAAATTATGGTATTGGGGGGTAGCACTGTCCTGGTTATGTAGTTACTTAAAGAGCAGATATCAGTATGTATGTGTTGGTAGCAAAAACTCGCAGTTACTGAAGGTTACTTGTGGAGTCCCACAGGGTTCAGTTTTGGGGCCATTGTTATTCAATATGTATATAAATGATATATGTAAAGTTTCAGAAAAAATGGATTTAATATTGTTTGCAGATGACACTAATTTGTTATGCAGTGGAAGCAATTTGGAACAACTTTTGGATACACTCGGAAAGGAATTAGGAAAGTTTAAACTGTGGTTTGATTCAAACAAATAAACGCTCAATTTAAGTAAGACAAAATTGATCATTTTTAACAGCCATCACAACAACTTAGTATCTAAACTCTGTGTAAATGGTGTAGAGATTGAAAGGGTATCTGAAATTAAAATTTCTTGGAGTAATAATTGATAACAAACTGTGTTGGAAGTCACATATTAATTATATTAAAGGTAAAATATCAATTGCAATACTACACAGAGTGAAATATTTGCTGAATCAACCCACACTATATACTTTGTATCATTCATTAATACTCCCATACATGACATATTGTACTGAAGTATGGGGAAATACATATAAAACAAACATATATCCAATCTTTATGCTTCAGAAGAGAGCTATTAGAATAATAAACAAAGCTGCTTACAATCAACCAACAAGCCCACTTTTTCCTTAAATTAAAAGCTCTCAAGTTGAAAGATCTAGTTGATTTTAAAACTGCAGTAATAATGTTTAAAGTGAAGAATCTATCACTGCCTACAAATATCCAAAAGTTGTTTCAAATGGGGCGGTGCGGTGGTGCAGTGGTTAGCACTGCACCAGCACAGCAACTCACCCTTGACCATGGGATCCCTGGTTCGATCCCAGCCCCTGACCAACAGTGATCTGTGTGGAGTTTGCATGTTCTCCCTGTATCTGCATGGGTTTACCCCAGGATTTCTCCGATTTCCTCCCACAGGCCAAAAACATGCAGGTTAGGTTAATTGGAGACTCTAAAGTGGCCCTAGGTGTGAATGTGTGTGTGAATGGTTAAGGGATAGCGCCGTACCATGACTGCTTCATCCATCCAGGTGGATGCCCTCAATTTACCCTCTGGGGATCAATAAAGTATACAAAATCAAAATCAAAAAAATCAAAAAAAAGGGAGAAACAATATCATTTCAGAGGAACATGTATATTTCAAAAACCTTCAGTGAGAACTATGAAAGGAGTCAGATTATGGAACGCTTTTGGACCTGAATTAAAATCATGTACAACGCTTGGACAATTTAAACAAAAACTAAAGGAAGAAATACTCCAAACATATATACAAGATGACATGTAAAATCACATAAGAATTATCATATTCAGTCTGTGTTGTGCTGTTGCTTAGTTTTTTGTCACGTTTTGTCTTAGCTTCGTTCTGATTTGTAATCACTCTTATTTTATTTTCCTTTTGAATTCTTGGATGGAATATGGGTAAGCAATATAAGCTGCGGCTTCAGCCATCACCCATTTTGGATAACTTATGTTGAACTGTATAATCAGAGGAGTTATTGTTTAATTTGACCTTGTTAGATTTTTCCCCCCTCTGTTATATTACTCTGTTCCTTTCTTTTAATCTTTACATCTAATCTATCCGAAATAAAGATTCATTAAAAAAAGAGATGCTAGCAAAATGTCATCAACATACAGGAGTAACTGACTCCCATGAGTAGGAACAAACTGGGACAAATTTGTTGACATTGCCTGTGAAAAAATGGTTGGTGATTCACAATAGCCTTGTGGCAACCTTGTGAATGTGTACCTTTTATTCTCAAATGTGAATGCAAACCAAAACTGATGATCTGGATGAATTGGAATGCTGAAAAAAAGTATTGCTGATGTCAATTACTGTGAAAAATTTCATATGTGGTTGTATTTCATTTAACAAAGTGTGAGGGTCTGGGACTGTAACAGCTCTAGGAATAACAGCCCTGTTTACCACTTGGAGGTCTTGGACCATCCTCCAACCAGAGGATGGTGCGGCCTTCTTCACAGGGAACAGAGGTGTGTTACATGGTGATTTTGGGCATGGAACAATGACCCCTGCTTCTGTCAATTCCTGTATAACAGGATTAATGCCTTCCTGTGCTTCTGGGCGTAGAGGATACTGTCTCTGATAAGGCCTAAAATGAGATTTTACATTTATTGTTACCAGTTCTGCATTTTTCATTAAGCCTACATCTGCCTTTCCTGTTGACCACAAGAAATTTGGAATTTCTGAGAGTTCATCCTCCTCTCCCCCTGTCAGAGGAAACAGTCATGCTTGTGATTCTGACATATTTTTGGACTTGTGCCACCCAGTTCCAAGGCAGTCTGTAGGTTTCAAGCTTTAGACAGTATTGAACTCTTGGATCAGGTGTGTCCTTCCACGATTGCTCACATTATTCTGCTGTGTTCACAAACCTGCCCACGTCCTTCCACTGCATGTGTTTGCGCTTAATCAGTGCAATGTGTGGTGACTCCCAGTGTTTAAAGTGACTGCTATCTTCATCAGACAATGTCACAGAAGCCCCTGCGTAACCCTTTGGTGACCAGTATAGATTTTTAATGACTATCCTGGAAGATGGGTTTGCAAAAAATGTTTTCTCAAATTTGTCATCTATGCCACTCAGATATCTGTCATACATGTTGCAATGATACTGATTTGTGGCCTGCTTAGTTGTAGGAATCTGTGTTTTAAAATGTTGCATTGTTTTTGCTACCAAGTTCTCCGTCACCCCGGTTGGTCCGGCTGGTACCAAGCGAAGTGAGTATGAGTACCTTGACATAGCAAAACCCTGCAGCACGTTAGTTTCTGCCACATGTATAAAGTGTGATGCTCTCATACCACCTTCTGTCGGAATTATGGCGATATTGAGAGTTGTAAATAAATCCCTACTTAATAGGTTAACCGGACATGCTTGTGACAAAATGAATGAACCTTCTGCAATGCCCCCTGTGACAGGATCCTTTACTTTTACAATTTTGGAGAGATATTCTGTTTTCAATTTACCATTTGCTGATTTAACAATCACTGTGTGCTCTGACTTTATGAACCCCTCAACATCCAGGCCTGAAATGGCAGATCTACAAGCACCTGTATCACAAAGAAATCTCAAAGGGGTTCCCTGAACTTCTAGAGTAACCTCTGGTAAACACTCTAGTGTCATTATTAGGTCAAAGTCAGGTAAATGAGAAATGTCAACTGCGTCATTGTCAGTTTCAGCTGCTGTACTTAGCTTTGGGTCAGCTAGTCACATGCTGGGATGTGTCAGTTCTTGTCATGGTGGCTGGGTGGCGCGTAGTCCCCTCCCCTTTCCCCAGCTCAGCAGGCAGACAGGGTAGTCCTTTTTCCAGTGACCCCGCTGTCCACAAAGCCGACAGGTGTCACGGTCCCACCGTTGTGGGTTGGCAGCCCCAGCTCCATGGCCTCTCCTCCCTCCTCCACGTTGGGGGCCCTGAAAAAATACAGAAGTGGGGGAAGCAAAGGCCTTCCCCTGAGGGTCAGCAATTACATTAACAGGAGTGGGCTTCACTTTAGCCTTCCTCTCTTCTCTCTCCACCCGGTCCTCCTCAAGCCTCTCTGCATGCTTAGCATAAGTTAGCACATCAGCAAATGTACATGTACGATATGTCACTAGGTGTTTGCGTATGTACTGTGCTAAACTGGGGTGCATGTTCTGCAGAAATACACTTTTCAAATGTTGCCAATAGGGTTCTGAACCTGTGTCTGTGGCAGGTTTATCCAAACCGGAATGATTGTCAAAGACACCTTGTAATCTGCACCTATAGGCTTCAATGCCTTCTGCCTTGTTCTGAGTGGTATTCTGTATAACCGTCCAATCATGTTTTAATCTCCACTTGTTACCAATGCGGTCATTTAATTGAGTCACCTGTTGAGCCAATACTGCATCTGTTGGTGCCAGGATATGACCTTCATCAGCTTTTGGGTTCCAATCACCTAAAACTGCACAACAATCACCTTTTAGGACCTTCCTATAGGCCCTCTCCGTCTCTTAGCCATTTAATTTAAAACTTTGAAAGAAGTTTGCCATCCCTTCAAAGAACTGTGTAGGTTTGTCTTTAGGATGTGGAATTTCTTTAACCGCTTCAGAAAAATCTGCATCAGTCCAAGGTCGATAGACCAGAATTATGGGTTGGTGTTGAGGGGCACCTGTGTGGTCAGGATTGTAGCTGGACCTGTATAAACTGGATTAGAAAGCTCAATCATGGGGAATTGGTGTATGCTGTTAAATTCACCACACTGTTCTTTCTTAATGTGCTTAACTGTAGATGAAGATGGTTGTGTGTGTGAACTTGCAAAGCGTGAGGGTGCATAAGCACTTATCTGTTTTGCGGCCCTGGATGGCTGTTCTCTGAAGCCCCAATCCTTCTTAATCTTGGGCTTTACATCCAGCCTGTGAGGAGGAGGGGGTGTTGCAGCCACAGCAGCAGGAGAGGGAGGAGGAGGAGGAAGAGGATCCACAGTTGGAGCCGTGGGGTGCCCTTGCTTCAAGGCTGGGGTAAAGTGGGGGAGGGGCCACTAAGTCATCCTCACCTCAGAAATTGGAGACAGAAGACATATCAGTTAAGTCTCTTTTCTTTTAAACATCTGAGCGCTTGGAGCTCTGGTTTTGTCTGTTTACTGTCACCTTATCTAAATCAGCCTGATTCTGCCTTGCAACTTGAAGCCATTGTTCAACTTCAATAAGTCCATATTTCAGCTCCTTTCTTCTGCATCCATCTGTTGCTAACCTAATGGCAGAGACTAAGCTCTTGCAGTCAGTCACCCTAAGTTTGCCAGTGAAATTAAATTTCTTTCTCCATTTTGCCAGAAACCTTGTGCTATTCCTGTTTTTTCTGTTCATGTATTTCCCATCACCAGACAACACAAAGATTTCATTTTCATCTTGCTGTGTTCTGCAACCTTTACAGCAAAACAAGCTATTTTTTCTACCTGTCTGAATATTCTGAGGTTCCCCTATGCTCTGTTGCTTGCTACAACAACAACCCATTTTGAAAAGTTTTTTCCCTTTTCTCTCATACAGATCAAGAGCTAGACAGCTCTTTTTTTTTTTAAACAAACACGCTCTCATACACACACAAGGACAGACAGGGACCACACAGCCACACACAAATGCTTTTTTTCTCTCTTATCCACTCAAGGTTACAGCTAGACAAAATACACACACACACACACACACACACACACACACACACACACACACACAATGAAAAGCTTCAGATTTACAGCCACACACACAAAGCAGCGTGAAAATTACTTCAATTAATCTCCAAAACTGGCAACTTCAGCAGAGAAAGCGTGCATCTGGCAACCATGCACCGCAGCATGAAAGTTCTACTATTTTTTCTACACCGCTGTGAGAACACAACACAACTCAACTCCTTTACTCAAAAGTATTATTTGCAAAGGCCCATAATTTTAATAATTTCCCCAGAGGATAATAACTATCTAACAACTCTTTTACGGCTCCACAATGACCACAAAAAATTACAACAGCAACTTTAAAGCTCCGTACACCCTGCTCTTTCCACCTTTGTGTAAAACCGGAGTGGTGGCTCAGTTGGTAGAGCATCCGCCCCACACCCGGGAGGCAGGGGTTCAAATCCCGGCCGGGTCATGCCGAAGACTATATAAAAGTGGAACTTCCTGCCGTCCAGCTTGGTGCTCAGCAATAATGGAATGGAGGAGGGAAATCTGTGGCGGCGCCTTGCATGGTAGCGGCCCTCTGATTCTACACTTGGGGTGTGTGTGATTAACACTGTAGATAGGTAAAACACAATCTCGTTCTACTGTACATGATTGGTTGTACGGTTGAATGACAATAAGGGTGATTTAATTTAATTTAATTTAACTCTGTCTCTCTCACCAGAGCAGATTTCCCAAAACACAAGACACAAATGGACAAACTGCAGTGACTTTATTCAAATCAGCGTTACATCAAAAAATTAAAAAATACCTGTTAACCATGTCTGCGCTCACTGCAATCCCTGACAGAATCTTGCTTTGATTTACAATTCAAATGCTCACTGCAAGCGGACAGCAGAATCTCGCCAGACCTTATACTGTATATTATATATTGCTCCGATGAATATCTCAGGGCTCACTGTGCAATATTAAACAGTCTCTTGCATTAATTCCTGCGCGCAACACACATCTAAGTATCCACCTCGCCAACACAAAATTTCCCCAAACCAAAAAACCCTCAGGCTTAATGCAAGCAGAAATTTAACCAGGCTTTGCGGTGTCAAACGCTTAGAAAAACATCACCCTCAGGGAATCTTTCACCCTAGGGAATCTTTTACTCAACAAATAAATAAATGTACTCACACTTGGGCCGCCTTGTCAGAGTTCCAGAAGATCCATCAAACCACGCAGCTCTCCGACATTTCCAAACCCTTTAGAGGGGTTCACGTCTTTTTTTGGCCGCCCCAAGACCTGGGTTCCCCTCCGGCCCATGCAGTCTCAAGTCTGGATCCGCCGGAAAACACCGTGGCCTCTATCTGGGTCCCTGTTCGGGCGCCAAATGATGGAATAAAATTGGATTGAATGAAACTGAATCAAAAATCAAAACAGGCAGTTTCCAGGTCATGAGCCATTTATTTATAACTCTGATCAGAGGAGGACGAGTTACAGCAAACCGTCTCTCAGAGTCAAGCATGCAACCATTCTCTGCCATTCATCCTAAGCCTGGCGTTTTTATAGTTGGAGGTAAACAAGAGAACAGTCCTTGAGACATCTGGAGACATCCAAAGATATCTCCTAGAGACAGTTTAAGTATTTTTAATGTATAGCATTCCTGGTATCAGAAACAGAGCAGGTCAATATAACTAGAGTAGTATAACCTGGGTCATTATTTACATCTTGCTGACCTAACCTTACATTCCTGCATCCATCCACACGCCTATTCACTTAACACTCAGGACTCTGGAACAAAAGATTATAAATGGCTCATACAATGCACCAGAAAATACAGATGTAATATATAAAAGAATAATACAGAGATGAAATAATATAGAATAATATAGAATTAACCTTTCAGTAAAATTAACTCCTGAAGTCAATCAAATCAGATTTAAATCCATGATTATTATTATTTTTTAAAATGATTGTTTTTATTCCAAGTTAGCTGCTGTTCAACACACTTGGATAATTATTAGCATTATTAGCATGCAATTTTTTATTTTAACAAGGGGGATGGCTGGTATTCACCAAATTAGCATAAGGTACAAACGTATAAATGTAATTTAGGTACAAATTTGCAACAATAAAGGTGCAAAAATATGATAAAAGATGCCAATTTAAAAATTAAAAAAGTTGCAAATTACAATTTAATTATACAGAATAAAAATTTAACCAATGTATAGATGAGCATTGCAAATTTGTGAGAAAAAATTTACAAATTTATGAGGAAAAAGTTACACATTATGAGAAAGTCAAATTTTTGAGAAAAAAGTTGTAAATCTATGAGAAAAAAGTTGAAAAATTGCAGGAAAAAAGTTACAAATTTACAAGGAAAAAAAGGCTAATTCTTGAGAAAGACAAAATTTTTAGAAAAAAAATACAAATTTATGAGAGAAAAGTTTAAAAATTACAGGAAAAAAACTGCACATTTACACAATTTTTTTTTTAAATTTATGAGAAAAAGTCACTTTTTAAAGAAAAAAGTCACAAATTTATGAGAGAAAAGTAAAAAAAAAAAAAAAAATACAGGAAGAAGTTGCAAATTCCCCCCCCCCCCCAAAAAAAAATGCAAACTTTTTTTTAGCTTCTTTTTATTTCAGTTGAACAATAATTATTAACTACAGTCAGATGTTGTGCATTCACATATACAGATGCCCTCCAGGGCGGTCCATGGATCCTGTTATATAGTTATTGATATCGTTCTTGTTCTTGTGCTCTTATTTGTGAGGCACGGTGGGGTGTCACGCACTTCCTTTTCTGCCACCACCTGTGCCTATAAAGAGCAGCAGGCAGGAGGGGCGGTCCTCTTTGCCATCACCCCTGCCTGGTGGTTGTAGTGTGGTGTGTGATACCTTTTAATAAACGTGCATTCAGTTGTATACCTGGCCTCGTCCTTTTGGGTCTACATCCAGACACAACAATTGGCAACAAGGATAAAGGAGGTATGGAAGCATGTGGGTCTCCAATTAGGCAGTTTCTGGAACTCCCAGACGAGCCACTTGTTCCCTGGCTGAGATGGTACACCGCCTCCAGACGTACATGATGGTGCTAAACCTGGGCAGAATGGACAAGTTGAGGGCACTCTCATTGTTGGTGCACAACTTGGGTATCGAGGGCCAGCGAATTCTGAGCATGCCCGGTGATTCTGACAGCTTCGAGGACGTGGTCGAACTGATGACGTGCCATTTTTGCACTCCATTGTCCGGAGACTCAGGTTTCGTCAGCGCTGCCAACAGGTGGGCGAGCCCATTCAGCGGTTCGTAGCTGATTTGAAGCTACTGGCTAGTGAGTGTTGGTTCGGACCATTGGAGGAGGAGATGGTTTGTGACCAGCTGGTGGAGAATACCAACAGCATTGCAACAAGATTGAAGCTGCTCACTTTTCCGGGTGACTTATTGCTGACCAGGGCCATCGAGTCAGCTCTACAGCTGGAGGCAGCGGATAGGCTGACGTGGGAGCTGAATGAGCGTTTGTCACACCGACAGCTGGAGTCTCCTGTTACCACACAAGTAGCGGACCCGGACAGCGATGGGAGCGTGGAGGACGATGCTGCAGAAGCCAACGTTGTGGAATTGAGGTCTGCCCCGGGGAAGCACATGTTTTTGGGCTGTGGGTCTGTGAAGCACCGCTTCAAGGCCAGGGACTGGGGAAGCGCTGTGGCAGGTGTGGCCGCTTGAACCACTATGCCAGGGTGTACCGTATGTCCAAACAGGGGAGCCTGCAGAAGAAATCAATTCCACCCGCCCCAACAGTTGTCCACGCTGTGTCCCCGAACACCAATGGATACACGTTCTGCACGATGGAGCTGGATGGTGGGGAGGTGCCATTGCTGATCGATACGGGGGTGGAGGGCTCCCTGCTGAATTGGGCTACGGTGAGAAAATTCTTCGCACACTACAGGATTGGAGGTGACCTAGCGCCACTTTGCGGCTATGGAGGAGGATGGCTGGCAATGGTGAGAACACTGAGACTTGAGACAATCTTGAGTTCACTGTGACGGCCCGTGGCAATAACATCATGGGCTGCGACCTTTTTTATGGTCTGGGTTTCGCCATTAAGAGCGGCGCTGGGGAGGAGTGGTCGGGCTGTGGACTGTGGGACCGGCCGGTTCTGAGAGTGGAGGATGATGCAGTGTGGGATGAGGAATTACCAAGCACCCCGGAAGGCGAGCAGGACCAGTCTCACTCAGAATCATTGCAGGAGGGTCCCAGTGCTCAGAGCCCAAGTTGCCCAGGACAAGGGTACTGGGCAGCATGGCAGGGCACCTGAAACGATGCGCAACGCTGAGGAGCTGACTCCAGTTGTTCCCAGAGCTTGGCTAAAGTGGGCCCGTGAACATGGGGCTACAATGGTGATGGCTGCAGCGGATCTACAAGAGGTCGGGGCCAGACCTTTAGGCACGGAGGAACCGAGTGCCAGGCAGAGACCCTGCAAGCTGAGCAGAACCACTCTGGGAGTCGCAGACCTGGTTCAGGCTTGGGAGGAGGGGATTTTTTCTTAAAAGCGTTTGATATTATACCCCCTTCCAGCTCCAGTGCCATTATTGGAGGTGACTTTAATTGCGATCTGGGCCCCTTTGTCAGGAGCCGAGCCGGCTTGGTTTCCCCCAGCTCGGTCCTGATCTCTCTGTGGGTCTAGGTGCCACTGTGTATGTGCATATTATGTATTCTGTGCCGCTTCCTTACCCATAGCCACTGCTTTCTGGCCGGCAGTGGTGAGGCAGCCCCTCTGGCTCACGCTGGTGTGAGCGCTGCTTGACTGTCTGCCGGTCTGACCACGCCCCCTCTCTAATTACCATCAGCTGTTCCCATGCCTGTTTGCCATCTTCCCGCTCCTCACCCAGGTGTTCCTAATTACTTCATTACCAGCAATGCATGTACTTAAGCACCTTTAGCCAGTCACGCAATGCTGGGTCATTGGATTGTCTACAGAGGTATATAGTCGTGTGTAAACTGTGTGCTGCAAAGTATTAGCCACCTCCAGCACTGCCGTGGTTCTCAGCGTCCTTTGAGCAATGTCAGCTCTGGGACACTTTGGTGGTTAAATACTTCTTCTCATGCTTTCGCTGGGCGATGCCGGCCCAGGGATGCCAAGTGTAAGTGTTTTTGCCTTTTTGTATGTTTTCACCTTTTGGAACTGTTTGTCTTTGTGTTTAATAAATGTGCGTGGTGTAACTCTAGTGCATAAATCCTCATCCTTTCACCCCTTGCCGTGCGCAATGGAGAAGCGCACAGGAGGGTTCATGACAGAATGACCCAGCCATGAAAAGAGGATTTAGTGTGTTCACCCACACATCTCTTTCCCTTCTTGTGTCATTTTTTTTTTAACTGAACTGGTTTGAGATGTCCATGGGTCGGAGTTACCCGTTGAACCTCAGGTGGGAATGCTGCCATGCTCTGATGTACATTGACGGCCTGATATTCTCGGCAAGCGGTTATTCCACTCCGGAGGACATCATGTGGTACGTCAGGCTGGCAGAGGCAGAGGTTCAGCAATGCCCTCAGCTCTCCGAGAATCCCGAGGGAGCTGAGAGGATTTCCCAGCTGGCAGCGCTACGATGGGAGTATGGCGAGAGGGGGAGGAGGTCTCCGAAGAAGACCGGGCTTGCGCCGAAGGGAGGGTGCTCCCGGGACGCCGCTGAAACTGTCTTCCACCAGAACTCTGCTCCCGCTCCCACCAAGCCGGTTTCACCCAACAAGGGACAGCATTGTCCCGCATGGAAGCACCTGGAGAAGCCTTCTCCTCTGCCAGCTGCCAGCATTTCTCCAGCAGCTGCGAGGTCAGACGGGGCTGCCCCGGGAACACCCACCTCTGTCGCCAGGGTAATGGCTCCTCCTCTCTTCTCTTATGGGGCTGGATTCACCATTGGCACAGAGAGGGATGACTGCCTGCCAGCTGCAGCTGTTAACATCAAAGACCGGGATGACAGGCAAGTGTTTTTTCATTCAATTCATTGTGATAGTAACAAATCTTGTCTATCTCCTGGGAGAGGGACCCAGTTTCAGCAGTCTGCTGGGCTCCCTCTGCCAGCTGCAGCTAATAACTCTTTCCCAACCCTCTCTGTGTCTCCTCCATTTTCTCCTGAGCATCCGTTGGTCCAGGATCAGAGCTGTCAGACGGTAGAGGAGCCGGTGGCTTTGGAGGATCCCGCTCCGGAGCCAGCACAGAGGTGTTTTCCTGCGGTCACACCGGTGGAGTCCCCTGCATTGGAGCTGCTGCAGGGGAACGAAGGGACTGCTATGACCATCTTGCCTGCTGTGGAGGCTGCTGCAGAAGAGTGGGAGCCGGCGATGGACCTCCTCGAGGCCAGACCCAGGCAGTCATCGTCAAGTTCGACGGAGTCCTGGACGGCGGTGGAGCTCCTGCTCAGGCAAGTTATCTCTCTTGTTTTCCTTATGTCTGTACTTGAGAGATCTTGCCTGGCTCTTGGGGGGGAGAGTCAGATGCAGCTGCATCTGACTCTGCAGTCCACCGTGGGTGCAGCAAGGCTCTTGCCAAAGTCCACCATAGGTGCTGCCCTGATTGAGTCGGGCCCCACTGCGAGTGCTATGAGACCCCAGGTAGGGACCACCGCAGATGCTACTTCCTCTTGGGTCAAGGTTGTCGGGGGCACGGCTGACCAGCTTGAGGACGCCAGGCCTACACCCCTCCGCCGGATGCCATATTGGCCGTCTTCGCTCCTCTCCGGTCTTGGTGGCTTTACGGCATGGGCAGGCCGCCGGAAGGACTGACTCCCCGGGTCAGGTGGCCCACGTTTTCCAGCAGGCCACCGGACTCCATCCACCTGACCTTCTGCTGGGCCTGGGACTCTGGGCGGCCTCCTGATCCCCAACGCCGGTGGACTTGGGGGGGTTAATTGTGGGCCCTGGGCGGGGTATTGTGTTCCCTCCTTCCTCTTCCCCCGACCTCCCACCCTGGGGTTATTTTTTGCTGTTGTTCCTGTTGGGGAGGGGGGGGGGTCATCACAATGTTACCTTGGGTGTCTGGGAATCCACCCTTTAAAGGGGGGGCTCTGTCAGGAGCCGATCCAGCTTGGTTTCCCCCAGCTCGGTCCTGATCTCTCTGTGGGTCTAGGTGCCACTGTGTATGTGCATATTATGTATTCTGTGCTGCTTCCTTACCCATAGCCACTGCTTTCTGGCCGGCAGCGGTGAGGCAGCCCCTTTGGCTCACACTGGTGTGAGCGCTGTCTGACTGTCTGCCGGTCCGACCACGCCCCCCTCTACCATCAGCTGTTCCCATGCCTGTTTGCCATCTTCCCGCTCCTCGCCCAGGTGTTCCTAATTACTTCATTACCAGCAGTGCGTGTACTTAAGTGCCTTTAGCCAGTCACACACTGCTGGGTCATTGGATTGTCTACAGAGGTACATAGTCGTGTGTAAACTGTGTGCTGCAAAGTATTAGCCACCTCCACTACTGCCGTGGTTCTCAGCGCCCTTTGAGCGATGTTGGCTCCGGGATGCTTTGGTGGTTAAGTACTTCTTCTCATGCTTTCGCTGGGTGATGCCAGCCCAGGGACGCCAAGTGTAAGTGTTTTCACCTTTTTGTATGTTTTCACCTTTTGGGACTGTTTGTCTTTGTGTTTAATAAATGTTTGTGGTGTAACTCTAGCGCGTAAATCTTCGTCCTTTCACCCCTCATTGTGCGCAATGGAGAAGCACACAGGAGGGTTCATGACACCCTTTTTAGATAGATTATCAACTAAACCACCTCCCATTATTGCCTCAGTGCAGGTACTAAATGATCTTATTAAATCAATGAATATGGTTGATGTTGGATGTGTGTGTGTGTGCATTTGTGTGGCAGTGCCCGCCCCCCAGGGTGACATGAGGTTGGTACAACCCCTTTGTATACAAACCCTTGTTCGGTGTAATAAAAGAGAGTTCCATGTTGCATGTAGTCTTGCCTCTGACTCCCTTATTTCTAGATCTAACATTTGGTGATGAGGAAAATTGGAATTATTTAAAAAATGAGTAACACGTGCTCCATGAACAGGTTCAAGTTTTTTGACCTTAAACAGCAGACGGGCCAGTCCCATAAGTCGTTTTTGTCGAGGCTTTGAAAACTGGCTAGGAAGTGTGAGTTTGGAGAGTATGAGGACCGCTGGGTGATAGATAAGTTGGGCCAGGGCACCAATGATAGGTGGCTAAAGCTGTGGCTGGCAACGGTGGAGGAGCCGCCATTGATGGCGAGGGTACTGGAGGTGTTGGAACACTCGGAGGATAGAAACGCACGTGAAGCAGCGGCTAAAGCTCGCGCTGTGCCGAACACGTGCATTTTCCTGCCCGGAGTGGAGGTTTGGATACTATGTGAGCGGCAGCCAGTTGTGGAGGCTACACAACAGGAGGGTGAGACCATGCAGGCTGAAGAACCCCCGGAAGAGCAACAACCGCAGAATGCGAAGATGACGCAGTGGGACACCTGTGCTGAGGGTGCTGACGGCAGCGACGTGGTGTCTGTGTCAGGGAGTATGGCCAACGAGAGCGGTGCTGAGAGCCCAGAGGGAGACCAGCCACAAACTGACGGTGGAACCAACGGGAGCGGCGCTGAGAGCCCGGAGGGAGAGCAGCCGCACCTGAGTATGGTAACAACGCAGCGGTGTGTCCTGGAGGAGGGTACCGAGAACGGAGACCAGATGCCCGAGTCAGAGGATAGCAGCGACAGGAGTGCCACCGAGGGCCCTGAGAGACAGCAGCTGCAGCTGGGTACGTTGACGACACAGCAAAGCACCGATACCGGAGCGCCCGCTCCGTGCTCTCCAGGAGAGAGCTGCCAAGAGGAGGGGCTGGTACAGGTCGTGGAAATATTCTCAGTCGCTGAAGACAGCAGGCCAGCTGTGGAGCCCAGTCTGATGTGGGACCATGGCTCTGATGGTTCGGACGCAGCGGTGTACGTAGACAGTAGAGTGGAGGTGCAGCATGAACCAACCCTGCTGTTGGAAGTTGAGCAGCAGGGGACCAAGGCTGTGAGTACCGAGGTAACGGACGACTCCGGGAATGAGCAACAGCAGCTGTGCGCCATGGAGGCCGGGCAGTGCCTCAATATCGGAGCTCCATGCGCCTGGGACGAGGACACTGGACAGTACGGCGAGGCGCCCAAGATAGCGGATGACGCTGCTGAACAGACTTCGCTTCTCTCCATGGTGCGGCCACCGGAGGCCGGAGTGTCTTGAGCCATGACAGCGGTGCATGAGGCAGTCAGGAATGGTTCGTTGGACACAGAGAAATGGCGGACCGGGCGGCATGGTGAGCCGAGTAGGAAGAAGCTCCTTAGAGCTATTAAAGACATGTTTGCCAAGAAGAGGGACTTTGATCCTGGGGGCAGACAACGGCCGGGTGTGCAGACACCATGGGGCTGTCCGGGGCCTCCCATTAAAGACATCTTTGCCTGGGAGGGGGGGCATTGACCCTGGAGGGAGAAAATGGCTACGGGCACATATGTCGTGGGGGTGCCCAGGCCCTCTGTGGCTAGTTAAAAGGTGGTGGTTGCCCAGGGACATTGGGGTTTACTGAGTATATGTTATTGGTGTAAATATCTGTACATATTTGATAAAGTTGTCACGAGCCGAGCCGGCTTGGCTTTCCCCAGCTTGGCCTCGATCTCTCTGTGGGTTTTGGTTTCACTGTTTATGTACATTTTGTGTATTTTTATACTTATTCCATAACCATAGCCACTGCCTGACCGGCAGCTGTTAGTCAGCCTCGGTGACCTACTTTCTCCCACGCTGCTGACAGTCTGTCAGTCCAACCACGCCCCCTCGCTCTCCCTCTGGTTCTCTCAGCTGTTCCCAGCCCCGGTAATTTTCTTTGCCGCGCCTTGCTCAGGTGTGCCCAATTTGTGTGGTCAGCGGTGTTTGTATTTAAGCGGCTCTTCGCTAGACGAACGCCGCTGGACCATTGTACGGGTTAGACAGTTAATCTCTGCTCTCTGACCGTTACGTCCTGAAGGATTATTTGTGTTTGTGCTCACAGAAACGCTTTTCCACATTTCTGTTTGCAGTTGTGCTGCGATGCTTGTCTGTAACGTTTCTTCTGGCAGCACAACTGCTATGCTCGGGCACTGCTGCCCGGCTCTTCTCCCGTCCAGTCAAGCGTCCTTGAGAACTCCAAATTTACACAAGCACTTTGTCCTGTTAGCGTTTGTGACCACGGTGCACAGTGGTCTGCCTGCTGTACGCTATTTGTGTCAGCCTTTATGTGCACATCTGTTACATTCCTGTAAGTCTTTACTTTTTGAACTGTGTGTTATCAATAAATGTGTGTTTGGTGAACCCTGCGCATAAATCCTCATCTATCCTTCCCTTCCTCCATGCGCTGTGGAAAAGCGCACGGGGAGGTTTATGACAAAAGTGTTTTCTGTATATATACTGTATATACAGTGGGGCAAAAAAGTATTTAGTCAGCCACCAATTGTGCAAGTTCTCCCACTTAAAAGATGAGAGAGGTCTCCAATTTTCATCATAGGTATACCTCAACTATGAGAGACAAAATGAGAAAAAAAAATCCAGAAAATCACATTGAAAGATTTTTAATGAATTAATTGGTAAATTCCTCGGTAAAATAAGTATTTGGTCACCTACAAACAAGCAAGATTTCTGGCTCTCACAGACCTGTAACTTCTTCTTTAAGAGGCTCCTCTGTCCTCCACTTGTTACCTGTATTAATGGCACCTGTTTGAACTTGTTATCAGTATAAAAGACACCTGTCCACAACCTCAAACAGTCAGACTCCAAACTCCACTATGGCCAAGACCAAAGAGCTGTCAAAGGGCACCAGAAACAAAATTGTAGACCTGCACCAGGCTGGGAAGACTGAATCTGCAATAGGTAAGCAGCTTGGTGTGAAGAAATCAACTGTGGGAGCAATTATTAGAAAATGGAAGACATACAAGACCACTGATAATCTCCCTTGATCTGGGGCTCCACGCAAGATCTCACCCCGTGGGGTCAAAATGATCATGAGAACGGTGAGCAAAAATCCTAGAACCACACACGGGGACCTAGTGAATGACCTGCAGAGAGCTGGGACCAAAGTAACAAAGGCTACATCAATAACACACTACGCCGCCAGGGACTCAAATCCTGCAGTGCCAGATGTGCCCTCCTGCTTAAGCCAGTACATGTCCAGGCCCGTCTGAAGTTTGCTAGAGAGCATTTGGATGATCCAGAAGAGGATTGGGAGAATGTCATATGGTCAGATGAAACCAAAATAGAACTTTTGGTAAAAACTCAACTTGTCGTGTTTGGAGGAGAAAGAACACCATACCTACTGTGAAGCATGGGGGTGGAAACATCATGCTTTGGGGCTGTTTTTCTGCAAAGGGACCAGGACGACTGATCCATGTAAAGGAAAGAATGAATGGGGCCATGTATCGTGAGATTTTGAGTGAAAACCTACTTCCATCAGCAAGGGCATTGAAGATGAAATGTGGCTGGATCTTTCAGCATGACAATGATCCCAAACACACCACCCGGGCAACGAAGGAGTGGCTTCGTAAGAAGCATCTCAAGGTCCTGGAGTGGCCTAGCCAGTCTCCAGATCTCAACCCCATAGAAAATCTTTGGAGGAGGTTGAAAGTCTGTGTTGCCCAGCGACAGCCCCAAAACATCACTGCTCTAGAGGAGATCTGCATGGAGGAATGGGCCAAAATACCAGCAACAGTGTGTGAAAACCTTGTGAAGACTTACAGAAAACGTTTGACCTCTGTCATTGCCAACAAAGGGTATATAACAAAGTATTGAGATAAACTTTTGTTATTGACCAAATACTTATTTTACCGAGGAATTTACCAATTAATTCATTAAAAATCCTTCAATGTGATTTTCTGGATTTTTTTTTCTTATTTTGTCTCTCATAGTTGAGGTATACCTATGATGAAAATTGGAGACCTCTCTCATCTTTTAAGTGGGAGAACTTGCACAATTGGTGGCTGACTAAATACTTTTTTGCCCCACTGTATATTGTTTGCTGATGTGCATGTGAGTGAGTGACTGTGATTAATGTGGGATTATTTTGTGTTTTATAAGAGACAAGGTCTATGTGAATTGTTTTGTGTGAATGTGATAGGTTTGTTATATTATATGTTAATTCCCTTGTTGTTAGAGCGTGATTCGGGTTTTAAATTTGGGTGGTTTTAATGGTGTGTGTGTTTTCCATTTTTCTAAGGGGGGAGGGAATGTTGGATGTGTGTGTGTGCGTGTGTATGTGTGGCAGTGCCCGCCCTCTAGGGTGGCGTGAGGTTGGCACAACCCCTTTGTATATAAACCCTTGTTCGGTGTAATAAAGGAGAGTTCCATGTTGCGTGTAGTCTCGCCTCTGACTCCCTTATTTTTAGATCTAACAGTTGACATATGGAAGCTTCAACATACCACCAACAAAGACTTTTCCTTTTTTCCCATGCCCATAAATCTTACACTAGGATTGATTATTTTATTGTGTCATCTAAATTATTACCCCACACTACCAATTCCATATATCATAATATCCTGATTTCTGATCATAGTCCAGTATCATTTCAACTTAAAAATATTCTATCTACACAAAAGTATAGCTGGCGTTTCAACCCTCTTCTCCTCCAAGAACAGTCTTTTATTGAATACATGTCTACACAGAGTGATGAATTTATTGCTGTCAGTGATAATAATGAAGTATCTGACTGCATCTTATGGGAAGCATTCAAAGTCGTGATGCATGGCCACATTATCTCCTTTGGATCCTCAAAAAAATGAGAACTTAATAACTACATTATAATTGAAAAAACACTTCCTGTACTTGAAGAGACATACAGATCCTCTCTTTCTCAGTCAGACTATAATAACATCTTAAAACTAAAATATGAATATAATAGTATTCTTAGTAGGCATGTTGGTAACCTTCTGCTAAAACTTAAACAGAAACATTTTGAACTTGGCGATAAACCAGAGAAACTATTAACAAGCCAACTTAGGAGCGAGCAGGCTAGTAAAGCTATCCATAGGATCAAATCCAAATCTGGTACTTTAATTACAGATCCAAAAGAAATAAATTCCTGCGTCAAAGATTTCTATAAAGAATTGTGCTCCAGCAAAGTTCAGGTTACTGAAGCAGATTTCGTACACTTTTTCGCCAGCTTAAATATTCCTCAATTAGATGATGATGCAAGAGAAGACCTAGACTCTGCAATTTCCAAAACCAATCTCTTAAATGCTATCCGAGCTTTCCCTCTCCGAAAAAGCTGCTGGCCCAGATGGCTTTGGGTGCGAATTTTATAAGGCATTTCATGAAAAAGTTGCTCCCCTCATGTTAAGGATGGTGAATGACTCATGGAAAAACAAGAGATTTCCTAACTCATTTTATGATGCAAATATTTGTTTGCTTTTGAAAAAAGGAAAAGATGAAACTAATCCTGCAAGTTACAGACCTATCGCTCTCTTGAATTGCGACTAAAAAATAATAACAAAGGTTCTGGCCACAAAGCTAAGCAATCATATCACCTTAATCTTGCATCCTGATCAAACTGGCTTTGTCCTAAATAGGTTTTCATTTAGTAATGTTCAGGTGCGTAGCCAGCCCTAAAAAAAGAGAAGAAAAAAGGGAGAAAAAAGAAAAGGAAAATGTAAATAAAGAGCAGGTTTTGAGTAGTTTGCATTGAAAATGTTAAGAAATCTATAGTTGACAGGGGGCTGAAGCTAAAGCTTTGCCCCGGGTGAACGCCTCCGGCGCTCAGAATGGTGATGGTGGTTGGGGTTCACCCCCCCTTCACAAATTCCTGGCTACACCACTGATGTTCGTCTGCTGGTGAATACAATATATTCTGCTCATAATGAAAACATACAAGGTGTCATTATATCTTTAGATGCCCAAAAGGCATTTGGTAAAATTGAACGGCCCTTTATGTTTGAGTCACTGTTTTGGATTTGGAGTAAATTATATAGAGTGGATTAAAATAATCTACTCTCAACCAACATCCTCCATTCTCACTAAAACAGATAAATCCCAATCCTTTGAGGTGCAAACAGGGGTGAGGCAGGGAGACCATCTCTCTCCCCTCCTCTTTGATATTGCTTTGGAACCTTTGGCATTTGGAATCAGGAGCCACCCAACTATCCACGGCATAAGACTGGGCAATGTTGAAAGTCTTGTGAATCTGATTTATTGATTTGTCTATCAGATCCAGTAGTTTCAGTCTCCAATTTGTTGAATTACATCAAATCATTTAGTAAGCTATCAGGAAATATAAGTAATTTGGACAAATCCAAATTCATGTCCTTGGCAAACAATATGAGTCCTACATTTCTGAACTCTTTACCATTTAAGTTGGTCACTACTCATTTTACCTATCTTGGACTTAAAATTCCTAGAAATCCCAAGTTTTTAATGAAACTGAACTACTTGGACATGACTGACAATCTAAAAGATAATATCAGAAAATGAAGACTCCTTCCCCTCTCATCAATTGGCCGCATCAATACCATAAAAATGGTTGTACTGCCAAAATTTTTGTATCTTTTCCAGAACCTCTCTATTTATCTTCCCTTATCTTTCTTCAAACAGTTGGACTCAGTCATCCTCTCTTTTGTTTGGGCTAATAAACTACCCCGTGTCTCCAAAACCCACCTACAGAAAAATGGGAACAAAGGTGGTCTCAGTCTTCCTGTATTTACGCATTACTATTGGGCTGCAAATGCGAGGGTTCTTGATTTTTGGCAGTGGGACTTTCCTGATGACAACTATACATCTACTGCTTCAAAATGGCTAAAAATTGAGCCCACATCAGTGTTGGGAACCTCTCTTCCAGCCCTACTCTTCTCTGGTGCGCCTCACAACAAATTATCTAGCTACAACTTTGTCCTCAGAAATAGCCTCAAAATTCTGAGCCAAATGAAGAGTTCTTGGGCTACTAAGTGTCTCAGTGCACACTCCTATCACACATAATCACCTGTTTAAGCCAGCACTGATGGACAAAGTGCTCGTGGACTGGAGAGAGAGAGGACTGCACTGTGTTGGAGACTTTTATATAGACAATAAATTTGCATTGTCTGCTCAGCTGCAAGATAAATACTGCCTCCCTCACTCGCGTTTTTACCATTATCTTCAAATACATCATTTTAAACGGGAGCACGTCCCAGAATTCACAATCAAACCTAAGAGCCACACCTTCCATGACCTACTTCTCTTGCAACCAAATTCTAAACATCTCATCTCTTGCTTTCTTTCAGTCTTTACTGAAGCAGTGGATGCCAGTCGTTTCAGGGAGGCCTGGGCTGGAGAGCTAGATGTCCCGATTTCAGAGGAATTGTGGGAAGAAGGTTTGACATGTATTAAGAGCTGCTCTATTAACTCCAGATATAGACTAATCCCATTTAAGGTCCTACACAGATTGCACTACTCTAAAACTAAGCTTCATAAGATATACGACTGTGCTTCTCCCTTTTGTGATAGATGTAGCACAGCAGAAGGCTCATTATCACATTTGTTCTGGCACTGCCCTGCACTTAGGAACTTTTGGTCAGATGTATTCACATGGTTTTCTAAACAATTCAGAATTAATATTCAACCAGACTGTAATTTAGCAATATTTGGCTGTTCGGATAAGACAAGGATACTTCCCTCCCATCAAAAGGAAGCAATCAAAATTGCCATGGTTGCAGCTAAGAAATTAATTTTATTAAAGTGGAAGTCACCAACACCACCCTGCTTTAAGAGATGGCTTAATGAAATGCTTTCTATAGCCAAGATGGAACAGATTCACTACAGTAAACAAAACTCACAAGATTATTTTCAAAATATTTGAAAATTATTTCTGACATTGCTTAAGTGAGACCTAAACATCATGTGAATTGTACAAACTGCTACCGTATGTTTTTTTTTTTTTTTTACAAACCTGGTTACACTCAATATTGTGACATTGCAGTTGCTGTCCAACCCATGTCTTTTTTTTGTTGTTGTTTTTTGTTTGTGAGTCATCTGTATATTTTGCTTTTTGTTAAGTACTCTTTTATCCTGTCAGTCAGTACATGGTGTTTCTCTGTTTAGTATTACCTGTTATCTTTTGGTGTTTCTTACTTGACTCCATGTTTTGTAATTGTCACATATGGTGGTGATGGGTGCTTTGTAGTATGTTTGTTTTATGCTATGTTGAAAATTTTTTAAAATTTAAAAAAAAAATTAAAAAATATATATATATATATATATATACACTACTGTTCAAAAGTTTGGGGTCACTTAGAAATTTCCTTATTTTTCAAAGAAAAGCACTTTTTTTCAATGAAGATAACTTTAAACTAATCAGAAATACACTCTATACATTGCTAATGTGGTAAATGACTATTCTAGCTGCAAATGTCTGGTTTTTGGTGCAATATCTACATAGGTGTATAGAGGCCCATTTCCAGCAACTATCACTCCAGTGTTCTAATGGTACAATGTGTTTGCTCATTGTGTCAGAAGGCTAATGGATGATTAGAAAACCCTTGTGCAATCATGTTAGGTCTGCAATGCTGTAATTGCTGCAAATGGAGGATTCTTTGACGAAAGCAAAGTTTGAAGGAAAAAATTATTATTTCAAATACAAATCATTATTTCTAACCTTGTCAATGTCTTGACTATATTTTCTATTCATTTTACAACTCATGGTGGTAAATAAGTGTGACTTTTCATGGAAAACACAAAATAATTGTCTGGGTGACCCCAAATAATTGTCTGGGTGACGGCGGTAGGCGGCGGTGCCCAGCGGAGGACTTACCGTGACTGCAGCGGCGGTGTGCGACGAGACTACCCGAAGCGATTGCTAAGCTAACGCTAGTTAGCTTAATGCTGGCGCCAGTCATTCCACCTTACACCAGCCTGAATCGAAGCCCAGCTGCGAGGCCCAGCGGAGATACTACCAGGCAAGCGGCTATTTGTTGACGGGGCTCAGCAGAGATTTCACCCAGGCAGACGACGGTAGGTGGCGGTGCCTAGCGGAGGATTTACCGTGACCTCAGCGGAGCTCGGTGGCAGCGGCGGTGTGTGACGAGACTCGGTTGGAGGAGCGGGACGGGAGACCAGTTACGGCGACTATGAGCAACGAGACCAGCAACGGAAGGGGCTAGTTGGCTAGCTGAGGCCCAGCTGGATTCGAGGACGATCGGATCAGATTCTGGCGATATAAGCAGAATTTATTTTACTATCCACAGATTTTCCTTTTCCTTCTTTCCAAGAAAGACTGAAGATGGCTGCCACCGGATTAAAAAGTGGGCTGATGGGCACCACTAATAAGCCTTCTCTACTTCTCTACTTCCTCTTCGTTTTGTCTTTGTGTGTCTGGACCTGCAACAAGAAGGATTTCCCGACAAACTCAACCAAAGGTGAAGTTAAAAAGTTTTATCTGTATGGATTTGGGCTTGGACATCTCACCCTACACTCTATGTGGTCTTTAAAAGCCCTGAGCAAAAACTTCCAAATTAAGGCAAACATGGCTGTTAAGCAAAAATCACAATATGGCAGAGGATATACAGTTAAAGTTCTGTTAGTTCTGCTACTTCTGGCAGGAGATATTCACCTTAACCCTGGACCTGCCACTATTAAACAGCAGACCACTGGGTTAGCACAAAACCGAGCTGTACAAAAGCAAAAACAACATTTATTTTTCCAAACTGTTAATCATGCACGAGTTCTTTGGGACACCAAGGCTAAACCAAAGGGGATCCTCGGCGGTCATTTAAACATACGGAGCATAATCCCCAAAAGAGATGAGATTTCGGTGTTGCTGTTGGACTCAAATCTGGACTACCTTTGTCTCTCAGAAAGCTGGCTACACAGTAACATAGACACTAATATGATCGATATTGTGGGCTACCAGTGTTTTAGAAAAGACAGGCAGGTAGGGAGGGGAGGAGGTGTTTTAATTTACATCAAAGAGAAATATAAATGTCAACTGGTTGATTTGAATACTTCACTTGAATGTTTAGCTGTTAATGTATGTCTCTCTCCGGTAATGAATTTCAACATTGCAGTAGTGTACAACCCACCATCACACAACTCTTCCTTTTATAATGAATTAAGTGATCTGGTTAAACAACTTGAGAAGAACAGAGAAACAATAATTCATGGTGACTTTAATATCAACTGGTCTGATAAAAAAGACAAACAAAAACTGAAAAGCCTCATGACTAAATTTAATTACCAGCAAATCATCAAAGGACCCACCAGGATAACCAAACAATCCAGAACACTTATTGACATGGTATTTACTAATAAACCAGAACGAATAACCAGAACCTATAATCTTGTAACTGGTCTCTCAGATCATAACATGGTTCTTACTGTCAGGAAACTTACTAAAAAGCGACTACAGTATTTTGGGGGAGTCGATATTGACAAATCAAATTTTATTATCCCCAAATCAAAAAATGAGGAGTTTGAACATTACTTAGAGAATCAAAATTGGGAGCAGCTCATGTCAACATGTGAAGTAGATGATTGTTGTAATTTTATAACTGCAACAATCACAAAGTCTATAGAAAAATTTTCAAAGCAAATTAAAAGTAGACAACAGAAGATTAGCCTACCATGGTTAAATAATGAAATAAGAAAACTTATGAAGAGGCGAGACTATGCACTGAAAACATCACTAACCTCCAAACTACAAAATGATCACCTTGTGTACAAAAGTTTAAGAAATAAAGTGGTACATGAGCTGCGAAAATCAAAAATATCTTATTACAATAAACTGATAGATCATGCAAAGGGTAACAACAGTTCCCTATGGAGGCATTTAAATAACTTAACTAATAAAAAAAACGATCAGAAGGGGGTAAAGGAACTTAGAATCAATGGCAAGACCGTCAGTGACAAGGCTACTTTGGCAAATGAATTTAATTCACACTTTGTGGGCTCTGTGGAAGACTTAACAAAAATTTTTGTGCTGCCAAATGTGCTCAACAACACAAATTCCATACTCCCAACAGATACTTTTCACATCGATGAGGTAAATGAGAAGTTAATTGCTGGTATTGTTAAAACACTGTCAAACTCAAAAACTAATGATATCTACAATATGAGCACCTCCTTTCTCAAAATGCACAGCAAAATATTAATCAAACCACTGACTCATCTCATTAATCTCTCCATTAGGTCTAGTACATTTCCATCTGGCTGGAAAAAAGCTGTCGTCATACCAGTTCATAAATCAGGCAGTAAAGACGATATATGCAATTACCGCCCAATCTCTATCTTACCAGTCCTATCTAAGGTTCTTGAAAAAGTTGTAGCTACACAGCTGATAGACTACTTACAAGACAGTCAACTTCTTCATCCACATCAATTTGGTTTTAGACCAGGATACTCAACAGAAACAGCAAATTGTTGCCTTATTGAAAACGTCAAACAGTCCTTGGACAGGGGTAATGTGGTAGGAGCTGTTTTTCTAGATCTCAAAAAGGCTTTCGATACTGTAAACCACAGTTTGCTTTTATCCAAAATGGTATCTTTTAACTTCTCCCCAAATACATTAGAATGGTTTGCATCTTATCTCCAGAATAGAGAACAGTGTGTAAAAGTTCACCAGGATAAATCCTCATTTTTAAACAACCGCATGGGTATCCCACAAGGGTCCATTCTTGGTCCTTTACTTTTCAGCATTTTTATTAATGACTTGCCGTTACACTGCTCAGCTGCAACATGCCAACTTTATGCAGATGATGCAGTTATTTACACAGCTGCCAAGACTCCAGCACAGGCTGCAGATGTACTGTCTACAAGTATGGTTGATGTCCAAGAGTGGCTCCTCAAGAACCATCTATTGCTGAACCTTCAAAAAACAGTCTCAATGTGCTTTTCAATCAAAAAATGTAACCTGCAACATTTTAAAGTTAATATACATGATCATGACATCAGTTTAGCTACAGAATTCAAATACCTTGGCATTGTACTAGATCCTCAACTCAAATTTAATCTTCATATAAAGAAAATTTCAAAAACAGTAAAAAAAAATCTGAACTGCTTTAAATTAATTAGATATTACATACCTTACGAAGCAGCTGCACTGTATATGCATTCTATGGTTTTTTCTCATATATCATACTGTTTGACAGTCTGGGCTCAAGCAGCCCCTTCCACAATAAGACATATAGGTTCATTATATAATCAAACCCTAAAAATCTTGGACAAAAAGCCCATTAGGTGGCATCACTGTAATGTTTTAAAAAAATACAACCTATTGAGTTTTGAGAGCTTCATTGACCTCTGTCTTCTGAAATTAACGTTCAAATGTTTCCATAAATCAGCACCCGAGCCACTTGCTGGTTTCGTCCAAAGACAGGACAGCAGCAGAGCCACCAGGAGTTCTGTTAACAATAACTGTAAAATATTCCACCGCAGAACCACATTTGGACAAACAGCTTTCTCTATAAAGGGCAGTCACATCTGGAACACAATGCCAAATGAAATTAAAATAATAACGGACTTTAAAACATTCACTAAAAATGTTAAAAACTGGCTGAAAAATAAACAAGAATGTACTCATGTATGAATTATTTGTCTGCAAAGTGAGAGTGAATGAAGGGAAGGAATAAATGTGTTTGTTTATAGTGAGTGACGGAGGGAGGAAGGCCTGAAATAGGCAAATGTGAGTTATGTTATATGTGTTAAATGTGAGTCAGGCTGTTATATTTGTGTATTTATAATATTTATAATATTTATAATTGTGTATTTATAATTTTTCTGCATTGATGTATGTGGTTATTGTGTATATTTTTTATCTTGATTCTTTTTTCTAAAGCCCATCCAGGGACAAGAGTTGCAAATTAGCTAATAGCTATACACTCTATGTGCAACACATCAGATTGATTGTCTTTGATTAATTGTCTATGTTTATTGCACTGTCCCTGTCAAATAAACTAATCTACTACTACTACTAAACTTTTGAACGGTAGTGTATATATATATATATATATATACTGTATATATATATATATATATATATATATATATATATATATATATAAAAACCCAAAGCGATCATTCTGGATAAATATCCACTACCCACGATGGAAGATATTCAGTGGCTCCAAGGTGTTTTCAAAACTGGACCTCTGTCAGGGTTATCTGCAAGTGCCTCTCCACTCGGCCAGCCGCAACCTGACAGCGTTCGTAACCCACAAGGGCGTTTTCAGATATACCCACATGCTGTTTGGCCTGAGTTCAGCACCGAGTTGCTTCCACAAAATTAGGTCCACAATCCTCTGGCCTCAAGGCTGTGGTGCTGTATCTGGATGACATTGTGGTGCGCGGTGTGTCACAGGTGGCACGTGACGAACATTTGGAACGAGTGATGGAGGTGCTGTTGGAACACGGGGTTACGCTGAACGGCAAAAAGTGCATGTTTATAGCTGAGTCGATTGAGTTTGTGGGATTTTGATTGTCTGCTGAGGGCCTGAGCCCCCCAGCACGTGAACGTGGAGGCGGTCCTGCAACTTCTGGACCTCACGACGCCTGCGCAAATTTCTTCATTTTTGGGCATGGCAAATTTCTGCAGATGTTTCATTTCCCATTATTCAGAGACTATTGAACCTCTTTGAGCCCTCCTGAAGCAGAACACTCCATGGCAATGGACCCCGGCCTGCTCAGCAGCTGTCGCTAAACTGAAATCTCAGCTCACCTCCCCACTGGTGTTGGCCCATTTTGACCCTCAATGCCCCACTTTTGTGACTTGTGACCCATCTGACTCAGCAGTGGGGGCGGTCGTGTCTCATCTTCAGAATGGTATGGAATGCCCGGTGGCGTTCGCATCGATGTTCCTCACATCAGCGGAACAGAGGTACGCAGTGGGTGAGAGAGAGGCGCTCGCATGTGTTTACGCATGTGAACGGTGGCACATCTACCGCTATGGATGCCACTTCACCCTGCGCACGGACCATAGGGCACTGATGACCTTGCTGGAGACGACCGGCTTGGGACACAGACCCCTGTGGATTCACAGGTGGGCGGAAAGGCTGCGGGCCTACAGCTTCACTACTTAGTTCACTCCAGGCAGGGAAAATGTGGTGGCAGACCTCCTGTCCCGTGCCACACTTAACGCCGTGCAACCTAACGACTGTGATCCGCTGGAGGCGGACTTGATCAACACACTACACAAACCCCTCTGGAATACGGTGTCCCTCCAGGAATTCCAGGCGGAGTCGTAGCGGGACCCAACTTTGTCTCAACTGTGCTCGTTCATCAGTGGGGGTTGGCCCACGAAGATGCAAGGTGATCTGACACCTTTTCACAGGGTCAAGGACAAACTGAGTTGCTGGAACGACGTGTGCGTGGTGAGAGGACACTGCACAGTGGTTCCGGTGTCGCTAAGGGTTCGCGTTTTGACCATGCTCCATGAGGGCCATCTGGCGGTGGTTAGGGTGAAGCAACACTGCAGGGATTTGGTTTGGTGGCCGGATATTGATAAGGACATTGAGAGTATGGTAAAGAACTGTGTACCATGTTTGGAGAGTGGGAAAACCGGGGTACCACTCCTGTGTCCACTACAATACCCGGAGGGCCCCTGGAAGCACATCCAACTGGACATCTGCAGCGAGTTATGCACAGCCCCCACGAACAGCCGTTTCCTGTTGGTGGCTTATGACCTGTTTTCAAAATGGCTGGAGGTGTTGCCCACCAGTTCGGTCATAACCGACGTGGTTACCAGTTTTCTCGTGTAACTTTTCGCAAGGTGGGGGGGGGGGGGTCCAAGCACCATTGCTACAGACAATGGGCCGCAGTTCATCTCTGGGGGGTTTGAGGAACTTTTTGGGTGAAAGGGGTGTGGAGCACATTAGAACCGCGTTCTATCATCCTCAGGTTAATGGGGGTGTGGAGCGTTTCAACAAGATGTTAAAGAATGGACTATGACCACACCTGGCGGATGGCTTCACGTTCTTTGATGCCCTTCAGAACACACTCCTCTATTATAGACCAGCGGCCCATGCCATGACGGGGTGTTCCCCAGCAAAGCTTGTGCTGGGACGTGAGTTACATCTACCCCTGGATCGGCTGCTGCCCCTCCTGACTCCTCCTCCGGCGGACACAGAACCACCGAGGGGTTGGGTCCGCGAACAACAGCGAAGAATGAAACAACGCTTTGACAGGAAGCATAGGGCAAGGACTCATGGACTCGGTATGTTGGACTGGATTAGGATCAGGCACCCCAACCACACGCATAAGCTGCCGCCATTCTGGACGAGACCACTGCAGATCGTGGAGCAGCTGGGCCCAGACACGTTCCACCTCTCGGACAGGTTACGGTGGCATTCTAGCCGCCTCAGGAAACCTTCACCGACTCAGGTTCTGGGAGCTGCAGCAGACGAGACGGACACTAGCTGGGACTTGACTGACAGGACGCTGGGGGGTGCCCAGGTACGCCCGATGGAGCCTGTAGCAGGACCTCCACCCATGAGGCGCTTGGTGAGAAACTGTCAGAGGCCAAGGTACCTAAAAGACTTTGTGGTGGGACTTGGTTAGTTAGGGCGTGCTGACCAATAGGTGGCAGAATAATCCACCTCAGCACGTGGGCATGCTGGTAGTCCACCCAGATGCCCAGTTAGTCATTTGGGTTTGTTTTTTTATGACAGCAAGATGTTCATGTGCTACTTATATGTTTTTTGGGGGAGTGTTTAGTTTGCTAATTTTGAGGAGGGTTTTGACTGTTATGTGTGGTTCTACAGTTTGTGAAGGGGTGGGGGGGATGTTGTGTGGGGATTTGGCCTTTGAAGCTTGCCATAGCCAGTGCTGGGCGCACAATGTGGTGATGTCAGGTGGGCTACGGCCAGTGTGTATAAGTTCTATTTGTTGCCAATAAAGTTCAGTTCGTTGCTTGGCATAGAATGGCTCACGTCTCGCTCTTTTAATACATAACAGATATCGAAATGGTTATCTATTTGTTCTTCTTGTAATTTTTTTATATGCATGAGATAAACATCTTGTTAATAGTTTCTTTAATTGTCAACTTGAAGAAATGTGCTAGTTTGTATGGTAGTGCACATAATTTATCCCATTCCTTGTGGTTTACTAAATGTCTGAGTTGCAGGTATCTGAAGAAATCAAATGGAAGATTATATTTTTGTTTAACCCTCAAGCGACCAAGCTATTTTACGGACTGAAATGACCAAGTGGGGTCATTTATGACCCCGTTGCGCTCTGTACAGGGATCCTTATTATAAATGGCTGGTTGGAGGTTTATCATACAAAAAACTACTCCCTGTATTTAAGACAGGTACTTTATAATGATCTAATGTAAAATGTGTTTGCTAATAATACTTTTATTGCAAGAAATAACCAAAACACAGACTGTAAGAACAACATTACATTTATTTAGACAGCCCTTGTCAGTTCACTCTTGGAACATCATCATCATCATCATAGTCATCATAGTCATCATATCATCATCACGATGATGATGATACCTATTATTGTAGTTACGATGATGATCATGATACCTATTATGGCATTTTGCGTAATGGCGGTTTTCTTGTGGACAGTGATCCGGATCACCACCAAAATCTAATCATCTGTAGGATACCTCATTTCTGACAATCTGTGAAAATTTCATGAAAATCCGTCCATAACTTTTTGAGTTATCTTGCTAACAAACAGACAAACAAACAGACAAACAGACAAATCCAGACAAATGTAAATCTTGTTATCCTAGGTCTGTTAGCCATGGTTCACTGCAATACAATATAAAGTACTGATTAGAAGTGGAAACCGGAGTGGTGGCTCAGTTGGTAGAGCATCCGCCCCACACCCGGGAGGCAGGGGTTCAAATCCCGGCCGGGTCATACCAAAGACCATATAAAAATGGTGCTTTCTGCCTTCTAGCGTGGTGCTCCGCATAATGGAATGGGGAAAGTAAAGTTACACACAGAGCTACCAGAGGACTGACCCCCCGCTGTAGCTTTCACTACTTACAGTAGCTGTGTGGCCTAGGGTCAGAGAAACGGAGATAGGCGCCGCCCATATACACCTTCAGGTGTGAAGGGATTACCTAACTAACTATTAGAAGTGGAACATTTGAATAAAATTTATAAAACCAATGTTAAAAACCAGTGCTTCTCTTCGGGGTCATAAATGACCCCACAAGAGTTTGCGATGTCTATGCCACACCAATTGGTTGATCCCTGCAAAAAACTATGAAAGTGTGTAGGATTAGTAGACTGACAAATTCATGCTAGGAAAGAAAATTTGGATAAAAAATAAAGAGACGGCACATTAAATTATATGGCTGGGGTCGTAAATGACCCCACTCAGTCGCTTGAGGGTTAAACTGTTCATCGGACATTAGAATTTCTCCATCAAATAACTGGTCAAGGACCTTTCTCTTCCCATTTCTTAAAGCCTGTTTCTAATTTACATGGAAGAAAATCATTATTATGTGTAATCCTCACTGCTCTAGATACTGATAATGACAGTCCCAGAAATTTTCTCACTTGTGACCATGTTTTTAAAGTGTTTTTAATCCATAAGTTGCTGATTTTGTTGATTCTCGGGTATCAAAAAAAAAAAAAAAAGAATTGCAAATTTATGAGAAAAGTCACAATTTTTTTAGAAAAAGTTACACATTTATGAGAAAAGTTGAAAAATCACAGAAAAAGTTGCAAATTTACAAAAAAAACTGCAAATTTTTGAGAAAAAACTCACAAATTTATCAGAAAAATGTCACAAATTTGAGAAAAAAGTCAAATTTATGAGGAAAAAAGTTGCAGATTTATGGGAAAGTTAATTAGTTAGTTAATTCCTTTCACGCCATGAAGGCGCATAGGGCGGCGCCCATCTCCGTTTCTCTGACCCTAGGCCACACAGCTACTGTAAGAAGTGAAAGCTACAGTGGGGGGTCAGTCCACTGGTAGCTCTGTGCGTAACTTTACTTTCCCCTTTCCATTATGCGGAGCACCACGCTAGAAGGCAGAAAGTACCATTTTTGTATGGTCTTTGGTATGACCCAGCCGGGATTTGAACCCCTGCCTCTATGGGAAAAGAGTTGCAAATTTATGAGAAAAAATTGCAAATTGTTGAGGAAAAAAGTAAAATTTTTCGGAAAAAAGTTCCAAATCTATGAGAAAAAAGTTGCAGATTTATGGGAAAAAAGTTGCAAATTTATGAGAAGAAAAATTGCAAATTTTTCAGAAAAAAGTTGCAAATCTATGAGAAAAAAGTTGCAACTTTACAAGAAAAAACTAAAATTTATAAGATTTTTTGTTTTGCATTTCTGCTCAGAATTGGTCATTCAAAGTCATTTTATTCAGTTATGTAACATGATATAGGTTTGTGATAATGGGGGACAATTCTCTCTTTTTTCAAATCAGCATTTCAAAGCATTCTTACTGCTGACTCAGAAAAATTAAGAAATCCTAACTGAATTATTAAGGATTCTCCAGGATAATGAGTTTATTTTACTTCAGCTAACCCCCAAAAACAGATTTTACATTTCTGATCATGCTTTAGAAGTTTCAGTCTGTGGTGGATTTCTGAACATGGCTGCAGAGACGGGAGAAAGAAACAAAAACCACATTTCCATGTTCGTGTTCCCAAACATTCCTGATGTATTCAGATGACATTACAGGGATTTTTTCCCATCGGCCCCAAGTCCTAAAACGGGAATTGGCCCTGAGAACAGGGCAGCATTTTTATTTTTAATTCCAGAGTGCCCTTTCCTTAAAGTGCTCATCAGTGTCTCTTACTAAAAGTACTGTTGCACTGATGTATGAAGGTTTTGTTTTCATATTTACTCAAGTAATTTTCCTTTTCTTCAGAGGTTATTTACAAGACGGACTACTGTATTCAAAACAGAACAATGGCTTTTTTACAACCATACTTTCAAGAGTTTATAAATAACTTGATATTTCAATGAATACATGAGTTTGTTTTCTGTTTTTTAAAATTATTTCAAAAGTCTGTATGACTGCCAATAAAACTCTTAAAGCATAGACAACACCTTTTATCACACCACCAATCTAAAATAAATGTAACACTCTCAGGTTAAGATTTGTATTTTGTTAGTTTTTGATTCTGTTAATTGGATTGATTTGTAACCAATTTAAAAATCCGAATCAAAATGAACTCCAACAGTGTTACCAAATTTAATTAACCCCTTAGAATTCCAGACAATTTCCCTAAATTTAGCATACGGAATGAAAATCAAATTCTTTTTTCACAAAGAGGTTAAATTTGTAACTTTTTCTCCTCAATTTGCAATTTTTTTCTTATAAATTTGCAACCTTTTTCTCAAAAATTTGCAACTTTGTTTTCATAAATTTTCAGCTTTTATCTCAAAAAATTTGCAGCTTTTTCCCTGTAAATTTGCAGCTTTTTTCTTATAGATTTGAAAATTTTCTTTTAAATTTGCAAACTTTTTCTCCTCAATTTGCAGTTTTTCTCTTATAAATTTGGAACTTTTTTCTCAAAAATTTGTAACTTTTTTCTTGTAAATCGGCAACTTTTTTCTAATAAATTTGCAGCTTTTTTCTTGTAAATTTTTAGACCCTTTTCTCAAAAATTTGCAACTTTTTTTCTCAAAAATTTGCAACTTTTTTCCGTAAATTTTCAACTTTTATCTCAAAAATTTGCAACTTTTTTCTTGTAAATTTGCAGCTTTTTTCAAAAAAAAATTGCAACTTTTTTCTTGTAAATTTGAAACTTTTCTTTTAACCCCTTAGCATTGCAGCCAATTTCCCTAAATTTGGCATATGCAAAGAAAATCTAATTTGTTTCTGGAGTGGGTTTAATTTATGAAAGGGGGGGATGCTATTTTTCAAGGGTGGGGGGTATTTGTAAATTAACAAGAGGGGTAAGTCGCAGATTTATGAGGCTGCACACCACTGGAGATGTTTGGTGAGATGAAAGAGACTCATGGAGAGGAAGCCTCATCGTATGACGAAGTCAAGCACTGGCATCAACAGTTCAAGTGTGGTTGGACATCCGTGGAAACGGCACCCATTCCCGTGCAACCACAGTGCACCTTTGACGAAGACACCATCACCACCATTTTAGAGGATCGCCACATAACCATTTGCCAGCTAGCCCACGATGTCAAGATCAGTGTGGGGTCTGTGGGAAAAAAAATCATCCATGACCATTTGTACATGTGGACGTTGTCTGCATAATGGATTCCCTGGTTGATTACACCTTTCCAGAAGCAGAAACATGTCGCATGCTCCCAAGCTCTTTTGACCATGTGCCATGTAAACCAGGATGACATGGGTCCATCGATCCAGAGGCTAAAGCTCAGTCAAAGCAATGGAAGCATTATGACTCACCACCTCTGAAGAAGGCACATGTCCAACCCTCGGCAGATAAGCTCATGCTCACAGTCTTTAGGGATCAACCTGGAGTATTAATGATGAATTTACCTGGTAAAGGGTACCACAGTTACCAGGACTTACTACACTTCGTTATGACTCGCCGCTCATCAGCGGCGCCAGCCGCGCGCACACCTGCTCCTCGTCAGCGGCGAGGTATTTAATCCACTCTGCCCTGGGCTTCGGCCTGAAGCCGTCTCTCTACTTCGGCCCCTTCGCTACTACAGATCTCAAACCCACTAGTGAAGATATCCTGGGTAAGCTCCCCTTACCGCTCTCCTCTAGCCTTCCCCTGTGCACAGGTGGACATTCCCGGCGGCAGACTTCATCATCTCGCCGTTGGCTCTACGCTGCTGCCACAGGTACCGCAGGTCGCTGTCTCCCGGGCTTCGCCCTTGTCGACGCCAGCCACCTGTCATAACCAAGTAAGCCAGCTACCATCATTATTCCCTGTATTGGTGTGGTGCCCGTTACCCTTCTCCCTCTGCTCTCTCCCACAGGGTTGTCCGGCTGTACGGCCTCCTGCCCCCGTGCCTGACGCAGACGCCACCACCAATACATTCTTATTCCACAGACACGCAGTCATACACTTCCTTGTTGCTAATAAAGCTGTTAAATCCATCCTGAGCCTGCGTGTGTGTCTCCTGGGCCGTGCATTATGTCAGTACGGCTTCAGCAGAGCGGCTCGGCAGACAGCGGGCTCGCACCCCGTCTTTCCACCCTCGAGGCTTGGGTGGATTTAATAGCTCATCAGCAACAGGTGATATTGAATCAATTAATTATCATTACTAACCGATTAGACCGCTTGGACCCCCAGCAGCCGTTCCCCTCGGCTCGTCCGGGTGGCGTGGCTCCTGCGGCTCCGGTGGCCGTCCAGCCTGCTCCGGGTGCGCCAACACGGCTCACACCAATCCCCACTCCTGCTCGCTTCAGCGGTAAGCTGGGTGGAGCTCGGGGTTTTATTATGCAGTGTGAGTCCGTGTTTTTTCGCGTTCCCGGAGATTTTCCCTCAGACCATAGCAGAATTGGCTATATAGGTAATCTCCTTGAGGGTCGTGCGCTTACCTGGGCTTACGCCATTATGGTGAAGCCCAGCTACGCCACCCTCACCTATGGCCAGTTCGTGCGACAATTTCTGGAAGTGTTCGATCATTCGCGTTTGGACAGTGTCCAGGTCGACCGCCTTCTCGGACTCCAACAGGGGAGCCGATCGGCGGCCGACTACGCGATCGACTTCCGGGTTACCGCGGAGGAAGTCGGCTGGGAAGAGCGCGCGCTCTGCGGCATCTTCCTCCGCAGCCTAAATTCCGGTCTGAGGGATGAGTTGGCTGGACGGGATACCCCGGAGACGCTGGCGGAGCTGATTTCTCTCACCATCAGTTTGGATAACAGGCTGCGCGAGCGCACCTCCGAGCGGAAGCAGTCTTCTCGCTCGCGGGGCGCCTCTGCACGTCTGCCCCAAGCTCGCCACCTGGCGTTGCCGCTGCCGGAGGTCTCCGAGGAGTCGGAACCAATGGTGACGGGCCGGACAAAGCTCCCCCTGGCGGAGAAACAGCGCCGTCGTGACCTGGGCCTCTGCATGTATTGCGGAGGTAGCCAGCACACGGTGGAGCATTGTCCGGAGAAGCCAAACGAGGTGGTCCGTGAGTCACTGTAGGGGGCCTCGCGGACGCTAATCGGTTAAATCCCCTCACACATTTGACGCTGCCCATCCGCTTCTGTCACAACCTCACTGGGCACCTCACACATGCACTGGTGGATTCAGGTGCGGAGGGTAGCTTTATTTCACAAAGCCTGGCAACCCGACTGGGCATCCATTGTCACTCCCTCGACACTCCTCTCGCCCTGGTTAATCTCTCCCGAGTTTCCCTGGGAAAAGTAACTCACCAAACATCCACCGTTCCCGTGATCATCTCTGGAAACCATCGGGAGGATATCTCCTTTTACGTCCTGCCCACCTCAGTAACTCCTGTCATCCTCGGTTATCCCTGGCTCCGCCTCCACAACCCCGCCTTGGACTGGAAGACTGGGAAGGTGTCAGCGTGGAGCACTTTCTGCATGGGTACCTGCCTCCAATCCGTGGCCTGCTCCCCGTCCTCGCCTCCCACAGCTCAGGACACCGCGCCCCCGGATCTCACCCTAGTGCCCTCAGAGTTCCACGACCTGGGTGCCGTTTTCAGTAAGTCCAAGGCGATGTCTCTGCCTCCTCACCGGCCCTACGACTGCGCCATTAACATCCGCCAGGGGGCGCCCTTACCCTCAGGACGCCTCTATAGTCTGTCAGCGCCGGAGAAGGAGGCAATGAACAGCTATCTGAAGGAGTCGCTCAGTGCTGGGATCATCCGACCATCCTCCTCTCCAGTAGGTGCAGGGTTCTTCTTCGTGGGAAAGAAGGACGGATCTCTTTGTCCTTGTATTGACTATCGAGCTCTCAATGATATCACGGAGAAGGACCGGTACACCCTGCCCCTTATGGACACTGCCTTCCACTCCCTCCAGGGGGCGACCTGGTTTACTAAGCTGGATCTCCGCAGCGCTTACCACCTCGTCCGGATCCGGGAGGGAGATGAGTGGAAAACCGCCTTCCGTACCCCAAACGGGCATTTTGAATATCTCGTGATGCCGTTTGGGTTGACCAACGCTCCAGCCGTCTTTCAGGGCCTCATCAATGACATCCTCCGGGACTTCATCGGCCTGTTTGTATTCGTCTACCTGGACGACATTCTCATCTTCTCCAGGTCCAGGGATGAACACCGGGTCCACGTGAGGCGGGTCCTGCAGAGACTGCTGGAGAACCATGTGTACGTCAAGGCGGAAAAATGTGAATTCTACGCCAAAACGACTTCCTTCCTGGGGTTCGTCATCTCCCATGACCAGGTGCTCCCGGACCCAGCGAAGATCAAAGCAGTGGTGGATTGGCCCACACCAACTTCCCGGAAACAGGTTCAGCAATTCATCGGGTTCGCCAATTTCTACCGCCGCTTTGTCCCGAACTTTGGAGCCATCGTCGGGCCCCTGACCCGCCTCACCTCTCCTAAGACCCCGTTCCGGTGGACTGAAGAGGCCACTTCGGCCTTCCAGGCGCTGAAGACGGAGTTCTCCTCCTCCCGGGTCCTCAGCCAGGTCGATCCCGCGCTGCAGTGCGTTGTGGAGGTGGACGCTTCGGACACGGGGGTGGGGGCGGTGTTGTCCCAGCGGTCCCCAGCCAATGGAGTCAAGCGACCCTGCGCCTTCTTCTCTTGGCGCCTGTCCCCAGTGGAACGAAACTACGACGTGGGGGACAGAGAGCTTCTTGCCATCAAGCTTGCCCTTCAAGAATGGCGTCACTGGCTTGAGGGGGCAGCCTTGCCTTTTGTGGTCCTCACTGACCACAAGAACCTGGAGTACCTGAGATCTGCCAAGCGTCTGAACGCCCGCCAGGCGCGTTGGTCCCTGTTCTTTGCAAGGTTTAAGTTCAGCATCACATATAGGCCTGGCTCCAAGAAAGGCCTGCCCGACGCTCTCTCCAGGCAATTTGCCCCGGAGGCCGCAGAAGACGTGGCTCACACCATCTTGCCCAGGTCGTGCATCGTGGGGGCTGTTACATGGGACATAGAAGACAAGATCCGGAGGGCGCAGGAGTCGGAACCGGACCCTGGCGGCGGACCAGAGGGGAGGCTCTTCGTGCCATCTGCCGTCTGGGGGGACGTTATACACTGGCTCCATACCTCCAAGCTCACCTGCCATCCTGGAGCTTCGCGGATGATTGACCTTCTCCAGCGATCCTTTTGGTGGCCAGGCCTGCGGAAGGATGCCGCCCGTTACGCCCGGGCCTGCCCCGTCTGTGCTACCAATAAGTCAGGTAACGCTCCCCCTGCGGGTCTGCTCCAGCCCCTGCCCGTCCCTGGCAGGCCCTGGTCGCACATCGTTCTGGACTTCGTCACCGGGCTCCCTGTCTCCAACAACTTTGACACAGTTCTGACCATCGTTGACCGTTTTTCCAAGGCCGCCCACTTCGTGCCCTTATGTGGACTTCCCTCAGCCTTGGAGACGGCGGACCTCCTCATCCAGCATGTGGTCAGACTGCATGGAATCCCGGTCGACGTGGTCTCCGACCGCGGCCCCCAGTTTTCTTCGGACGTCTGGAGGTCATTTTGCAACGCCCTGGGAGCCAAGGTAAGCCTCTCCTCTGGCCATCACCCCCAGTCTAACGGGCAGTGTGAGCGGACTAACCAGGAGCTGGAGGCTCCGCTCCGCTGCGTTACTTCATCCAAACCCACGTCCTGGAGTTCTCACCTCGCCTGGGTGGAGTACGCCCACAACACCTCTCGCTCTACGGCCATCGGGATGTCGCCCTTTAAAGCATCCTTGGGCTATGATCCACCCCTGTTCCCCGCGCAGGAGGGCGAGTTGGCTGTCCCCTCTGTCCAGGCACATCTGAGGCGGTGCCGCTCCCTTTGGTCCACGGCGCGTAATGCGCTTTTACGCACGGCGGAGCGCAATAAGTCTACGGCGGACCGACATAGGAGACCTGCACCTGCCTACCAGGTGGGACAGCAAGTTTGGGTGTCCACACAGGACGTTAACCTAAAGGGTGAGAGGAGAAAGCTGGCCCAACGGTTCATCGGCCCTTATCCCATAACCAGAATCATCATCCCGGTGGCTGTGCGTGTGGCTATTCCCTCCTCCCTCCGCATCCATCCCACCTTCCATGTCTCCAAAATTAAACCGGTGGTCTTCGACCCCCTCTGCCCTCCACCTGTGGCGCACCCCGCTCCCCGGATGATTGGTGGCCATCCGGCCTGGACCGTCGCTGACATCTTGGATGCCCGACGCCAGGGTCGCGGATTGCAGTACCTGGTGGATTGGGAGGGCTATGGACCCGAGTGGAGACAGTGGGTGCCTTCCTCGCTGGTGTTGGACCGGTCACTCATTTCTGAGTTTCAGTGAGCGCACCCGGAAAAACCATCGCCAGGAGGCGCTGCTAGAGGGGGGAGTACTGTTATGACTCGCCGCTCATCAGCGGCGCCAGCCACGCGCACACCTGCTCCTCGTCAGCGGCGAGGTATTTAATCCACTCTGCCCTGGGCTTCGGCCTGAAGCCGTCTCTCTACTTCGGCCCCTTCGCTACTACGGATCTCAAACCGACTAGTGAAGATATCCTGGGTAAGCTCCCCTTACCTCTCTCCTCTAGCCTTCCCCTGTGCACAGGTGGACATTCCCGACGGCAGACTTCATCATCTCGCCGTTGGCTCTACGCTGCTGCCACAGGTACCGCAGGTCGCTGTCTCCCGGGCTTCGCCCTTGTCAATGCCAGCCACCTGTCATAACCAAGTAAGCCAGCTACCATCATTATTCCCTGTATTGGTGTGGTGCCCGTTACCCTTCTCCCTCTGCTCTCTCCCACAGGGTTGTCCGGCTGTACGGCCTCCTGCCCCCGTGCCTGACGCAGACGCCACCACCAATACATTCTTATTCCACATGCACGCAGCCATACACTTCCTTGTTGCTAATAAAGCTGTTAAATCCATCCTGAGCCTGCGTGTGTGTCTCCTGGGCCGTGCATTATGTCACACTTCACTGCTGCAGGAATTGCAGAAGGCCATCAAAACTGAGAGGCATGGCACCATGACCAAAGATGTCCACCTCCTGCAAGACAGCACTCCACTAGAAGGGCACTCATTAAGATATACTGTATAATCAGAATTACGGGACCTACTCAGGAGGAGTTTTTGGCCCATGTTCTCCGGGTGTTTGCATACATGTCATGCAAGTGCTCCAGGACATTCTTGCAACATGCACAAGACTAAATTTAGAATTTTTTTTGCACTCACAACAGTCCCGCAATGGCTGCTCAACACTCGAGACGAGGCCAAGACAGGTTTGAGACACCTGTGATGACTCTGAGATGATTTTGAGAGAAAACTGTCACGCACATTTTTTTAACATGTTCAAAATTCCTGCAAGACGTCTGCGAGACCCTGAGAGTCAGGAGAGGAAAATTAGACCCGCCGAGAATGTTTGAAGACATTTTGGAAACTCCCTCGAGAATGCCATTCTCCAACTAGTCTCAAGCTGTCTCAGCCCAGTGCGGCACTACGTTAAGGTCTGACAGCATTCTCTTTATGCAAACTACACAATGATCCTATATTTTTTTCCTCGACATGATCTAAAAAAACCCCCAATAATTGCAGCAATTCCATTTACATTTTTAATATCTGTTTTATGAAGACAGGACGTTCACCAGTTAGGAAAAAAATGATTTGTTTAGTTATGAGAAAATAAGTTGCAGATTTATGAGAAAAAAGTCTCAAATTTATGAGAATAAAGTCACAAATTTATGAGAAAAAAGTTTAAAGTTTACAGGAAAAAAATTACAAATTTACAAGAATTTTTTTTTTTTTACAAATTTATGAAAAAAGTTGCAAATTTTTGAGGACAAAACTCACAAATTTATGAGAAAAAAAGCAAAGTTTACAGGAAGACATTCCGAATTGATGAGGAAAAACATCACAAATTTATTGGGAAAACGATGAAAGTTTACAGGAAAAAAGTTACAAATTTATATTTTAAAAAAAGTAATTTCTGGAGGAAAAAGTTGGAAATTTCAGAGAAAAAAGTTGAAAGCTAACAAGAAAAAAACTGCAAATTTACAAGAAAAAAATGCAAACTTGTGAAAAAGTTGCAAATTTTTGAGGAAGAAAAGAAAATTTACAGGAAGAAGTTTCAAATTTCTGAGAAAAAAGTTGCAGATTTATCAAAAAAACATAAATTTATGGAAAAAGTTGAAAGTTTACAAGGAAAATAGATGCAAATTTATGAAAAAAGTAATGTTTTGAGGAAAAAGTCACAAATTTATGAGAAAAAAGTTTTTTTGAATTTAAAAAAAAGTTGCAATTTCTGTTTTGAACTGGTGATTCAAAGTCATTTTCTTCAGTTCTGTCACATGATTTATGTACAAACTTGTCATAATATTCTGCCTCGCAGCAGAATGGAGGTAGAGAGAGGACTCATTGGTGCAGACAGGACTTCAGGTGCAAAATAATAATTTATTAACAAAGGCTCAGGGGGAACAAAAACAGCACGGGGGCTGGAATAAACTCAAGAGTCACAGGTGGCAAAACTCACAGAGAAACATAGTGATGCTAGGCTTGACACCGCCCACTCAACACTGATACGAGCAGTATAAAGTGGAAGCGTCATGAGCAGTGCATTGAGCACTGTTTCAGCACGCCCACAGTCACGTGACCGTAGCAAGTGAGGCCTCGTTATGTCAATCACATCACGTGACTTGAGGGATCATGAGAAGTTTGAGAGGGTTGGGCATTTGAATATAAGTCAGGGAGAGTTTTACACAAGTTAGAATTAGGTTTAGCTCCAGTAACATTAAACAAAAACACATTACATTTACTAAATATTACACAGAGATACATACAGTACATGCATATAGCTGTGAAAAAATTAGGACACACCATTAAATATTCAGTTATTTATTAAGAAATGTTCACGTATCTATGTCTGACCTTCACATGACTGTACACACTCATTCACACAAACATGAGAAGATAGATAGATAGATAGATAGATAGATAGATAGATAGATAGATAGATAGATAGATAGATAGATAGGAGAGTGGTTTCTGTGGTTGAGTGTCATTTTTTGAGAGTGCAAGGTGTGTTTTTTGAGTGAGTGCATGCGTGCGTGTAAGTGTAGTAAGGGAGGGACATGGAGGACAACCTCATTTTTGGACCTACGATTTAAAACATTAGGTTTTAGGCAATGAAACGTGCACAAGAGGCCATGTCAAAAGTGACTGCTGAATGTGCTGCAATCATGAGGATGGAGAGGACAATGCCATCAACATAACAGGTAACCATTTATTATTCCATATTATTATTGTGTCTTCCAAACCTCTCTAGCAACATGTATTAAAATGTTCTCAACTCCATCAGTCAGCAGCAGAGGAAGAACCTGGGCCTTCAGCAGAAGAGAACTTGCGGGACCTTTTGGATAGCAGAGTTGGTTTGTATTATGTTATTACTTTAAGCATCATTTTCTTATTATAAAAGATTGCTAATTACATTTTTTTTGTTTAGGTGAAACACAGCACTCTCAAAGTGCAACAGCAGATGCCACAGTGGAAGTTCAACGTTATTTGTCTGAGCCCTACCTCTCCAGAGGAGAAGATCCAATCTGTTACTGGGCAACACACAAAACCATATACCCAAACCTTTACAAGATGGCAAGAAAGTATCTCCACATGCCAGCAACATCAGTGCTATGTGAGAGGGTGTACTCCAAAGCTGGAGAGGTAGTAAGCTACAAGAGGAGCAGACTGAAACCACACACTGTTGAAATGCTTCTTTTTTCAATAAAAATCTTTAAACACTCCCCATTTAATAACACTCCCCAGTTGCAGAAGCACCAGCAAATTCCCTGATGTTTCACATCATAGATTTTCCCACCTCCCTCTACATACTATATATATGTATATATCAGAGGTTTCATTCACTGAAAATTGTCCTTCGACAGAATTTTTCCAGCAATGACTAAAAATTCTGAAAGGTGTCTATCATTTGACAGATTACATGTAGGGTAATCTAATTCAAGTCAATTACAATGATAACAGATTGACAGAATTTTTACAAGCCTGTCTGAGAAAATGATAGATAACAAAAAATTGTAGTGCAACCTCTGAAAATCTCAATACTCTATGTATGACTCTTTTAAGGTCTTCCACTCAGATGCAGTTCTGACACCCAGTCACTCTTTATTAAATGTTTCATAACACTGTGTCGGTCATGAAGCAGTTGTCTCAAAGTTGTTCATTGTTTCATAAGGCCTCAGTTTCACCATCACTAGAGAAACACTAGTACGCACGGGGAACTTGACAGGATGAATGACAATGATCCAACACTGAACATAGCACAAGGAGCAGCATATATAGGGAGGAAACTAATCAGGGCAACACGGGACAGCTGGGAGACAATCAAGGGCTAAACAGGAGCACACATGAGGAAATGGCTATGGGTATGGAAACATGAGGAACTGGGGACAATAGCGAGACAAATATACACACAAGACCACAAAAATGACAATAACAACAAACGGGATGAGTATAGCGGACCAGGGGAAACACAAGAGACACATTATGCACATAATAATAATTATAATAATAATAAACTTATAAAAGATTACCACAGAATAACAACAGAGGATGAGGACAGGACTACATGCAACAGGCAACAACTGGGGAGCACAGAGGATGCTTAATAATAATAATAATAATAATACAAATAATACTATTAATAATCAAGGGGAAAAACAAGGAAACCAAAATGAACATAAAGTGTGGGCATGGTCCCCGGCCATGCCCCGATCATGACACAAATTAAAGATGCCTGGTCCTAGGACAGCCCATTGAGGGATTCCTGTTTCTGTTTTATAAGAGGTGCACATGATGTGATTATTCACCATAAATTGTTCCTGACATTTTATGTGTTTGCGACATATGTATTTTTCGACAACAAAATAAAACAGATGAATCAATAGCATGGTGTTTCTATAATTTTTGCCAGTGGTTGTCGTGTTATTGTATTTCTGCAAGAAACAAAGCTGCAAGTTTACAAGAAAAGTGTCAAATTAATGAGTGGTGAAAAGTTGCATATTAAAGAGGAGAAACCTCACTTGTTAGACATTTCAACCCAGGTGTTTTACCTCCATTTTAAGGCCCAAATATGCAGGGTTTTTTTTGGTCAAAAGTATCTCTGAATGTCTCTTTTCACAGTAAAAGTTTCTGACCCCTGGGTTAATCATGGATCATCAGTTTATGCAGCAGCTTTACAGGATGGTGATGCTGTCCATCTCTAAACTGAGAGGTCGTCTGCTCTCGTCCGGCTGCTCGTTCCACTGGCTTTGCTGTATCGCCGTTTGTCTTTCAATAGCAGCGCATCTGTGCCCCCATTTTGGCTCTGAAGGCAGTTGATGTCCCTGCTGTCAGGGGAGTAGCAGTGGGCATCAGCCGTCACGTTTCGACGCTCTGGAACGTGGCCATCGCTTGTCTTCTGCCATCCATGCGAGTAGCAGCTCATCTGGAGGAAATTCACCTCCTCCACCGCGGCGGCCATTTTGTTCTTCTCAGTGGCCATGTTTTCGGAGTTTTGTTGGTGGGCCAGCTGGTGGTTGGGGAACGGCAGGGGCAAGAAGTGTGAGGAGCCGGTTACGCACTGGCTGAAGTTTGGAGGAGGAGTAGACGGCGGTGGAGGGGACACGGAGAGCTGTCTGCTCAGAGGGGCACTGGCGGGGGCGACGGCCTTTTTGGAGGAGAATAACCGCCTGTAAGGAAGGAGTGTGAAACAGTAAGAAATAAGATTTAATGTTTGAACTACACAGTTCTCTTCTGTGAAGTCATCACGTCATTACTTAACAGACCTGATACAGACTTGCTGTCCTAGATAGTCTGGTACACCCTCTCCTCAGAAGAGAAGAGAAAGTTTCCCAATGAGCCTCAGAGCTCACATAGCTACAGTGCAGCTAGCTTAACTAGTGAGTGAGGTAGCTTCTTCTTCTTTTAGATTTGATTGGTGGTTGGCAACCAGCTTACGGGTGCATTACCGCCACTTACTTCACCCCATGAGACATCCGTGGTCCCAGTTTATTCATTAATCCACAATCAATACTAAATCTCATGAAATTCTGGTGTATTCTGTTATTTTTTTCCCAGCATGACACAAGTACTAGGGCCATTAGTATGGATAGCTTAGCAACAAGATTCTGCACCACCAGGAATTTTATGGCAGTTTTTTGTAAATTGTAGTCATTGGATGGTAGTCTGTAGCATGACTAGATAGCAAGAAGAGGAAGAGGGTGAAGGCAGAACCAAAGATTAAGTGGGGGAAGTTACAGAAGGGACGGAGGTTACACAGAGTTCAGGAAGGAGTTGATACAGGCTCTGAGTGGTAGGGAAGAATATCGAGATGACTGGGAAAGTACAGCAGAAGTTTTGAGGGAAATAGGTAGAAAAGTATGTGGTGTGTCCTCTGGACAGAGGAAGGAAGAGACTTGGTAGTGGAATGAGGAGGTACACGAAAGTATTCAAAGGAAGAGGATAACAAAGAAAAAGTGGGATAGCAGTCTTGCCAGATTTCACAAGAGAAACAAGCAACCAGCTCTATGGAAACAAGTCCCCAAAAAGCCCAAGAGGCAACCTACCACAATGTATAAAAGAGAGGCTGCTTGATAACATATCAATATATAAATTTATTTTTAACCTTGGTGAGACGCAGGAGAAGCTGGGCCAGAAATCCCCTCACAGAGCCCAGAACCTCCAAGCCCCAGAAGCACAGGTACCAGCCAGTTCAAAACATCAAGTGAGGGTTAAATGGCCACCAGCCAGAAGAAGGGAGGAATGGCACCAATTTGATGATGATGTGGATGGCATTCTGAAAACTACCATGAAAGGTGGGGCTGACAGAAAACTCCAAACAATGGCAACCTTGACTGTCATCATTGCCACGGAAAGGTTTGGTACAGTAGAGAAGGAATGAAGAGAAGGAATGAACCAAAAGCCAGTACTCCAAAAACTGTAGGGCAAACAAGATCACACAGCTGAGACAAGAACTACAACTCTTGAAAAAACAGTTTAAGGGCAAGTGAGGACCAGAAACCAGGGCTAGCAGAACTGCGCAGCATCCTGAGGAAGAAACTCCTCTCTCTCCGGCGAGCAGAGTGGCACAGGAGCCAGACCAAGGAAACAGCTAAGAAGAGGGCTGCCTTCCTAGCAATCCCTTTTGGGTTTACCAAACAACTGGTAGGCAGGAAGTGGGGTGGCCACCTTACATGCTCAAAGGAGGAGATAGACAATCATCTCCATTTCACCTACAGTGATGCAATGCGGGAGGAAGACCTAGGTGAATGCAGATCCCTGATCAATCCACCAGCACCAACCACGGATTTCAACACCAAAGACCCCAGTTGGAAGGAAATCCAAGCTGTGATCAAGGCTGCTAGAACCAATTCTACGCCGGGGTCCAATGGTGTACCTTACCTGGTGTAGCATCATCTCAATTTGGCTTATCAATAAGAATTATTCTTCTGCTTAAAGACATTGTTTCACCCAGGAAAAAGACAGCAAGGAAAGTGCTCTTTTACCCCAGGCCACAACTGAACTCACATTCCTTTGTTAAAACCAGTCTAAGGAATTCACCCTAATGCATTTCCTGTTTTGACTTTTATGGCCCCCATAAACATGGAGACATGGAACAGGCCCCTGGAGCCCCTCATGGTCACTACAAAGATCCACAGCTCAATATTGCCCCTTCTGGCAACTCTGGGACATGCAGATCTAACCAGTGCAGCTTTTCATCACATCTGTGTTAACTCAGTTCTAAACCTTCTCTTCTTTTCCAGGACCATGAAAAGCAAATGGACTCTTGATGTTTATTCTGGACAATCAGTAATATGTTTGAAATATATTAATCCGTGATTTTACATATATATGTATGTTAAAAAGTGTTTAAATGAATGTTTATTCCTGCATGTTAATTTATAAGCACTGGGTATAAGTTACATTGATCACTAAGACTAGGTTAGAGAATATACATAAGGGTATAGAGGAATATTCCAGTATTAAAATGTGTATTAGATTTGCCAAAATATCTCTCAAATCATGTGACCAATCTCAGCCAATCTCTGCTTGACAACAGCTCTCTCAGAATGCAGACAAAAGACTGTTTATTGGACTAAAGTTCATAAAGCCCACCCACGAAGGAAGCCTATTGGTCTGAGTTCCTGTCAATCACTGAGGTCCGCAAAAGTTTCCCCCAGATAAAAAGGAAACGAGGCCCCTTTTCACACTTCTTTTCACCGCCGCTTTTCGCCATCACTTTCTCGGCTTTTTCACTTTCATTGTCTTAGTCTCTACACAGCAGAGAACTACCGGAGAACAAAGGGACTTCTCCCACGTATTGCTTTTCGACAAACACAGAGCAGATAACTCGTAACTTTGTGTTCTGTAACTATGTATTTTAATGTTTTTCTTTTCTCTTAAACGTCTGGGAATTGATTCTTTTTTTTCCCTTTGAGCGCATTCTAATCAGGAGTTAAACTCCAATCCTAGACATTTATTCCTATCACTTTTTCCTGTTACACTTTCTGTAAAGCCATCTATCCATCCATCCATCTTCTTCCACTTAATCCTTTTCGGGTCACGGGGGGGCTGGAGCCTATCCCACCGTTTTTAATTTTAATTTAAGTTTTAATCTTGACTTTCTTTTTTTTTAATTTTATATTGACCAACTTACACACTAGAAACTATTTTAATCTCCACCAGTCCGAAAGATCTGTTAATTTTGCTATTGGATCAGATATTATTATTATTATTGAATTCCTTATGAGAAGCCGCAGATCCTGGATCTGTGGCTCACCACGACCACGCACAGCTGAAGAAATCACCACCCACGAGGAGGAGACGCCCTGGGCCAGATCGCAGCCCGGGTGATCAACACATCAAAATCTCATCTTGTGGCAACCGAATATTTGCTGGACAAATATTCTGGGTTTTGGCACTTTTCCCCATCGAAAGCTTCACAAGGACAACAAAAGAATGCAACTTTAAATCTTCAACAAGAAAGCACGTGAGCTGCACTTTCTTTATCCATCTGCTGGATCAAACGTCCGAGATTTGAGGATAATTCAATATTTGATCAAATGCAAAATTAAGGAGCCATTAACATAACTCCTCTTTTCATTAAAATTCTGTTTTTATTTTCTTAGAGTAATCCAGAACCTTTCATAAAATTAGTAAGACTTTCCCCATAAATTTGCGTTGTCTTCCACAATCTGCTAACTCAAACTGATCTAAATTCATTCCACAGTTTAACCCTGGTTCTGTAAATGTTGACATTGTTAATCTATCATTTACAAGTTTAATTTTATGGTTAATGAAATCATTGCAATGTCTGTTAATTGTCATTTCATTTAATAAAAATATGTGAAATGAGAGAAGTTGTTGAGAATTTATTTCATTCTGAGTCTGGTTCAAATCCCCAGTATCGAATTCACTAAAATTTTGAGACTGATTACTAATTAATTTATTGAGTGATTAAACAGATATAAAGTGAAATTAAAGATTAAATTGCTTCTTAGAGATAGAAGCTGGTGCCCCACGAGTGTTATTAACCTTTCCAATGTGTATGAACCAAGAATTCATCTCCGGTTCCAATACATTAACATAAATTAAATAATTTTTATACCTGATCATAATTATTAATTCATATACTGTTTCACTGGTGTACAAGGGGTGTCCCAAGCTCACACAGCATCTATGGAAGATCTTGAGAGCAATCTGGAGGAGGGGAATGGTAGCCCAACAATGGAGATTCGCAGAAGGTGTGTGGATCCTGAAGGAAGAGAAGTCAACCAGCATTGAGCAGTTTAGGACCATCTCTCTGCTAAACATCGAGGGGAAGATATTTTTCAGCATTGTCTCTCACTGACTGACCTCAGTCAGTCACTACCTCCTGAAGAACAAATACATCGACTTCTCAGTGCAGAAGGGAGGGGATCCCAGGGGTCCCAGGCTGCTTGGAACACAGTGGAGTGATAACCCAGCTGATCAGAGCAGCTTGAGAAGGGAAAGGAGACTTGACTGTGCTATGGCTTGACCTAGCTAATGCTTACAGCTCTATACCACACAAGCTATTGGAGGTAGCACTGGTGCGGCATCATGTACCGAGCAACATCAAGAACCTAATCATAGACTATTATAACAACTTTAATTCGAGGTTCCCTTCTGGGACAGCAACATCTGACCTGTACTGGCTTGAGAAAAGAATTATCACTGGATGCATGATTTCAGTGGCCTTGTTTGCTCTGGCCATGAACATGTTGGCAAAGGCAGCTGAAGCAGAATGCAGAGGCCCAAAAACCAAGACTGGAGTCCGACAACCTTCCATCAGAGCTTTTATGGATGATCTGACAGTAACAACGTCCTCAGTCTCAGGAAGCAGATGGATCCTCCAGGCCTTGGAGAGGCTAACGATCTGATGCGCTTCAAGCCAGAAAAATCTAGGCCCTAGGTTCTGAAAAAAAGAGAAGGTAACAGATAAGCTCAATTTCTTCCTTGGAGGAACCCATATCCCATCAGTAACAGAAAAACCTGTAAAGAGCCTCAGGAAAATCATTGACTGTACCCTAAAGGACACCGCTTCCATCAGAGAGGCAAGCCAAGAACTGGAGGGATGATTGGCAGCTACTGACAAATCAGGCCTACCAGGAAAATTTAAATACTGGATATACCAGCATGGCATCCTTCCTAGGATACTATGGCCATTGCTGATATATGAATTTCCACTTTCCATTATGGAAGGGTTTGAGAGGAGGGTTAGCAGCCACTTCCGAAGCTGGTTAGGCTTGCCCAAAAGTCTGAGCAGCATTCCCCTTTATGGCAACACAAATAAGCTGACGGTGCCCATTAGCAGCTTCACTGGAGAGTTCAAAGTTAGCCGAACAAGGGAGGTGCTCCAGTACAAGGAATCCAGCGATCCAAGAGTCTCCCAAGCTGGTACTGAAGTGAGGACTGGGAGAAAGTGGAGGGCACAGGAGGCCGTGGACCAGGTAGAGTCAAGGCTTTGCTACAGAGTGCTGGTAGGTTCTGTGGCAAATGGCCATGCAGGATTCTGACAATAAGCTACAGCAATATAAAAGGCAAGCGGAGGTGTGACCTGGTCCAAAAGGAGTGTAAGCGCTGGGGTCGAGGAGGAGCGTGCAAGCCAGATGGTGGGACTGAGGCAGCAGGGTGTATGGACAAGATGGAAACAAGCAATGAACGGAAAGCTCTCATGGTTCGAGTTGTGGAAGGCTGAACCTTACCGCATTAAATTTCTCATTCAGTCAGTGTACGATGTCCTGCCGAGCCCATCTAACCTTTTCTGCTGAGGGAAGACAGAAACACCATCACGTACCTTGTGCCAAGGAAGAGGAACACTGGAGCACATCCTCAGCAGTTGCCCCAAGGCACTTAGTCATGGCGGCCGCCTCATTGGATGCGCCTATCAGGCGCGCCCAGTGTCAAGTCAAATTCCTCGTATGTTTACTTGTTTACTTGTAGATGTGCTTGGCAATAAACTTTATTCTGATTCTGATTATTCTGATTCTGATGAAGGATGCTATCGCTGGTATCACGATCAGGTGCTGAAGATGATTGCTGAGTCCCTCTGCAGTGCCATTGTTCAAAGCAAGCATCGCCAACCATCAAAATGCCATATAACATTCATTCGAGCCGAAGAACACCCCAAGTTCCAACTGAGAGCTCAAGCAGGTCTCCTGTGAATGGCACACGAGTGGCAGCTGAGAATGGACTTGGGAAAACAACTCAGGTTCCCAGAAGTCATTACAGAGACAAGCCTTAGACTGGACATTGTACTGTTCTCCGAAAAATCGAAGCAGGTAATCATGCTTGAGCTGACGGTGCCCTGGGAAGAGAGGATGGAAGAAGCTAGCGAAAGGAAGGGGGGAAATATGCTGAGCTGATAGAGGATTGCCACAGACGGGGGTGACGTTCACGGTGCCTGTCCATTAAAGTGGGGAGCAGAGGCTTTGCGGGAAGATCACTATGCACAGCTGCCATCCTCCTGGGCATCACTGGAGTGTGCAAGGGGAAAGCCATCAGCAGAGACTCAGAAGCTGCAGAGAAGGCCTCAAGATGGTTGTGGCTCACTAGGGACAGTGAGCTAATGCTGCTTGGACACAGGCCGGGAATTGATCACTCCTGGTTGGGTCGCCTGGGTGAGGGGGTCTGTAGTTGAAAGACCCGAAACTCTAAATGACCCCAGGTACTTTACTGATGATGTGCCCACGTGCATCAAGAGATGTTTGTCACAACCTTGTTTGCAGTGAATTGACTGTAAACACAGTCAACATTGAATAATGGAATTTTATAAACTCTAATTAAAGGAAAATACATATGCATTCTGCATAAGCAACAGCAAATTTACAGTAAACACAGTCAACATAAAAACTTTGAATAAATTAAATTTTTAAGCTCTGATCAAAAGAAAAGACATGTGCATTCTGAATATGTAACAGCACTAAATATGATTACAGTTTAGTGATGTTGGCTGATGGGAGTTGTTGTCCGCTAGTCGTTTAAACAAAAACTAAATATTACTCTGTTATCATACGACAGCCGACAACTTTAATTACATGGAAAATCTATCTATGAATGCATGAAATCTCTGTCTGTTTGTGTCTGTGTGTTCCTCAGATAGCTCTCAAACCGTTCATCAGACTGACCTCAGATTTTACAAGTGCCTTGCTGAGGTTACGAGGGTGTGCATCCCCGGGTATGGAGTTGCTCAGTCAAAATATGTAATTTTTTATCAATAAACGTTATGCCACCGCTCTGTGACCGCTCTGTGTCTTCATGCCCTGGCTTCAAGAAGTGTAGGCGGGGTTTCGGAGTGACTCCGTGCTCATTGGATAACACACTGCATCACAGCCATGCTGATTGGACAATACATGGCATCATGACCATGCTGATTGGATAACACACAGCATCATGACCTGTCAGTCACCACAGTCCTTTGCTGAGGTTACCAGGATGTGCATCCCCGATTATGGAGTCGCTCAGTCAAAATATATACCATAAAGTTGCTGTGATTGCGTAGGTCTAATGGATAATTCAGCATGGAGAACACGAGGTGCAGGGGTGGGGGTGGGGCTGGTGGGGACCCGTGGTGCCGCAAAGGACATCACTGGCACATGGGTAAAGCAGCAGCCGTGACTCCCGTTAACCGAGCAATACCGGTGTCCGACTGGGCGCTCCACAATCATTCGGGGAGGCACGCTCAGCTTGCCCGGTCAGTGGTAGACAACAGTGCCGACTGCTGCTTCATTGTGGAGCGGAATGGTCACATCAACTGCATATTACATGCGGACATATATGCACGCCTTGACTAAATGACAAGAAGATGCAAAAATGCCCAGATAACTAAATAAATCATTCATTCATTCATTCATTCATTCATCTTCTTCCACTTAATCCTTTTCAGGTCACGGCGGGGCTGGAGCCTATCCCAGCATCTTTGGGCGAGAGGCAGGGTACACCCTGGACAGATCGCCAGTCCATCGCAGGGCCAACACAGAGAGACAGACAACCATTCACTCTCACAGTCATACCTAAGGACAATTTAGAATCCCCAGTTTGATGCCAATTAACCTAACTTGCATGTTTTTGGCATGTGGGAGGAAACCGGAGAAATCCCGGAGTAAACCCACGCAGACACGGGGAGAACATGCAAACTCCACGCAGATCACTGTTGGTCGGGGGCTGGGATCAAACCCAGGATCCCCCAGCCAAGGGTGAGTTGCTGTGCTGCCGCAGTGCTAACCACTCTGCCACCACGCTGCCCCGAAATAAATCATTTTTATTTAAATATTTACAGAAAATTGGGCAACACTGATGCAAAAGTTGCAGCCAAAAGGCTCATTCTCCTCTGTATGTGTGTGTGTGTGTGTGTGTGTGTGTGTGTGAACGGTGACGGGATCGGCGCCATACATGGATGCCTGGAATTTTCCTCTGGGGATCAATAAAGTATACAAGATACAAATACAAACAAAATAATAATGTTCGGTGTTTTATATTTATGATATTGCTAAAATATAAAAGGATGCACTACAGTGGGTCTCAGATATTTGTAAACGTGTCCTGTTATAGTACTGTATGAGTTTATTGACGATAGACTATAAACCACACATATAATCTAAATTATAATTGGGGCTGAACATCTCCCATTCCCCAAAGTACAAGATACAACATTTATGAATATAAGTCATAAAAGATAGCACAAATAAGTCTGACAAAAAAATAAAGAGGCGGTTCTTAAACAGTGGCTAATATTGGATGTCCCATTTATTTTCAGTTATTCTGTAATTAATATTCACACCATCAAATAAATGTCAGTTCAGTCCCTTTCATATTTGTCAGTGTGTGATTGCCTACATATAAGCTACACCTCTTTGTATTCCACTTTCAAACACAGCCTACATTTGGGCCTGTAAAGCCTGATTGGGCTACCTGTTTCAGACAGGAATACTTGCTTTCTACGGGCATGCACTAGTTATCTTTTAAATTGACAAACATCATATGTGTAACGCGTGGCAAAATTTGATCGGGATCAAAAGATAATTTTACTCTTGCCATTCATTTCAATGGAGAATTTTTTCGATTTAAGGTCCCATATGCACTGATCTATATAAAAAAACCTAGATAGATCATGCCCCATTAGTGAGTACAGAGCCCAGTGGAGTCGGGCGGGCCACTGATCTCTATAGAAAACTGGATGGGTCATTGGCCGCCAGAAGTGAAGCCTGCTATGTATGGAAATACCTGGGTGAAGGATGAGTGTCATGAACTGGGCTCCTTCCGAGCCCGGCTTCATGGCGGCTTCTGGTTGTTTAGTTATCTGTGCTTTGTTACCTTTTGAGTTCCATATTGTGTTTCATTGTTTAGTCTTGTTCTGTGTATTTTTGGTGCTCTTCTTTGCCATTTGATTATCCTTTGAGTTATTTGTAAATTATTCCTTAGTCTGTGTTTCCATGTCTTCGACATGGAAGAGGCTGTGTGGGTTCCAGATGCAGCAGGCGACACCGTACACCAGGAGAACAGGCAAGTACAGACTCATTCTATGCAAGTTATTGATGAATTGTCTTGCCTGCCTCCTGGTAAAGAGACTCAGATTATACAGTCCCCTGAGTGCTCTTTGCCTGCTGCAGAGGACAAGTTTTCACCTACCCTCTCCATTTCTCCTTCTCGCACTCCTGAGGGTCCATCGGCCTTGGAGCTCGACCACCGGATGAAGGAGGAGCCTGCGGTGCAGAAAGACACCATCCCAGCTCCACAGGGCCCCTACGGGCAGAGGAAGGACGCTGGACCTGAGCCCATCACGCCGAGTCCAGCCCCTGTGGTGATTTGGACCCCAGCCGCCACGCTGGATGAGCCTCCTGAGTGGACCACTACGCCTGGGGCCGAAGGGACTGACACCACCATCATGCCTGCTGTGGGGGCTGCTGCAGCAGAGTCACCCATCAAGCTGGACCTCCTGGAGGCCGGGTCCAAGACGTCGTCGCCGGGATCGATGGAGTCCTGGACGGCGGTGGAGCTTGAGTCCAGGCAAGTGCTCTCATTTGTTTCTCTCCCTATTGAAGTGGAGCAATCTTGCCTGGCTCTTGGTGAGGAGAGTTGGGTGCAGCCCTTAGCTGCATCTGAGCTCACCTCGCTGGGCGCTGCCACTGCCGGTGACCCTGAACCTGTCTCTCTCTCTACTGTTTCTGAGCTTCCTCCCAGGGTCGCTGGAGAGTGGCCAATTCCACCAGAGACCACCAAAGATCCAGGTTCATTGCCAGAGGTCGCGGGGAGTCCTGCTTCCCTCGCTGGGGAGGTCACCGCGGGAGCAATGAGGTCCCTGATGGGGACCACTGCAGATGCAACGATGATCTGGCCGGAGCCCACCGCGGGTGCTGCAGAGCCCCAGTGAGAGCCCACTGCGGGTGCTGTAGAGCTCCAGCTGGAGTCCACCACGGGTGCTGCTATGTCCCTGATCGGGACCCTCGCAGGCGCTTCTAAGCTCCAGCCAGGAGCCTATGCGGGTGCAGAATTTGGCTCAGCCGGGGTCCACCGAGGGTGCAGCTGTGTCCCAAGCCGGGACCGCCAAGGGTGCTGCCGGCCAGCCTGAGGACACCGGGGCCTTCACTTCTCAGCCTGATGCCGTTGTGGTCCCCTCTCCTCCTCAGCTAGAGGGCACCGAGGTCCCCCTTCCCTTATCACTGGACACCAGGGTGCCCCCCCCCACCTCAGCCCTGCTTTTTGCCCCTGGACCTTCCGGTGGGGGAACCACCTCCTGGATCTTCCTTCCGGTCGTGGTGGCTGAAGACCTCAAGCTGGCCGCCTGATATACTGAGCTGCTGGGTTGGGGGGCCCGTTTTCCCTGGTGGGTCATCCAACTCATTCCATCTGGCGGTCCAGCTGGTGTGGGACTTTGGTAGACCACCCGACCGGTCTCACCTCATCACCCACTGGGCCTGGGACTTTGGTTGGCTCCCAGAACTCTTAAACTTTTGGTTGGGGGGGGTCTTATTTTGTGCTTGGTGGAGGTTAATTCTGTGTTTGGTGGGGTGGGGGGTTTATTTTGTGTTCTGTGGGGTTGGGGGGTATGTTTTGTGTGTTTCTGCTGTGGGCCCTAAGCGGGGTTGGTTTTTTGTTACCTCCTAGCCTGTTTCCCCCACCTCCCGCCTTGGGTGGTTTGCTGCGGTTCCTCCGGGGAGGGGGGGGCAGTTTTTTCCTTTTTCTTTTGATGTTACTTTGGGTGTCTGGGGTTCACCCCTTGAGAGGGGGGCTCTGTCATGAACCGGGCTCCTCCTGAGCCTGGCTTCATGGCGGCTTCCGGTTGTTTAGTTATCTATGCTTTATGTTACCTTTTGAGTTCCATATTGTGTTTCATTGTTTAGTCTTGTTCTGTGTATTTTTGGTGCTCCTTATTTACTCTTTGCCATTTGATTATCCTTTGACTTATTTGTAAATTATTCCTTAGTCTGTGTTTGGTTTTGTGTTCATTTTATTCTGTCAGCCACGCCCCCTTCTCCTGTCAAACATTGACAGCTGATCCCTGTTCCTTGATTACCCGTCCTGTTTCCCCGCTCAGGTGTATCTTATCACTGTCTCATTAGTCTGTGTATTTAGTCTGCTCGTTGTCATCTTCTCACTGCTGAACTATTGTATTGTCATGTATTTCTGTCTCGGCCATGCTCAGCCATGGTCTGCCCTCGCCACTGTACACTGTGGTGTGCCCGCAACACGTCAAGCTGTGTTAGCCGTAACTGTACCCTGCTTGTTGCCTTTTTTTGTACGTCTGTACTTTTTGGGAACTGTTTGCCTTTCCTTTAATAAATGTGTTTGTGGTGTAATCCTGCACGTAAATCTGTCTCTCTTCTTCTCCGTGTGCTGCATAAAAGCGCATGGGGAGAATTGTGACAGGTGAGGCAGGATGGTGGTTGGTGAACACAGCTTTATTGAGGAACTATGTACAGCAGTAGCACAGTGTGTACCAGCAGAGGCATCCGGCCAAAGAGGCAGAATATGGATGCCCTCTGCCTTACATAGGGCGGTGCAGTGGCGTGACAGGAAGCGCACATCAATAATGTGCCACTTTCATATCTTACATCCCCCCCATCCTGTAGAAAAGTCCAAAACCACACACACACAATTGAAACCACCCCAATTTGGAACCTGAATCATACTCTAAAATAACGAGAAGTAATGTATTTAAATGGCCTAACACATTCACACAAAACTGAAATAGGACTGGTGGGTGGACTACCACACAGTCCGCATGGCACAGTGGATTATTCTGCCACTGGTTAACTAAAAGTCCTTTATTGAAACTAAAAAAAATCAGCTGCGCTCCTAAACTAAAACACATAAAATAACCCCATATGACACAAAATATACATCAGAACACAAGAACTATAAACATAGTGCTACCACACAGTCATTTGGATGAAAACACTGTAACCTGCATGGGGGGTCCAGGGCAGCCCCTCAGCAGGCGTGCCCCTGGAGACCGCAGACCCCCAGAGCGATGGCCAACCCTCTGGATGATGGAGCCCGGATCCCACACCACCATCACCGACTCCCATCCAGCCTCGCCACCTGGAGCATCTTCCTGGACATGCCAAAGATGATTGGTGTGCCTTGATGAGCTGTCAGACAACCTGAAGCCAGTTTAGCCAAAATGCGCAGACGCCCTTGATGTTTTTCTGGCTATCGTTCGGCCCATCTTCGCCATGGACGTCCTTCACCCCGAACCCGCACCAAGTCCATAACCTGGGGTGGAATTTTACTCGGCCTGATATGTTGCTGCTGAGCAGGTGGTAACTCCATGTTCGATGGTCTGGCCCGGTCCGCTTCTATAAACAGTGTAGTGTTCGCTGTTGTAGCTGCAGACCCCCCCCTCCCCAGTCAACTGTGGCCAAGTACCGGAGGCATATGGGGCTAGCATGGTGTTGCTCGTTGGCATGGGTACCGACCGTGAGCGAAAACTGGTTGACTTGACTGCTGTGGCGTCCGTTAGCTCTTCGTACTGTTCACTCCCAGTGTCTGACGGAGGCAAACAGAGTGATTTCTCCCATAGGTTCCCCGGGCAAAATAAACGGCACACCCTGGCGTAATGATTTCAGCGTCTACATTTACCACAACATTTCCCTCTAGCCAGGCATTTCTTAGCTTTATGGCAGTGTGTTGCGGACCCACAACCCTTGCAAAGGGGTTTTCCCAGGGCAGACCTTTGGCTAGCAGCAATGACTTCCCAAAAATCTTTGGCCGAGCTATCCTCGCTATCAGGGTCTGCAACATAAGCTGAGGCAAGCGGCTCCTGCTGCTTTTGTGGCTGGCACCAATTTAACTCCACAGCTAGCTTAGAAACAGCTTCCCACCAGAGAGCTCACTCCATAGCTTTAGCTAACGTTAAGTCATTAGGCACCATTAATAGCCTAGCACGCAGCCCAGCGTTACACACATGCTCTGCTAGTTGATTGGGAGCCATTTCATCTTCAAGCGGTCCAAAACGGCACTTGCTGGCTAGCTGCTTCAAGTCAATGACATATTGGTGGATAGGCTCACCTACCTGCTGATATTGTTGCCGAAAACGAATTCTCCAGACAGTCACGTTGTCTGGGGTGAAGAAACGTTTAGCTAGCAGCTTCACAATGTCTTCACATACTGTAAGTCCGCCTTGCCGAGCGTCTACAGGACCTTCCAGCCCTCCATACCCTGGTTGTGAACAAGAAGTGCCCGTGCTCTCACCCCATCTAGCTCCCTGTGGCCCAGCGCCATAACATACGTCTGATAGGCCTCCCACCAATGCGGCCACGGAACCAATGGTTCACCCGGGAGCTTGAGAAATGGATGAAGCGGGGTGATGCACACCTCCATGAGTTAATCGCCAGATGTTATGTATGGAAAAACCTGGGTGAAGAATGAGGCAGGATGGTGGCTGGCAAACACAGCTTTATTGAGGAACTATGTACAGCAGTAACACAGTGTGCACCAGCAGAGGCATCCTGCCAAAGAGGCAGAATATGGATGCCCCCTGCCTTACATAGGGCGGTGCAGTGGTGTGACAGGAAGGGCACATCACTGCACTGTACTTCACAATAATGTGCCACATTTATATCTTACAAAGCCCCTGGCTGGCCACTTTCACTTCAATAACTTCCACAAAAATTAACAGATTTTGAACTTCTTGGTATGGAGACATAGCTTATAATCTTGCACAACTGGTGGACTATAGAAATTGAGTTGACATTATGTTTAGCGGCCGTCAATTTGGATGTACTAGTGTTTTGGGTGTACTAATATGGCAGCCAGGTGGCTTCACTTCTGGTGGCCAATGATCCGTCTAGTTTTTCTATAGAGATCAGTGGGGCGGGTGTGGTAACCAGGAAACGGGTGTGTGGATGAGTCCTGTAAACAAACTAACTATTGTGCTCGTGTTTTGTGGGGAATTGGGAAAGCTGCCACACAGACAGCAAAGCAAGCCCAAATAAGCAACTACACATTAAAAAACAAGCCCAGAAACCTGCAACCCACAACTGACAAGCTTTGCAAGCAACTTTAGAGAAAAACAAGCCCAAAGTCGCTTATACTAAGCAGACTTGGCAACTATGCGGGGTAGTCAGAGATGAAGAAAGTAGGAGTATTTGGAATCTAGGTGTATGGCAAAGAGAGAGATGGCAAAGGAAAAGGTATATATATATATATATATATATATATATTCCCTGCAAAGTTAATAAAAATATAAGGTATAAGCATCCCAAAGTGATTAAACAAAAAGTTGGTAAAACTCAAATTAAACATCAAGTCTCTAAATTTAATGATTTGGCATCCCTTCCTCCTCATAATTTAAAAATTAAACGTGGTTTGTTAAATATTAGGTCTCTAACTCCCAAGTCTCTGCTAATCCATGATCTGTTAATTGATCATCAGATTGATTTAATATCCCTTACAGAGACTTGGTTAGGGCAAGAGAATTATGTTGGTTTAAATGAATCAACTTCCTCTGGTTATTTAAACTATCAAAATCCCAGAAGTTTTGGTCATGCAGGAGGAGTGGCGACAATTTACCATTCTAAATTACTAGTTAATGTAAAGCAAAAAACATGTTTTAATTCCTTTGAGGGCCTGGTCCTCAGTATTGGGTATATTAGCAATTTTAGGTTAAACCCAATTTTTTTTGTCATAGTTTATCATCCTCCCCCAGCCTACTCAGAGTTTTTATTTGAATTTGCCAAATTCTTAGCAGATTTAGTGCTGAAATCAGATAGAATAATTATAGTAGGGGATTTTAATATACATGTAGATGTTGATAGTGACTGTCTTAATATGGTATTTAATTCAATATTAGACTCGATGGGGTTTCTCAGAAAGTAGAAAATTCTACCCATTATCTTCACCACACATTGGACCTTGTTCTGACATATGGCATAGAAATAGAAGATCTGGTAGTGTCTCCTCATAACCCTGTACTGTCAGACCATTGTCTGTTAACCTTTGATTTTACTATTTCTGACTATTTGATTCCTAAAGAAAAATATTACTACAACAGATGTCTTTCAGATGATGTTGTTACCAGATTTATGCAGATTGTCTCCTCTATGCCATGTGTCAACACAACAGAAATAAGCTATGGAGAGCTTGCTCCTTCTGTAATTGACAGCATGGTAGATAGTGTTTCAGCTTCTCTGCATCAGACTCTAGACATGGTGGCCCCTTTAAAAAAAGAAAAAGTCCAAATCAGAGATTTCTATTCCCTTGGTTCAACACAGAAACTCGTAGTTTAAAACAGAAAACTCGTCAATTAGAAAGAAAATGGCGTTCCACTAATTTAGATGAAATCTATTCAGCTTGGAGAAGTCATCTTTTAATTTATAAAAAATCTCTTAGAAAAGCTAGAACAAGTTACTAGTCTGCATTAATAGAAGAGAACAAGACTAACCCCAGGTTTCTTTTCAGCACTGTAGCCAGGCTGACAAAGAATCAGGACTCTGTCAATCCTTGCAATCCCTTAGAGCTTACTAGTCAGGACTATATGAACTTTTTTAATCATAAAATTTCATCTATTAGAGATAAAAATCAGTCAGATTCTTCCCACCATTAACTTAAATACAGTAACTACTACAATTCCTTCAAATGATATCTGTTTGAATAAGTTTACTCCAATTGACCTTTTAGAGATAGATAAAATGATTTCCTCATCCAAGCCTTCAACATGTCTTTTAGACCCTATTCCTACCAGGTTATTTTTTTTAAAAAAAGTCTTCCCATTTATTGGCAGCCATATTCTTCAAATAATCAATTCTTCATTAACATTAGGCCATGTACCGCAGGCTTTTAAAACTGCTGTAATTAAAAAAAGCCAAAAAGCCAACGCTGGATCCAGGAGTTTTAGCCAACTATCAACCAATCTCTAATCTGCCTTTCATTTCAAAAATCTTAGAAAGAGTTGTTGCTACACAACTATTTGACCACTTGCAGGGAAATGGTTTATTTGAAGAGTTTCAATCTGGGTTTAGAATCCATCATAGTACTGAAACAGCCTTAGTGAAGGTCACTAATGACCTCCTTATCACATCTGATAATGGACTTGTTTCTGTACTTGTCCTTTTAGACCTGAGTGCAGCTTTTGATACTATCGACCATAATATTCTACTCGATAGATTAGAACACCATGTTGGACTTAATGGAACTTTGCTGCAGTGGTTTAGATCTTTTTTGTCTGATAGGCTCCAGTTTGTTCATGTCAATAATGAGTTTTCTTCCAACTCAAAGCTTAGTCATGGAGTTCCACAGGGATTTGTGCTAGGCTCTACTCTTTTTAGTTTAGATATGCTTCCGTTAGGCAACATTATTAGAAAGCACTGTATACATTTTCATTGTTATGCAGATGACACACAATTATACATGTCAATGAAGCCAGATGATAGTAATCAGTTAGCCAAGTTAGAAGCCTGTCTTAAGGAAATCAAAGCTTGGATGACTTGTAATTTCCTGCTATTAAATTCAGATAAGACTGAAGTCATTCTTGTTGGTCCAAAAAACCTTAGAAATACCTTTCCAAACCAAACTTTTAATTTGGATGCGGTTACTCTTTCTCTTAATAGTTCTGTGAGGAACCTTGGAGTTATTTTTGATCAAGATCTGTTTTTCAATTCACATATTAAATTTGTTTCTAAGACTGCCTTCTATCATTTGGTTATATTGCCAAGATTAGGAGCATCTTGTCTCGGAGCGATGCTGAGAAACTGATCCATGCTTTTGTTAGCTCTAGATTAGATTACTGTAACTCTTTATTATCAGGTTGTCCTAAAAATCTTTAAAAAGTCTTCACTTGATCCAAAATGCTGCAGCAAGAGTTTTAACAGGTACTAGAAAGAGAGATCATATCTCTCCGGTTCTGGCCTCCCTTCATTGGCTTCCCATAGAGTTCAGAATAAAGTTTAAAATCTTTCTTCTCACTTACAAAGCTCTTAACAATCAGGCCCCTTTTTATTTAAAAGATCTGATACTACCCTATCATCCTAACACAGCATTATGCTCCCAAAATGCTGGATTACTTGTAATACCTAGAATCTCCAAATGTACAATGGGAGGCAGAGTCTTCAGTTATCAAGCTCCTTTCCTGTGGAACCAGTTACCAATCTGGATTCGGGAGTCAGACTCGATCTCTGTTTTTAAGAATAGGGTTAAAACCTTCCTTTTCGATATAGCGTACAATTAGGGAGGAATCATACATCTCTGAACCCTCCATTAGTTATGTTGCTAATAGATTTAGACAGCCGGGGGACCTCTAATAATGTATGGGCTTCACTCCTTTAATGTTTGCTCTCTACATGTCTGTTCTTTTCATCTTCTCTATCCCCTCACCCCCCAGCCAGTCGCAGCAGATGACTGCCCCTCCCTGAGCATGGTTCTGCTAGAGGTTTCTTCCTGTAAAAAGGGAGTTTTTCCTCTCTACCGTCACCAAGCCCTTGCTCACAGGGGATCGTCTGATTACTGGGGTCTTTCTGCAAGTGTGGGGGTTTCCCCTACATTTGAAAGTGCTATGAGATGACTGTTGTTGTGAAATGGCGCTATATAAATAAAGTTGAATTGAATTGAATTTAATATAGTGAGTTGTATGAGAGGCTGAACACTAAGGAAGGAGAAAAGGATTTGCATCGATTAGCTAGTCAGAAATCGAGCTGGAAAGGTTGTGCATCAGGTTAGGTTGATTAAGGACAGAAATGGTAATGTACTAACAAGTGATGAGAGTGTGTCGAGAAGGTGGAAGGAGTAGACTGAGGAGCTGATGAATGAAGAAGATGAGAGAGAGAGAGGAGAATGGATGAAGGAATGATGGTGACACAGCAAGTTCCAAGGATTAGCAAGGCGGAAGTGAGGGCAGCTTTGAAGAGGATGAAGAATGGAAAGGTGGTTGGGCCAGATGACATACAGTCATGTGAAGAAATCAGGACACCCTGTATAAGCCTGTGTGTGTTTTTTTTAACATGCAGTGATGTGAAAAAGTGTTTGCCCCTTCCTGATTTCTCATTTTTTTGTATGTTTGTCACACTTAAATGTTTCAGATCATCAAACAAATTTTAATATAAGACAAAGATAACACAAGTAAACACAAAATGCAGTTTTTAAATGAAGGTGTTTATGATTAAAGGAAAAAAAAATCCAAACCTACATGGCCCTGTGTGAAAAAGTGATTGCCCCCTAAACCTAATAACTGGTTGGGCCACCCTTAGCAGCAACAACTGCAATCAAGCATTTGTGATAACTGGCAATCAGTCTTTTACAGCACTGTGGAGGAATTTTTGCCCACTTAACTTTGCAGAATTGCTGTTACTCAGCCACACTGGAGGGTTTTCGAGCATGAACCGCCTTTTTAAGGTCATGCCACAGCATCTTAATCAGATTCAGGTCAGGACTTTGACTAGGCCACTACAAAGGCTTCATTTTGTTTTTCTTATGCCATTCAGAGGTGGACTTGCTGGTTTGTTTTCAATCATTGTCCTGCTACAGAACCCAAGTGTGCTTCAGCTTGAGGTCACGAACAGATGGCTGGACATTTTCCTTCAGGATTTTTTGGTAGACAGCAGAATTCATGGTTCCATTTACCACAGCAGGTCCTCCAGGTCCTGAAGCAGCAAAACAGCCCCAGACCATCACACTACCACCGCCATATTTCACTGTTGGTATGATGTTCTTTTTCTGAAATGCTGTGTTACTGTTACGCCAGATGTAATGGGACACACACCTTCACAAAAAGTTCAACTTTTGTCTCGTCAGTCCACAGAGTATTTTCCCAAAAGTCTTGGGGATCATCAAGATGTTTTCTGGGAATACTAAGACTTTATGAACTGAGAGCCTTTATGTTCTTTTTGCTCAGCAGTGGTTTTCGTGTTGGAACTGTGCCGTGCAGGCCATTTTTGCCCAGTCTCTTTCTTATGGTGGAGTCATGAGCACTGACCTTAACTGAGGCAAGTGAGACCTGCAGTTCTTTGGATGTTGTTGTGGGGTCTTTTGTGACCTCTTGGGTGAGTCGTCGCTGTGCTCTTGAGGGAATTTTGGTCGGCTGGCCACTCCTGGGAAGGTTCACCACTGCTCCATGTTTTTGCCATTTGTGGATAATGGTGCTCACTATGGTTTGCTGGAGTCCCAAAGCTTTAGAAATGGCTAGAAAATTGAACTCAGCTTTCAAAGATGTGATAAACCACAGTTAATTTATGTTTTAACAGGGGGGCAATCACTTTTTCACACAGGGCCATGTAGGTTTAGATTTGTTTTTATCCTTAATAATAAACACCTTCAATTAAAAACTGTATTTTGTATTTACTTGTGTTATCTTTGTCTAATATTTAAATTTGTTTGATGATCTGAAACTTTTTAAGGGTGACATACAAAAAATGAGAACTCAAGAAGGGGGCAAACACTTTTTCACACCACTGTATGGCTGTTTAATATCAATGTTAAAAATACTGGGAGATTCACGTAATACAACTAAACAATTAAAAATGAATTAAAGACTTTTCCCAAATTTTCTGTAACATGTCTCTAAACAAATAGTGAGTAATAAATTAGGACACCCCCCATCTTTTTTAGGATACCCCCACATTCATTCCCACTTACAATGGCTAAAATAAATTTTAAAAAATGCAAATAAAAACAAACACAAGGTTAGATACAGATACATGAACATTTCTTAATAAAGAACTGAACATTTAAAAGGATATCCAAATTTTTTCACGACTACCTGTTGAGGCATGGAGATATTTAGAAGAGATGGCAGTGGACTTTTTAACAAGATTGTTTAACACAGTCTTGGAGAGTGAGAGGATGCCTGAGAAGTGGAGAAGAAGTGTTTTGGTACCAATTTTCAAAAACAAGGGTGATGCTCAGAGCTGTAGTAACTACAGAGGCATAAAGTAGCCACACTATGAAGATATGGGCAACAGTTGTTGAAGCCAGGTTAAGAGGAGGGGTGACAATCAGTGAGCAGCAGTACGGTTTCATGCCATGAAAGAGTACTACAGAGGCAATGGCTGCTCTGAGATTGTTGATGGAGAAGTATAAAGAAGGTCAGAAGAAGTTACAGTGTCTTTGTGGATCCAGAGAAAGCATATGATAGGGTGCCAAGAGAGGATATGTGACACTGTATGGGGAAGTCAGGAGTGACAGAGAAATATGTGAGGATGGTACAGGACATGTATGAGGACAGCAAGACAGTGGTGAGGTGTGCTGTTGGAGTGACAGGTAGATTCAGGGTGAGGGTAGGGTTACATCAGGGATCAGCTCTGAGCCCCTTCTTGTTTGCCATGGTGATGGACAGGCTGACAGATGAGGTCAGGCAGGAGTGTCCATGGACCATGATGTTTGCAGATGTCATTGTGATCTGTAGTGAGAGTAGGGAGCAAGTGGAAGAGAACCTGGAGAGGTGGAGGTATACTCTGGAGAGAAGAGGAATGAAAGCCAGTAGAAGAAAGTCAGAATACATGAGTGTGAATGAGAGGGAGGCAGGTGTAAGGTAGTGAAGGTCGATGAGTTTAAATACCTGGGGTTAACCATCCAAAGCAATGGAAAATGCACAAGAGAGGTGAAGAAGAGAGTGCAGGTAAGGTGGAGTGGGTGGAGACGAATGTCAGGGGTGATTTAAGACAGAAAGATAGCAGCTAGAGTGAAAAGTAAGATTTACAAGACGATAGTGAGACCTGCAATGATGTATGGTTTGGAGACGATGGCACTGACAAAAAGAGAGGAGGTGGAGCTGGAGGTGCCACAGTTGAAGATGCTAAGATTCTCACTGGGAGTGACTAGGAGGGACAGGATTAAAAATGAGTATATCAGAGGGACAGCTTGGGTTGATCAGTTTGGAGACAAAGTAAGAGAGGCAACGCTGATATAGTTTGGACATGTGCAGAGGAGGAAGAGTGGATATACTGGGCAAAGCATGTTGAAGATGGAGCTGCCAGGAAGGAGGAAAAGAGGAAGATCACAAACAAGATTCATGGATGTAGTGAAGGAGGACATGGAGAGGGTTGGTGTTACAGAGGAAGTTGCAAGCGATACGGTGAGATGGAGGCAGATGCTCCGCTGTGGCGACCCCTAAAGGGAGCAGTCAATAGAAGAAGTTACAGTACCAGACCAGCTTTTTCATTATTCCACAGTGGATTACATATTTTATTATATTTTGGCTGTGATAGCCGAGTAGATTTGGTTGCTAACATTAGTTTATCTAAATAACCAAAGCTGGGATTTCTGACTGACTGAGGTTGACCTTCAAACAGAGAAAGGAGTCGACTAATGTAGCTGCTAGATGTCCATCTATATCAATTTTCTATCCATAAATGTTATTTTAACTCATTTTATTCTCGTTTATTATTCTCTGGATTGGATACCTCCTTGATTAGGAGCAGTTGGCTGCTGTTAGCAGAGTTAGTCATTCACCAAATTAAGGTTCAGCCAGTTTTTACGTAGTCTGAAAAGAAAGCTAAAAGCTAACATTAGCCTCAACTAATGTGAAATGAACTCTGCTTTATTCGCCATTCAACTAACTATATGCAAAGGGGTGGCACCGTATCGCACCACGGCCAGTTCGCCTCGTAATGACGTCACCTGCGTGAACATCCCCACGTCCAAACACCACATTTACACTCCCCCCCCAGTCCCTTGAAAAACCAAAGAACTTATAATAATAACTAAAACTAATACTACTAACTGGGCACCCAGGCAGACTGCTCAGGCTGTGCTGCCACTGCAGGCTCCAGTCGATGTCCTTCAGGAGCTGCGGGTCCTGCACTGCCGAAGTCCCAGTCCAATCCCATCAGATCGATCACCATCTCCTGATCCGGGGCCAAGATCAGTAGCCACGGTTACATGGGCAGAATTTCTTCAATCAGATTACAATTCAGATCAGAACTTTACTGTTTACATGGATCCTGAAAAAGCTGATCCGATTAGGACGTGTGTTTCCATGTGTCACACGATTGAACGTAATAAATCATTTTGACATGCGATGTCGACATTTCGACTTTCCGAAAATAGTAGAAGAAGAAACAACTTCTGGTGTTAGCAAGCCCTGCTTTGTGTCTCTCTTTTTGAAATGGACCTGTATTGTGTTATTCAGACTGTACTTTTGCTTCTGCTGGTCTCTGTAATGAAGCAGGACGATACAGACCAGTTTTGTTTTACTCCCACTATGTTTTCCACTAGCTGCTGAAAAGGCAGAAATACGTCACGTCGACATGTGGCTGGTGTACAGACATGCACAGTAAACATATTTTCTGCCCAACCTTTGGAATAAGTGTTTTCATGCGCACCAATCGGATTAACAATCAGCATAACCCACCCGTCTCAATCGGAATGAAATTTTGATCCGAATGAGCGTGATTTGGGTCAGAATATTCAGATTGGCGTGTTTACATGAAGCATTTTTATTCCGATCAGGCTTTTAATCAGGTTACTTGTGTCAATGAAAACATGGTCAGTGTCACCTTCCTGAGGTGGCTGGCGTGCCACCGTGACCCATCAGTGAGATGAAAGGTGGCTGGCCCCAAGTGAGCTGTGATCTGCATCGGCGTTGTCCAGAATGACTGCAGTTTGTGTGCACAGCTGGGGCACCGGATCTGGACCCAGTCGAGCACCACGAGTCAAGCACCTTCTAATGCCACAGCATCCTGTCCACCCCTCCGTTTGCCTGAGGGTGGTAGAAAGCAGTCTTTATGTGCTTGATGCCTCTTCCTCACATGAATGCTGCAAAGTCTGCTGCAAAATCCGCTGCAAAATCCGCTGAGGTGAACTGCGGTCCGTTGTCTGTTGTGATTGCGTCAGGCACACCCCAGCGAGCAAACAGGCAGGAGAGGAAATCAGTGACTACGTCAGTGGTTTTGAGTGGAGATCATAAACTACCAGTAAGAAATGTTGATGTAGAGGAGGCGCTGAGCAGTTTCCGGCAAATGTCCAATTCAATATGTTTCCATGGTGCTGGTGACCATGGCAGAGGCTGCAGGGGTGGAGGTGGTGGCACACCGGTCTTGCCACTAGCTAGGCAAGCCATGCAGTCTTTCACCATGGTCTCCACATCTTTGTCAATGCCTGGTCGGCGTTCGGTGAGCAGTTGGGCGTGGCCCGGGACAGTAGGTCCACCACTACATTTTCTCTGCCTGGTGTGAACTGGGTGCTGAAGTTATATGCTTGTAACCTTTCTGTCCACCTGTAGATGCACAGAGGTTTGTGTCCCGATCCCGATGTTTCCATCAGCGCAGTGAGGGCCCTATGGTCTGTCCGGAGTATGAAGCATCATCCATACAGGTACATGTGCCAGTGTTCGCACTCCCAGGTGCATGTTAGTGCCTCCCTCTCCCCCGCTGAGTACTTATGCTCGGCTGAAGTGAGTGACCTTGGAGCGAACGCCACTAGGCATTCGGGCCCCGCTTGAAGTTGGGATAGTACAGCTCCTACTGCTGTGTTGGAGGCATTGCAGGTCACAAATGTGGGGCTCTGTAGGTTGAAATGAGCCAGCACTGGTGGGGAAGTGAGCAGTGTCTTCAGTCTTCAGTCGGCATATGGCAGTGGAGCATGCCGGGGTCCACACCCAGGGTGCATCCTGCTTCAGGATGGCGCGCAGTGGCTCTGTTGTCTCCGAATAGTGGGGAATGAAGCGCCCGTAGAAGTTTGCCATGCCCAGAAAAGATGATAGCTGTGTGGGGCACGACGGTTCCGGTAGGTGCAGTACTGCCTCTACGTTTGAATGTAGGGGGCTCAGGCCCTTGGCGGCCAGGCGGAATCCCACAAACTCGATGGTCGATGCTTCAAAGATGCACTTTTCCCCATTACGTGCTAGCACTTCCATTACTCTAGCGAGGCAGGGTTGTGGGTGATTGATGTTGCGCCGTACACCACAATGCTATCTAAATACACCACTACCCCTGGGAGGCCGGTGAAGATGGTGGCCATGATTTTTTGGAAGCAGCTCGGGGCCGAACTGAGGCCAAAGGGCATTTGGGTGAACCTGAACACTCCTGTGTGGTTGACGAAGACCGTTACGTTTTCCATTAGGTTAGGTTGCGGCTGTCTGGGTGTAAGGGGACTTGCAGGTAACCCTGGCGGAGGTCCAGCTTGGAAAAAACCTTTGAGCCGTGGAATGCCACTGTCAGCTCCTCCGTCATGGGCAGGGGAAATCTGTCGGGAATCACCACCTTATTTGATGGTTTAAAAATGCTGCTGCAAGGCTTTTAACTAAAGTTAACAAGAGGTCCCACATTAACCCCATTTTATCTAATCTTCACTGGCTTCCTGTTAATGTTAGAGCTCAGTTTAAAATTCTGGTTTTAACTTTTAGAGCCTTGCATGGTCTCACACCTTTCTACATTTCAGCCAGACTCCTCCTCTTGGCCCCTCAGGTCCTCTGGTCAGCTTTTATTAGAGGTACCTCAGACTTATTTTAAAATACGTGGTGAGCGAGCTTTTCAAGCTGTAGCACCAAAGTTGTGGAACTCTACCCCCTTCAGTCCATTTGACGGACTCTGAGGTTATTTTTAGGAAGCAAATTAAAACAGTGTAGTTTAGTTTAGACACCATTTCCACAGCCTTGTCTAGTTGCAGGTCATCCGACGCCAGTAGCAGCTTCGGGTTTGTGTATACTCCGCTAGCTTGTCTCGCACCAGCTCTTCCTCTAAGTTGTCATAGGCGCAAATGCTAGCCAGGAAATGGAGCTTGGTGACATACTGTTGAACCGTCTTGTCCACACGTTGGCGGCGCTGGCTAAAGAGTGATTCTTCACGCCATGACATTATGAATGCCAGCGAAATGTCTCTCCATCAAAGCAACACAGTCCTCATATGTGTCCGCAGAGCCAAGAGAACAAAAAACATGTTACCCCTCGCTGCTGAGGTGGTGAATTAGCACTCCCTTAGCCTCTCATCGCTTGTGTCGGCTAGGTTAATAGCATCGATAAAGATCTTAAATGAATCATGCCAGCAGGACCAAGGGATCAATGGTTAAATTGGCAGGGAATGGTTTCAGAGGTGCCAGTAAAATGTCCGTTATCCTTGTTGTCATTGTTATGTTTGGAAATAACAAGGGGACAATCAGTGTGAACTGAACTCTGCTTTATTTGCCATTCAACTAACTATATACAAGGAATGGCACCGTAACGCACTGCGGCCAGTTCGCCACATAGTGACGTTACCTATGTGAATGCCCCCCCCGCCCCCATCCAAACACCACAGGTGGGTGGGGGGAATTGGAGCTCATCAGCATTAAAAGCAGTAAACAATAAAAACAGCATATTTTGAGGAGCGCTCCTTCCCATTGTGTAAAATGGTACTGCAATAATTAAACCCTGAGGTGTTTTGACCAAATCATGTCACAGACATTTTAGTAACACCTCTGGGAGCAACATGTGGTAAAAGAATGTAATAGGGGCTCTTTAATGTGGTTGACAGAATCAGACATAATTCAGCCTATTGTCATTAAAAAGTGAAAAAAGCTGGAAGGAAAGCCACTAAGTGTGAGCATATGAAACAATGAGCACATGCTTTAATACAATTCTTTACGAGGAAAGGGGAAAGTAATGCATTGACTTTCCAGGGTCTGTCTTACAGTAAACTCCAGGAAGTAAAATCTGAATCAGTGAAGTCTTAAAATAGTTACAGGACCCTCGCTGTGGGAAATATACTTGACTCAAAATGGACCATGTGTCATAAGCCTCCTCGTGTGCTATTATGCAGCGCACAGAGGAGGGGAGGGAATAATGGATTTAAGCGCAGGTTGCACCACACACACATTTATTGACACAAAAAGGTAAACAGTTCAAAAATAAAGACTGACAAAAATGCAACAGTTGTGCACAAAAGGGCTCACACGCAAAGCGGGCAGCGGGCAGATCACTGTGCACCGTGGCCACAAAAGCAGACAGAATACAATACGTAAATAGCTCGGGTAAACTCAGAGTCCTCCAGGACGCTCGACTGGCTCGGGAGAAAGAAACTGGGCAAGAGCCAAAGCATAGCAGCACAACTGCAAGGGGAAACGCTGACAGTTTGTACTCACAGAGCAGGAACAGTCCGAGTAGTCCAAGAATATCCACGAGCCCACACACAGTTACTACCCTGAGGGGAATGGCGACAGAGTAGTTCCTGACTCCCTCACAAGACAGTGCATCCGTACGACGATTAACGTCCGTATGACTAAGCCCAATGGTCCAGCAGTGTTTGACTGGCAAGGAGCAGCCTAAATACAAACACTGCTGGCGTGACTAATTGGACACACCTGGGCGAGGCGCGGGAAAGATTATTACCAGGGCGAACAGCTGAGTGTCACTTTAACTGATTCTGACCAAATGCACTTGTACTCTTAACATTGACCAGTCACTTAATTTAGCACTGAAGAAGAGACTGCGTTGAATGGTGGATGGACTCTATGCCTATCATCAACCAGCTCTTGTGTAAAACATTTAGCTAATCTGGTGGGCTAATGTTAGCTGCACAGCGCTAACCATTTGATTATGGGTGGTTCGGTCATTTGAATGCTAACTGTTCAGCTGCGTTATTGTTACACTGGGTCTCTTTGGCATGAATTCAAACAATGTCTTATTATTATGATCTAAAGTAGTGTGAAGGCGAGATGTAGGGGCACACACCAGTAATGCTAATTTAGCCTATCTACCTGCTGAGCTCGCTAGCGTTTTCCAGGCAGTTAGCTATAAGCATACACCTCCATGGACCACACAAAACACTCAAGAATTACCTTGAAAATGTAATTTATCTTGTGAAAGTTCCAAATGTTCGCGGCCCTCAATAGAGGTCATTTGCACATTGGCAAGATGTTGGCTAGACGCTGGCCTTGCCGATGTGCAAATGACCTCTATAAGATGTATTCCCATTGCCAGCTTGGTATGTCAGCCAATGTTGGCACGACATATGTGTACCATTTTGGATATAATTTGGTACAGGTTGAATGGATTTCATAAGTTGGAAGTTTACTCCATTTAAGTTTGAAAATGTGCATGCAAACATTTAAGCCTTTATCAACTGAAATGTCTGGAAGGCTTCCTTCCCACCTGCAGCAGTGTTTCCAGGCCAGGTGATGCAGCTCGAGGACGCTGAGGACCAGAGAGACGGCAGACACAACCAGCATGAAGACGATGAAGACGTTTTTCTCAGTGGGCCTGGAGACGTAGCAGTTTACTGGGTGTGGACATGGCCAGGCCTGAGATAGAAAGAGCAAGAGAGAGAGAGAGAGAGAGAGAGAGAGAGAGAGAGAGAGAGAGAGAGAGAGAGAGAGAGCAGGAATTATAATAAACATGAACTTCACCTTTTAGTGTAGAGATGTAAATCGAAATAAGTTTGAAGTTTACCTGGCAGACGTACAGAGAATGGAGGAAGATCCCATACAGGAAGTACTGTAGACACAGGAACACCACCTGGTGGGAGGAACACTTTTACTTTTTTTTCTGGCTTTTACTGTAGCCAGAGGTTAGCACAATTAGCCAGAAACCATACTCAAGTAAAAGAGTTGTACACAAAAAAGAAACTTAGAGTGCCCCGTTATGCTTTTATTTTAGTACACTCGGATTTTTGTGACATTATGTGGTCTCCAAAGTCAATCAGCCCAAAGTCCTTGGAGAAGAACAGGAAGTTTCCCACTGAACCTCAGCGATCACATATCTACGGTGCATAGGGTTGCCAACTTTCTCACAACCAAATAAGGGACAGAGGGTTTTAACCATTGCTCGGTGCCACAATGTTGTGGACATTAGTGTTGTCATAATACTGAGATTTTTTTTTAACCTTGATAATACCTTAAAAAATACTGGTATTCAATGTCATGTTTAATACTACAAGGAAAAAAAATACCACCTTGTATACCTAGAAATTTCAGATTTTACAGAATACAGAATCTCAGTTTAAAAATGTGTTTTTAATAATGGATTGCATTTATATAGCACTTTTCATGACACCCAAAGACACTTTACAATGAGTCCATTATTTATTTGCTCTAAACAATGATAGCGGTAAGCTACCTCTGTAGCCACAGCTGCCCTGGGGCAGACTGATGGAAACATGGCTGCCAATCCATGCCAACGGCCTCTCCGGCCACCACTGAACATTTATTCACATAAGTGTCATGAACCATGAACACACTGGAGGCAAGGTGGGTAAAGTGTCTTGCCCAAGGACACAACAGCAAGGTGGAGGGAGTGGGATTCAAACCACTAACCCTCGGGTTATTGAGCAACTTGCTCTACCTCCTGAGCCACGACAACCTCATTTTTGTTTCTCTTTGAGAAATAATGCAACTTTGAGCTAGAAAACACAACACTGCAAAAAGTCAAATATAAGTAACATGAAATAAATTAAAACTGTTTATGCTTTTTTGTCTGACAAGATATTTATTCTTGCTGTGCAGTTTATGTGTAAGAAAATTTTACATGCTTTCCAATAGTTTTAACTTGTTTTACACAACTTGATATGTCAAATTTTCTTGCTCTGTTGGCAGATAATTTTACATAAAAAACAAACAAATTCTGGCAATAGATAATTCAATTAGAAAAAAAATCTGCCAACAAAGTAAGATTAAATTGCTTAAAACAAATAAAAACTTTCGTAAACCAAGTAAAATCTTACAGAAAACTGCACAACAGAAAGAAATTCTTGTCTTGTCAAAAATATCTTGTGAGAGAAAAACAAGCATTACAGATACTACTGCCTTCACCATAAAATTAAATCAGTGAAGTATTCCTGATTCAAAAAACAGCAGCAATGAAAAACCTGTACAAGTGGCTGGAAAGCACTGCAAATAGCATGCCTTGCCTTTTTAGAAGTGCTTTCTTCTGGCCTTCGTTTAAAAAAATCCTTCATTATGTCCTTTAAGTCCAGCTCACGAATATTGTCATACTCTATGGATGCATGCTTGATCCAGTCTACTTTTTTACCAAGTTCAGAGTCCACTGTCCCATGCACAGCTGTCTGATGTAAGCAATCATGGCCTTTCTTCTCCTTTGCTCTTCTCCTCCAGGTGAGCGCTTTAATGGCCCACCTGTTTCCTGGGCACAGTAATTAGTAGCCTCCTCCACTCGACGCTCCAATTTAGAAAAATCCTTTACACTTTGGGATTTTATGAGCAATTCATTTTCCCTAAGCTCTTTTCATTTCAATAATTTTATGAGCGCCACTTTTAAACTTTTTTCCAGACATTTTGACCGAGCCAATTACTTCTTACTTCTCACTGGTGCTTGCATAGTCACATGTCAAAACAATTCCCCTGATAGGCTAGTTGTTGTGCTGCTATTGGGACATATTATTGTGTGACATGTGTGATGGCTCCACCTTTCCAGTTCCGCTGTCACCTGGGGTATAAGAGGGCTGCGAGGAAGACGGCCGATCTCTTTAGCCTCCCCTCAGCCTAACGGCAGTGCCTGTGTAGTGAGAGTGAGTCACTAAATAAAGTCGTGTCCAGTTCAACGTTCGGTCTCTTCCTTGGCTCCTTTTACCAACATAACATTTGGCGACGAGGATAAAAAAGGATGGATGCGAGGGTTACTTCAATTCAGCTGTTTTTGGAGCTTCCCGATGAGTCGCCTGTTCCTTGGGCGAGGTGGTTTGTCACTTTTCAAAATTATTTAGTGGCATTGGACCTTGGAGGACTGGAGAAGTTGCGGGCACAGGCACTGTTGGTTCACAGCTTGAGAATGGAAGGACAATGTAGCCTTAGTACCTTAGGCGAGGGTGATAGCTTTGACGAAGTGGTTGAGCTAATGGCACAACATTTTCCTGCCCTGGAAAACGTCATCGTCCAGAGGATCCAGTTTTGGCAGCGCCACCAGCAGACTGGCGAGTCAGTGCAGCGGTATGTAGCAGATTTGTGTCGGCTGGCCAAGGACTGTCAGTTTGGAGCGTTGGAGGAAGAAATGGTCCATGACCAGCTGGCGAAGCATGCTGTTTGTCCAGTGACAAGGTCGAAGCTCCTCACACACTTGGGCGAGCTGATGTTAGCCATGTCCATTGAGTTAGCTCAGCAGTTTGAGGCGGCAGACAAGCTATCACGGGAGCTCGGTGAGAGAGCGGCACACCGCCATTTTGAACCACAGTCGGCGGTGCAAGCAGTGGACCTGGACAGCGACAATAGCGCAGAGGATGAAAAATGCGCTAATGCTGTAAAGATGAGGTCCGCCCCAGGATCGCCCAGGTGTTCAGGTTGTGGGTCCACCAGGCACCGTTATAAAGCTAGAGAGTGTTCGGCAAGAGGAAGATGCTGTGGCACATGCGGACTCTTGCCTCAGTACCGACGACCGTTCTTACTGTATGGTGGAACTGGACGGGGTAACAGTGCTGTTGCTGACTGACACGAGAGTGGTGAGATCCATGTTGACTTGGGCAACCGTGAGGAGTTTCTTCCCACAGTATCGGGTTGGAGAAGAGTGGTCAGGCTGTGGTTTGTGGGACCGACCGGTTCCGTGAACGATGAACGGAGTTGTGTGGGACGAACCTCTGCCTAGTAATCTGGACAATGAGCAGAACCAATTTCACCCAGGGCCATCGTGGGAGGGTCCCTGTGCCAGCGCCCAAGTAACTCTAGTTGAGGGAACTGGACGGCATGGTGGGATGCCCGTGACAGTGGGTAGTGCCAAGTGCAGGGCCCATTCTACTCCCGGATTTTGGCTGGAAGGAACCGGAGAGCAGGGGGTCACAATGGCAACGCTGGCAGTGAAAATGAAAGAGAGTGGGGCAGGACCGGCTGGTACGGTGAAACAACGTGCCAAATAGGGACACTGGAAGCCGAGTAGGGCCCCTCTGGGGGTCACGGACGTGGTCTGACCCAGATAGGTGGCCCGGCCAAGAGGTGTTCGGGGCAAACACCGTCGAGAAGATGACCGGGGCGGCTGCAGGTGGTGGCTGTAGGGGAGGATGGCTACCTCCAGCAGTATGATGACTTATGGAGGCATCCCAAGCTTCTGCGGCACGCTAAAGAGGAGAAGAAGGTGTTTGAGCTTCGACGTGGGTCATCCCTGGGAGCGAAGAAAAGAAGGTGCACTGGAGGGGAACCGTCTGATGGTTTTCCGGGGGGGGGGGGGGGGGGTCCTCTACTGGGGAAGACTGATGGTTGGGCAATGTATATAATGCATGGTGATGGAATGGGGGATAACCGGGTTGTATATTAGTTGTGTTAATGGGATTGTTTTGTGTTTTATGCTATTTATTTTAGGAACACGGCAGTTTTCTGTTTAATGGACTGTGTTTTAGTATAGACAGCAGAATAATCCGTCTAGCCGTGTGGGGGTGGAATGGTAGTCCACTTGTTCCCCCCCTAGCTTTAGCTGTTTTGAGTGAATGTCATAGGCCTTTGAATATTTCTGTTTAGCTTTTAGTGTGTGATTTGGGTTCCAAATTGGGGAGGGCCTCGATTGTATGTGTGTGTTTTGGACCATTTTTTTGAAGGGGGGAGAAAGTGTTGTGCTGTTATTGGGACATATAATTGTGTGACATGGGTGGTGGCTCCAACTTTCCGGTTCCGCTGCCACCCGGGGTATAAGAGGGCTGTGAGGAAGCGGGGCGGTGTCTTTAGCCTCCTCTCAGCCTGACGGCAGCGCCATAGTGAGAGTGAATCACTTAATAAAGTCGTGCCCAGTTCAACGTTCGGTCTCTTCCTTGGCTCCTTTTACCGACATAACACTAGTGTTACATGGTACTCACATGGGGCACTTGTAAATTAGACAAATCAGCAGCCACACATGAATACCAAGTGATGGACATAGAAATTTGACCAATTAACAACAATGTGATCTTTTTCATTGGCTCATGATAGGCCCTGATCGTTGTAGGCCCCTGGGTTTCAGCCCAGCCTAGCCCGTTCATTAAGGCGGCCTTGAATAAACAGGACAGTGCACATCCTGCTTGGGACAAACATATTTAGCCCAATAAACAGGACACCCCGGCTAAAACATGAGGGTTGGCAGCCCTAACTGTGCAGTTTGCTTAGCTATTGAGTTAGCTAGTGTACCGACCATGGTTTTTAGTGCTCTTCTCTGTAAAGTCTAGTCACCCCACTAGACATCTGTGTTCCCAGTTTGTTCATTAATTCACAGTCAATAATATATAACACTTCCATATCTTCTTGGCCTATTTTGTTACTTTTCGACCAGTAGTCACCAAGACTGTTAGCATGTTAGCGATGAAAATATGTGTGACCAGGGATTTTGTAGGGCTCTGTTGTCAATTCTAGTCACTGTACTGGACCAGCTTGTCGACTAATCTAGAGTCAGTTGCATTTCTTGAGCCATTCTGGCTAATGTTGTTATATTTTGGTTACAATAGTGTTAATCTGGTTGAGCAGCGACCAAGGTGCCCTTGGCTGAAACAGATTGAAAGGTGAGGTTGCTATTGTGTCTATTTTGTAGATATTCTATCCATCTCTGCTAGACATCTGTTTACCCAGTTCAATCATCTACCATATATTCACCATATATTTCATTTACAGATATTATTTTAGATTATTTTATTATAGTTTATTATACTCTGGCTCCTCCACCAATGCCTGTTAGTTGCTGTTAGCTGACATTAACATTCACTCATTCAGGGTTGTTCCTGTGCCTATTACATACCAGGGGTCATATGCTATTGACAAACCACACACCCCTGTCTCAGATAATGTTTTGTTTTATGCTTTTACGTTCTCATTTTCACCCAATTTTATATTAGATGGATACCGGAGTGGTGGCTCAACCGGAGTGGTGGCTCAGTTGGCACAGCATCCGCCCCACACCCGGGAGGCAGGGGTTCAAATCCCAGCCGGGTCATGCCGAAGACCATATAAAAGCGGAACTTCCTGCCATCCAGCTTGGTGCTCAGCAATAATGGAATGGAGGAGGGAAATCTGTGGCAGCACCTTGCATGGCAGCGGACCTTCTGATTCTACACATGGGGTGTGTGTGATTAACACTGTAGATAGGAAAAACACAATTTCGTTCTACTGTACATGATTGGTTGTATGGTTGACTGACAATAAAGGGTGATTTAATTTATATGGAGCTAATCAGCTAATACTAGCCTCAAACATGGCATTGTCATCAACTCACACAACACAGAGAAATGATGAAAGAAGGGTGAGTTGAAGTGGGGCTCATTAGCATTGAAAGCAATATGCTATAAAAACAGCCTATTGTGAGGAGAGCTCCTTCCTCATGTGGAATGGTCTGGGATAATTAAAACCCTGAGGTGTTCTGATCAAATCATGTCACAGACTCTGGCATCTTTGGCAACATGTGGAAATGGGGCAGAATAGGGACTTTTTAAGGTCAGAGTAATGTTAAGGTTAGGAGTGGGTCTACTTAACACACGTTACACCTGTAGCCCTCCGCCATGTCAGTTCATGTCATTATTTACATGACCACTAGCGATCACTTAAAGTGTGGTGACCCAGCACAATGCAGACTGATACTATTTCACGCTCAGCAAGGGTGGAGGAAACGGAAGGCAATTTGCATACAGAGGACAATGCACAGACGGACAAAGAGCCAACCAATGTCATGCTAATCATGTGTATTGACTGTTATGCTAATGTGCCATGTATTGTCTCTTCCTGTATCACTGATAAAAGAGCTTGTGTGACATGCCTCAGGAGCACAGCACACACAACACACGCAGCACAACACAGCACAGCAGAACAGACCACTGTAGCGCACAGTGCTACAAGTGCGTCTCATTAGGATGGAGAAAAATAAAACTCTGCAACCTTCCAGCTTGTCATATCTCGCCTGAACTTATTCCTCCACACTGGTGACCCTTGATGAAGAATGGAACACGAGGCGAACACCCCAAAGATGACCTGGATGGGAAGCCCCAGCACGCGTCATGGTGCACCCCTCGCCTGATCTTTTACCTCCACACTGGTGACCTGACGAGAGAGAATGACCGTCTGCTCCCTCTCACTGCGCTGTGGACCCCAGAGGACCAGAGAACGCCTGCAACCTCTTAATCCACACCGGAGCGCACCCTCTAGAGCGGGCAGCACTGGGACCGACACGCACCATGAACGGCGACATGAGCGAACCGAAGGAAGCAGCCTGAACAGGGAAGGACATCGGTGCCGACTGCATTGATTTCCACCAAGTTCCCCGACCCTGACTCAGCTCGCGACAACAAAGCCCCGCACACACACCGCAGGAATACGAGGACAGCGCAACTGCCAGCTATGTGGCCACTGCGGCAAGAGCGTGCCACGCACAGAGACAAACTGGCTCCACAGACTGATACAGCATCCTCCGCCGCTGCACATGCCCGAGAAACATGGCCAATCACCACCCTCAGAACCTTCAGGGCTGCTCACGCACCTGAAGTAGACGTGCAGCCCGCACACAGGACTTTGTATGGGTTTCTCAGCCACGGCGCACAAGGGGAATTTAGCCGATTGCTGTCCCCGATGGCTTTAGGGCTGCTTCCACACCTAAAAGCCAAACCGCCAAGTCCCTCACACACCTGCAGTTGTTTCACAGCCGCTACGTATCCTTGGGGAGTTTGGCCGTTTGCTTTCCCCACATCCTCGCTGGACCGAGCCGCAAGAGGAGTCAGAGACTTAATTTTTTTCACAGCCACTGTGGATCTCCGCCAGGTTTACCGAGAAAGTCCTTCACCATCGCGGATCCACACACCAACTTTTGCGCGGCCCAGACACCTTTGACGTCCCGGGCTGACACTCACTTACTCCCACCCCCTCCCCCTCCTCCTCCACACGCTCTTCCCGCACCTCACTCCCTAAAACCGGCCGATCGCCGTCTTGTTCCATTACGCACAACGCAAAACGGCCCTGTGTACCCACGGTCCAAGGCCGTTCAACGTGTTGGAACTCGGAGCGGAGCACACTGTCTTTTCCACCCCTCCCCCGTCCCCCCCACGGACTGCTGCCCTCCGACACTCCTCTACAGCAGGACAGTTCTACCGGAGTTGGAGCCCAAACGACTGGGGGGGGGGGGTCACAGCCCCTTCTGAGCGTTCTGGGGGGAGCCGTGTAGTGACCCAGCACAATGCAGACTGATACTATTTCACGCTCAGCAAGGGTGGAGGAAATGGAAGGCACAGCACAACACAGCACAGCAGAACAGACCACTGTAGCGCACAGCGCTACAAGTACGTCTCACAATGATGGAGGAAATAAAACTCTGCAACCTTCCAGCTCGTCTGATCTCGCCTTATTTAAATCCTCCACCAAAGCAAAAATGTATGCATACCTAAGGATCAGTTGGTCATATGGGCATTTTCTGTTGGAGGATAGTCCCCAAAATGCCTGTTGCTGCCATGGACAGGGTTAAAGAAGCTGGAGAACATTTCCTAAAGTTACTGAAGCACAACCAGCAGCAGTAACATTCACCTCCATGAGGCTGCGTATCAGGATACTGAGTATATACGTCTGCAGCAGAGCTCCTCTCAGCCGAACTCGACCTGTTGATGGACCCTTTTCCTTTTCTTCATCGTCTTCCTTCCTACCACGTTTCTCTTCTCCTCCATCCCCTCCTCTTCTATCGCCTTCCCCTCCTCCTGGATCGTCCACTCCCCCTCCCTCTTCTCCACCCTGCTCTTCTCTGCTCCTCCTCTTCTCCTCTCGACGGACTGTGTGCATGGCATGGCCCATGTAGATCAGACTGGGAGTGGACACGAACACAATCTGGAGCACCTGGAAGGAAAGCACATTTATATGAGGAAATGAGAATAAAAATACACGAAGGCCAGGGGTGTGCTACCTGCTGCTCTGGAGCCACATGAGGTTATTTTGCCCATTAAAAAACAAAACAAATGACAAAACCCCCTCAAATTTCCTGTAATAAATGCAAATATACAAGATTAATTTTCATTTAATTTTGTGAAATTTTTTTATGTAAATTTGGGACTTTTTCAATTGTATGACGTTTATGTTATCTGTATTTTATTTTCTTCCCTGCCATTGCTTCAGTTGGTTGTGATTTGGTCCTCCTTATTATTATTATTATTATTATTATTATCATCGTGGTCTTGTCTCCCTTGCTTCATCTGTTCGTGTTTTGTGCATCCTCTGTCTGTGATCATCTGTGTAGCCTCACCCGTCCTGTGTCTGTGATCAATCCCTGCCGTCTCTGTTTGTCCCTGATTGTGCTCACCTGTTCTGTATTGTGCTTTGATTCCTCCTGTGTCTCTTTATGTCAAGCCCCAATCTGTGTTCCTCATGAGTGTCGTTCGTCATACAGCGTGAACAACATGCTTCTGGTCGTGTCTGTATCCTGCCTAACAGTTTATGTGAGTTTTTGTTCCAGCTCCCGAGCTGTGTTATTATTTTGTGTTTTTTGCGCTGCGCCCGTTCAGCCAGCTCTAATTAAATCAAACCAAGAACTTTAAATAGTGCTTTTAGGTCCAATTTTTAGACGTTTCGGCAGATGGGCCTCGATGAGAGGAAAGCTTGGGAAGCAACCAACATCGAGGCCTGCATCGAGGATGCCCGGACTTCCCGCATGCCGGAGGAAGCCCTCCTCTGCCTCGAATGTGCCAAATAGTTGAGTGAGGCACTTCCAGCCCTCCGACGGTTCCCTCAGCTTGCCCGGCTACATGAGATGAGCATCAACGTGCAGATTATCATCCACTGACTGGTGGAGCTGCTTCTGGTGGTGGAAGAGGAGTCGATGGAGGAGGGACTGCATCCATTTGGGGGAAGACGTGGTTGTCGCCAGCGCCATAGGACACAGTGGCCTGGCTTCTCATCCCCAGTGAGAGCACCCCAGGCCTCTGTTTCCTCCTCCTTCGGTCCACCGCCGGCACAACACCATCGGGCATTCTCCCCCCCTCTGACGAGTTCCAACTTCTCCCGGGAGGACTTGTTGGACGGGTCAGCGGCAGCAGAGTGGGAATACAGGCAAGAACCCGTTCATTTTTAACATCATTTAATGAAGGGACTTGTTTGGTTCCGGTAGGGAGACTCAGCCGCTGCTGCCGTCCGCTGCTGAGTTCTCGCCACCTCCCTCTGCAATAAACTCTGCTGCCCTGTCCATCCACCCATCCTCACCTGCATCTCCTGTGTTCTATACTGTTTTTTGTGAGACACTGGCTAGACTGGGGGGCAATCTACTGGTTTGGGATGAGCTGGCTGCCACTGAAGCTCCTCCAGCTGCAGCTACCTCCATGAGGGGGTTCCAAGTAGCTGTAGCCTCCAGACCTGATGTCCCACTGGGCTGTGTGAGGATCATCCAGTACTAGTTTCGCACCACTCCCCAGCTCCAGTACCAGCACAACGTCACTCCCCAGCTCCAGTACCGGTTCCATGCTACTCTTCAGCTCCAGTACCAGCTTCACGTCACTTCCCAGCACCACCACCGACTCTGGCTCTTCCTCAGACTGATACAGCTGCTCGGGAGGTGGGCATCACAGCTCCTGCTGTCTCCGAGGTGCACACAACGGCTCCTGTTCTCGCTGTGGTGCACACCTCAGTTCCTGCTCTGCCCGAGATCCACACTCCAGCTCCTGTGGCTCACCCTGAGGAGGTCACCCCAGCAGCAGAGGACCAGGAGCTCAGGCAAGTGCTTTTCTTTACTTTTATAACATCAATACTAGTTAAGACTTCCCTAGCTCCTGGTGTTTTTGGTGAAGCCTCACCCTGCTTTTCTCCCCCGTCCGAGGTGACTACAGTGGGGGTGGTTCTCCAGGCGTCAGGGCTGGATGCTCCAACCATCATTCCAGAGGTCAGGGGACCTCCAACCACCACTCTGGAGGTCAGGAGACCTCCAACCATAGCCCAAGAGGCCGGCATGCCTCCAACTGTAACACAAGAGACCAGTGTGCCTCCAACAGTAGCCCAAGAGGCTGGTGTGCCTCCAAGTGTTGCCCAAGAGGCTGGGGTTCCTCCAACCCTCATCCCAGAGGCTAGTGGACCTCCATCCACCCATCCTCACCTGCATCTCCTGTGTTCTATACTGTTTTTTGTGAGAGACTGGCTAGACTGGGTGGCAATCTACTGGTTTGGGAAGAACCGACTGCCCCTGAAGCTCCTCCAGCTGCAGCTACCTCCAGGAGGGGGTTCCAAGTAGCTGTAACCCCCAGACCTGACGTCCCACCGGTTGCTGTTGTGTCTGGGCCATGTGAGAATCATCCAGTACCGGCTCCGCGCTGCTCCCCAGCTCCAGTACCAGCACTACGTTGCTTCCCAGCTCCGGTACTGGCTTCACACCGCTCCTCAGCTCACATACCAGCACCACATCGCTCCCCAGCTCCAGTACCAGCTACATGTCACTTCCTAACACCGCCACCAACTCTGTCTCTTCCTGAGACTGCTCCAGCTGCTCAGTCAGTGGGCATCACAGCTCCAGCCGTCCCCGAGGTGCACACAATGGCTCCCGCTGTCTCTGAGGTGTACACAACGGCTCCCATTGTCCCTGTGGCACACGCCTCAGTTCTTGCTCTGCTTGAGGTCCACATTCCGGTTCCTGGTTGCTCCAACCATCATTCCAGAGGTCAGAAGACCTCCAACCACCACTCCAGAGGTCAGGGAACCTCCAACCGTAGCCCAAGAGGCCTGCGTGCCTTCAACCATAGCCGAAGGGGCCGTCGTGCCTCCAAGTGTTGCCCAAGAGGCTGGTGTGCCTCCAACCGTCGTCCCAGAGGTTAGCAGTATTACTGTATGTCTGGGTTTGGAGCTGGAAGAAAGAGGCCAGGTGCCGAACAGAACAAACATTTATTGAAGCTGGTACAGGTGCACCACACACAGCCACGAGGCAGAGGAAATGGCCAAGAGGCCGACCCTTCTGCCTGCAGCCCTTTTTTATAGTCACGGGTGGTGGCTCTGCCACCACCCTGTGCCACACAAATAAAAGTATAGAACATATACGTATAACATGAACTATACAAATAACTATATAACAAGCAGGCCTCCACCTTTCGTTCCAGAGGTTGGGGTCAGTGTGCAGCAGTCGTCGGTTGCAGAGCATAGGGCGCCTTTGTGTTTGTTTAGTGAGCTCTGTGTTCCTCCAGCCACTGTTCCACCTTGTCCTCCAGTTTGGTGGCCTATGGACATTGGCAGGCCACCGGACCAGCCCTGTATTCCGGTCTGGGAGTCCATGGGCTGGGGCAGGCCTCCCAACCCATGTTGTTCCCAGATCCAAGGGCCTATGGACTTTGGTAGACTCCCTGACACGCTGTTTTTTGTAGTCTGGTGGCCCATGGACTTGGTTAGACCACCCGACCCGCTTTGTTTTGGGTTTTGGGGCCTTGGACTTTATTTGGCTCAAAAACTGTGTTTTTTGTTTGGACTCTGTGGGGGGATTACATTTTGCTTCATTTAAAATTAATTTTATTAGGTTTTTCATATAAATTTGGGATTTCTTTCAATTCATGTTGTGAAGTTTTTCATGAAAATTTGAAACTTTTTATGTCAACTTTTTTCATATTAATTTTGAACTTTTTCCATGTAAATTTGGGACTTTTTTCAATTAATGTGAAGTTTTTCATGAAAATCTAAGACTTTTTTCATATGAATTTGGGACTTTTTCATGTTAATTTTGAACTTTTTTCATGTAAATTTCCGACTTTCTTAACCTCTTAAAATTCCAATGTTCTACTGCTGGGACGTTTCAAACTTTCTACTTTCACTCAGTGGAGAAAGAATTTGATTTTCTTTGCATATGCTAAATTTAGGCATTTTTTGAAAAATTGGCTGGAGTGCAAAGGGGTAAAAATTTATGAGAATTAAGCTGCAAATATGACAATACTGTCAGAAGTAAATTTCCACGATAACAGGACAATAAAGGAATATTAAGAGGAATATATTAAAAACTTGGAATTATGTTACTTGAGTGTAACAACAAACTTGCATATTTATGTGACTGATAAAGTGGTAAATGTATGGGAATAAAGTCATGAACTTACAAGTAAAAGGGCAATAAAGTTATGAGAGTAAAATATCAAATTTAGATGAAAAAAACAAAAAAAAAACAAGTGAATTTACAAGAATGGATGCACAACTCCATGATAATAAAGCTGCACAGTTGTGGGCAAAAATGTCACAGATTTGTGAAATTACAGTTGTGAATTCACAAAAAAAGACAATAAATTTATGAGATTAAAGCTGCAAATTCACAAGAATAAAGTCCTAAAGTTACCAGAAAAGCTTAAATTGTGAGGGTGAAACATGTCATATTTTAGGGGAAAAGTAGCACTGAGAATAAATTTGCAAATTTACAAGAAAAAAGTCACAAATTTACTTTCAGCTAATGTGTGCTGTGAGTCAATTATGTCTTGCAAGTTCATACTGCTCTCATATTTTGTTCTAAAATAACTACGTGGAACTTATGGAAACTGGTTTTAGTGACACCTTGTGGTCAATAAATTAACTGCAGCCTGATTTACTACGTTCATTCACAAGGTGTCACTAAAACCCCATTTTCTAAAAGCTCCACACTACCTTCTTATCTTAGCCATCAGGTCGCAGTCAAGTCTTACCATTCCCGTTTATGTACCGTTACCTGTGATGTGTGCTCAGATTTACAGCGTACATGTGACCTGCCTGATCACGTGTGTTACATAGAGACTACAGACACCATCAGTGTGTGTGAGGTTAGTCACCTGAAGTTAGTGTGAGGGCCTACAGGAGACTTACGTATCTGTCTCCTATAGGCCCTTAGAATAGAGGGTTAGTACTAGTGAAGCACTTTGAGTGGTCTTTGAGACTAGAAAAAGCGCTATATAAGTACAGGTCCTTATCCCTTATCCCTTGTTTGCATGTTTAATTTCAGCTTTCCTGACATCTTTCCATGCAGCGTATTATTACCCAGTATCGTATGTGTGCTATAGGGAAGGCTCGGTCGTAGCAGACGTTCTCACAGCCTGGCTGTTCCGTGTCACAGTTGAAGTCTTCCTGCTCATCTCCCCAGGATGACTCGGCTGCCGTCCCTAGCACTAGGATTCGGAAGATGAACAAGATGGTCAGCCACACCTGTGGAGCAAAGTGTGCAAAAATGATTTAAAAAAACGCACAGAACCATTCTGAACTCATAATAAATTACATGAGTGTGTTTGTGACTTTAGACTGTTTCTGCTGGGCATGAGGGTAGATTGTACTTGTATGCCTTGTTATGCCTACAAACTTCGTATAAAGGAGGCGGACGAAGGGGTTGCGCTGGAACTATTCTTTATTAACAGACTGGTCACCGTTCGGTAAACACACAGCATGCGGAGTCATCCTGGGCAAAGAGGAAGCCCGAACGGCGGACGCCCCGTATAAAGGGTGGTGTGATGATGCAACCGGAAGGCGGCGTCATCACATCGCACTTCACAATAAATGCCGATCCCACATGTCTGTGTCTCACCTTGCCCACAGAGGTAGAGTGCTCCTGAACTTCCTCCAGGAAATTTCCCAGCAGGCTCCAGTCCGCCATGGCTCCAGATTACAGCTCAGGTTAGTCACCTCGCACACTGATGGTGTCTGTAGTCTCTCTGTAACACACGTGATCAGGCGGGTCACATGTACGCTGTAAATGTGAGCGCACATCACAGGTAATGGTACATAAATGGGAATGGTAAGACTTGACTGTGACCTGATGGCTAAGCTAGTGTTAAGCGGCCTGGGCTCTCAGCCAGCTGAGGTGAGCTCTAATGTGGTTACACAGACCAGTACCTCCCCAAGCTAATGCTAACAGTCCAATACACCAGCTATAACAGCAAAAATATAACAAAACAAGCCATGACATGAAATACGTTATTAGTGAAACAGATGAGAACAGGGACATCTGATGGGGTGACTGGAATAGACTTTAAAGAAAATAACTATAAAAACTGTGCATGTTAAGGTAACTGTATAGTAGCACTGTTAGCACTGAAGCTAACACGGTGGGCTCAGAAACCTTTAACATAAATGGTTTAGAACGTTGTGAACAAGCCACAGCAGAGAACAGCTGACGCTGGCTGTAGCTGGTTTGTGTGCGTGTGTTCTTCTATTATCTTGACCCTCTGACTCTCTCCTGATCCTGGCCCTGACCCCATTAATAAACACGTCTGCCCCCATGTCTTAGTTTAGCTCTCCCAGTTCCCACGCTCCCCCTCCGACTGTCTGTGGGGAAGGAACACTACACATCCACTGTAAACACTGCTACCACACACATATACGCACACAGACTGACACACACATGTATGAATATATGCTGTTATTGGTTTGTTCCTTCTGATACCAAATATAAATTAAGTTTGTATTGTCTGTGCTCACTTACGGTGGATATACAAAAGAATCATGACCCATCCCCTTCAAAACAGTCACATTTTATTGCTTTGTCACAGCGCGGTGGTACAGTGGTTAGCACTGCTGCCTAACAGCTAGAAGGCAGTGACGAGTGGTCAGGGGAGGCAGGTGAGGCTGAGAGTCACAGTCAGAGGCTGTGCAGTACCATTAGGGATGGGCGTATCGATACTCAGGTATCAATACTTTGATACCAGCTCGTTGATACTTTGGAGTCGATACTTTTTAAAATATCACGATACCACTATGCTAAACACAACTTGCAATTTGTTTTCACTTCTGAGAGTTTTAGGCATTAAATTTATGTGTGAAAACCAGTAAAAAAAAAACAAAAAAAAAAAAACAGCCCAAGCATATTTTAGAGCTGGTCTGCTGTGTCACATGATCATGGCAACCTATCAGATGTCAGAGCTGAAGACTCACTGCGCACTGCGAAGCCTCAGCACTCACTCCCGTGCAGAGTGTGCTCAGCAGCGTCGGGGACGGCAGAAATATTACACCATTCATCCAAATTCTATAGTGATACCAAGCAGCATAAAATTTGAAAAATAAACAAAATAAGTAGTATTTAAGTTTGTAAAATAATAGTGTAAAAATAAAATAAATAGATAATAAAATAAAAAAAGTTGCATTGTGCAAAAATTACACATACGAATGGTGAAACATTTCAGAAGTAAAAAATATACTTGAATCCAGTTGAGAATCTTCATCAAATTAAGAAACAATTAATTTTGCATTCATTTTAAGTCTTAATTATTTTTATTATAATTGAAAAAAATCATTTTATTTTTATTTACTTTGCTCATTGGTCTATTTTATTATCATTTTATAAGCATTTCTTTCATGTTCATGAGTTTTATTCAAACTTCATATTGCCCTTGCAATAAAGTTGTTAATGAAACTACAATCATGTAATTTTAGGCAAAAAGTATCAATAGCGGTATCGAAGAAAAAGTCCCATAAATTAATGGTATTGTATCAAAAGGAAAAATGCTGGTATCGCCCATCCCTAAGCACCATTGCCCCGATAGGAGGGGGTGTGCTTAAGCACCATAAGCACAGTTTTATTATGCCTTGGTGAAACAGAGGCATACGGTAATCAGTTAGTGGGTCAGTTTGTGGCTGTGTGTATCTGTCTGTCTGTCTGCCTCTCTGTTTCAACTCGCCTGGTCAAAATCAAGTAGAACTAAAGGAACCGTGAGTGCTGGGAACTGAGTGAGTCGTGTGTGGAACTTACCCCCTGGAGCTGTGACGTTGGCTAGTGTTGTGGACCCGGCTCCTCTAGATGTACAGGGCAGAGAATCAAAAGACACTGCGTTAATCAGGTGTCTGTTAGCTACATTGACTAATAGTCCGTGTGCACACAAAAAAATCAGTGCCCAAAATGGGGAAGCTACATGCCGCTATGACGAATGTCCATTGGTATGTACGGCCGTGCAAGGATATAGTCAGTGTCCTCTAACCAAAAGTGTTAATGTCTGAGCCATTTGCGGCCGCCAGTTCGGGGCTGCTAGTTCCCGCCAGCTGGTCTGCGTAGGATGGCAGGATGAGGCTTTTTTGGGAGCCGGAGTCCACGAGGAACCGTCTCCCTGAGCGTGAGTCTATCACATAGAGCAGCTTGTTTGTGTCACCGGCGGTCGCAGCTGCTACCAACTGCCGGCCCTGGCGTTTCCCGAACGCTTGAATTGGCACGGTGGCACGCATCAGTGTGCGTCTTCTCTGAAACAGCGGTGGTAGAAGCAGAGCATGTCTCTCCGGTGCGTCTTGGCCTCCGCTGCAGCCACCATCATTGGCTCCTCGCCTCCGCTGGCCGTCCCGCTGGGTTCCAACGCTGCTGCGTTCACTATGAGGACTCTCTCATACTGGTCACTGGAAGTTCAACATGGCACCTAATGGCAAAGAGCTCTCTGAGGACCTGTAAAAAAGAATTGTTGCTCTACATAAAGATGGCCTAGGCTATAAGAAGATTGCCAACACCCTGAAACTGAGCTGCAGCACGGTGGCCAAGACCACACAGCGGTTTAACAGGACAGGTTCCACTCAGAGCAGGCCTCACCATCAGAATCAGAATCAGAATCAACTTTATTGCCAAGTATGCTTACACAAACAAGGAATTTTACTTATCACTAAGGTGCGCTCATTGTTAAGCGCTCCCTAATGACGCAGCAGCCATACAGGCGCCTCATGCAGTGGGGGGTAAAGAGGGGGAGGGGGAAGGGGGTGACACATTGGGCAGAGAGAAAAAACATAGTTATCAAAATATGGCTCGAGTGAGCAAGATTGTGATCACCTAGAAAAAACCCCTCTAAGCACACTTAGCAGACAATACAGATCCACACATTAACAAAGCAAGAGAGAGACCAGTGTGTGTATGTCAGTCATATGATATCAGTGTGAGTGCAGTGTGTGAAGTATCAGTTACTGGTGGACAACAAAAGTCGTCTCTTAGGCAACGGCTAGATGTTATGTCCTTAGTGTCCTAAAACATAGATAACATGTCCACAGTGTTCATCTCTCTTCAGTTCATGCCAGATGGTAAAATTCCATGTTAGTCATGCAGTTTGCCTACCGAGCCAACAGGTCTGTAGACGACGCAGTCAACCTGGCCCTCCACTCCATCCTGCAGCACCTAGACTGCCCGGGAACCTACGCCAGGATCCTGTTTGTGGACTTCATCTCCGCATTCAACACCATCCGCCCCGATCTGCTCCGGGACAAGCTGTCCCTGCTCAACGTGCCTGACTCCCTCTGCAGGTGGATCACCGACTTCCTGACGGACCGGAGGCAGCATGTGCGGCTGGGAAAGACTGTCTCAGACTCTGCTAGCATCAGCACCGGATCACCCCAGGGCTGTGTACTTTCCCCCCTACTCTTCTCCCTTTACACCAACTCCTGCACCTCCAGCCACCAGTCTGTCAAGTTGATCAAGTTTGCGGATGACACCACCCTCATCGGGCTCATCTCCAACGGCGACAAGTCCGCCTACAGGAGTGAGGTGGCCCAGCTGGCGTCCTGGTGCAACAACAACAACCTGCAGCTGAACGCTCTGAAGACAGTGGAGATGATTGTGGACTTCAGGAAAGTCACAACCCCTCTGCCCCCCCTCACCCTCACAGGCTCTCCCATCACCACTGCTGATTCCTTCCGCTTCCTAGGCACCACCATCACCAGGGACCTCAAGTGGGAGCCGACCATCAGCTACCTCATCAAAAAGGCCCAGCAGAGGATGTTCTTCCTGCGGCAGCTGAGGAAGCTCAAGCTACCCACCAAGATGTTAGTGCAGTTCTACACAGCCATCATCGAGTCCATCCTCACCACCTCCATAACCGTGTGGTACGCAGGAGCCACTGCCAGGGGCAGACTAAGGCTGCAGCGCGTCGTGCGCACTGCTGAGAAGGTGATCGGCTGCAAGCTCCCATCTCACCAGGATCTGTACATCTCCAGGACCCGGAGGCGTGCTGGCCAGATCATAGCCGATCCCTCACACCCTGGTCACGTACTGTTTGCCCCTCTCCCCTCAGGTAGAAGACTTCGGTCCATTCAGACTAAAACCTCCCGTCACATGAACAGCTTCTTCCCCTCTGCCATCAGACTGCTGAACACTAAGTGACTTATTGACTCTCGTGCATTATGTACAGCAGCTCAACCAGACTCATGTCAATCATCACTGTTTTCTTCCTGTATTACCGACTGCACTATATGGTTCTTCACATTATCCGCTGCTCGCTAATATATTTAAACTGCTGACTAGTATTACTCACTCTTATTCTACACTTTATTGCATGTATAGTTTATTTCTTTTATTTTATCATGTTTAATGTTGCAGCATTGCACCGAGACAAATTCCTAGTTTGTGTACTACATGAACAATGGCAATAAATCTGATTCTGATTCTGATTCTGATTCTAGTCACATGGCTGTCCTGGGAGAGTTCAGATTGTTGCACATCAGCAATTGTTTGGGTTAAAGAGAAGCCAAGCCAAAACTCCCTTCCGCCTTATCTTTTCTCCTGGAGGAATGATTCTCAAGGATGCCGAATCAAGGCCTGATGAGCACAGTTCACTTAGAGCATAGAAATTTCACCTCTCATGCAATTCTGTGTATCACAATTTACATTCACAGGCTTTAAAATTCCCTGGAGAGCACCCAGCGACTCCGAGATGTTTCCCACTTTCCGGCCGCTATCAGTGCTCCCCAGCTGGTCGAATTGTTGAAGGAGCTTCACCGGGTCCGCATTTTGACCAGCTCTTCCAACTTCTTTAATTTCCGATACACCAGGAAAACTCCAAAGCCAAACAACAGAAATCCTGTGATCATAAGCCAAACGGGTAGATGTCTTCCACAACTTCAATCGAATCACACAGACACATGAGTTCCAATTGTTCCATGAGTCTCTCCACTTGGGCTCCCCCTGGCCCGATTTTCTTTTAAAAAAAAGTGGTGTCAATTGCATTTGAAGCCCAGCTCAATTCCATAATTTCCGTTTGGGTCGAGGTGCAGCAGAAGAAGAGCGAGATACAGACAGGACACAGCAAGCTGGGATCAGTAAGGGAGGAGGAGAAGAGAGAGGAAAAGAAATGCGTCTGCTCTCTCTGATAGCCGGAAGAAGAAACCATGGTCGACCAAAGAAGTTGAGTGCACATGCTGAGCATCATATCCAGAGGTTGTCTTTTGAAAATAGACGTATGAGTGCTGCCAGCATTGCTGCAGAAGTTGAAGGGGTTAGGGATCAGCCTGTCAGTGCTCAGACCATACGCCGCACACTGCATCAAATTGGTCTGCATGGCTGTCATCCCAGAAGGAAACCCCTTTTAAAGATGATGTACAAAAAAGCCCGTAAACAGTTTGCTGAAGACAAGCAGACTAAGGCCATGGATTACTGGAACCATGTCCTGTGGTCTGATGAGACCAACATAAACTTATTTGATTCAGATGGTGCCAAGCGTGTGTGGCGGCAACCAGGTGATGAGTACAAAGACAAGTGTGTCTTGCCTACAGTCAAGCATGGTGGTGGGAGTGTCATGGTTTGGGGCTGCATGAGTGCTGCCGGCACTGGGGAGCTAAAGTTCATTGAGGGAACCATGAATACCAACATGTACTGTGACATACTGAAGCAGAGCATGATTGGAAACAGGGCCGCAGGGCAGTATTCCAACATGATAACCACCCCAAACACACCTCCAAGATGACCGCTGCCTTGCTCAAGAAACTGAGGGTAAAGGTGATGGACTGGCCAAGCATGTCTCCAGACCTAAACCCTATTGAGCATCTGTGGGGCATCCTCAAATGGAAGGTGGAGGAGCACAAGATCTCTAACATCCGCCAGCTCTGTGATGTCATCATGGAGGAGTGGAAGAGGATTACAGTGGCAACCTGTGAAGCTCTAGTGAAGTCCATGCCCAAGAGAGTTAAGGCAGTGCTGGAAAATAATGATGGCGATGGCTACACAAAATATCGATACTTTGGGCACAATTTGGACATTTTCACTTCGGGGTGTACTCACTTTTGTTGCCAGTGGTTTAGACATTAATGGCTGTGTGTTGAGTTATTTTGAGGGGACAGCAAATTTACACTGTTATACAGGCTGTACACTGACTACTTTACATTGTATCAAAGTGTCATATCTTCAGTGTTGTCCCATGAAAAGATCTAATAAAATATTTACAAAAATGTGAGGGGTGTACTCACTTTTGTGAGATACTGAACAGAATGAAACTGAATATATAGAATGGAACTGAATATACTGAATGAAACTGAATATATTGAACAATCCTTAGAATATACTGAATAAAAATCCATGTTTAAGGAATGAAACTCTGAATATATTGAATGAAACTCCAAATATATCAAATGAAGTTCTGAATATATTGAGCAAAACTCTCAATATACTGAATAAAACTGAATATTCTGAATACGACATGCAGGTTAGGTTAATTGGAGACTCTAAAGTGGCCCTAGGTGTGAATGTGTGTGTGAATGGTTAAGGGATAGCACTGTATCGTGGCTGCTTCATCCATCCAGGTGGTGGATGACCCTCAATTTCCCCTCTGGGGATCAATAAAGTATACTAAATCTAAAAAAAAATACAACTCAAAATATATTCAGTGAAATTCTGGATTTAGTCTGTGAAACTCTGAATATATTGAACAAACTTCTGAATATGTTGAATGTGTATATATTGTTTATTAATGAACAGTTAATTCAGCTTTCAGCCTTATTCATGCTCATGCCATGTGATCTGGGTGCCCCAGATATCAGATAACAAAATGTCCGAAAAGTCCTCTTATTGCACTTAGTTTTCTATGCTAATGTGTTAAATGCCCATCCCTTCCTGTTTTCTTCCAACCCAAAGACCTGGAGCAAAGTGTATGCTCATGGCTTTCACAGGTTGCCCCCAGCATCATTAATAACAATATTACTTCCTTCTATAGACTTTTGCCTGACCTTTGTGTGTGTGTGTATGTGTGGACTCAGTATTGTTCTACAGTACTTCCTGTCTAATGCACAACGCCCGCACACCCAACACACACACACACACACACACACTGCTGAATTTTTACCATAATAAAGGATGAATCAGTGGCACGACTCAGACCTCACAGGACGTCTTAAACCTGATAACCAGCTTTATTTATAACTGTCACCAGCTGTATTTGCAGTTTTAAAGTATTTGAAGGTCAAAATGATGAAAAAAATCAACACAATTCTGAGACAAACCCAGAAAATATCTTAAACATAAAATAGTAACTCAAAAATTGAATAACTTTAAAGGTGAAAGTGGGATTTTAATATTTTACTTGTATAACACTTGAAAAAAACACTTAAATCTTCCGAGTTACAACCCCGCCAGCATTCTCATGTGGCGCTCACTGTAGGTTAAATCAGGGCTGTCTGATGGGTCCCATGTGGGTTTGTCCACGGGTTCCATGTTGGCCCCATCTGTGTTTGCCCACATGGACTTTAGCTGTGGTACAGGTGAGTAGCTGATCTGCTTACCCTCTTTAAACCTATCTGGGCCCTACATGGATTTATTGTGTGTGAGCAGGTTGCAGTAACACTTGTGCTACAGACAAAATTGCAAGAAAAAAAGGTGCAAATTTATGAGAAAAAAATGTGAACATTCAGGAGAAAAAAGTTGCAAATTTGTAACAAAATAAGTAAAATTAGTTGAAAAAGTAGCAAACTTGCAAGAAAATTTAAAAGAAAAAAGAACATATAAGAACAAAAGTCACAAATTTATGAAGAAAAATTTGAAAAAATTCAAATTAACAAAAAAGTAGCAAGTATATGAGTAAATAAATTAAAAATTTACAAGTCACAAATTTATGAGAAAAAAAATTGCAAGTTTACAGTAAAAAAAAGTTGAAAAATCTTTAGAGTTCCATATTTACAAGAAAAATGTCATAAATTTATGGGGAAAATTCACAAATTTAGAGGGAAAAAGTAACAAATTTATGAGAAAAAGTTGCATAATTACAGTAAAAAAATGGCATTTATGATAAAGTTCCAAAATTACAAGAAAAAGTTAGCAAATTTGCAAGACAAAAGTCACAGTTTTACAAGAAAAACTAACATTTTTATGAGGAAAAAAGTTGCAAATTTATCAGAAAAAAAAATCAGATTTATTAGAAAAAGTTACAAAGTTACAAAGTTTACAAATTTATGAGAAAATAAATTGAAAATAGGTACCGTAAATAGGTAAAGTCCATGTGGGTAAACACAGATGGGGCCAACATGGAGCCTGCGGACAAACCCACATGGGACCCATAAGACACCCCTGCTTTAACCTTTGGTGGGGCCCACATGGACATGCTGGCTGGGAAAGTGTTTGAATAACTGATGCAAATGTGGGTTAGTGACATTTACTCAAAAACATTCTCACAAAATTGTTCTTCACTGCATAGTTTAATTGCAGGATAATTTTTCTTGAGTACATCTATCTATAATTTAAGAAATTTCTCTGCGTGTGTGTGTGTGTGTGTGTGTGTGTGTGTGTGTGTGTGTGCCAGTGAGTGCAGCTAACAGAGTTTGACAGGAGGAGGGGGTGTGCCCTAGGTGTCAGGAGGAAACTAGGTCAAAGCATACCCATGAGTCAGAATCGGGTTTGGAGGCCAAACCCGGATTCATGACAGCCCCCCCCCCCGCCCCCAGGGGTGGATACCAGACACCCCAGCACCATCAGCCAAAAAAGAAAGGAGACAACACCCCTCCAGGGAACCCTTCCCCCCTGGCAACAAACACTAACCCAGGGTGGGAGGTGGGGGAAAACTGGTTAGGAGGGAAGCAACCCGTGAAAACACAATAGTACAAAAACAGAATGAATAACAATCCCTCCTAATAAACCCCCAACCTGGAGCACTAGCCCCCCTCTTCAGAAGTCCAAATTTCGGGGGGGTCGATCAGAGTCCCAGGCCCCCAGTGTGGTGAGGAGTGGCAGATCAGATGGCCTGCCCAAGTCCCAAGTCCAGCGGGCGGCCCGTGGGACAGTGTCCGGTGGCCTGTCCGGGCCGATGGGCTACCTGACCCATAAGCCAAGTCCTTCGGGTGGCCGACTAGCGTGGTGGAGCCACCAGGCCCTGAGAGGAGAGCGGAGAGGCAGCCTCCAACCTCGGGGACCTCGGTGGGGAAACCCAGGAATGGGAGCCCCCCTGCCGTTTGAGGCTTGGGCAAGGGGAACCATAGCACCCGCGACGGTCCCATTCTGGGACGTGGCTGCACCCGCAACGGTCCCGGTCTGGGACATGGCTGCACCCGTGATGGACCCCGGCTCAGGCCCTGCTGCACCCGCGGTGGACCCCGGCTCATGCCCTGCTGCATCTGCGGTGGACTCCGGTTGGAGCACTGTTGCACCTGCAGTGACCCCCATCGGGGGCCTCATTGCTCCTGCAGTGGCTTCCCCAGTGAGGGAGGTAATGCTCCTCATGTCCTCTGGCGTTGGGCCCCGATCCTTGGTTGCCTCCGACAGCTCTTTGATGACCCTGGCCGGAGGCTCCGAATCCGAAGGGAGAAAGAGAAAAACCGGGTCAGGGTCGCCAGCAGCGGTGGAGCCTGGTGTTGTGGTCCTGAGGGCTACCGTGAGCTGCCCCGCGTCCACCTCACCATGAGTTGGGCAGTGTGACATTAATATTGAAATTTCTGATATAATGGAACACACTTGCCTGAACTCTGGCTCCACCGCCATCCAGAACTCCGGCGATCTTGGGTGCGTAGGTCCGTCAGGTGCCTCATCCCTGTCAGTCCCCTCCGCGGAAGCTGGACCCACCTCGTCGTCAATGGGCAGCCCAGGTGGTGGCTGCTCCTCTCCGGTGACCCTAGGATGGAGCTCGAAGGGGATAGGAGAGGGAGAACGATTAGGGTCGCCCGCAGCGGCAGAGCCCAGCGAGGGGGGTCCAGATGCGGCTGGGAGCTGCACCCGACTCCCCTCCCCAAAAGCCAGGCAAGATCCCTCCACCATCAACAAATGACCTACAGGAGAGACTACTTCCCTGTGCTTAAGCTCTACCGCCATCCCGGACTTCGACGACGATGCCCCGGGTCCCATCAGCTGGAGGTCTGGTCCGGGGGATGACTCCACTGCAGCGGCCCCTGCAGCGGGCGTGATGACGGTTGCAGGAGTGGAACTCTCGTGCGCCGTCCTCCACGCCTCTGGTTCCTCTGGCGTGGCGGCCATGGACGACTCCTTAGCTGGCCCATGGGCTGGACCCTCCTGGTCCTTTGGCTCCTCCTCCCCTGAGCAACCTGGATCTGGGACCGATGGGCTCATGGGGGCACATAGAGAAGAGTCATTGAGACCCGACACAAGAGTACTGTATGCCACTGGGGCGGAGAGCTCAGGGGACTGCACGCCCCGAGTCTCCTCACCAGGAGGCAGGCAACATTGATCATTGATTGTGTAACTCGAATGAAAAGAAACTTGCCTGTTCTCCTGGCACTGGAGGTCTTCAGCGGCCTCCGAGGCGTCCTCTCCACTCTCCTGGCATTCCTCGTCGGGTTAAAGCTCCTCCTCCCTCGGGGAAAGCTCTTTCAGTCTCTCAGCCATCTCCAGGAGGAGCCACGGTTTCACCTCCAAGATGAGGTCCGTTTCAGCTGGGAAAGCCCGCCTATGTTCTTCCATCTCCTCCCGTGACGAGGCAGAGCATTGCTCGGAGCGGGAGGGCAAAGCTGCGGTACGCGGGGCTGGATGCTTCTTGCTGCGGGCCTTCCTCCCTCTCCTCCTCTTGGGTGACACGAGGATGAGGTCATCCGGAACGTGGAGCACCATGTCGGGAAGCGGGTCACCTGCGCAGAGAGAGACCTCACATCCTCGGGAAAGGAGAGCGAGGTGGCCGCAAGGAGCTCGAGCACCGGGAGAACCTCAACCGATTCCTCACATGGTGTGGCGAAGATGTCCCAGAGGATCTCCATCGCCTCCAGATGATCCCAGAGGCTGTCTCGCTCCATCACCCTCCTCGCAGTGTCCCAAGCCTGATGAACTGTCGGAGAGGGACAGGGCGCCTGAGTCCAGGAGAGGACCTCCTCCAGTTGACATAACGAGCGCTACTCCCTGACTAACTCCATCTCCGTCCTCTCATCCGCAGGCTGGGTGGACGCTGGACGGGGAGACGAAGGAGGTCCAAGGAGGGGGGAAGTCCTTCCTCTGACGGGAGCATTTCTTTGGGCGAGAGGCCGGCTCTGATCGTGAAGAGGCATCCTCCAGCTCTGCATCGGGAACAGGAAGGATGACAGAGAGGATGGCGTCTACCCTATGGATCTCCTGAAGGTGAAGGTAGCGCCACTCGAAGTCCTCCACATAGAGTCGTGCCCTCTCCCGCTCTTCGGGAGACCGAGACCACTGAAAGGCGAAGCCTGCCTCCTCTAGTAAATCCTTGGCTTCCTGCTCCTCGTCTGTCCATGTCATTATGTCCACATACTGTATGAGGAGGAAAGGAGAAGGGGGGGGGGGGCACAACTCTACTCCACTGGGTTTTTTTTTATGGTTGGGACATTTTGTCATGGACCCCTGTGCGCCATTACACGGCGCACGAGGGAGAGAATGAAAAACCCAATCGCAGGAGTAGAGAGTGCTGTGTTTATTAAAGTTCACAAAATAACCAGTTCAATAATTACCAAACGCAGTTCAGTCAACCACACAATATATATGGGGGGGGGGGGTGCAATGACAGTATTGGCCACCAACATACAGGGCGCCTGCCGAAATGCTCAACCGTCTGGTGAATATAAAGCCTGGTGCTGCAGGGCTGCGTAATGCAAGAAACAGGAAAGGCGAGCAGCCTGATGCTGCAGGCCTGCTAGCACAGAAGAGAAGGTTAAGGCACACTTACAGTTCTGGAGCTAATCCGGGGCGAGATGTGCAGACTGGAGGCAGAGACGTGGACCTGCTGAAACACCAAGGTATAGATTGTCTTAAAATGTCTTTCTGAGTAGAGCGCAGGGAGTGGATAACATACGCGGAGGAAACGCTTCCACGTATGAAGGGGAATGTCCCGACAATCTCCTTCCTCAGCGGTGGTAACCAAATACTCCAAACGCTAACGAGGAAAGAGATTGCTGGTGTGAATGCGTGGGCAGAACTGATTGGGGACAGGTGTGTGAGAGCACATGTGAATGAGAATGAATGGAGCGCAATTCTCCTCTGTGTGTGTGTGTGTGTGTGTGTGTGTGTGTGTGTGCGTGCGTGCGTGCGTGCAGTGTGTGTGTGCCGGTGAGTGCAGCTGACGGAGTTTGACAGGAGGAGGGGGCTGTGCCCGAGCTGTCAGGAGGAAACTAGGTCAAAGCATACCCATGAGTCAGAATGGGGTTTGGCCTCCAAACCCGGATTCATGCCATGCACAGGTATGCACTAGTTTATAAAGAAAAAAATACTTTTATTTATGCATATTTTGGTTGTACTTTTTGGTCATACTTTTCACTTTACTTATTTGAAAACTGGGTAGAAATGTTCTGTTTATACAGTAACCCCCCCCCCCCCCCCAAAAAAAAGTACTATACAGCAGGGAAAATAAGTATTGAACACATCAACATTTTTCTCAGTAAACATATTTCTGATGGAGCCATTGACCTGAGGTTTTCACCAGATATCAGTAACAACCCAAGTAATCCATACATACGAAGAAATCAAGGCAACAGTGTTCATAAAACAAGTTATATTTAATAAAGATAAAGTAGAATGACATAGGGAATAAGTATTGAACACGAAGAAAAAGAGGTACAAAAAGGCAAAGAAAGCCAAGAAACAAGCTGAAATCCATCAGAATTTAGGAAGCCATCCCATCCCCCATCAGTGCAAATTAATTTCAGCTGGTTAAATCCTGACTGATAGCCTTTAAAAAGGTCTGTAAATATCAGATTGTTACACCACAAAGAACTCATGATGGGTAGAAGCAAAGAGCTCTCTCTAGACCTTCACAACCTTATTGTTGCAAAACATATTGATAGCATTGGTTACAGACACATTTCTAAACTGCTGAATGTTCCAGTGAGCACTGCTGGAGCCATCATTCAGAAGTGGAAAGAACATCATTTTACCATAAACCGGCCACAACCAGGAGCTCATCACAAGATTTTTGACAGAGGAGTCAAAAGAATTATCAGAAGAGTTATCCAAGAGCCAAAGACCACTCATGGAGAGCTCCAGAAAGACCTGGAGTTAGCAGGTACTGCTGTTTCAAAGAAAAGAATAAGTAATGCATTCAGCCGGCAAGGGCTCTATGCTCACTCACCTCACAAGATTCCATTGCTGAAGAAAAAGCATGTTGAAGCTCATTTAAAGTTTGCTGCACAACATTTGGGAAAGCCAGTACAATACTGGGAGAACATAGTCTGGTCAGATCAGCCCAAAATTGAACTTTTTGGATGCCACAACACACAGCATGTTTGGAGGAGAAATGGCACTGCGCATCCCATCATGGTGTGGGGGTGTTTTTCAGCACATGGTACAGGCAGACTTCCTATAATTGAAGGAAAGATGAATAGACAAATGTACAGAGACATCCTTGATAAGAACCTGTTGCCATCTGCCAAGATGCTGAAGATGAAACAAGGGTGGACATTTCAGCAAGACAATGATCCCAAACACACAGCCAAGGAGACTCTCAACTGGCTCCAGAGAAGGAAAATAAAGCTGCTAGAATGGCCCAGTCAGTCACCTGACCTGAATCCAATTGAAAATCTATGGTACAAATTGAAGATCAGAGTTCATAGATGACACCCACGGAACCTTCAAGATTTGAAGACAGTTTGTGTGGAAGAATGGCCTAAAGTCACTCATGAGCAATGCCTGTTCCTAGTTTCTTCATACAGGAGGTGTTTAAATCAAAATCAAATCAAATCAAACTTTATTGTCATATTGTTGTACATACAACTGTAGTGCAGGCAAGATGAAATTGCGTTTCTCTCGGCATCCATATAAATAGAAGCAGTGTAGAGGATGTGCTCAAGGATGAGACTGAGTTTATTTCTCAGGTTCAGCTTTATTGTCCGAACACATGCTCTATCAACCTCTCAACAAGAAAAGAGGCTGATCAATGTAACATCACACTCTTATACTCCTGGAGCATCAAAAACCCAAGTCACATGGTGCTTTAGCAAACATGCAGTCACATGGTACTTAATCCCAGTCACAATGCAACTCTTTGATCTGTCACCATTGTCTCTCGTTCTTCAATGATCCGGAAATCCTTCTGGGGCATCTTCTCTGAGACAAAAGGCCAAATCTCACACCTCCTCGTTATCTCCTGCAGATCTCTGCCGATCCAGACCTTCTCTGTCCCGCGAGACGTGAAGCACCCAATACACATACAGCAATACATTTGTGGAAAATATGAACCCAACATATGTGCCACAGCAGCATGATTTAAGACACACTCCCACATAGCTTCACCCCCCCCACCCCCCACCCCATCCATTCACACATCCCTGAGACATACTTGGGAAAAAACTAACTATAATAGAAGCTAACAAAGGGTTTTCTACTAAATATTAAATCAATTTCACCAAGCGTGTTCAATACTTATTCCCTGTGTCATTCAACTTTATTAAATATAACTTGTTTTGTGAACACAGTTGCCTTGATTTCTTTGTATGTATGGATTACTTGTGTTGTTACTGATATCTGGTGAAAATCTCAGGTCAATGGCTCTAAGAGAAATATGTTTAATGAGAAAAATGTTCCCCCTTTCCCATGGGGGAACATGAGCTGTAGTCAGAAGCAGTCAGAAGAAGAACAGAGGGTGAACATATGAATTCAGCCACTTAAATACCCAGCAACGGACAATACATCAAAGGCATTTTATCATCAAAGGAAATGCATTCAGACATGTGACATTTGTACCACAATGCGAGCAGGAAGCATGAATGTTTGCATTTGCGTCATACATATCCACAGGATGCTGGTGCCTGAACTAAGCACAGGAAGGCTGCCTATTGATCTCAACACACACATCTCACTGTCCTGTTAATTGCTCTAGTCGAGCGCTGTGTTTGTCCGTGGCTGCTGTGGGGGGGTACCCCATACACTCCCCCCCCCAGAGGGCTTAGCGGGGAGCTGAGACCTCGGTAGTCCCGCTTTGGTGGCGAGCTGCGGGGAAAGTCTGTGCCGGGGAAGGGAGGAGGGTGGGGGTTGCAAGTGGCGGGGGATGTCCATGGCTGTGGGAAGAAAAGTTAGTCTCTGATTCCTCTCGCGATTCAGTCCGGCAATGAAGAAAAACAGGAGCTGAAGCTATGTGAGGGACTTGGCGTTTAGGCTTTAGGTGCGTTCGCGGCCCTAAAGCCCTCGGGGACAGCTGACGGCTGGATTCCCGTCGTGCGCCGTGGCTGAGACTTACACCAAATCCTGTGTGCGGGCTGCGTGTGTGCTTCAGGTGCAGGAGGCAGGTGGAGCAGGTGGAGCAGCCACCTGGAGCAGGTGGCTGGGGAGAGGGAAGCCTGGGCTTCTCTGCTTGAACTGCTGCCTCCGCGACCCGGACCTCCGGAAAAGCGGTAGAAGATGGATGGATGGATGGAGAAAAATGTTGACGGTGTGGAGGACCCAGTCAGTATGTTCTCTACTCAGACTGAATAGCACGGCAGGAGTAGATGCATAAGGGAGGAGAAACGGATATGCATTCTCCTCCAGTCTGCATAATAATGCGCCGGCAGGCTGGGTGACAAAAGGGAATTGTCATGGGACAAAAGAGAGGTGCCCTGGGCACTGATTTTTTGTGTGCACACGACTATTAGTCAATGTAGCTAACAGATGCCTGATTAACGCAGTGTCTTTTGATTCTCTGCCCTGTACGGCTAGAGGAGCCGGGTCCACAACACTAGCCAACGTCACAGCTCCAGGGGATAAGTTCCACACACGACTCACCCAGTTCCCAGCACTCACGGTTCCGATGTTTTCAGCGGCCGTCACTAAACATAGGATGGAGCACTTCATTACCACCACGTGGCCACCCGTTTTTGCACGACCTCGGGCGCCTGGATGCAGCTAAACTGGCCATTGCGCGCGAGGAGTGGCAAACAGCCCATGGGCATCCCCGCTACATATGGTTCCTAAAGCCGAGGGATTATGGCGACCATGCAGAGATTTCCACAGATTAAACAACGCCACAGCGCACGATTGCTACCCAATCCCCCATATTCAGGATTTTTCCATTCACCTCACCGGGGCACTCATTTTTTCCAAGATAGATCTGGTCCACGTTTACCACCAGGTCCCGGTGCACGCGGAGGACATACCTAAAACGGCAGTAATAACCCCGTTTGGTCTTTTTGAGTTCTTACGCATGCCTTTCGGGTTAAAAGGCATGGCGCAGACATTCCAACACATTATGGATGCGATCTGCCACTTGTGTTCGTTTACCTGGATGACATCCTGGTGGCCAACGCGTCCGAGGACGAACACGTAACCCACCTCAGGACAGTTTTCCAGAGGTTGGAGGAGCAAGGGTTAATAATCAACCTGGCAAAGTGCCAGTTTGGGGTGACGGAAATCGATATTTTGGGCCACCGCATCTCACCGGAGGGTGTGATACCCTTACCGGACAAAATGCGCGCAGTGGCAGATTTTCCCCGGCCTCAAACGGTCAGGGCGAAGCAGGAGTTTTTGGGATGGTTAACTTCTACAACCGTTTCCTCCCCCGCGCAGCCAAGCTCATGCAGCCGTTGTACGCCGCGCGTAAGAAACGGAAACCGGCGGACAGAGTTGACTGGACTCCTGAGCGAGAGCAGGCGTTTTCCGAGGTTAAAACAGCTCTAGCGAATGCTGCACTACAGGTGCCCCCGGACCCGACGGCTCAGATAGCTCTCACTACCAACGCATCGGACATGGCCATAGGGGCTGTCGTGGAGCAGTGTGTCGCCGGTTCTTGGCAGCCGCTCGCCTTTTTTAGCAGATCTTTGCTTGACAATGAGCATAAATACAGCACGTTTGACAGGGAGTTACTGGCTCTCCACCTGGCCATACACCACTTCCAGTTCTGGCTGGAAGGGCGCACCTTCACTGCGTTTGTGGACCACAAGCTGCTAACGTACGCAATGGCCAAGGTTTCAGAACCATGGTCGGCCCAGGAGCAGAGACAGCTGGCCGTGATCTCGGAGTTTACGATCGACATTCAGCATGTGGCCGGTAAACTCAACGTGGTGACAGACTGCCTCTCGTGTGCATTAGTGGCCCCAGTCTATGTGGGGATAGATTGCACGGCCATGGCCGCTGAGCAGATCGGTGATGTGGATGTTTGCGCGCTCCAGTCTAAACCAACAGGGTTAAGGCTGGAGAGCAGAGTACTGCAAGACGGGGGCCCCCCCCAATCTGCGACGTCTCCACAGGCCGCCCGTGCCTGGTGGTCCCATGCGCTTGGCGCCGCCGTGTTTTTGAGTCGGTTCACTCCCTGGCACACCCAGGAGAGCGTGTGTCAGTCAAAATGGTGGGAGCAAAGTTCGTCTGGCCGAGCCTTCGCAAACAGGTGAAAGAGTGGGCTGCAGCCTGCATAGCGTGCCAACGAGCCAAGGTGCACAGGCACACAAAGGCCCCCCTTGAGCAGTTCCATGTCCCGGCTAAGAGGTTCGACCACGTTCACGTGGACCTCGTGGGCCTCCTCCCGCCATCGCAGAGGTTCACACACCTCCTGACAGTAGTGGACCATACCACATGGTGGCCCGGGGCAGTCCCGCTAGCTTCCACCGTGTCTGCAGAAGTTGCACGTGCTTTTTTGACAACATGGGTGGCACGTTTTGGCTCCCCTTCGGATATCATGTCCGACCGGGGCCCGTAGTTCGTTTCTGACCTATGGTCCACGATGGCCCGGAGCCTGGGCGTCACAATTCATCACACGACCGCGTACAACCCCCAGGCCAATGGGTTATGCAAGCGTTTCCATATGTCACTTAAAGCAGCGCACAGGGCTTTGCTTACGGATGCAAATTGGGTGGACCCGTTGCCGTGGGTTCTATTAGGGTTGCATTCAGCTCCAAAGGAGGATTTGGCGGCCACCCCAGCAGAGCTGTTTTTGTCCCAGCCGTTGCGGCTCCCCGGCGAATTTTTGCCTGACAACCCCGCGCTGAACACCGATCCATCCCTGCTTTCACTGCATAGCGCAGAGGCAGGGACGGTGCCCGGCCCGGCCCACCACTGTTTTCCCCGTGCTTTTGTGCCAAAGACCTTGAAGGACGCGTCGTTCGTGTTTGTCAGGCACGATGCCCACCAGACCCCGTTGTGCCCGCCCTACGACGGCCCGTTCAGAGTGCTGGAACCTGGGGAAAAACATTTTGTGTTAGACTTGGGGGGGACACAGAGAAACAATCTGTATAGACAGGCTTAAGCCCGCCTTCGTTTTAGCAGATGAGCAGGTGGTGTTGGCCCGTGAACGACCCCTACTGAGAACTCCCCAAGTAAATGACTTGTCAGATCAGTCACAATGGCATGCTGAAGATGCTCCCCCCCCGCCCAATGTCCCCCCACAGACGGACGCGCCCCCAAGAGCCCCTCATCGGCACAGCAGCACCTCGGATCCGCTGACCCCCGTTACAGCTGCTATGGACGTAGGCTGAAGCCCAAAGGACATGAGGGTTAAGGCTCAGTCTGAGTTTCTGGCGGGGGGGGGGGGTGCAGTATGGAGGACCCAGTCAGTACGTTCTCTACTCAGACTGAATAGCACGGCAGGAGGAGATGCATAAGAGAGGAGAAACGGATATGCATTCTCCTCCGGTCTGCATAATAATGCGCCGGCAGGCTGGGTGACAAAAGGGAATTGTCATGGGGGATGTATGTATGTGTGTTAATGCAAACAGTGACAAAGAGGATTGTCATGGTAAAGGTATTCATGTTAATGCAGCACCACAGGTCGCAGGGCGTGTGGTATGGCATAAAAAGAGAGGTGCCCGCGACCTGGTTTTTAGGGCTTCTTATTCTTGTGAATGTTAGAGAGAGATTAATAAAGTCTGCTCTGCTCCGGAACCGCCTCGCCTGATAATTCCTCTCTCTACAAATTGTTCAATACTTATTTTCCCCGCTGTATATTTAGTCATATTAGAGAATGTACTGTAGCGAACTCAATATGAGCACCCTACTTGGCTTGCCAAGTGGGTTAACCCTATTGGCGACACAGGTAGGGTGTGGGACTCCGGAGCGGGAGGCGTGAGTTCGAATCTCCCGGTGGGACGTCGCCATGTCGAGCAGCACGTTACACTGGTGTCAGAAGTGGGATCTCCTGTCCAAAACAGTAATGGGGCGCTGACATCGGGACGATGTCGAGAACCAGAGGGGAGTAGTGTAGCGAACTCAATATGAGCACCCTACTTGGCTTGCCAAGTGGGTTAACCCCATTGGCGACACAGGTAGGGTGCGGGACTCCGGAGCGGGAGGCGTGAGTTCGAATCTCCCGGTGGGACGTCGCCATGTCGAGCAGCACGTTACAGTACATTTCATATGAATTGGGTTATATTAGATTCTACATGTGGAAACTTTATTGTCCTCAGATTTACACGCACAAAAAAATCTCCTAAATTGTTACAGTAAAGCTGCTAATCCACAAGAAAAAAAAAGCTGAAAACTTACAAACAAGAAGCTGCAAATGTGTGAGAAAAAGTTGCACATTTATAATAAGAACAAAAACATTTGTAAGAAGTGCTGTTTCAGATTTATTAGAAGAAATATCCAAATTATACAAAAAAGAAATATATAAATTTATGAGAATAAAATCTCAATTTGTATAAGAAAAAAACTACAAATCACAAGGAAAAAGGTTTAAATTCACATGGAAAGAATGGCAGTGTTTTAAAGTCTCAATTTACAAGGAAACAGTGATAATTAAAAAAAATTAGTTTTTTTTTTCTTACCAATTCTTGGACTTTTTTCTACAAAATAATGTATTAAATGCCCATGCTTTCTCATAATTCTGGGTCTTTTTACGCCATAAATTTATTAATTTGTCATCTTTTGGGGTTTTTGATAAATTTCTGATTTTTTTTTAAAATAAATTGATTACCTCTTCTAATAAATTTGCCACTTCTTTTTCCTTCATGAATTTGAGATTTAAAAATAAACTGCCACTTTTTGTGGTAAATTTGTGTTCATATTTTGCACAAATTTATAACGTTTTAATCTTGTATTTGCAACCATTTTCTTGTGCATTTACAACATAAATTTGTGATTTTCTCATCATCTTGTGGGGCTTGTCCTAGCAAATTTGGGAGTGTGGGGGCTAAATTGATTTTTTGCTTATAGTCCTGATTTATTTTTTCATAAATATGCCACTTTTGTAAGAAATGTCACCCCCCCCCCAAATTTACTTAGGAATTTGCAACTTTTTTCTTTTTGCAAATTAGCATTTTTATTAACCAGTTTTCTACAGTTTTTCCTGTTACATTTGTGACACTCATAAATTTGCAGGCTTTTTATTCTCACAAATTTGAGACTCTTCCACAACTTGCAATTTTCTCATCATCTTGTGAGATTTTTCCTCATAAATTTATGATTTATTTATTGTACATTTATGACTATGCCAATTCACAAATTTAGAACTTTTTATTCATAAATTTGCAACAATTCTCTGCGCATTTTGCAGCTTTGCTGCTAAATGTGTAAGCAGTGCATTTAATTCTTTCTCACTTTACCTGGTAACTTCAGATCTTAGGTGGATGCAGTCACGGTCAAACTTGTGATGGATGACTCCCTCCTCTTCAGCTGCTCCGGATGTGCCCTTGAGCACAGCACTTGTTGCACAGGGAATTTTATATGATATTTTCCAGTTGTCTGGTGGTTTACAATAAAATTCTTTCTCCAACTGAATGAGTTTAATGATCCTGAGAAAACTTGAGGTCTGACGGATGATGATGATGATGATGTTTGTGTCCAGAGATCTGAACTGAACCCAAACAAGAGTGAGACTCTAGTTTCTCCTAAACCAGCCTCCCTCCCACCAATTCACCCACCCACCCTCTCCCTACTCCACATCGCCAGAGGAAATGGGACTGGTGCCTGGCTGCCTGCTATTCAAATTCTCAGATATATATGTGCATGTGTGTGTTTGTGGTGTCTGGCATCTGAAGGAAGTCCCATATTGTGTTTGGACACAATGGTCCTGCATTCCTCCATGTCACCCTGTTCTTATCTATACGTCTCTGGTCGCTCCCTTTTGTTAAGTAAATTAACAAACTTAAGATATAATTTGATCATATTGAATGGCTGGATAATATTCCTTTTTTCCTGTTTTTTTTTTTCACATTAAATGACTAGAAATTAACCAGAAAGCGCATACCTCTGCCAAAACTTAAAAGGAGACATATTATACACTTTTCAAAACATGTCAGGGTTTAAAATTTTCAGTGTGGTGGAACACTGGAGGGCCTACTGTCACCCAGTGACTTTGGGAATTGGGAATAGAAGGAAAGGGCAAGAAACGTAAATACGTGCACCTCAGGCGAGAGAGGTGAATATAGGTGCTGTGGCACGCAGGGGGGAAAGATGAAATGAGGAGATGCAAATGTAGGCGCTTGATCACCAGGGGGAGAAATGGTGTTAAGAATGTGCCTTGACACCTGGGATTCCAGGTGTGAATGTACTGTGAATTTATGTGCTCTTGGCGCCAAGGAAGAAAAGTGTAGACTCTATGTAAAAAGGGCCCCCTCTGGTGGTGACTGCCGCTTAGACATACTACCTGCTATCCTTGCATCTTTTGCTCTTGTTAGTAAAAACTGTGCAGATTCTTGACCGGTCTGAACTTGCTGGCACCGCCCTCTCTTCATTTTCCCAGTCTGCAGTCTGGAGATTTGGAGCTCAGCACCCAGTTCAGGCCACTGTGTTTCTGGACTCAACATTGAAGCCTTGCACGCTCCATTCTGTTGCCTTCATTACAGTTGTCATCTGGCAACAGTGCGTCTAGTGCCAGTGAGTAACAGACTGTATCTTTATTGTTTGCTGCTTTGCTAATAAGCTAATACTTAGCATAAGTTGATACATGATATGTTTAGACTCATACCCAAGCCTGTGTTAGCAGCTAAAGATGTATGTTTGCACCAATGTTTGTTTGCAGCTGAGTATAGTTTCACCATATAATGTTCTTTGGTCATTATTTTATGTGCATGTTTAGTTACTCTGATAGAACTAGGGCAGACCGTCTTGATGGCTGCATTCAATATACTACACAGTGCATGCTGCACTCTGCTCCTAGCAGGTGTGGCAGTCTAAGTGTGCATTATTCTGGATAACCTATAGAGGGCAATACTGGACCACAAATGACAGGCAAATGATTGTTGGGGATTTAGCAGCCGCAGGGTGGTACAAGAGGGTTGCCCCCCCTTGCTTTGCAACGTCTCCATCGGCTGTCCCCGCCCGGTGGTTCCGAGCTCTTGGTGCTGCCGCATTTTGGAGTCCATCCACTCTCTCTCACACCCTGGTGTATGGGCTTCGGTTAAGCTCGTGGGGTTTAAATTTGTCTGGCCCCGCTTACGCAAGGATGTGAAGGAGTGGGCTGTAGCTTGCGTTGCGTGCCAATGGGCTAAGGTTCAGAGGCACACCAAGGTCCCTCTCAAACCTTTCCCGATTCCAAGCAGGAGGTTCGACCATGTCCATGTGGATTTAGTGGGCCCCCTTCTACCGTCGCAGGGTTTCACTCACCTTTTTACAATAGTGGACCGCACCACACGTTGGGCAGAGGCAGTTCTGCTGGCTTCCACCACATCCACCAACATTACCAGCGCGTTTTTGTCATCCTGAGTCGCATGTTTCGGTTCCCCGTCGGACATCACTTCCGACGGGTCTCCAGTTTGTTTTGGAGCTCTGGTCCATGATGGCCAAGAGCCTGGGGGTCAAAATCCACCGCACCACCGCATACAACCCGCAGGCTAATGGTTTGTGCGAGAGGTTCCACAGGTCGACAGATGACGTGTCCTGTCCAGAGCAGCCTATGATAAATTGTAGTGAAATAAGCTAAAAGAATGTGTAGGAATGAGATATATGGTTATGTCCTGGTAGATCAGGGATGGGTAACTGGTGGTTCCCGACCTCATCCACTGCGACCTGCCAGTCCATTTCCAAAAATCAATTATTTATACATATATCATGTTTGACGGCATTTGGAACTGCATTCTTAAATGCAGTTACAGAGTCTGACAGCAGAAGGAGCTCTATTTAGAACTTAGGTGCCCCATGCCCTTCGATGGACTGACGATCTGTCCAGGGTGTACCCTGCTTCTCACCCAAAGATGCTGGGATAGGCTCCAGCACCCCCCCCCCCACTCGCAACCTGAAAAGGATTAAGCGGTAGAAGATGGATGGCTGGGTGGTTCCCCATGCCAGTGGTTGAGTGAAAGAGTGAGAGTGAGGGAGCCACAGATAGAGGGAGCAGTGTGCACCCGAGTACTGTTTTTGTCACAAACCCCTGTGTGCCATTACACAGCGCATGAGGGAGGGAATGAAAAACCCAATCGCGGAAATAGAGAGTGCCATGTTTATTTAAGTTCACCACAAAAATAACAAGTCCAATAATCACCAGATTCAGTTCAGTTAACCACACAATATATGGAGAGGTGTAATGACAAGGTTAGACCACCAGACTTACAGGGCGCCAGCCGAATTCTCTACAGCCTGGTCTAAAATGGAGCCTCGTGCTACAGGGCTGCATAAAGCACAAAAAGGAAAGGCAAACAGCCTAGTGCTACAGGGCTGCAATGCACAGGAGAAAAGGCGAAGAAAGACACTTACAAGGCTGGGGCTGATCCGGGGCGCAACATGCAGTCTGGAGGATGAAGCAGAAAAGCAGGGCCAGCCGAAACACCAACGGATCAAACAGGTTAGCAGTGACAGGCTGGAGAAACGAAGGGAGTGATACCATATACAGGGAGAACTAGCTGCCGCATATAGAGGTGAATGCCCCGACAATCTCCTTCCTCTGGAGCGGCCAGCAAATACTCCTGAAGCTAACGAGGAAAGAGATTGCCGGTGTGAGAATGCGTGGGCAGAACTGATTGGCATGCGGTGTGTGAGAGGGCATGTGAATGAGAGTGAATGGAGTGTGTACATGTGTGTCTGTGTGCGTGCGGGTGTGTGTATGTGTGTGAGCACCCGTGACAGTGCAGCTGACGGTGCTTGACAAGAGGAGGGGGCGTGCCAGAGCTGTCAGGAGGAAACTAGGACAAATCATAACAATAAGTCAGAACCGGGTTTGGGCCAAACCCAGATTCATGACAGTTTTAAGGTATGTACTGCATGCTGAAACCTCATTAATAGGCTGTGAACAGCAGTAAATGTACAGAATAGGCTGCTTTTAAGCAACAATGCTACAGCTTCTCAGAGGAGTATTTACAGTAACAAGTTTCAAACTGAAGGGCAAATTTATACAAGAAATAGCAAATTTAAGATAGAAAAACTCACTAATTTAGAAAAAACCCCAGAGCAACTAAAAAGTTTTAAATAAAATGATGCAAATTTATCAGTAGAAACTTGCACATCTAATACCAAAGTAAAATATATATTTGCAAAAATAATGGCCAATTTTAACCAAAAGTGTAGCATATTTATCAGTAAAACTATTTTTTTTAAACTTTGATCATTCATTCATTCATCTTCTTCCACTTAATCCTGTTCGGGTTGTGGGGGGGCTGGAGCCTATCCCAGCATCTTTGGGCGAGAGGCAGGGTACACCCTGGACAGATCGCCAGTCCATCACAGGGCCAACACAGAGAGACAGACAACCATTCACTCTCACAGTCATACCTAAGGACAATTTAGAATCCTCAGTTTTTGATGCCAGTTAACCTAACCTGCATGTTTTTGGAATGTGGGAGGAAACTGGAGAAATCCCAGAGTAAACCCACGCAGACACGGGGAGAACATGCAAACTCCACACAGATCACTGTTGGTTGGGGGCTGGGATCGAACCCAGGATCCCCCGGCCAGGGGTGAGTTGATCATATTCTTCTAATATTTTAAAAACATTTTGCTTTCCAAAAATGTAAAAAATGTTACTAACGTATGAGTAAGAGCAAAACTGTAATAAAAATACTCAGAAAAGTACAATTGTATGAATTCAATTCAATTCAATTCAACTTTATTTATATAGCGCCATTTCACAACAACAGTCATCTCATAGCACTATCAACTGTAGGGGGGAACCCCCACAGTTGCAGAAAGACCCCAGCAATCAGGCGATCCCCTGTGAGCAAGCACTTGGCGACGGTGGAGAGGAAAAACTCCCTTTTAACAGGAAGAAACCTCCAGCAGAACCAGGCTCAGGGAGGGGCAGTCATCTGCTGCGACTGGCTGGGGGGTGAGGGGATAGAGAAGAAGAAAAGAACAGACATGTAGAGAGCAAACAGCACGATGGGGACTCAATCTATGGGAGAGAACAAACAGATGTTAGTGACCAGCAAAAAAAAAATATTTCATAGAGAGTGAGGAAAGGAGTGAGGCCCAGTGCATTACTGGAGGTCCCCCGGCTGACTAAACCTATTAGCAGCATAACTAAGGGAGGGTTCAGAAACACATGATCCCTCCCTAATTGTAGGCTATATCAAAAAGGTAGGTTTTAGCCCTATTCTTAAAAACAGAGATCGAGTCTGACTCCCGAATCCAGATTGGCAGCTGATTCCACAGGAGAGGAGCTTGATAACTGAAGGCTCTGCCTCCCATTGTACTTTTGGAGATTCTAGGTATTACAAGTAATCCTGCATTTTGGGAGCGTAGTGCTCTGTTAGGATAATACGGTAGTATCAGATCTTTTAAATAAAAAGGAGCCTGATTGTTTAGAGCTTTGTAAGTAAGAAGAAGGATTTTAAACTTAATTCTAAACTCTATGGGAAGCCAATGAAGGGAGGCCAGAACCGGAGAGATATGATCTCTCTTTCTAGTACCTGTTAAAACTCTTGCTGCAGCATTTTGAATCAGCTGAAGACTTTTTAAAGATGTTTTAGGACAGCCTGATAATAAAGAATTACAATAATCTAATCTCGAGCTAACAAAAGCGTGGATCAGTTTCTCAGCATCACTCTGAGACAAGATGCTCCTAATCTTGGCAATATTACGCAAATGATAGAAGGCAGTCTTAGAAACAAATTTAATATGTGAATTGAAGGACAAATCCTGATCAAAAATAACTCCAAGGTTCCTCACAGAGCTATTAAGAGAAAGAGTAACCGCATCCAAACTGAAAGTTTGAGTTGGAAAGGAATTTCTAAGGTTTTTTGGACCAACAAGAATGACTTCAGTCTTATCTGAATTTAATAGCAGGAAATTACAAGTCATCCAAGCTTTGATTTCTTTAAGACAGGCTTCTAACTTGGCTAATTGATTACTATCATCTGGCTTCATAGACAGGTATAATTGTGTGTCATCTGCATAACAATGAAAATGTATACAGTGCTTTCTAATAATGTTGCCTAACGGAAGCATATATAAACTAAAAAGAGTAGGGCCTAGCACAGATCCCTGTGGAACTCCATGACTAAGCTCTGAGTTGAAAGAAAACTCATTATTGACATGAACAAACTGGAACCTATCAGATAAATAAGATCTAAACCATTGCAACGAAGTTCCATTAAGTCCAACATAGTGTTCTAATCTATCAAGTAGAATATTATGATCGATAGTATCAAAAGCTGCACTAAGGTCTAAAAGGACAAGTACAGAAACTAGTCCATTATCAGATGCAATGAGGAGGTCGTTAGTGACCTTCGCTAAGGCTGTTTCAGTACTATGATGGATTCTAAACCCAGATTGAAACTCTTCAAGTAAACCATTTCCCTGCAGGTGGTCAAATAATTGCGTAGCAACAACTCTTTCTAAGATTTTTGAAATGAAAGGGAGATTAGAGATTGGTCTATAGTTAGCTAAAGCTCCTGGATCTAGCGTTGGCTTTTTGAGTAAGGGTTTAATTACAGCCGTTTTAAAAGCCTGCGGTACATGGCCTAAAGTTAATGAAGAATTGATTATATGAAGAATAAAGCTACCAATAAGTGGGAAGACTTCTTTAAATAACCTGGTAGGAATAGGGTCTAAAAGACAAGTTGAAGGTTTGGATGAGGAAACTATTTTGTCTAACTCACAAAGGTCGATTGGAGTAAATTCATCAAGACAGACATCAATAGAAGGAGTTGTAGCAGTTACAGCATTTAAGTTAACTGTGGGAAGAATCTGATTGATTTTATCTCTGATGGATGAAATTTTATTATTGAAAAAGTTCATAAAGTCCTGACTAGTAAGCTCTAAGGGAATGCTAGGATTGACAGAGTCCTGACTCTTTGTCAACCTGGCTACAGTACTGAAAAGAAACCTGGGATTATTCTTGTTCTCTTCTATTAATGCAGAGTAATAACTCGTTCTAGCTTTTCTAAGAGATTTTTTATAAATTAAAAGATGATTTCTCCAAGCTAAATAGATTTCATCTAAATTAGTAGAGCGCCATTTTCTTTCTAATTGACGAGTCTTCTGTTTTAAGGTACGAGTTTCTGTGTTGAACAAAGGAGTTAGAAATCTCTGATTAGACTTTTTCTTTTTTAAGGGGGCCACCAAGTCTAGAGTCTGATGCAGAGAAGCTGAAACACTATCCACCATGTTATCAATTACAGAAGGAGCAAGCTGTCTATAGCTTATTTCCGTTGTGTTGACACATGGCATAGAGGAAACAATCTGCATAAATTTGGAAACAGCATCATCTGAGAGGCATCTACTGTAATAATATTTTTCTTTAGGAGCCAAATAGTCAGAAATAGTAAAATCAAAGGTTAACAGACAATGGTCTGACAGTACAGGGTTATGAGGAGACACTACAAGATTTTCTATTTCTATGCCATATGTCAAAACAAGGTCCAATGTATGGTGGAGGTAATGAGTAGAATTTCCTACTTTCTGAGAAAACCCAATCAAATCTAATATTGAATTGAATGCCACATTAAGGCAGTCACTATCTACATCCACATGTATATTAAAGTCCCCTACTATAATTATTCTATCAGATTTCAGCACTAAATCAGCTAAGAAATCAGCAAATTCAGATAAAAATTCTGAGTAGGTTGATGGGGGATGATAAACTATGGCAAATAAAATTGGGTTTAACCTAAAATTGCTAAAGTGCCCAATACTGAGGACCAGGCCCTCAAAGGAATTATAACATGTTTTTTGCTTTACATTAACTAGTAATTTGGAATGGTAAATTGTTGCTACTCCTCCTCCACGACCAGAACTTCTGGGATTTTGACAGTTTAAATAACCAGAGGGAGTTGATTCATTTAAACCAACATAATGCTCTTGCCCTAACCAAGTCTCTGTAAGGGAAATTAAATCAATCTGATGATCAATTAACAAATCATGGACTAACAGAGACTTGGGAGTTAGAGACCTAATATTTAATAAACCACATTTAATTTTTAAATTATGAGGAGGAACAGAGTTATTCGAGAAAGTTATTCGAGTACATGAGTAAATGCAACTCATTAATGCCCACCTCAGTCAGTGGAGGTTCATGGGAGGAGGCAAGGCTTCCTCAGAAACTTGAGAAGAAATGATTCAAACATTGTGATCATAAATGTATTTGATATGTACAGTATATTATTGTGTAACATGTAGTCAGAATCCTGTCAGAAGTCTGCAGGAGTTAAAAACGGGCTTGCCACTGTGGAAACACTAATCAGCCAATCAGAAATTAGTTTGTTTTTTGTAACTAAGGAGGTGAGAATACTTTCTGAAATTATTTAGCCAATCAGAAATCAGTTTATATTTGTTGCTATGGAAAATTCATTATCTGCTATCTAAGACAGGTGAAGGCAGCTGAGAAGAACATCAGGGCTCCACTCCCCTCTCTGCAGAGCATCTAAGGAGAGCTGCCTCCATCCTCCAGGACCCCACCGACCCCCAGCACAGAATGTTCACACTTCTACCCTCAGACCGGAGGTACAGAAGTGTGAAATGCGGGACAGCCAGACTAGAAAACTCCTTCTTTCCCACTGCTATCAGACTCCTGAACAAATAACACAATTCCGGACACAGCTTTGCAAATAGGAATTCACACACTGGATGCTAAATTTGCACATTGTTCATTTGCACAATGTACACATCCATATCATTTCTGCTGCTAAATTATCACTGTACAGTCTATTGGGTAATATCAAGGCACACAGCTTTACACAGAGGAATTCGCACACTGGATGCTAATTTGTACATTGTACATAGTCTCATGCCATCTCACGTTCATATCATCTCTAATATTAAAATTACCATTGTACAGTCTATTGGGTATTATCAGAGACAAGTCATACTTACTCAGTGAATCTTTATTTTTATTTTACTCAGGGACAGCTTATAGTCACCCAGTGAATTTTCATTCTTGTTTCCTCTAGTTTTAACTCCTTTAACTGTCCTAATTGCTTTTAATGTGTATTTATTAGTATTAGTATTTAGTATTAAGGTGTATTTATTACCTTCATTAGTATTAGTATTGATGTGTATTTATTACCTTGGCATTCGTTGCGGACAGCAGAGTAAGAATTTCATTGCTCAGGAAATAAGATAAGATAAGATAAGATAAGACTTTAATAGTCCCACAATGGGGAAATTCCAAATGCTGCATTTCTTCTGAATACAACAGGTCTTCATATCGAGCAGTAGTTACTTGCTATGAGTTTAGGAAACTACAATTTGAACACCAGGTTCGGATAAAAACAGTCCAAGGCCTTCCCCTAAACTGGACATTATAAAGAAGTCAGGATGCAGCTGGACGGTGCTCAGGACACCTGGACGAGTGGAGCTAACTTGTCTAGCAATGCTAGCATTGGCTTTGCATTTTGCAACCACTAAATTAAAACTGGATTTAATGACAGGAAGATTTATCCAGATTTATCCATGTAAAGACAGGGTAACTGGTCAGTTAAAATCTGTTTCTCTCCTGTTTGCTGTTTTATTTTCAGCTCTTTAAATGATTGTGGGAAATATTTTATTATTGGTTATTAGTTTTTTGTTTTTCTTATTTCAGACAAAGATAAGAAGTTGTGAGCTAATCCAGATCGGCTGACACTTCTGAGGAAGACTGCAGACACCAGTCGAAACATGTAAAAGGAAAAACATCTCCTTCTTATTGTTATATGTGGTGTAGTAAGATGGAGGCCGTGGGTGTAGTGGGAGGTGACGACCCGCCTTTCCGATGGTGGCGTCACCGGGGGTATAAAGGGCAAGGATGGAAGAGGCTCAGACTCTTCGCCGTTGACCCCTTGGCCTGTACAGAGCATCTTATGTATTGTGGTTCTGCTTTAATAAAGTAACGTTCGTCTGCACTCTGAGCCTTGTCCTTGGGTATTGAGTTATGGACATAACATTTGGCGATGAGGAGAACAAAGGTATGGTACAAGCTGTCACTACTTTTCGGCCATTTTTGGAGGTCCCGGGCGAGCCGCCTGTACCCTGGGCTGGATGGTACGCGATGTTTCAAAATTATTTAGTGGCCCTTAACCTCGGTGAGCTTGAGAAATGGCGTGCGAGAGCTATTTTGGTCCATAATCTCGGTGTGGACGGTCAGAGGATCCCTGCCATGCTAGGAAAGGCTGATGGCTGTGAAGACGTGGTGGAGCTAATGACACGCCACTTTCGCGCCACGGAAAACGTCATAGTTCGGCAAATAAAGTTTGAGGCAGCAGGAAAGTTATCAGAAGACCTCCTTGGGAGAAGCATGTTGAGGCGTGAAGAACCTTGTTTGAAGACGCTGGCTGTGGACTTGGACAGCGACGACAGCATGAGTCATGAAGAATACGCCACCGCTGTGAGAATTAAGTCCACCCCGGGTATGCCAAGATGTTATGGCTGCGGATCCACTAGGCACCAGTATATGGCAAGTGAGTGTCTGACGAAGAGTGAGCGCTGTGGGAAGGGTGGTCTGCTGCACCGTTTCGCCAGGGCCTGCAAGAATTTTGAGCGAGGGGACCAAAGACAGAAGACGGACTTCCCCGCAGCGACCCCGACGGTTATTTATACCATCACCAACGGGATCGGAGAGGAGTGGTCGGGAGGCGGATTGTGGGACCGACCTGCTCCGTATGTGGAGGACGATACGGTTTGGGACAGTGACTGGCCTGGTATTTTGGGAGGAGTGCAGGACCGACATCAGGGAGTGCCATCTCGGGGGGCTCCGATGCCAGTGTTCAAGTTGCGCTGGATGTGGGAACTGGATGGCACAGCGGAGTGCCCGGGATGGCTGGAAGAACCAAGATGCCCACTCCCTCGATTTCTGGAGGGTGTTCTAGTAATACCGTAAAGCAAGGAACTGTGAGGGCTGTGACAGCGTTGGAAATGAAAGAGAGTGGGGCGAGACCGACCAGTGCGATTTCAAGATGTGCCAGGCAATGACACTGGAGTCCCGGGAGGACTCTGGACTGGGTCGATGACGAGGTTCGACCCAGGACGGGAGCCCAGTCACAACATGGTGGTCATCGTCAGCCCAATAGAGCTCCTCTGCACATCGGTGAAGAAGTCCGGCCCAGGGTAGAAGCTCGGGTGAGGGGCGTGCATGTCAAAAGGAAGCGACGGGATGACCAGGGCCGGCTGCGAGTAGTGGCTACCCGGGAAGATGGCTACTTGGGATTGTCTGACATGTCATGGAGACACCCAAACAAGCTGCGGCGCGTGGAGAAGAGGACCAAAGCACCTCATCCTCGGAGGTCAAGAAGCGTAGGCGCTCCGGGCGGGATCCACCGGATGGAGACCCAGAGGGTGGCCCTTTTCATCGGGCCGGTAAAATAATTAAGGGTGATGTTAAGCGTGTTTTTTCTGGTTTATGGCCCTGAGTGGGCTGATTGATGTGTTTTTGTTTTTTTACATCGTCTATTTTGTGTTGGCCCTGGGTTGTTTTTTTTTTTTTTTTTTAAAAGGAGAATCCCCAACACTGTTTGTTTGTTGTGATGTGCCCGGTTTGTGGGGTGGGTGTGTTGGGGAGGGGGCCGCCGATAGATGTGTATATATTGTTTGTATGGTTGCTGTGCTTTATAAATTTCAAAGTGTATGTATATTCATGTATTGTTCGTGGAGTGATTTAGTTTTAGGACCACGGCTGTTTTTATTTTGAGACTGTAATAATCAAGGTGGCAGATTAACCCACCTGGCAGTGTAGGGGGTGCCAGCAGTCCACCTGACCCTTCTAGGCAGTTGTTTTTGTGTGACTGGATAGGACTGTATACATACTGCATTATTAGTGTGTGAATCGGGTTCAAATTTTGGGAGGGCCAATCGGTGTGCTTCCATTTTTTCTACCGGGTGGGGGGGTATGTTATATGTGGTATAGTAAGATGGAGGCCGTGGGTGTAGTGGGAGGTGACGACCCACCTTTCCGGTGGTGGCGTCACCAGGGGTGTAAAGGGCAAGGACGGAAGAGGCTCAGCCTCTTCGTCGTTGACCCCTTGGCCTGTACGGAGCATCTTATGTATTGTGGTTCTGCTTTAATAAAGTAACGTTCGTCGGCACTCTAAGCCTCGTCCTAGGGTATCGAGTTATGGACATAACACTTATCTCTGTCTGAAATAAGAAAAACAAAAAACTAATAATTGAAAAAGAAGACAGAATGAACCTACTCAAACAATTTTTTTTATTGGTGTTCAGTTTGACTAACTGAACTGCTGAAACAGCTGATATGGAAGATCTGTAAGTTTGAACTTTCTTCTGCACATCTGCTGTATTTGGCTCAGGCTCCTACCTCAGTGTCATGGCTGCCAGGTTGGGGAAAATCAGGGACACCTCTCCGGACACCCTCGCCAACAGGGAAGTGGCCAATAGTCGAGCTTTCTCACCAGCTGGGTACTGTTCCTTGAGAGTAAGCACATACATCATTGCAAAATTACCCATTGATTTCTATGTGCAATACTTACCATTCCTCTCTTCTCCCCTATGCCGTCTCCTGGTGGTGAGGGTGAATCCTCTGAGTTCACAGTTCATTTCTGCACAATAAAACTTTTGAACTTGAGTTGATTCCTGCTTCTCTCTTGTGGCAATTCCCGCACCTAGATTCTGTAGTTAGACATCACGACAGATTGGTCCCACCAGGGACAGAACCCAGCGGAGGCCACCACAGGAGAGCAGTCGCCACACCCAGACACTACTGAGACAGCATTTCACCTACTTAACTCAGCAGTTAATGACCATAACTGAGCAGTTAAGCTCAGAGAGTCAGTTAAGCTGACTCTCACCCCCCTGAAGTACTGATGGCACTGCTGCCGTGGGCGCAGTGCCATCAGTACTTCAGACCATTCAGACAGTACATCAGACCATTTCAATACCAGCGCTTGCCCCCGGGGCAGGCGCTGATATTGAAATGCTCCTGCGGAAAATGGGCGCTGTCGCGGCAGCAGGTTGCGGAAGGGGGAGCAGCCACGCCAGGAAGCCAACACAAATGCTCCGTGACCGTGGTTAACTGTTGAGTGATTGTTTGGAGCTGCTCAGACAAAAACATGACTTGGTGCTCCATGGCTTCCAAATGCGAAAGTGCTGACAGTTCTCCTGAGGCAGCACCCACTAAGCCTTGATCCTGGCTGGATCGTACTGTCATGATTTGATGGAAATTTGAGGAGGCTTAAGTGCAGGGCAACCACTTCAGAAGAACACACAGACGCAGATGAAAAGTTACACCACTTTAATGAAAACCCAAACCCTATACAAAACACACAAACTTAATGAATATATACACACACCACAATTAATGAAACCCGCAACCAAGAAGCCAGACTACATACAAGAAAATAGTTGCATGCTGGAGTCACACGTGGCCTAGGGGGGAAAGAGAGGAGAGGAGGGATTAATAATGGATATGGTGTACAGGAAAATAACTACAGAGGATATGGATCTTACGGTACTGGCAGAGAGCCTGGCAGGGACTACAGTGTGGGAGAGGAGACGATGAGTCGATGACGGCAGAGAAGGAGGACAAGTGGCTGGAGAAGCCGTTGTCCTGGAAGTCGATGATTCAGGTGAGCGAGCAAACACAGCTCCGGAGGTGCACCGCTGGAGGTGGCAGCAAACCTGGGAGAAGAAGAGGACAAAAAGCTAAGACTCCTGAAGAGGATAATAGTTTTGCCAAACAACAAGAGCTACTGTTGAGAGGCGGCACAAACCCAACGATCCAGCGGAGAGCTCTTCACACACTTGCCCTTAAATACGCTGGTGAATCAGGAGGCAGCAGGTGTGTACTCACCGCAGGTGCGCTTGATGAGCTCCAGAGCCGGGAAAATAGAGACAGGAAGGGAGGGGGGAGGCACGCTCGCCTCATCATGACAGATGTGGTTTTGTTGGACCAGGAGAGGTCCTCAGTGATGTGCACCCCCAGGAACTTGGTGCTGCTCACCCTCTCCACAGCTGCGCCATCGATGATCAGATGGGGGCACAGTGTGTGACCCTTCTTGAAGTCGACCACAATCTCCTTGGTTTTTCCCACGTTCAGGAAGAGGTTATTGTCTTTGCACCACTGGACCAGTTGGCTCACCTCATTTCTGTTGTTGGCCTCCTCGTTGTTGGTGATGAGGCCCACCACCGCCGTGTCGTCTGTAAACTTGATGATGTGGTTTGTGTTGTCGGCTGGTACGCAGCCATGGGTCAGCAAGGTGAAGAGCAGCGGACTGAGCATGCACCCATGTGTGTCCACTGTGCTCAATGTGATGGTCTGGGAGGTGTTGCTGCCAATCCGCACGTTCTGTGGCCTCCCTGTGAGAAAGTCCAGCACCCAGTTACAGAGAGAGGTTTTGAGTCCCAAGTGTCTGAGTTTTTGTATCAGATGCTGGAGGATCATTGTGTTGAATGCTGAACTGAAGTCCAAGAACAGCATTCGCACGTAGGAGTTTTTTGAGTCCAGGTGGGTGAGGGCTGGATGGAGAGCAGCAGCGATGGCATCTTCTGTGGATCTGTTTGACCTGTATGCAAACTGGGATGGGTCGTGGGAGGGAGGCAAGATTGACTTGATGTTCTGCATGACTAGCCACTCAAAGCACTTCATTATAATGGAGGTCAGTGCTATGGGCCGGTAATCATTGTAGCTGGATGGGATGGGCTTTTTTTGGACTGGTATTATGGTGACCGAGACATCTTCAACATCTCCCTGAGCTTGACTCAGGGAGATGTTGAAGATGTCGGCCAGGACATTCTTAAGTTCCTCTGCAAAGTCCTTCAGGAAGTATGTTGTTTGGGCCAGCTGCCTTGCGTGGGTTGATCCTGCAGAGGGTCCTCCTCATGCTAGCCGGATCCAGGCTCATGGCCCGCTTGTCCGGAGGAGGAGTTGTCTTCTGTGCTGATGTGCTGTTTTGTGCTTCAAATCGTCCAAAGAAGTTGTTTAGGTTGTTGAGCAGTGTGATGTCACTTGCACAGGTCTGGGGTGGAGGTTTATAGTTGGTGAGAGTCTGTATGCCACGCCAGAGAGAACGTGCATTTCTGATGTTGCTAGTGTCCGGATATTTTCTTGCTGTACTGTCGTGTTGCCTCCTTGATACCATGGGACAGGTTGGCCCTTGCTGTTGTCAGTCCTGCAGTGTCGTCGGCCCTGAAGGCTTCATCCTGAGCCCTCAGGAGTCTGTGGACCTCTGCTGTCATCCATGGCTTCTGGTTAGCACGAACAGTGATGGTCTTGCAGTGAGTGACATCATCAATGCATTTAGCTATGCATGCCACAACAACCTCAGTGTACTCCTCTAGGTTTGTGTGTCCGTTGTGAGTGGCTGCATGCTTGAAAGTGTCCCAGTCTGTGGTGCTGAATCAGTCTTTCAGAGCATCAGAGGCCCCCTCTGGCTGTACACGTATCTGCTTTTTTGTTTGTCTGATGGCTTTCACTCTGGGTTTGTATGCCAGCCTTAACAGGATGGTGATGTGATCAGAGAGACCCAGGGGGAGGGGGGGGAGGGTCTGTATTAGGGGTGTAATGATTTTTATATTTGAATTCAATTTTTTCAGTGCAGAGGCGTATCAAGTTTCCACACAGACCATGTTGAGTGACGGACATGAAGTGTAACTGCGGCGGTAGCGGGGTTTAAAGGACAGTAGGAGGCAGTAATGCAACATATTGGATGCCAGCTGCCACAAAAATCCCAAGAACAAGAAGAAGAAGAAGTGCCTCGTGCCCTATGCTCGCGCCGGACGTGTAAACAAACAGAAGCCAGAGCTTGAAGACAGACCAAGGCAAGTGAATAATGAGACTAAAACAGCATCAGATATGCTTTTGGCAGTATGTTTACCTTGTTAATTAATTTGAAACGGCACCACGCGAATGTGCAGCACAAAAACCTTCCTGCCTTCAGAATCTATATACAGCAATGACAAATTATTGACCAGTTAACAAGTGAAATTAGATAATTAATTTCCCACAGAAACCTGAACATATCAGAGCACCCTGGTTAAAAACACTGCTTCGGGGAATAAGAAACTTTAATTTCCTAAAAACAAAAGAATAATTCAGGCTATTCAAACTTCTATTGTTGCACTTGTCTGCATCGTTCATTTGCTGACAAAGAGAATTTATTTGTCTTATTGTATACATTTTATTTATTGGAGAATTTACTGCTGGCAGTTTGCAGGGGTTTTTTTTGCCAAAGCTGTTCCCGCTTATACAAAAGATAAGCAGTTTTAAGTTTTGCATTTTGTCTCCTTACTGTACGGAAAATGAATTGAACTGTGACCTTAAAATCAAGGTAAGTACCGAACCATGATTTTAGCATACCGTTACACCCCTAGTCTGTATGCATTCTTATGAGTTGTGAACACCAGGTCCAGCAAATTGTCTTCTCTTGTTGCAAAGTCTACATGTTGATATAGGATTGGTAGGAGGGCCTTTAAATCTGCATGGTTGAAGTCTCCTGCTGTGATGAGGAATCCTTCTGGATGTGCTGCTTGTGTCTCACTGATGGCCTGGTAGAGTTCTTTCATTGCTTTTCTCCTCTCGCCGGTGCTGGTGGGCGGGACATACACAGCGACAAGCAGGACAGATGAAAATTCTCTAGGCATGTAGAAGGGTTGGCACTTGAGGATCATAAACTCCATCAGTGGAGAAGAGTGCTTGTGTATGACAGTTGTATCTTTGCACCAAGCATCACTGATGCAAACACACACACCTCCACTCCAGGTTTTCCCTCCTACAGTTGGCATATTAGCCCTGCTAACTGAATGGCAGTCTGGTATATTGTCATTTAACCACGTTTCCATGAAGATAAAAACACAACAGTTCTGCGCATCACGCTGTGTAGATCTCAGGAACTGTATGTGGTCTGTTTTGTTGTTTAGTGAGCGTACGTTGGCCAGAATCAGTGAAGGAATCGGGAGTCTGGGCGGGCTAGCAGTTAGCCTCGCTCGGATACCGCCACGTTTACCTCTCTTTTGTCTCTGCTCGCACCGTCTGCGGTGCCTCCATCTGGGATGAGATGTGGTACTCGAGTCCGAGGGTGTGGAGAACTGGTGGAGGAAGCCCAGGCCACGGAACTCCCCTGTAACGCTCTCATCCAAGATGTGATGTCCGATCGTATTCCTTATCTCCAGAAGGCTGTGGCGACTGTAGCTTGTGCGCAGCATCATATATGTACATTAAACAATTTAAACAACACTAAGTACACAAAAACATGAAGGGAGAAGAGAGGCCGCCGTGTGTTCACTTTGTCACGAAAGCTGCAGTCACACAATTAAACTAACTCACAAGCAGCACTGTAGATGCGTGGGTTCTGATAGTGGTTGGAGATGAAGCTGACAGAGTGGTATTCCTGTTAGTTCTGATTCTCACAGCACAACCGAAGGCAAATTTAGCAGCTCACTGAATGAGACTCAGTGAGACCAAAGTGGACCCTAACAAAGGGACAGGATTGTCTTTTTTCAGAGTTTTTCCACAGTAGTTACACAATATAGGTAAATTCAAGAGGTAAAATGTCATTGTGAATGGCATACAAACCCCTCCACCATGTTAAAGTGGTGATCCATAGCTTGGGGAAGGGGAAGTGAGACTGGGGCCAGTGTTGAAAAAAATCCTTTAAAATAAACAAAATTATAAACTATGAATGTGAATTTTAACTTTCCTCTGTATTTTTTTGGTAAAAGAAAACCCATATTTCCTCTGCAAAAACAAAAGTGCTGTGATTCCAGTGTTCCACAGCTGAATTTGACTCCCCCGAACTAAAGCAACCATTGAAGTGTGTGCAAAGGCAGTGTGGTTTTGACCATATACACAGCAGCATGTCTGCAGTGTCATTTTCAACACCATCTGTCTTCACTGGAGGGAAATAATGACCAAAGATGCAACATGTGACAGCTGTTCACAACCCCATGATGGCTGCAGGAGTTCTGTGTTTCAGAACAATTTTTGGTTGGGTGCTGTTTTCAACAAGCGTGAATAATTTTTGGATGCTATGGCAGAGAACTTGTGATGGCGTGGAAGTGACGTCTTTTCCTTCAGGCATGTCTCTGCCAACATTCATCTGCAGCGGTGGTTTCAACATGTGACAGTTAAAAACAATGTGGTATAAATCACTGCAGTGTGATTGAATTTAGTTGTTTAGAATTTACAATAAACTGGCCAGAATGGGATGAGATGACTGGATAATTTGTGACCTTGCTGCATAGCTGGGTAGCGTACACAGAAACTGCACTGAAGCAAAAGTAGCATTGCCTTATGGTGTTTACGACTCACGAATAAGAGTAGCCGCCAAAGAAATTAATTAAACATAGTTTGAAATGTTCCTTTATTTATTTATTTTTTTTTACAAAATTGTACTCCACCACCCCCCCCCCAGTTTTGTAATTTTTCGACTTTTTCCCATTTTGTAAATTTGCGACTTTCCCCCCAGTGTCGTAACTTTTGCGTTTTCCCCGGTTTTGTAAATTTGGGAATTTCTCCCATCTTCTACATTTGCAACCCCCCACCCCCCACCCCAGTTTTGTAAATTTGTGACTTTTTGCCCAGTTTCATGAACTTGTGACTTTTTCCTATCATGTAAATTTGCGATTTTTTCACCAGTTTTGTGAATTTATGACTTTTTCATATCTTGTAAATTTACAAAATCTACCCCCCTTATTTTTGTAAATTTTCAACTTTTTCCCATCTTGTAAATTTGCGATCCCCCCCGCAAGTTTTGTAAATTTGTGAATTTTTCCCATCTTGTAAATTTGCAACTTTTCCTCCCAGTTTCATAAATTTATGACTTTTTTCCATCTTGTAAATTAGCAACATCTCCCCCAGTTTTTTTAAGTTATGAGTTTTCCCCCCAGTTTTGTAAATTTGTGACTTTTTGCCCAGTTTCATGAATTTGTGACTTTTTCCTATCATGTAAATTTGTGATTTTTCCAGCAGTTTTGTAAATTTGCGGCTTTTTCATATCTTGTAAATTTACGAAATCTACCCCCCTTACTTTTGTAAATTTTCAACTTTTTCCTGTCTTGTAAATTTGCAACTTTTCCTCCTAGTTTCAAAAATTTATGACTTTTTTCCATCTTACAAATTAGCAACATCTCCCCCAGTTTTTTTTAAGTTATGAGTTTTCCCCCCAGTTTTGTAAATTTATGACTTTTTTCCATCTTGAAAATTTATTAATTTTCCACCCAATTTTGTACATTTTTTACTTTTTCCCATCTTGTAAATTTGCAACTTTTCCAACAGTTTCATAAATATATTACTTTTTTCCATCTGTTAAATTTGTTACCTTTCGCCCCAGTTTCATAAATTTGGAACTTTTCCTGTCTTGCAAATTTATGAGTTTTCCACCAGTTTTGTCAATTTGTGACTTTTTTCCATCTTGAAAATTTATGAATTTCCCCCCAATTTTGTAAATTTTCAACATGTTCCCATCTTGTAACCCCCCCCCCCACACACACACACAGTTTCATAACTTTGTGACTTTCTCCCATCTTGTAAATTTGCAACTTTTTTCATGATCTGCACATGGTCTATGACCATCCACGCCTTTGGTTTTGGACTAATCACTGTTTCTATCATTATTAACTCCGCCAAGGGAGGAGGTAGTGTTTTCTGGCACAGTGGCGGAGTGGTTAGCACTGCGGCAGCACAGTAACTCACCCTTGGCTGGGGGATCCTGGGTTCCATCCCAGCCCCCGACCAACAGTGATCTGTGTGGAGTTTGCATGTTCTCCCCGTGTCTGCATGGGTTTACTCCGGGATTTCTCCAGTTTCCTCCCACGTGCTAATAACATGCAAGTTAGGTTAACTGGCATCAAACTGGGGATTCTGAATTGTCCTTAGGGATGACTGTGAGAGTGAATGGTTGTCTGTCTCTCTGTGTTGGCCCTGCGATGGACTGGCGATCTGTCCAGGGTGGACCCTGCCTTTCGCCCAAAGATGCTGGGATAGGCTCCAGCTCCCCCGCGACCCAGAAAGGATTAAGCGGAAGAAGATGAATGAATGAAGATGAATGAATGGTTGTTTGTTGGTTGGTTTGTCTGCTACCAACGTAATTCAAAAAGTTATGAATGGATTTTGATGAAATTTTCAGGAAAGGTGTGTAACGGCACAGGGAGCAGATGATTAGATTTTGGTGATGATCTGAGAGTGCATACCTCCACCAAGGGCTTTGTTTGTATTTGTGCAGCAGGATTACACAAAAACTATTGGAATGATTTGGATGAAGTTTTCACCAGAGGTGGGTTGGGCTACAGACAAGCCCATTACATTTTGGTGATGATCTGAAAATGCATACCTCAGCCAAGGCACTTATCTTCTCACAGTGTGATAGCAACAATACTCCAAAATTAATGGACAGACTTTGATGCAATTTTTACCACAAATGGCTCTAGGCCTACACACAAACCCATTACATTTTGAAGGTGATTCATGAGAGCTGGAAGGAGCCTTGGTGGAGGTATGCGCTCTCTGAGTCCTTTTCTAGTTGCCATTATTATCCTTATTCTCAGTTACCTTGGTATTGTTTATTCTTCACCTTATCATTGTTTCTGAGTTGTGTTATTACCTCCACCGGGGTGGTTTGTCTGTTTATCTGCTTGCAGGATTATGCAAAAACTACTGTACGAATTATGATGAAATTTTCACCAGAGGTAGCCCTTGGGCCAAGGATGAACCCATTAAATTTTGGAGGTGATCCATGTGGGACGGAAGAAGTCTTGGCAGAGGTATGGGCTCTCTGAGTGCTTTTCTAGTTTTGGTAGTGCTCTTTGTTTACTTCCATTTTAGCATAGCCTCCCCTCCCCCACCTTGGTCTCTCTGATCACATCACCATCTTGCTAAGGCCTGCGTACAGACCCAGAGTGAGGGCCATCAGACAAAAAAGCAGGTATGTGTGTGGCCAGAGGGGGCCTCGGATGCTCAGAAAGACTGCTTTAGCAGTACAGATTGGGAATTTTTCAAGCATGCAGCCACTCACAATGAACACACAAACCTAGAGGAGTTCACTGAGGCTGCTGTAGCAAACATAGCTAAATCCATTGATGATGTCACTCACTCCAAAACCGTCACTGTTCATGCTAACCAGAAGACATGGATGACAGTAGACGTTCACAGGCTCCTGAGGGCTGAGGATGCAGCCTTCAGAGCCAGTGACACCGCAGGACTAACAACAGCTAGGGCCAACCTGTCCTGCGGTATCAAGGAGGCAAAACGACAGTACAGCAAGAAAATATCTGGACACTTCAACAACACCAGGAATGCACGTTCTCTCTGGCGTGGCATACAGACCCTCACCAACTACAAACCTTTACGTCAGACCTGCGCGAGTGACATCACACCGCTTAACAACCTAAATCAGGGGTTTTCAAATCATGGTGCCATGGAGGGCCAAGACCCTGCAGGCTTTACCTCCAACCAGTGTCTTCAACAGCAGATTCCACTGAACTTCTGTCCACTGATTGCTGAAAAGTGAAAACACCTGCTGAAGAGACTGGGTGGAAGAGAAAACCTGCAGGGTCTTGGCCCTCCATGGCACATGATTGGACACCCCTGACCTAAATGACCTCATTGGCTGCTTTGAAGCACAAAACAGCACATCAGCACAGAAGACCACTCCTCCTCTAGATGAGTAGGCTGTAAGTCTGGTTCCAGCCAGCATGAAGAGGACTCTCTCCATGATCAACCCACGCAAGGCCGCTACACCAGACAACATACCTGGTCGTGCTCTGAAGGACTGTGCGGAGGAGCTCAAGAATGTCCTGGCCGACATCTTCAACATCTCCCTGAGTCAAGCTGTTGTCCCCATGTGTTTCAGAACTGCTATCATAATACCAGTCCCAAAGAAGCCTGTCCCATCCAGCTACAATGATTACTGGCCCATAGCACTGACCTCCATCATAATGAAGTGCTTCGAGCGGCTGATCATGCAGAACATCAAGTCCATCCTCCCACGACCCATCTCAGTTTGCATACAGGTCAAACAGATCCACAGAAGACGCCATGACTGCTGCACTCCATCCTGGCCTCACCCACCTGGACTCAAAGAACTCCTATGTGTGAATGCTGTTCTTGGACTTCAGTTCAGCATTCAACACAGCCACCCCTATCACCTAATACAAAAACTCAGATACTTGGGACTCAAAACCTCTCTCTGTATCTGGGTGCTGGACTTCTTCACAGGGAGGCCACAGAGCATGTGGGTTGGCAGCAACACCTCCAAGAACATCACACTGAGCACGGGGACCCCACAAGGGTGCGTGCTCAGCCCGCTGCTCTTCACCCGGCTGACCCATGACTGCATACCAGCCTACAGCACCAGCCACATCATTAAGTTTGCGGATGACATGGCAGTGGTGAGCCTCATGACCAACAATGAGGAGGCCAACTACAGAAATGAGGTGAGCCAACGGGTCCAATGGTGCAAAGTCAATAATCCCTTCCTAAATGTGGGAAAAGCCAAGGAGATTGTGGTCGACTTCAGGAGGGGACACAAACAGCATCCCCCTCTGATCATCGATGGAGCAGCTGTGGAGAGCGTGAGCAGCACCAAGTTCCTGTGGATGCACATCTCTGAGGACCCCTCCTGGTTCAACAACACCACATCACTGGCCAGGAAGGCTCAAACTCACCTTTATTTCCTCTGCAAACTGAGGAGAGCACGAGTCCCACCCCCCATCATGTGCTCATTCTACCGGGGCACCATTGAGAGCATCCTTACTAGCTGCATCACTGTGTGGTACAGAGAGCTGCAGCGTCTCCTGCTGGAAGACTCTACAACGCATAGTGAACACAGCCAGCAAGATTATCGGTGCCTCTCTGCCCACCCTCTCAGACATCTACCACACCCATCTCGCCCGCAGAGCCATCATCATCGCAGGTGACACTTCCCACCCCTCACACTCCCTATTCAGCCTCCTGCCCTCAGGGAGAAGGTACCAGAGCCTCCGGGCCCGATCCATAAGATTGCTAAACAGCTTTGTTCATCAGGCCATCAGGACCCTGAATTTTAAACCCCCCCCCCCCCCCCTTCCCCGCCACTTGCCCCTGGATGGTAACACACTCACCCACACAACAATTCTACCTCAGCTGTTTGCACCGAAAGACTCGGCACACCAACAGTACTACATTGCTGTTGTATGTCATTGCACCTTACTTCAACTATTTGCTGTATGTCTTTGCACCTTACTGCAACCATTTGCACCAATGCCACACCTGCTGCTGTCTGTTGTTGCACTACTGATAATGCACATTCCAAACTGTCACTGTTTGCACCTCCTTTACTGCATTGAATTTGCATCATGGGTATTATGGTATTACTGTATATAGGATTGCTGTGCTTTTTAAAAATATTTGCACTATGGGTAGCATTACTGTACGTAGACTGATGTTGTTTTCATCTTTATTCCTTCTTTCCTTATACTACGTATATTACGTACACTACTAAGAGGGAGAGAAATGGCATTTTGATTCTCATGTATTTCCTGTACATATAGAAGTACTTACAAATAAAAACCTTTGATCTTTGGCCTTTTATCTTTGCTTTTTGTCTGACAAGATATTTTTTCTTGTAGTGCAGTTTTCTTTAAGAAAATTTTACTTATATTTTTTACTTGCTTTAAGCAATTTAATCTGGTTTTAAGTAAAAAAAAAAAATATGCCAATGGAGCAAGAAAATTTTACTCATCAAACTGCTTAAAACAAGTGTAATTTTTTTTTTTTTTTTGCCAGGAAATTTTTACTTGTTTCAACCAATTTGATAAGTAAAATTTTGTTGCTCCATTGGCAGACATTTTTTTTTTACTTAAAACCAGATTAAATTGCTTAAAACTGACATTCTGACTTCAAGACCCAGAAAGCAGACATAGACTCAGAAATAAACTCAATTATCTTTATTGTGTAGTGTAGAGTGTGTGGATGTGTGTGTGTATGAATGTAGCAGCCGGGGCGAGCAGAGCACCGTGAAGACTGGCAACCCTTGTGAAGAGCAGAGACAAGGGCAATTAGTGCCACCACTCAGGAGAGATGGTACGGTGATGTGCAGTCTTACTGTTGACGAGTTGGTGAGCAGCACAGGCTTGATCCCGGGGGCTCCAGCTAGTGGGACAGTGTCTTTGGCCCTGGTTGCAGATGGAGTGTAGCAAGGCTTGGTGGAGTGTAGAGAGTGCTTGGTCTGCCGCCAGGAGGAGGAGGTCCGCCGCCAAGGATTTCCACCTGTGCACAGGGAAGCAGAGCATGGATTGGAAATGATGAAGGTGAAGGAGAACTTACTTGGTGTTGGGGAGCTGGAACTCCCAGGAGAACGACGAAGAGAAGAGGATTTCTCAGGAGAGTGACGAAGTAGTGCCGAGGTCTCATCAGACCAGGGAGTAAGACGACTCCGTGCAGACCCGAGGGCAGCACGGCTTAAATAGTCAGGCTGATTAGGAGATCAGGTGTGTGAGTAGCTGTGGAGGATAAGGCAACAGGCAGGCAGAGTGAATCACCACAGTACTCCCCCCCACGTGACGCCTCTTGGCGGCCGATCTAATCTACCCGGGTGCGTCCGGTGGAAGTCCCTGATGAGCTGAGGATCCAGCACGAAGGAGGGATGCACCCAGGACCTCCATTCAGGGCCATAACCTTCCCAGTCCACCAGGTACTGGAGGCCGCGACCCCGCCGATGGACATCCAGAATGGCGTTGATCTTCCGTGCCGGGTCGCCATCGATCACAGCTAGTGGAGGTGGCATCTTGGGAGGGGGGCACACAGGGCTGGAACAGAACGGCTTCACCTGGGACACGTGAAAGGTGGGACAGATGCGGAGGGAGGGAGGGAGCACTAGGCGCACAGCCACAGGGTTAACAATATGCGTGATAGCAAATGGGCCAATAAACCTCTGAGAGAGCTTTCTAGGCTCAGCTTTGAGGTTGATGTTTTGTGTAGAAAGCCATACCTGTTGCCCAACCTGATAGGATGGAGCCGGCGTCCTGCGACGGTTGGCGATGGTGGAATTGTGGTCCGCCGTGCGCCACAGCACTGCCCGGTAGCCTTCCACAACCGGCGACAGTGCCTCAGGTGGGCACGTACTGAAGGTACGGCAATGTCCCCCTCCTCCTCGGGAAACAGAGGAGGGTTGTAGCCCAAAGATGCCTCAAATGGGGACATGCCTATGTCAGAAGAAATGGTGGTGTTATGAGCATACTCCACCCACGGCAGGTAGGTGCTCCAGGACCCTGGGTCCTGGTGTATTTATAGATTTTAGAAAAGCATTGGATACAATAAATCATTCAATACTTCTTAATAAACTGCAAATGTATGCTATTAGGGGAATGGCACTGAATTGGGTTACAAGTTATTTATCTGAGAGACAAGAGTTTGTGAAGATGGGAGAATATCTGTCTGGATGTGTGGGAATTGCCTGTGGGGTTCCCCAGGGGTCAGTATTGGGCCCCAAATTATTTAACATATATATAAATGATATATCAAATAATTTAACATATATATAAACGATATATTCCAAATTTCTAAATTATTAACAATAATATTATTTGCTGGCAGCGCGGTGGCGGAGTGGTTAGCACTGCGCAACACAGCAACTCACCCTTGGCCGGGGGATCCTGGGTTCGATCCCAGCCCCCGACCAACAGTGATCTGCGTGGAGTTTGCATGTTCTCCCCGTGTCTGCGTGGGTTTACTCCGGGATTTCTCCGGTTTCCTCCCACATGCCAAAAACATGCATGTTAGGTTAATTGGCATCAAACTGGGGATTCTAACTTGTCCTTAGGTATGACTGTGAGAGTGAATGGTTGTCTGTCTCTCTGTGTTGGCCCTGCGATGGACTGGCGATCTGTCCAGGGTGGACCCTGCCTCTCGCCCAAAGATGCTGGGACAGGCTCCAGCCCCCCCGCGACCCAAAAAAGATCAAGCGGAAGAAGATGGATGATGGATGAATATTATTTGCTGATGATACTAATATATTTTATTCTGGAAATAATTATAAGGAACTAATCCATACTCTAAATAATGAATTAAATAAGCTTAAAAAATGGATGGATACTAATAAATTATCATTAAATATAGATAAAACTAAGGTAATGACATTTGGTAATTGTAAAAATAAGGAAGATATTCATATTCATATAGATAATGTAATTATTGAAAATGTTGAGATCAAATTTTTGGGTGTAATATTGGATGATAAAATTAGTTGGAAACCACACGTCAGATGTGTCTTAAAGCTAAAAATAAATTCTGTTATCCAAAATAACAACACTGAGCTGGCAAAACATTTTAATGATTATTTTATAAACTCTGTGTCACAATTGGAAAAGAGTTTTTCTAAGCCAAACTGCACTCATGAATTCCACTGTGATGCTCATTCTTTTAAATTGAGTAATGTAGATGAAGAGAATATCTCTAAAATCATATCCAATCTTAACAATAGTAAAGCTAAAGACATATTTGGAATGGATACAGCTTTTCTGAAAGAACACAAAGAAATTTTAACACCAGTATTAACAAAAATTATAAATTAATCCATAAATGAGAGTACCTTTCCCACAATTTTGAAAACAGCCATTGTACGGCCAGTGTACAAATCAGGTGATAAGCTCCAGGTCGTAAATTACAGACCCATCAGCGTAATCCCAACCATTTCCAAAGGCTTGGAGAAAGCTGTAGCACAACAGCTGGTGGACCACCTTGACTCCATAGCAGCACTTAACCCCTTTCAGTTTGGTTTTAGGAAAGGATATTCCACTGAAACAGCATGCTGCTATCTATTAGAAAACATCAAATCCAGCTTGGATGGGGGAGGGGTAGTGGGGGCTGTTTTTCTTGACCTGCGAAAGGCTTTTGATACAGTTAACCATGAGTTACTTTTAAACAAATTATCACAATTCTCCCTTCATAAAAATACACAAAATTGGAAAAAGTCATACCTCAGTGACAGACAGCAGTGTGTAATTGTAAATAATGTTACATCTCCTTTAAAAGCATGCAGTATGGGTGTACCGCAGGGCTCTATTTTAGGGCCTTTGCTGTTTACATTATATATTAATGATCTCCCGTCTGTGTGTAATGCAAATATAATTATGTATGCTGACGACACTGCGATATACTGTATACTCATGGTAAAACGACTGAAGAGGTGACTGAAAAATTAACACAGGAAATGGAGAAAGTCTCACATTGGTTGAGGAATTCTTGTTTAACCTTAAATGTCGATAAAACTGTGTCAATGTTTTTTACAAATCGCTACAAATCCAAGAATTCTTGTCATATCTTGATAGAAGGACAAAAAATTAAGAATGTGACTGAATTTAAATATTTAGGTGTCACACTTGACTCAAATTTAAGCTTTAAAAAACACATTAAAAAGATGACAAACACGGTCAAATGTAATTGTGCTAATTTCAAACATATCAGAAATTCACTGTCTACTGAAGCATCAAGTATGTATCTAAATGCTATGATAATTCCACATTTTCTTTACTGTATGACAAGTTGGTCACAGGCGTGTAAATCTGCCCTGAGGCCTCTGGAATCATTATACAAGTATTCTGTCAAGGTTCATGACAAGAAAAGACGAACTTTCCATCACTGCCCAATCCTGTCCAAATATAACCTGTTGAGCTTTGAAAATTTAATTATGTATACAAATGTGTGTCTTTTGTTTAAGATAATCCATAACTCTGCTGCTCCTCCCTTAAAAAGGTTTGTTTCATTAAGTTCTGTAAATACATCTCGGACAACTTGATCAACAGCACGCGGCGAGTGCAGGATTCCTAAGCACAAGACAACATTAGCAAATTCAACATTTTCATGTGTGGCTATGCGACAGTGGAACATGTTACCAACGGAGTTACTTGCAGTAACAGACTATCACACATTTTCACGCTTGGTAAAAAAACATTTAATCTCTAAGCAAACCTGTGTCCATAATGTGCTGTGATGTAAAGATGTTAGAGTGTGTGATGTTGACAGTGGGACCAATAAGAGTCAGTGGTTTCATGTGAAAAATTGTTTATATGGATGGAGTTATAAAAATGTATTATTGTATGTTTTAGTTCTTATCAAGGTTTTGGGTTCTTATCAATGATATTAATGTTTTTTAGTTTTTAGCAATGCTTGGTTCTAGTTTTTTAATCAATGTTTGGTTTTAGTTTTTTATCAATGCTTACTTGTAGTTTTAGCAAATGTCTGCTTTTTAATGCTAACACCAGTCTGCCCAGGGACTACAGGTGGAAATTAGCACTTGTGCTATAACCTGGTACAATGCATCTTTCCTCTTTAAGGTCAATGTATATTGTGCATGTGTGACAGAGATCATCCTGCGCAGTTCGCCCCACACGGGACACGAACCCGCGACCTCTCAGTCAACTAACACACAGTTCGAGCATGGGAGACACAGCACGATCGCGCTGAGCTAAAGGTCCGACCGGTAGCTCAGCGCTACCGATACTGTATGAGGCTTTGGGAGGGAGGTTTACTAACGTTCTACGCCGAACAGCACTAGTTGGCATCCGTTACACATGTCCCTGCATAAATAAATAAAGAAAAAAAAAGGAAAAAAAAAAGATACATACAAAGCAAAGTCACAAAAAATATTGCAATTATAAATAAAATTAAGCAAGTCCTAGATTACAAATCGCTTCATATCTTGTATTGCTCATTAGTACTTCCATACTTGACCTATTGTATAGAGATCTGAGGTAACAGTTATAAAAGTACAGTTAATTCATTGCTGATATTACAAAAAAGGGCAGTCCGTGTTATATACAAAGACGGGTATTTTGAACATACTAATTTATTGTTTTTACATTCCAGGTTATTGGAATTACAGGATCTGGTTGATTACACTGGTGTCAGAAGTGGGATCTCCTGTCCAAAGCAGTAATGGGGCACTGACATCGGGACGATGTCGAGAACCAGAGGGGAGTAGTGTAGCGAACTCAATATGAGCACCCTACTTGGCTTGCCAAGTGGGTTGACCCTATTGGCGACACAGGTAGGGTGCGGGACTCTGGAGCGGGAGGAGTGAGTTCGAATCTCCCGGTGGGACGTCGCCATGTCGAGCAGCACGTTACACTGGGAGGGACACGTAACATTGAGTTGCTAGCTGTTAGCATGAGGCCTACATATCTCCCGAGAGAACACTCACACGTGATCTGCATTGTTGTTTATGCAAATCCGACGGCGAACGCTGGGACAGCACGTGACGTCATCCATTCAGTAACCAGCAGGCTGCAGACAGAACACCCAGATGCTCTTCTCCTCATCTCAGGCGATTTCAACCATGTTTCACTGTCTCCCATTCTACCCACGTTCACCCAGTATGTCACATGCCACACTAGAGACAATAAAACACTGGATTTATTCTACGCAAACACTAAGGAGGCGTACACCTCATCACAACTCCCCCCACTCGGGAGATCGGATCACAACTTGGTTCATCTCCGGCCGGTGTACAAACCCCTAGTGCACAGACAACCTCCGGCCATGCACACTGTGGAGTTATGGTCTGAGGAGACAATGGACACCCTAAAGGGCTGTTTTGAAGCCACCGCCTGGAAGCAGCTCTGCGATCCACATGGTGAGGACATCGATGGCCTCATTCACACCTTCACGGGCTACCTCAGCTTCTGTGTGGACAAATCCGTTCCCACCAAGACCATACGGCGTCACTCAAACAACAAACCCTGGATCAACCCTGAGATAAAAACACTTCTGAGAGAGAAGAAGAGGATCTTCAGGTCAGGGAACAGGGAGATGCTGAAGTCCGTACAGAGGGAGCTGAGGAGAAAGATCAGAGAAGGCAAGGACAGCTTCAGGAAGAAGATGGAGGACAAGCTGCAACAGAGCGACATCAGCGGGGTCTGGAGAAACCTCAAAACCATCTCGGGGCTCCAGAATACCTCCCCCCAGGCCACAGGGGGCAGGGAGTGGGCGAACAACCTGAATCTGTTTTTCAATAGATTTGACCAACCGCCCTCCCCCCTGACTGCACAACAACCACTGCTGCCTCTAAAGAAATCAAGTCCTGCTGCCCACTCCCCACTCCACCAACACCCCCCCACTCCCAACACACAGCCCCCCATCCTGACCCTGACCAGGACCCAGGTGAGGACGGAGCTGAGGAAGATCAAGGCGAGGAAGGCGCCGGGACCGGACGGCATCAGCGCAAAGCTCCTCAAGTCCTGTGCAGACCAGCTGTGTGGGATTGTGACGTATATCTTCAACATGAGCCTGAAACTGGGGAGGGTACCACAGCTGTGGAAAACATCTTGTGTGGTACCTGTACCAAAAACTTCCCACCCCAAAGACCTGAACAGCTACAGACCGGTGGCCTTGACGTCCCACTTGATGAAGACCCTGGAGAGACTGCTCCTTGCTCACCTCCGCCCCCTGGTGGAACCAGCGATGGATCCACTCCAGTTCGCCTACCAGCATGGCATTGGGGTGGAGGATGCGGTGATCTTCCTCCTTCACCGTTCTCTGTCCCACCTGGAGAAGCCCGGGAATATGGTGAGGATCATGTTCTTTGACTTCTCCAGTGCTTTCAACACCATCCAACCGATGATCCTGAAGGACAAGCTGCTGCGCGCAGGGGTGGACCAGCACCTGTCATCATGGATCCTGGACTACCTCACGAACCGGCCTCAGTTTGTGAGAACCCGGGACTGTGTGTCCGACACGATCATCAGTAGCACGGGGCCCCCCAGGGAACGGTGCTGGCTCCCTTCCTGTTCACTCTTTATACTGCGGACTTCTCACACAACACAACACACTGCCATCTACAGAAGTTCTCTGATGACTCTGCGATCGTTGGCCTCATCTCCAATGGAGATGAAGCTGAGTACAGAGGGCTTATCCAGGACTTCGTGGACTGGTGCCATCGGAACTGCCTCCAGATCAACGCGAGGAAAACTAAGGAGCTGGTGGTGGACTGCCGCAGGCATGGGCAGCCCCTCACAGTACCAGTAAATATACAGGGAACAGACATCGAGATGGTGACATCCTATAAGTACCTGGGTATTCATCTGAACAATAAACTAGACTGGTCACACAATACTGATGCACTCTACAAGAAGGGACAGCGCAGGCTGTTCCTGCTGAGGAGACTCAGGTCTTTTGGTGTACAAGGGGCGCTGCTGAAGTCATTCTATGACACGGTGGTGGCATCAGCCATCACTTTTGGAGTGGTCTGCTGGGGCAGTGGCATTACTGCAGCCGATAGGAAGAGACTGAACAAACTGATTAAGAAAGCTAGCTCTGTCCTGGGGCAGCGCCTTGATCCGATGGAGGAGATAGGAGAGAGAAGGACGGTGGCTAAACTGTCATCTCTGCTGGAGTCCGAGTTCCACCCTATGCAGGACATACTGAATGCACTGAGGAGCTCATTTAGCAGCAGACTACATCATCCCAGGTGCACAACCGAGAGGTTTCGTAGGTCCTTCCTACCAACGGCTGTCAGACTGTACAACCTAAGCAGGGCTGCTCGCAGAGATAGCAAAAAGACGTAACAAACTAATAGTTTTTTGAATGCAAAAGATGCAATAGACTTACACAATGGTCCCCTCCGGCATACAACTAGGAACTTACCGGTCGCTATGGAGGGTGAGAATATGTATGGGCACATAATCATACCATGTAGGATAACTAAGTAGACGGTTATGCTGTTTCATTCCATCTAGCAACAATGCTCTGCACTGTGTGTGTTTATATATTTACATATTTATTCCATCTAGCTACAATGCTCAGCACTGGGTGTGTTTATATATTTATATATCTACATATTATTCCATCTAGCTACATTGCTCCGCACTGTGTGTGTTTATATACTTGCATATTTATTCCACCTAGCTGCAATGCTCCGTACTGTGGGTGTTTATATATTTACATATTTATTCCATCTAGCTACAATGCTCTGCACTGTGTGTTCATATATTCATATATTTATTCCATCCAGCTACAATGCTCTGCACTGTGTGTCTGTGTGTGTGTGTATATATATATATTTTATAGTAATACGTACATATGTATATTAGCTGCTCTTGCTTGCTTGTTTTTTTTTTTTTTTCTTGCCTTCTGATTGTTGCTCTGAGTGTTGCTATCCCTGTGCTGTTGCAATCCTGGAATTTCCCCGTTGTGGGACTAATAAAGGCTTATCTTATCTTATCTTATCTTATTATTATACAGCACAGTTAATGTTTAAAGTCAGTAAAAGCTTTTTGCCACACAATATACAAAATCTTTTTAGTCAGAGAGAAGGGAAGTACAATTTATGGGGGAATACAACATTTAAAATGCACCTAGTGAGATCTACTAGGAAGGGTTTTTGTGTGTCTGTGTGTGGGATAAAATTGTGGAATGGGTTGGGGGAGAAACACAGGCAATGTCTAAACATCCATATATTTAAAATCAACATATAAAGAATTGATTCTTGAACAATAAAGGACAGTAATATTACAATGTGTCTTCAATGAAAAAAGGTTGTTATTGTTGAATATATATATACTGAGTTATTGTTTAATGTATATGCTGAGTACTATTATTATCGATATCATTATTACTACAATATTACAATGGTATTATAGTATTATGATTGTTGTTTAAGATGGAATTATTTGAAGTATTATATAGGCCAGGTGGTATTATTGTTATTGTAACTACCATATGGCTACCTATTATTATGGTTATTATTTTATGGTTACTTATTGGGCCTAGGTATTGTAAGCCATGTGGGGGTATATGGTGGTATATATGGCGATTATGATGATGATAATATTGTCTATAATTATATTAAACATACCAGAAGTATTTATTTTTTGTTATTACAATTATTATTAGATGTTGGTATTATTGTCACTATAAACTATCATTGCTGTATCATTTCTATTACATAATTTAATTATAAGATACATTATATATTACGGTATTGTATAATGAATGTAATTGTGGGATGATAATGACTAGAATAATATAATTTGTTGGGTATGGAGAAGGGGTGGGACTTTATGAGTGTTGGCTTCTTCCCACTCCTTTTGAACAAGGACATTTTTTACCTCCGCCAAGGAGGTAATGTTTTTACCGGGGTTTGTCTGTTTGTCTGTCTGTCTGTTTGTTACCAACATAACTCAAAAAGTTATGAACGGATTTTGACAAAATTTTCAGGAAAGGTGTGTAATGGCACGGGGAACAGATGAGTAGATTTTGGTGATGATCTGAGAGTGCATACCTCCACCAAGGGCTTTGTTTGTATTTGTGCAGCAGGATTGCACAAAAACTACTGGATGGATTTGGATGAAATTTTCACCAGAGGTGGTTCTTGGGCTACAGAGGAAGCCATTATATTTTGGTGATGATCTGAGAATGCATACCTCAGCCAAGGCTCTTATCTTCTCACAGTGTGTTAGCAACAACACTCCAAAACTGATGGACAGACTTTCATGCAATTTTCACCACAAGTGGCTATAGGCCTACACACAAACCCATTACATTTTGGAGGTGATCCATGAGAAACGGAAGGAGCCTTGGCGGAGCTATGCGCTCTATGAGTGCTTTTCTAGTTCATGCTGCATTTCCCCTCTGGTCCGCTTTGGTCGAGCACGGCGCGCACGTAGCGTTATACATGCTCGCTTTTTTCATTTACCAGACCAAGCGGTTGACGCATGCGCACATCTGTTATTTGTAGTTTTGCCCCAGCCCTATGGGTAGCACAAATGCGCTAACCTGCCAGTTTGTTCACCGGCTACAAACATGAGAGTGACGCACATTTTTTTTGTAGCAACAACAATGGCGTTGTTTCAAGGACAAGGAGGAATTACTGTTTTCCAGTGCTCTTCTCCACTCAAGCTGCTGCTGCTGCAAAAGGATTCATGTATGTTTATTCTCGTCTTCCATGTCTTCGTTGTCTTCCTCGTCTACTTTGTCTTTGTATGCTGTGTTGGTAGCTCCATCTCGTGAACGGGACGTTCAGTCTTGCGCATGCGCTGTCAACGCGTTCAGGTCGTGGGCAGGCCGCGCGGTCATAAAATTTGCACTGCACGCGGTCGTCCGCAGAAGAGCCCTACGTACACTAGCGGACTGGAGACCATGACGTAAATTTCGTCACACGAGGCTTCCGGCTGCACGTACGCGGACAGCGGAAGTGCAGCTTGAATCCAGCTTTAGTGATGAAAAACACAAAGACTAAGAGGTGAAGAGCAGATTGGTGTCACTGTGTGTTGGTATCAGCATGTTTGTAAGTGTGTCACACCTTTGCTATCTCCTTGCCTCAAGCTCACCAGAAAAGCGATAACATACCTTCCATTAAAAGTGAGAACAGGGCACACACACACACACACACACCTAAAATGATGTGCACACACTCTGGCTGACCTATCTGCTCTATTTTTGGGAAGCACTCCATGGGTGTCGTGGCTCACACCAGGGAGTTTGGGATTATCTGAATCTCTGCAGTTCCTCTGACACACAGCTGACTGTGAGTGTCACAGAGAGTGGAGGGGGGGCTCTGTGGAATGGGGAAGACTTTGAATCCTTTAAAACGAGAAAAAAAAATACTGTATGTCCCCTGACATTGAAAACGTTTAGAAAATAAACTTGGGTCAATGTCTAGAGCTACTCTATATTTTTCAACCTTTTTAGAGTTTTTTCATTTTACATTGAAGAAAATCTTGGGGAACCCCACCAACCAAAAATGTTACAAAATGAAAAAAAGCTCATGCGCATGGGCCAGCACAAACAACCATCAGACCTCTGTTAGGAGCAAATAGGTTTTATGCTCCACTCCCATTTCTTCACATAAAGGCACAAATATGAAGCTTTACAGAGGTTGTGTCTTTACCATCAGCACAGCATTATTCAACACAGGAATTAAGTCTGTTGGTAAAGTCTTGGCAACAAGTGCCTCGCGATGCAGAAAACAATCTGTAAGAACAACATCTCTGTCTCACTCTGCTAATGATGCCTTGGTGGTGATGTTACCTCTGACACTGAAGTCCTGAGGCCTGTCTTGAGCAAAGAGGGCGTGGCCATATGAGGCTTGTGTCAAGGCCCGTATCACGTTTCGGAAGACCACATGACCCAAGACAAATGAGGCCTCTAGAAATCACATGACTGTCTCATTGTGTGACTCACTTGCTGAAAAAGGCTCGGGAAATACAGGAAGTGTTCTGTTTGATAGGTGATGCTGAGGATGGTTATGTGCAGGAGACTGACAGTATTTCTCAGAAAATGGAGCCACCAAAAATGGTGAAGAACATCTGCTGATTTGAAGCATTTTGACTTGATATCTCCAAATAAGGAAAACTAACGTATATCTCCTGAAATCAGTCACGTGGAAGATGGTTTTATATTATATAGTGTGCGTGTGTTCACAAGACATAAATTCTTGTCATGTCAATTTCAGTTATGTCCCATAACACAAGCACATTGATATACTTTATTAATATAACATGACTGATATATTGTGATATATTGAAACTTTATTGCTATCCCATGTTCAACATAAATTCTTCTGGAATGCAATACCTCATATGGGGATTCTAACATAATACTTAAGTATTATTATTATTATTATTATTATTATTATTATTATTATTAGCAGTAGTAGTAGTATCATTACTGTCAAATAATGATGCAATTGCATCATTATGTTTACAGATCCACTGGTATGTTTACTATTGCTCTGAGTGCTGCTATCCCTTTGCCGCTGCAATCCTGTAATTTCCCCATTGTGGGACTTAAGTTTAAAAAAGTTAAGTTAATCCCTTCCTCAGCATGTGGGACACCATGTGGTGTGTAGGGCGGCGCCTAGCTCCGTTTCACGGACCCTAGGCCTCACAGCTACTGAAGTAGTGAAAGATACAGTGGAGGGTCAGTCCTCTGGTAGCTCTGTGTGTTGTGTTTCTAATAAAGGTTTATCTTATCGTATCGTATCTTATCTTATGTAGCCCACATGTATTATAGGGCTGCTGTACATCAAATGACCAGCACATGTCAGTACTCCCAAATGAGCTGTTAATGGGGCTTCATCACGTCATCACTAGCCTTTGGTGCACCCAGTCATGGCTGCTGCTCCATAAATGCAGGGCCTAGTACAGAGCTCGAGTCTTTCCTCTTCAAATATTTATCCATCGCTGTTTTTCATCTAGTCACTGTGACCTCTAGCACGTCTTAACAAGGTCATGAATCACTGTAGAACACATGAGGAAGAATAGGAAGCAGAAGACAGTGGGTATTATTGCATTCATACTGCCATCAGACAATTTCCTGAGGACCCCAGAACGTTCTCTCAAGGATCCGCTGGAATCCTAGGACCCCTGGTTGAGAAAGACAAGGCTAGATGAACAGAAGAAAAACATTAGAAAAAAATAACCAGCATTCATATGCATGTTGCAAATTTACAAAAAAAATAAAATAAAAATTGTAAATTTAAGAGAAAAGTTTAAAAATTACAAGAAAAAGTAAGAAATTACAAGAAAAAGTTGGCAATTTTACAAGGAAAAAATTTTCACAATTTACCAAAAAGTCACAAATCTGAGAAAAAAGTCACAATTTTACAAGAAAAAGGTGTAAATCTGCCAGGAAAAAAGGAAAAATTGGATGAAAAAAGTTGCAAATTAAAAAAAAGTAGTAAATTTATGAGAACGAATGTTGCTAGTTAATGGGAAAAAGTTGCAAATTTATTAGAAAAAAGTTGTAAATTTACACAATTCATTACAAAAAGCTTTCAAACTTAAAAGAAGAATATGCAGATTTTAGACAAAAAGTTATACATTTACAACAAAAATCACAAATCTTTTAGGAAAAAAGTTTCAAATTTACAACATAAAAACTTTAAATTTCCAAGGAAAAAGTCACAAATGTATGATGAAAAAAGCTGCATATATGCAAGAAAAAAGTGTAAAATTTACAAGAAAAAAGTTGGAAATTTATGAGAAAAAAGTTTAAAAACTACACGAAAACAGTAAGAAACTAGAAAAGCACTCGGAGAGTGCAGACCTCCACCACAATTCCCCCCATACAGTGTTTGTGTGTACGTTTTCAGATTCCTTGAGCATGTAAACATATGAGTAGCAATTGGATTCACAATGATTATTTGTTTATTTGACAGGGACAGTGCAATAAACACACAATTAATCAATGACAATCAATCTGATAGTGATAGGATTAGTGGTTCAGTAGTAAAAGCATTGCCTCCTTGGCGGAGGTAATAAACTGAAGTGTTGCTGTTGTGTCCATCTCCTCCACTGACGGATGCAAATTGGGTAGACAGGTTGCCGTGGGTTTTATATTATATTATTTTGGGGTTGCGCTCCGCGGCAAACAAGAATTTAGAAGCTTCACCGGCAGAGAGCTCGTTTTTGCGCAGCGCCTATGGCTGGCCGGTGAATTTCTGCCAAAGAATCCGTCGGCGGACAGCTGCCCGTGTGAGGTTTTGCAGTTGCGCGCAAACACAGGCACGCTGGCGGGCCCAGGCCAGCAGTGTTTTCCGTGTGCTTTTGTGCCTAAAACGTTGAAGAACGCAGAGTTTGTGTTGCAGACACGACGACCAGCGCCCTCCATTGCGCCTGCGCACATGTTGAAAATGGCCCTATGTCACAGTGTTGAAAAATGCTTTAAAAAATTCCTGTATCCAGGACTTCCGGTCTGGACGCCATGGCGACTGCAGCTTAACACTGAAGCTCTCAGACTCAATCCAGGATAACACCTTGAAAATCAAACTTAACGGATTTTTGGAGGAGTGAAAATCAAAAGACAAAATCATCATGTCTAAAGGAAAACAGAAGAAACTGAAATTCTCCAGGCCAGGACACGTATCGGCCGGAGAATCTGAACTGGAAGATCCCCGTTCAGAAGACGAGGAGCTGGTGATAGCTAACAAAAGGGTTAGCCTGAAATCACTATTTGAGGAACTACGACGATTTCGCCGAGATGTTACGGCCGAATTTCGGGAATTCAGAGAAGAATTGAAAAGGACAAACAGCAGAGTGGACCAGGCCGAGAACCGAATCTTGGAAACAGAGGATCGAATAAAAGTGCTCGAAGATTCTGTGCTGGACCTACGCAAAAGACAAGCAGCTATAGAGGCTAAGCTAACCGACCAAGAAGGAAAACAAAGAAGAGACAACATAAGAATTCATGGTCTGATAGAAGGAACCGAAAATGGTTTTAACTCAATGGCAGAATGCGTGGAATCCTTACTAAGAGAGAAATTGGATATTCCACAAACCACCGACTTGAAGATAGAAAAGGCACATCGTTCATTAGCCGCTAGGCCGGCGGTGGAAGCGCCCCCACGTTCGGTGTTGGTAAGATTTTCCAATTTCAAAATAAAACAAGAGGTTGTAAGACTGGCCTGGCAGAAAAAAGGATTTATGCACCAGGAGAGAAAAGTCTACGTGGAACACGATTACGCCCCGGAGGTCCTTAAAAAGCGCAGGGAATACAATGACGCGAAAAAGGTGTTAAGAGAGAAGAAATTGCGCTTTCAGACACCATTTCCTGCGAAGTTAAGGGTCTTCTACGGCGATGAAACGTGTCTCTATAATTCGGCGGAAGAAGCAACAGCTGACATGGCGAAAAGAGGGCTCCCGGTAACGGTATTTAAACCCGCGGCAGACCCGAGTGTGAAGATCAAAGCGCAAACATGGACAACACAAAGACCCTCAAAATCCACGGACCAGCAGCGGGAAACCCAGCACCAGAGCGTCGCGGATAAACTATCCGTTTTCAGGTTGGAATAGCGACCTTTTTTTTTTTTTTTTTTTTTCCTCTTGAATCAATCCGCACATCCAACGCCCCTCACACAAGGTAACAAACATTAAAGGAGATGCATATTCAGCATGTGGTAAAACATTTCATGGAACAATTATATTATTTGAAACAAATAAGTCTTTGTAATAAAAAAAAAAAAAAAAAACTTGTTAAAATAGAAATGTGACAATAATCCACATGTTCTCCTCATACTAACAAATACTGTTTTTGCGTGAATGTTTGATGTGATGGGGGTGGGAGGGTGCACACAATTTCACAGGGTTTAGGCATAAAAGGAAAAAAAAAATCATTACAAGTTTGGATTGGGTTCTGAAACTCACGTTAAAAGCATGGGACTACTTTCAGTGGTAAGAGAGGGCCCTCAACACGTAACAGAGTTTGAGGAATTTCCCTCAGAGCCTTCACTCCATCAAGGCTCTTCCAGGGTCTTTAAAAAGACCTCAGCTCAGGAAGTTCTTTTGACAGCTTTTTGTTTTAAAGTTTTTTACACTATGTTCTTAATGTTTTTCTTGTTTTTAATGTTCTTTCAGTTTCTGAGTAGCACAAAAGAGGGCCACCACACAGTTATACTAAACAAAACAACACAATGGAGAAACAGGGTGTAACCAAAATAATTTCATATAATGTAAAAGGAATCCTGAATCCAGTTAAAAGATCCAAGATTCTAGGCAAAATGAAAAAAGACAAAGCAGGAATAATACTTTTACAAGAAACCCACCTAACAGACGTGGAACACAATAAACTCAGTAGACAAGGGTTTAAAATGATCTCTTCATCTTCATATAAATCAGGGAGGAGGAGGGGAGTAGCGACATTGATATCAACCAAAATTACATTTGAAAAAAAATCAGAACACAAAGATAAAGAAGGGAGATACAGTTTGGTAACTGGGCGGCTAGAGGGAGAAGATATCACCCTGCTGAATGTGTATGCTCCCCCAGGGGCTAACTGGAAATTTTATAAAAATGTACTCGACCTAATGATAACTAAAGCTCAAGGTTTAGTGATATGTGGTGGGGACTTCAATCTTAGACTGAATCCATACTGGGATGCTTCTGGTAATTCCCCACATCAAAATAACACCCAAAACAGGAAGACTCGGATGCTACTAAAAGAATTGGGAGTCTGTGACGTGTGGAGGGAACTCAACCCCAGTGTAAAAGACTATACATTTTACTCAACTCCACATTCATCTTACTCAAGGATTGACTATTTTTTTATGTTTAATAGAGACATTGGTAGAGTAAAAACATGTAAAATAGGACTGATGGATCTCTCCGACCACAGTCCGATCTACATGGACTTAAATATCCAAAAATACACAAATAATACATTTTCTTGGAGGTTAAATTCAAATGTCCTGAAAGGACCATTGAAAGATGAATTGGAGTCAGATATTCTCAGATATTTGGAAGATAACGATAATGGAGAAGTATCCCCTTTAATACTGTGGGATGCATGTAAAGCTGTAATAAGAGGAAAGATTATTGCAAAACTGGCAACCCAAAAGAAACTAAGACAAGAAAAACTATCCACATTAGAGTCAGAACTTAGGAACCTAGAAAAAGAACACAAAGGCAACACTCATTCTACTGACTCGCTCAAGATTAAGGAAATTAAAAACCAAATAAATGAGATCTACACAATAGAAATCCAGAAGAAACTTACATTTCTGAAACAAAAATACTATGAAGCAGGCAGTAAATCGGCAAAATTGCTAGCCTATAAATTGAGGAAACATCAAACAGAAAGAGCAATCTACAAAATCAGAGACCCAGTATCAAAGGAAATAAAATTCAGAATTCAGGATATTCTTAAAAACTTCGAGAATTACTATAAGAACTTATACTCCCACAAAAAACATAAAAACGCATCCGAGGCATTCCTAAACACATTAAACCTTCCCCAACTTACGGAGTCACAAAATAAAACACTACTGTCAGAAATACATCCTAAAGAATTGGAAAAAGCAATTATGAAACTTAAAGCTAACAAATCCCCAGGAGCTGATGGCTATACAGCAGAGTGGTACAAAACCTTTAAACAGCAACTATCTCCTCTCCTCCTGAAAACATTTAATTATGTCCTCCACACAGGGGAAATCCCCCCCTCCTGGAGAGAAGGGGTCATTGCAGTTATACCTAAACCTGAAAAGGATAAACTAGAGTGCTCCAACTACAGACCAATCAGTGTACTAAATCAGGACTATAAGCTTTTTACCATTATCCTTGCCAAAAGGTTAGAGAATATACTGACAGACCTAATTCATTTAGACCAAACAGGTTTTATAAGACAAAGACAGACACAAGACAACATTCGACGCACTTTACACATAATTCATCATATAAAAAAATATAACTTAAATACAGTCATATTAGGATTAGATGCTGAAAAAGCATTCGATTCGGTTGACTGGTCTTTTCTATACAGAATCTTATCCAGTTTCAATTTTCATAACAACTTCATTAGAACTATACAGGCATTATATAAAAAACCAACAGCTAAAATAAGGATTAATGGTAATTTATCATCATCTTTTGAACTGGAAAGAGGATGTCGTCAGGGCTGCCCCCTGTCTCCACTGCTCTTTGCAATCTTCATAGAACCTCTGAGCCAATGGATAAGACAAAACCAAAAAATTCAAGGTATTACACTTGGTCAGAAGGAACATAAAATAGCACTCTTTGCTGATGACATTTTAATATACCTAGGGCAGCCGGACACTTCTTTACCAGAACTAACCTCAGTTTTTTCAGAGTATGGAGATTTATCGGGGTACAAATTAAATATGCATAAAACCCAAGTTTTAACATTCAACTATGACCCAAATCATTATTCACTAAGCAAACTCAAAACTAACTGGGAGTCGGAATCTATGAAATATCTGGGGGTCAATATCCCGAAACAACTCAACAAAATTATATCACTAAACTATGATCCACTGGTGACAAAAATAAAATCTGACCTAGCAAGATGGAATATGATACCATTCTTGGGTATTGCACAAAGAATTGAAGCAGTCAAAATGAATATACTTCCACGTCTTCTATACCTTTTCCAAACAATACCGGTAGAACCTCCCAAAAAAACATGGCAGGAGCTGGACAGAAGGATCTCAAGATTCATATGGCAGGGCAAGAGACCTAGAATCAGATATAGAACCCTACAGCTAAACAAAGACAAAGGTGGGCTCGCGCTGCCAAATATCAGGGACTACTTTAAAGCCGCACAAATTAAAACTTTAGTAGAGATATGTAACCCAGTCTACACTGCACAATGGAAGGAGATCGAATGCCAAATAACAAGTGACATCCCCCTACAGGCGATAATAGGGAACAATGTCTTACCTAAGCTTTTGAATAACACTAACCCGTGGATAGAGACCCCGCTAAAAATTTGGTTTAAGATAGTCAGAGAGAATCAAACTAAAGAGCCCTATCGACTTCTGCAATGGATCGCCTATGATCAGGACTTTACTCCTAATAAAACAGACACCAGATTTAAAAAGTGGAAGGAGAAGGGGCTGATAAAATATTACGATTTTTTTAAAGGGCAAATCTTAAGAAGTTTTGAAGATTTGAAAAAACAAGGCCTAATAAATCAAGACCTTTACAGGTTCTTCCAGCTTAGACACCACATAAACAATATACTTAAAAAGGAGGTTTTGGAAAGGGCCCAGTCAGGTGTTCTGAAGGTCTTCTTAATGGCATATAAAGGGATCCCAGGGATCAGATACATTTCTAAAATATACCAAGGTCTTCAAGACTTAAAAGGAGACAACACATCTTATATAAAAGAGAGATGGGAAAAAGAGGGGAATTTCACTTTACATCTGGAAATATGGGAAAAGCTAAATAAACAGCAATGGAAAAGTACCTCATCCCTGCAGTGGAGAGAATTTGGATGGAAAAACTTGGCAAGATTTTTCAGAACACCTGCACAAAACAAATTTACCCATAAGGGATTGAACTGTTGGCGCTTGTGTGGTGAAAAGACTGCAAATCATTTTCATGTGTTTTGGTCATGCCCAGTTATCCACCAATATTGGACCAATGTACAGACAATATTGGGGAAAATATTCAAAATTACAGTTCCCTTTTCTTTTGTAACTTTGTATTTGGGTTTACTACCGGACTCACTGGAAAGACGAGGAGAAAAATACTTATTCAATGTTTTAATATTGGCAAGCAAAAAAGCTCTAACTAAAAAATGGATGTTGAAGGACTGTCCTACACCTGAAGATTGGACTAACGTGATCCAAGACATTTACTCAATGGAAAAGTTGACATTCGCACTGAGACAGGACATGGATGGGTTCATGAACTTTTGGCAACCCTGGACCGCATATGTGTCTTCCATTAGATCTAATCTTTGACAAATACCATTTCAATAATGGTTCCGCTCTTTGTTCCAACACTACTCAGATGCTCTTTTATCTTTATTTACTTACTTTTTCTTTTTGTTTGTTTTTTACTGGTTTGTTTGTTTTTTTATTTGTTTTTTGTTTTTTTTTTCTCTTTAATTTCACTTTTTCTTTCACTTTAAAAAAAAAAATAAATAAGGGGTGTTGTAAGAATTAATCTTCCAATGTTGTCAGATATCAGAAAATAAGGGAACATGTGATGAAAATGTAAACACTGCATTGCTGTAACGACCTGTATACCCTTTACAAAAACTTAAATAAAAAAAAAAAGAAAAAAGAAACAGAATAATATAACAAAGGGGGAAAGAAAATCCAACAAGGTCAAAAAAAAAAAAAAAAAAAAAAAATTCCTGTATCCAGACGGTGAACCGGATCACCCCCAAAATTTAATCAGTTCTTCCTTGTACCATTTCCAACAACGCCTGAAAGTTTCATGGAAATCCGTCCAAGACTTTTTGAGTTATCTTGCTAACCAACAGACAAACAGACAGACAGACAGACAGACAAACAGACAAACACACAGACAAACCCCGGCAAAAACATAACCTCCTCCTGGCCTTTTCGGCCTGGCGGAGGTAATTACAAAAAAAAGTTGGCAATTTTACACTAAAAAAATCTCACAATTCACCAAAAACTCACAAATCTGAGAAAAAAAGTTGCACTTTTATAAGAAAAAGCTGTAAATCTGCAAGAAAAAAGTTGAAAATTTATAAAATAAAAGTTACAATTTAAAAAAAGTAATAAATTTATGAGAAAAAAGTTGCCAGTTTATAGGAAAAAGTTGCAACTTTATTTTTAAAAAGTTGTAAATTCACACAATTCATCACAAAAAGTTTTTCAAACTTACAAGAAAAAGATGCAGTTTAAAAAAAAAATCACAAATCTTTGAGGAAAAAGTTTCAGATTTACAAGATAAACATTTTAAATTTCCAAGAAAAAAGTCACAAATTTATAAGGACAAAAGCTGCATATTTGCAAGAAAACAAGTGTAAAATTTACAAAAGAAAGTTGAAAAATTTCTGAAAAAAGCTGCAACCTTAAGGGAAAAATTGCAAATTTATGAAACTGAAAAGTAATTTTAAAGTGGCACTCTGGCAAAAATCGTTTTTTTCTGTTGTTGACATGTCTGTAACATGTTTTTTAGGACTTACAAGACATATCCAGAGCAAAATCTCACCGCAGTCCCAAGTGTGTGTTTTTCTGCTGTGAATTTCCAGTTAGGAAACGCTCTCCCCCCCAAACCGGCGAGTTTAGACAAACCGTTTCTAGCTACGTAGCATTCCTGCTTAGCCTAATTGGTTATAACATTCACCAATCAGACGGATACTCTTGGCTACCTCATGGGAAGAGGGAAGAGCCAAGGAGCAGCAGGATTGAGGCAGAGAAAGAGCGGAGAAAGGCAGAGAGGAGGGAGGAGAGAGAGGGGGGACCCGGCTTAAATGTTCGTCGGCGGACAGGGCACGCCAGGAGATCCTCGGTGAGTCGACAACCACAGACTGGCTGGGAACCCTCCAGCCTCCAAGTGGGGCCAGGCAGCGACTTTCTACTCCACCAAGAGTGATCCTTGCTCAAGTTGGATCGCCTTCTCGGAGCCCTGGCTCAAAGTCCTCTTCTTCCAGCGGTTGGTGGGCAGGATTATGGGTGGGGCTAATTAGAATATTCATAGAGCTGCACATACATTGTAGCACCTTGAGGGAGTCAGATTATTTAGCATCTCAGACAAGAGACAGTGGATAAGCATGGGAGAACAATGCTCAGGAGGTTCCTGGCAAGATAGCAGGAAGGAGTCAAGGACGTAGGGGGTTGAATGCAGTGTAATGCAAATGTCATGTTGTGTGTGGAGAAATGCCATGAAACTTGTGAGGAGAGATTTGGGTAAAAAGAGAGTGCCTGCTGAAATGAGTCAGTCTGTTCTTTGCTTGAGAGATGTGAAGTGTGTAATAAACCGTCTGCCATGAATCAGCCTCTTATTTCACACACTCCACACTGGTGACCCAAGACGTATTATGGAGCACGAGGCAAGAACCCTGGAGCCGGCCCGGTCAGGAAGCTCCAGCGAGGCGGCAGCCATCCTCCATTCGCTTCATTCATCCTCGCCGCTGTGTACGTCCCTTCCGACGTGGACGCGCGCGAAGCTCAGCGCGCGCTCGCGGATCACATCCAACATACGGAGCGCACTTTCCCGGACTCTCTGGTTATTGTGGTTGGTGACTTTAACCAGAGCAATCTGAGCCACGATCTCCCCCGCTACAAACAGTTTATTAAATGTCCCACCAGAGGAAAAAACACACTGGATCACTGTTACACCATAGTTAAGGACGCGTATCGCGCTGTTCTCCGCGCTGCGCTCGGACTATCTGATCACGTGATGGTCCACCTCATTCCCACATACAGACAGAGACTGAAGCTCACTAAACCTGTTGTGACCACTACGAAGAAATGGACCAGTGAAGCTGAGGAGAAGCTGGAAACGTGCATGGAAATAACTGATTGGGGCATGTTTAAAGGAGCCACGCATGATTTGGATGAGTACACGGACACTGTGAACTCATATATCCACTTTTGTGAGGAGAGCATTCTTCCATCGCGCACCAGGGTGAGGTACTCAAATGACAAGCCCTGGTTCACTGCTAAGCTCAGACAGATCAGGAAGGAGAAGGAAGCAGCGCTGAAAAGTGGAGACAGGGACTGCTACAGGGAGGTTAAATATCGGTTTAACAGAGAGCTGAGGAGAGCTAAATCTGTGTATTCTGAGAGACTCCAGCAGCAGTTCACTGCTAACGACTCGGCTTCTGTGTGGAGAGGACTGAGGCAAATCACCAACTATCGGCCTCAGGCTCCTAAAGGTCAGGATGACAAAGCCCTTTGTCAAAGACTGTCCCAACACTATGCCCGTTTTGACACCTCGTCATCTGTGTCCACCTCCCCCCCTCCCTCCAGCTCCACAGCCTCCACGGTCCCTACTTCATCAAAGGCGGCCCCCCTCCTCCCCCCCTGCCCTTGTCATCAGTGAGCAGGACGTGCACAGACAGTTCTCCAGACTGAACCCGCGCAAGGCCCCCGGTCCGGACGGCGTGTCTCCCTCGACCCTGAGACACTGTGCGAAAGAGCTGGCTCCTGTCTTCACAGACATTTTTAACACCTCCCTTAAGCTATGCCACGTGCCAACCTGCCTCAAATCCTCCACCATCATCCCTATCCCCAAGAAGCCATGGATCACTGGACTTAACGACTACAGACCTGTAGCGCTCACCTCTGTAGTCATGAAGTCCTTTGAGCGCCTGGTCCTGCCCCACCTCAAGTCCATCACCACTCCCCTCCTGGACCCGCTGCAGTTTGCCTACCGAGCCAACAGGTCTGTAGACGACGCAGTCAACCTGGCCCTCCACTCCATCCTGCAGCACCTGGACTCCCCGGGAACCTACGCCAGGATCCTGTTTGTGGACTTCAGCTCCGCATTCAACACCATCCGCCCCGCTCTGCTCCGGGACAAGCTGTCCCTGCTCAACGTGCCTGACTCCCTCTGTAGGTGGATCACTGACTTCCTGATGGACCGGAGGCAGCATGTGCGGCTGGGAAAGACTGTCTCAGACTCTGTTAGCATCAGCACCGGATCACCCCAGGGCTGTGTACTTTCCCCCCTACTCTCCTCCCTTTATACCAACTCCTGCACCTCCAGCCACCAGTCTGTCAAGCTGATCAAGTTTGCGGACGACACCACCCTCATCGGGCTCATCTCCAACGGCGATGAGTCCGCCTACAGGAGAGAGGTGGCCCAGCTGGCTTCCTGGTGCAACAACAACAACCTGCAGCTGAACGCTCTGAAGACAGTAGTAGTAGTAGATTAGTTTATTTGACAGGGACAGTGCAATAAACATAGACAATTAATCAAAGACAATCAATCTGATGTGTTGCACATAGAGTGTATAGCTATTAGCTAATTTGCAACTCTTGTCCCTGGATGGGCTTTAGAAAAAAGAATCAAGTAAAGATGGGAAAAAAAAAATAAAAAATATACACAATAACCACATACATCAATGCAGAAAAATTATAAATACACAATTATAAATATTATAAATATTATAAATACACAAATATAACAGCCTGACTCACACTTAACATAAATATTATAAATATTATAAATACACAAATATAACAGCCTGACTCACATTTAACACATATAACATAACTCACATTTGCCTATTTCAGGCCTTCCTCCCTCCGTCACTCACTATAAACAAACACATTTATTCCTTCCCTTCATTCACTCTCACTTTGCAGACAATTAATTCATACATGAGTACATTCTTGTTTATTTTTCAGCCAGTTTTTAACATTTTTAGTGAATGTTTTAAAGTCCGTTATTATTTTAATTTCATTTGGCATTGTGTTCCAGATGTGACTGCCCTTTATAGAGAATGCTGTTTGTCCAAATGTGGTTCTGCGGTGGAATATTTTACAGTTATTGTTAACAGAACTCCTGGTGGCTCTGCTGCTGTCCTGTCTTTGGACAAAACCAGCAAGTGGCTCGGGTGCTGATTTATGGAAACATTTGAACGTTAATTTCAGAAGACAGAGGTCAATGAAGCTCTCAAAACTCAATAGGTTGTATTTTTTTAAAACATTACAGTGATGCCACCTAATGGGCTTTTTGTCCAAGATTTTTAGGGTTTGATTATATAATGAACCTATATGTCTTATTGTGGAAGGGGCTGCTTGAGCCCAGACTGTCAAACAGTATGATATATGAGAAAAAACCATAGAATGCATATACAGTGCAGCTGCTTTGTAAGGTATGTAATATCTAATTAATTTAAAGCAGTTCAGATTTTTTTTTACTGTTTTTGAAATTTTCTTTATATGAAGATTAAATTTGAGTTGAGGATCTAGTACAATGTCAAGGTATTTGAATTCTGTAGCTAAACTGATGTCATGATCATGTATATTAACTTTAAAATGTTGCAGGTTACATTTTTTGATTGAAAAGCACATTGAGACTGTTTTCTGAAGGTTCAGCAATAGATGGTTCTTGAGGAGCCACTCTTGGACATCAACCATACTTGTAGACAGTACATCTGCAGCCTGTGCTGGAGTCTTGGCAGCTGTGTAAATAACTGCATCATCTGCATAAAGTTGGCATGTTGCAGCTGAGCAGTGTAACGGCAAGTCATTAATAAAAATGCTGAAAAGTAAAGGACCAAGAATGGACCCTTGTGGGATACCCATGCGGTTGTTTAAAAATGAGGATTTATCCTGGTGAACTTTTACACACTGTTCTCTATTCTGGAGATAAGATGCAAACCATTCTAATGTATTTGGGGAGAAGTTAAAAGATACCATTTTGGATAAAAGCAAACTGTGGTTTACAGTATCGAAAGCCTTTTTGAGATCTAGAAAAACAGCTCCTACCACATTACCCCTGTCCAAGGACTGTTTGACGTTTTCAATAAGGCAACAATTTGCTGTTTCTGTTGAGTATCCTGGTCTAAAACCAAATTGATGTGGATGAAGAAGTTGACTGTCTTGTAAGTAGTCTATCAGCTGTGTAGCTACAACTTTTTCAAGAACCTTAGATAGGACTGGTAAGATAGAGATTGGGCGGTAATTGCATATATCGTCTTTACTGCCTGATTTATGAACTGGTATGACGACAGCTTTTTTCCAGCCAGATGGAAATGTACTAGACCTAATGGAGAGATTAATGAGATGGGTCAGTGGTTTGATTAATATTTTGCTGTGCATTTTGAGAAAGGAGGTGCTCATATTGTAGATATCATTAGTTTTTGAGTTTGACAGTGTTTTAACAATACCAGCAATTAACTTCTCATTTACCTCATTGATGTGAAAAGTATCTGTTGGAAGTATGGAATTTGTGTTGTTGAGCACATTTGGCAGCACAAAAATTTTTGTTAAGTCTTCCACAGAGCCCACAAAGTGTGAATTAAATTCATTTGCCAAAGTAGCCTTGTCACTGACGGTCTTGCCATTGATTCTAAGTTCCTTTACCCCCTTCTGATCGTTTTTTTTATTAGTTAAGTTATTTAAATGCCTCCATAGGGAACTGTTGTTACCCTTTGCATGATCTATCAGTTTATTGTAATAAGATATTTTTGATTTTCGCAGCTCATGTACCACTTTATTTCTTAAACTTTTATACACAAGGTGATCATTTTGTAGTTTGGAGGTTAGTGATGTTTTCAGTGCATAGTCTCGTCTCTTCATAAGTTTTCTTATTTCATTATTTAACCATGGTAGGCTAATCTTCTGTTGTCTACTTTTAATTTGCTTTGAAAATTTTTCTATAGACTTTGTGATTGTTGCAGTTATAAAATTACAACAATCATCTACTTCACATGTTGACATGAGCTGCTCCCAATTTTGATTCTCTCAGTAATGTTCAAACTCCTCATTTTTTGATTTGGGGATAATAAAATTTGATTTGTCAATATCGACTCCCCCAAAATACTGTAGTCGCTTTTTAGTAAGTTTCCTGACAGCAAGAACCATGTTATGATCTGAGAGACCAGTTACAAGATTATAGGTTCTGGTTATTCGTTCTGGTTTATTAGTAAATACCATGTCAATAAGTGTTCTGGATTGTTTGGTTATCCTGGTGGGTCCTTTGATGATTTGCTGGTAATTAAATTTAGTCATGAGGCTTTTCAGTTTTTGTTTGTCTTTTTTATCAGACCAGTTGATATTAAAGTAGAGATGATTGTGGACTTCAGGAAAGTCACAACCCCTCTGCCCCCCCCCCCTCACCCTCACAGGCTCTCCCATCACCACTGCTGATTCCTTCCGCTTCCTAGGCACCACCATCACCAGGGACCTCAAGTGGGAGCCGACCATCAGCTCCCTCATCAAAAAGGCCCAGCAGAGGATGTTCTTCCTGCGGCAGCTGAGGAAGCTCAAGCTACCCACCAAGATGTTAGTGCAGTTCTACACAGCCATCATCGAGTCCATCCTCACCACCTCCATAACCGTGTGGTACGCAGGAGCCACTGCCAGGGACAGACTAAGGCTGCAGTGCATCGTGCACACTGCTGAGAAGGTGATCGGCTGCAAGCTCCCATCTCTCCAGGATCTGTACATCTCCAGGACCTGGAGGCGTGCTGGCCAGATCATAGCCAATCCTTCACACCCTGGTCACGTACTGTTTGCCCCTCTCCCCTCAGGTAGAAGACTTCGGTCCATTCAGACTAAAACCTCCCGTCACATGAACAGCTTCTTCCCCTCTGCCATCAGACTGCTGAACACTAAGTGACTTATTGACTCTTGTGCACTATGTACAGCAGCTCAACCAGACTCATGTCAATCATCACTGTTTTCTTCTTGCATTACCGACTGCACTATATGGTTCTCCACATTATCTGCTGCTCGCTAATATATTTAAACTGCTGACTAGTATTACTCATTCTTATTCTACACTTATTGCATGTATAGTTTATTTCTTCTATTTTATCATGTTTAATGTTGCAGCATTGCACCGAGACAAATTCCTAGTTTGTGTACTACATGAACAATGGCAATAAATCTGATTCTGATTCTGATTCTGATTCTGATCCCACAGACAGCCCGGACTGGAACCCCCAGCCACGCGTGTGCGGTTTCAGTCAAGCTACCAGATTTCTGGCAGCACAACCCGTGCTCTTGGTTCCACCACACCGAGACCCAGTTCGCCCTCCGGGGAGTAACGGCAGACGACACCAGATTCTACCGTGTGGTCGCAGCACTGGACGCCTGCACAGCTTAGCAGGTAGCGAGCCTGCTCGATCAGCCTCCAGTCAGCAACAAATACGAGGCGCTCAAGGCTGTACTAACACAGCGCTACACGCTCTCGGACTGTGAGAGAGCGGAGAGGCTCCTGATGCGGGCCGAGTTAGGAGTTGGTTCGGCCATAGACCTGATTGAGAAGATGCTGGCGTTAATGGGCACGGACGACGGGCACTTTCTGTTTGCCCACCTCTTCCTCCGGAACCTTCCAACAGTGGCGAGAGCGGTTCTGGCCAATTCGCTGTTGCTGGCCGCATGCGACTACCGTGAGCTAGCCCAGGAGGCAGACCGGATCATCATCACCACCAGGGCGATCACAGTCAACGCGGCAGCGGCGGAGTCCAGCGAGACGACCAGAGGAGGTGAGGAGCCACCGACGGTAGCAGCAGCAGGGGCCAAGGAGCGCCAGAGAGAAACGCTCTGTTTCTACCACTGCCACTTCGGAGAGAACGCACACAGATGTGCACCACCGTGCCAATTCAAGCGCTCGGGAAAACGCCAAGGCCGGCAGTCGGTAGCAGCTGCGACCCTCGGTGAAGAGAACAAGCTGCTCTACTTGATGGATGCACGCTCGGGGAGGCGTTTCCTCGTGGACACGGGAGCCCAGAAGAGTTTCATCCTGCCAACCTACGCCGACCGGCTGGCAGGACCTAGCGACCCCGAGATGTTGGCAGCAAACGGCTCGGATATTAAGACCTTTGGTGAGAGGACACTGATCTTATCTCTACACGGCCGTACATATGAGTGGACTTTTGTCGTAGCAGCACTGAATTACCATATCCTGGGGGCTGATTTTCTGTGTGCACATGGTTTACTGGTTGATGTTGCTAACAGGCGCCTGGTTAATGCACTGTCCTTTGACTCTCTCCCCTGTATAGCTCGAATGACCCAGCCAACAGCACAAGCCAACGTCACAGCTCCAGGCGGTAAGTTCCACACACTGCTCACTCAGTTCCCAGCACTCACGGTCCCGACGTTTTCGGCAGCCATCGCTAAACACGGGGTGGAGCACTTTATCACCACCACCGGGCCGCCCGTTTTTGCAAGACCTCGGCACTTGGACGCAGCTAAACTGGCCATAGAGCACGAGGAGTTCGCCAACCTGGAAAGGTTGGGCATCATCAGGCGATCTAACAGCCCATGGGCATCCCTGCTACACATGGTCCCTTAGGCTGAGGGATCGTGGCGACCGTGCGGTGATTTCCGCAGGTTGAACAACGCCACAGCGCACGACCGCTACCCAATTCCCCACATACAGGATTTTTCCGTTCACCTCACCAGAGCATGCATTTTTTCTAAAATAGACCTGGTCCGCGGTTATCACCAGGTCCCAGTGCGTGCGGAGGACATACCCAAAACAGCGGTAATAACTCCGTTCGGTCTATTCGAGTTTCTGCGCATGCCATTTGGGTTAAAAGGAGCGGCACAGACATTCTAGCACATGACGGATGCAGTGCTGCGCGATCTCCCGTTCGTGTTCGTCTACCTGGACGATATCCTGGTAGCCAGTGCGTCCGAAGACGAACACAAAACCCACCTCACGACGGTTTTCCGGAGGTTGGAGGAGCACGGGTTAATAATCAACCCGGCAAAATGCCAGTTCGGCGTGACAGAGAATGATTTTTTGGGGCACCGCGTCTCTCCGGAAGGAGCGATCCCGCTACCCGACAAAGTGCGCGCCGTGGCGGATTTTCCCCGGCCTCAGACGGTCAGAGCGCTGCAGGAATTTTTGGGGATGGTGAACTTTTATAACCGTTTCCTTCCCCGCGCTTCGCAGCTCATGCAACCATTGTACGCCGCACTCAAGAAACAGAAACCCGCGGATAGGGTCGAATGGACCCCGGAGCGAGAGCGGGCGTTCTCGGAGGTTAAAGCTGCCTTGGCAAACGCCGCACTGCTGGTGCATCCGGACCCGGCGGCCCAGATAGCGCTCACCACCGACGCTTCAGATGTGGCCATAGGGGCTGTCGTGGAGCAGCCCGTCGCCGGGGCTTGGCAGCCGCTCGCCTTTTTCAGCAGAACTTTGCGCGATAGCGAACGTAAATACAACGCATTTGACAGGGAGTTGCTGGCTCTCCACCTGGCCATACGCCACTTCCAGTTCTGGCTGGAAGGGCGCAACTTCACCGCGTTCGTGGACCACAAGCCGCTAACATTTGCGATGGCCAAGGTTTCAGAACCGTGGTCGGGCCGGCAGCAGAGACAGCTGGCTGCGATCTCAGAGTTTACTACCGATATTCAGTATGTGTCGGGTAAACTGAATGTGGTGGCGGACTGCCTCTCGCGTGCCGTGGTGGCCCCGGACTTTGTGGGGATAGATTACGCAGCCATGGCCGCGGAGCAGATTAGTGATGCAGACGTGCACGCGCTCCAGTCTGGACCAACAGGGTTAAGGCTGGAGAGCAGGGCGCTGCAAGATGGCGCCCCCCCTAATCTGCGATGTCTCCACGGGACACCCGAGTCCGGTGGTCCCGGTCGCGTGGCGCTGCCGCGTGTTTGAGTCGGTTCACACTCTGGCGCACCCAGGAGTGCGCGCGTCAGTCAAAATGGTGAGAGAGAAGTTTGTGTGGCCAAGCCTACGCAAACAAGTAAAAGAGTGGGCTGCAGCCTGCGTGGCGTGCCAACGAGCCAAGGTACACAGACACACGAAGGCTCCCTTGGAGCCGTTTCGTATCCCGGCTAAGAGGTTCAACCATGTTCACGTGGACCTCGTGGGCCCCCTCCCGCCATCACAAGGGTGCACGCACCTCCTGACAGTAGTGGACCGCACCACGCGCTGGCCAGAAGCAGTCCCGCTGGTGGCAACCACGTCCGCGGACGTAGCACGTGCTTTTTTAACAGCATGGGTGGCGTGTTTTGGAGTCCCGTCGGACATTATGTCCGACAGGGGCCCTCAATTTGTTTCTGAACTCTGGTCCGTGATGGCCCGCAGCCTGGGTGTTACAATTCACCGCACAACCGCATACAACCCACAGGCCAATGGGTTATGCAAGCGTTTTCATAGATCACTGAAAGCAGCGCTCAGGGCTTCACTGACGGATGCAAATTGGGTAGACAGGTTGCCGTGGGTTTTATTGGGGTTGCACTCTGCGCCGAAAGAGGATCTGGAGGCTTCCCCGGCAGATCTGGTTTTTGCGCAGCCTCTACGGCTGCCCGGGGAATTTCTACCAGATAATCCCGCGCCGGACAGCTGCCCGTCTCAGCTTTTGCAGCGTAGCGCAAACACAGGCACGCTGCCGGGCCCTGCCCACCACAATTTTCCGCGTGTTTTCATGCCTAAAACTTTGAAGAACGCGGAGTTCGTGTTCGTCAGACACGACGCCCACCGCCCTCCATTGCGCCCACCCTATGATGGACCGTTCAGAGTGTTGGAAACAGGGGATAAGCATTTTTTGCTAGACTTGGGGGGTAGGCGGGAAAAAATTGGCATAGACAGACTCAAACCCGCTTTCGTTGTGGCGGACGAGCAAGTGCTGTTGGCTAGGGCCCCTCGGCGTGGAAGACCCCCACGGAGAGCTCCCCAGGGAAGCGATTCACCAGAGCAGCCACACGGACAGACCAAAGTGACCCCCCCTCGTCACGGCCCACTCACAGTCAGACACACTCCCAGCAGCCCCCCACCGGCACAGCAGCGCCATGGAGGCAGTAAACCCCAGTTACAGCAGATATGGGAGGAGACGGAAGCCCAAACGGCATGTGGACTGATGTTCTATTGTTCTATCTAAGATGCTGGGGGGAAGTGTAGCACCTTGGGGGAGCCAGATTATTTAGCATCTCAGACAAGAGACAGTGGATAAGCATGGGAGAACAATACTCAGGAGGTTCCTGGCGAGATAGCAGGAAGGAGTCAAGGACATAGGGGGTTGAATGCAGTGTAATGCAAATGTCATGTTGTGTGTGGAGAAATGCCATGAAATGAGTCAGTCTGTTCTGCGCTTGAGAGATGTGAAGCGTGTAATAAACCGTCTGCCATGAGTCAGCCTCTTATTTCACACACTCCACAACATACATCTTTCCAAGCAATTCTAAGGCAATGACATTTTTTTTGTGGATAAAAAGCTACACTATACTATTTTGGGCAATACACATTTATTTTTGATGGTGTTTTTGGTGGTTTTAGAACAGCCGGAGTACATCTTTAACTTTGCCCTCAAAAAATGTTGAGGGTGAACTGGTGGTTTGGGGGCCTACTAGTGGTTGAGAGGCCTATTGCATTTGTGTACTCTACAGCCAGAAACCCCTCTGGTCTTGCACAGGATTTTTTTGACTACAAATCTGTACCTATCTCAGGCCATTTCATGGGGTATACTGTATTTTCTGCAGGCAGCACCATTCAATGTACAGGCATTGAGTGTTGTGAAAGCAAGAGATAGTAGAACAGTGATGACATGCTGTTTCTTCCCTCTGCTGGTCAAAGTTTGGTACTACAACAGAGACGAAAAGGTGTTGGCTTCAGAAAGAAACTCACTTTTATGAGCGTCTCAGGGCTCACTCACTGCACCTGTGAATACCTGTTGGCTGAAAATCAGTCAGAGGCTGCGCAGTACCATTGCCCCAACAAGAGAGGGCGGGCTTGAGCACCGTAAGAACAGTTTTGTTAATAAAGGAAGATAAGAATATTTTTTTAACAAAGTCACAGCAATTTTTGTCCAGAAGGATAGGCAACTTTACTTCATTTACAAATAAAGGTAAGCCCATGCATGCATAGTTGTAAATACTAATAACAATTTGTAATAATGAGTGTAAATTTTGGAGCTGCAAAACAGAGATGTGCAGCTCTCTGAGCCACTACAATTTAATTATTCTTTGGCCAAAAACAAAGTATAATGAATTTTGTGGCCAAAAATGTTGTTTGTAAAATAACTTAACACATTATACTTGTGTAACTGAGGGTCTTTGCATGTTGTCTGTATTTAGAAGAGTTCTAAAATGAAAGCATGGACTTTTATTATTCCATTATGAGGTAATTCAATAAAATACCTTACGCTTGTTTTGTTAAAAATATTTATAAAACCTGATTTCTAAATCTGACCCTAAACACATCACAGCCTCACCGGAAATGAAACTCACAGGATGTTACTGCCTGTTAATACCTCTATCACTGATCCATCCATCCATCCATCCATCTTCTACCACTTTTCCAGAGGTCCGGGTGGCAGAGGCAGCAATTTAAGCATTGAAGCCCAGACTTCCCTCTCCCCAGCCACCTGCTCCAGCTCCTCAGAGAGGATACCAAGGCGTTCCCAGACCAGCTGGGAGACATAGTCTCTCCAGCGAGTCTTGGGTTTTCCCCGGAGTCTCCTCCCAGTGGGACGTGCCCGAAATACCTCAGTGGGAGGCGTCCAGGAGGCATCCTGATCAGATGCCCAAACCACCTCAACTGGCTCCTTTCAATGTGGAGGAGCAGCGGTTCTACTCTGAGCCTCTCCCAGATGACTGAGCTCCTCACCCTATCTTTAAGGGTGAGTCCAGCAATCCTATGGAGAAAGCTCATTTCAGCCACTTGTATCCACGATCTCATTCTTTCGGTCATTACCCAAAGCTCATGACCATAGGTGAGGGTAGGAATGTAGATTGACTGGTAAATCGACAGCTTTGCCTTAGAACTTAGCTCCCTCATCACCACAGCAGACCGGTACAACGTCCGCATCACTGCAGATGCTGCTCCGATCCGTCTGTCAATCTCTTGCTTCATTCTCTCCTCACTTGTGAATACGACCCCGAGATACTTAAACCCCTCCACTTGGGGTAGGATCTTGTCCCCAACCTGGAGAGGACAATCCGGCTGAGGACCATGGACTTAGACTTGGAGGTACTGATTGTCATCCCAGCCACTTCACACTCAGCAGCAAACTGTCTCAGTAAGACCTGTAGGTCATTGCTGGATGAAACCAACAGGACATCATCATCTGCAAATAGCAGAAAGAGATCCTGTGGTCACCAAGCATGACACCCTCCGTTCCCTGACTACGCTTAGAAATCCTGTCCATAAAAATTATGAACAGGATCGGTGACAAAGGGCAGCCCTGGTGGAGTCCAACTCTCACTGGGAATGAGTCTGACCGAGTGTTGGCAATATGAACCAGACTCTCACAATGGTCATACAGAGACCAGATAGCTCGTAACAACAAGCACGAAACCCCATACTCCCGAAGTACCCCCCATAAAAATCCATGAGGGACGTGGTCGAATGCCTTCTCTAAGTCCACAAAACACATGTAAACTGGTTGGGCAAACTCCCATGAACTCTCGAGGATTCTTGAGAGGGTAAAGAGCTGGGCTGATGTGCTACGGCCAGGATGAAAACCACATTGCTCCTCTTGAATCTGAGGTTCGACCAATGGCCAGACTCTCCGCTCCAGTACCTTGGCATAGACTAGGGGTGTCCAATCATGTGCCATGGAGGGCCAAGACCCTGCAGATTTTCTTTTCTACCCAGTTTCTTCAGCAGGTGTTTTCACTTATCAACAATCAGTGGGAAGAAATTCAGTGAAATCTACTGTTGAAGACACTGGTTGGAGGTAAAGCCTGCAGGGTCTTGGCCCTCCTTGGCACATGATTGGACACCCTTGGCATAGACCTTCCCAGGGAGGCTGAGGAGCGTGATCCGTCTAAAGTTGGAACACACCCTCCAGTCCCCCTTCTTGAAGAGAGGAACCACCAGCCCAGTTTGCCATGCCAAAGGCACTGTCCCTGACCTCCACGCAATGTTGCAGAGGCGTGTCAACCATGACAGCCCTACAACATCCAGGGCCTTGAGGTACTTACGGCGAATCTTGTCCACCCCCGGGGCCCGGCCACCTAAGAGTTTTTTTAACCACTTTGGCGACTTCAGCCCCTGCGATGGGCGAGTTGTCCCTCTTGTCCACGCCTTCCCTCTATGGAAGGCGTGTCAGTGGGATTGAGGAGATCCTCGAAGTAGTCTTCCACCACCCGACGATATCTACAGTTGAAGTAAGCAGCGCCCCATCCGCACCATGCACAGTGTGGACAGGGAGCTGCTTCCCTCTTCTGAGTTGCCGGACAGTTTGCAGGAATCTCTACGAGGCCGACCGAAAGTCTTGTTCCCTGGCCTCACCAAACTCCTCCCACACCTGAGTTTTTGCTTCAGCAACCACCTGAGCTGCACTCCGCTTGACCTGCCGGTACACCTCAGCTGCTTCAGGAGTCCCACAAGCCAACCAAGCTTGATAGGACCCCTTCTTCAGCTTAATGGCCCCCCTCACCACTGGTGTCCACCACTTGGTTTGGGGGTTGCCACCACGAGATGCACCGAGGACCTTGTGGCTGCAGCTCTGGGCAGCCGCTTCAACAACGGAGGTGGAGAACATGGCCCATTCAGACTCCATGTCTCCAGAATCCCTTGGAATGTGGTTGAAGTTCTTCCGGAGGTGGGAATTGCTGATTAATTTAATTTATTCAGCATGCTTGTCATCATATTTTGTAAATTAGATTAGGCCTATGCACTTAATAGCAAGATTACAGCACTGCACGATATTTTAATTTACTCATGTAGGACTATCATTAGGACTATTATTGTGACGACATGCCTAAACACACTAACTGCATGTATTACAGAATTACTCTCCTTGACGTCACTTTTCCGACTTTCCAGCCTTCCCACGGTCGCTAAGTATAATGTCAACTCGATTTCTGTAGTTCAGCAGTTCAGCGGCAATATTATAAACTGTGTCTCCATACCAAGAAGTTCAAAATCTGCTAATTTTTTGGGAAGTTATTGAGGTAAAAACGACAGCTTTTACTACAAAACCCATTGATTCTCCATTAACTTGAATGAATGAATGAATGAATGAATCTTTATTTCGGATAGATTAAAAGTAAAGATTAAAAAAAGAAACAGAATAATATAACAAAGGGGGAAAGAAAATCCAACAAGGTCAAATTAGACAATAACTCCTCTGATTATACAGTTCAACATAAGTTATCCGAAATGGGTAATGGCTGAAGCCGCAGCTTATATTGCCCACCCATATTCCATCCAAGAATTCAGAAGAAAACCAAAACAAGAGTGATTACAATTCAGAACATAGCTAAGACAAAATGTGACAAAAAAACTAAGCAACAACACAACACAGACTGGATATAACAATCCTTATGTGATTTTACATGTCATCTTGTATACTGTATATGTTTGGAGTATTTCTTCCTTTAGTTTTTGTTTAAATTGTCCAAGCATTGTACATGATTTTAATTCAGGTCCAAAATCGTTCCATAATCTGACTCCTTGCACTGAAACACAATGTTGCTTGGTGGTAGTTCTCACTGAAGGTTTTTGAAATATACATGTTCCTCTGAAATGATATCGTTTCTCCCTTACTTGGAACAACTTTTGGATATTTGTGGGCAGTGATAGATTCTTCACTTTAAACATTATTACTGCAGTTTTAAAGTCAACCAGATCTTTCAGCTTGAGAGCTTTTAATTTAAGAAAAAGTGGGTTTGTTGGTTCCCTGTAAGCAGCTTTGTTTATTATTCTAATAGCTCTCTTCTGAAGCATAAAGACTGGATATATGTTTGTTTTATATGTATTTCCCCATACTTCAGTACAATATTTTTTTTTTTTAATTTATTTTTTTTTTGTTACTTATTTGTACCCGTAGGTAGATTTGTTTCACAGTTTGGTGACAAGCCACCAGCTGCCGGTCGCTGCGTGCGCGAGCGCCCCGTATCCCTAACCTGCATGTTTTGTCATGTATGGGAGTATTAATGAATGATACAAAGAATATAGTGTGGGTTGATTCAGCAAATATTTCACTCTGTGTAGTATTGCAATTGATTTAGATATTTTACCTTTAATATAATTAATATGTGACTTCCAGCACAGTTTATTATGAATTATTACTCCAAGAAATTTAGTTTCGGATACCCTTTCAATCTCTACACCATTTACACTGAGTTTAGATACTAAGTTGTTGTGATGGTTGTTAAAAACTATAAATTTTGTCTTACTTAAATTGAGTATTAATTTGTTTGAATCAAACCACAGTTTAAGCTTTCCTAATTCCTTTCCGAGTGTATACAAAAGTTGTTCCAAATTGCTTCCACTGCATAATAAATTAGTGTCATCGGCAAACAATATTAAATCCATTTTTTCCGAGACTTTACATATATCATTTATATACATATTGAATAACAATGGCCCCAAAACTGAACCCTGTGGGACTCCACAAGTAACCTTCAGTAACTGTGTTTTTGTTACCAACACATACATACTGATATCTATTCTTTAAGTAACTACATAACCAGGACAGTGCTACCCCCCAATACCACAATTTTGTAGTTTCTTTAATAATAACTTATGATCCACTGTATCAAATGTTTTTTTAAGATCCAGGAATACCCCAACTGAATACTCTTTATTTTCAACGGCAGTTGATATTTTCTCTATAAATTCCATTAGAGCAAATGCAGTTGTCCTCTTGTGTCTAAACCCATATTGCTGCTCACACAATAAATTATTCTTCAGTATGAAGTTGTCAGTTCTCTCACAGAATATTTTTTCAAGTATCTTGGAAAATTGCGGCAATAGTGAAATTGGTCTATAGTATGAAAGTTCCCCTCTGTCACCCGTCTTGTATATCGGAATTACTTTAGCTATTTTCATTGCATTGGGAAATATACCTGTTTGGAGAGACAGGTTACAGATATACGTCAGTGGTTTCACTAAGCATTCAATAATAGTTTTGACTAAGAGCATGTCAATACCATCACAGTACGTAGATGTTTTACTTTTAAACGATTTAACAATTTCAATGACCTCTCTCTCGTCTGTGTTCTTTATGAAAATGGAATCTTTTATAGCAGTGTTTTTGCTTATTGTATCAGCTGTAGGTGCCGTAATGGATATTTCTTGAGCCAAATTAGGACCAATGTTAACAGAAAAGTTATTAAATTCATCTGCAGGTGAAACTGCATTCACACTCTGAATCGTTTTATTATTTTTTGAAAAATTGGTTGGGTAGCTTGTATTTCTGTTTTTATTTCCAAGAATGTTGTTAAGTATTGCCCATGTATTTTTAATATTGTCTCTGTTTTTCTCCAGTTCTTTACTGTAATAGTCTCTTTTACTACATCTTATTATATATGTTAACTTATTTTTGTATGTTTTATACCGCTGCTCTGCTTCTTTTGTCCTTTTCTTTAAAAAAGCTTTATATAATAAATTTTTCTTTTTACACGCCTTTTGTAACCCTTTGGTTAACCATAGCTTATCGGCAAATTTATGTTTAAGCTTTTTCTTTACTAATGGACAGTTTTTTTTTCATAAAGAGTGGTTACAATGTTTATAAATGTGTCATAGGCTTCATTTACATCTGATACATAGACTTTTGTCCAGTCTTGCTTCAGCAGGTCTTCTTTAAAAGAACTGATTGCATTTTGTGATTTGTATCTGAACGATTTTAAAATTTTTTCTGTATTGACCTCCGTGTGGCCATGGATAAGTGCAAAGGTTGGCAAATGGTCACTTATATCATTTATCAATAATCCACTTTCTATTTTCTTATCAATAATATTAACAAACAGGTTGTCAATAAGTGTAGCAGTGTGGACTGTGATTCTACTGGGATGTGTTATTGTGGGATATAGACTCATACTGTACATAGAATTCATGAACTCTGTAATTACATTTTGCTGATATGGATTTAGTAGATCAATATTGAAATCTCCACAAATTACTACCATTTTCTTACTAGTAATATTATTGTACAGCTCGATTAATTTATCTCTGAATGTCTCAATGCAAGTCCCCAGCGTTCTATATATTCAACTTATAATTAGATTTTTTGTTTTATCTTGGTCAATCTCAACAGCAACACATTCCAAAATCCCTGGTAGTGCAAAGGACATTCCATTTACAAGTTTACACCTATACAGGTCATCAATATACAGTGCAACACCACCACCCTTTTTTTGAGATCTATTAATATGAAACAGCTGATATCCCTCTATTGCCATCAGGGGAGCCTGCTCTTCATTAAGCCAAGTTTCAGAGACTGCGATGGCTGTAAATTTTCTATCTAGCTGTTTTAAATAGTCCTGAATCTGTGGAAAGTTTTTGTTAAGATTTCTGCTGTTGAAGTGTATTATTGATAGTTTACCATCTAGTTGCACTTGACTTTTGAATTGCTTTTCAGTGTAATATTCACAATGGTTATGAATATTATTGAAAAAGTGGTTATCAGGATCAGTATCATTCTCCATCTCTTGTAGTTTATGTTCAGCATAATGGCGTATTTTCAGAGTTTGAATTTCCTCACTCTGTGTCAAATGACTATTCTGACTATTATGAACTATTCTTGCCGTGTGTGTGGATATGGATTATCATAGTCTCTTAATTTTCTTAATCAGTGTTCATCTATATTTATTTAAGTCAGTAAATTGCTGAGGGTTTTGGGTGTACTAATATGGTGGCCTGGTGGCTTTACTCGGCTCTGTTCTCACTAATGGGGTGTGCTCGATCCAGTGTTTTCTATCCACCTTATTCCTCGGCCCCATGATGCCTTATGTGGATTGTGGTAGCAACTTCCGGTACTAGTTTTGAATGTATGGTTGTCACTGAAATGGGACACTTTTCCTTGTTAAAAAACAATGACTTTGGCATCAGAAATATGAGAACACAGCCTCTTGCACCTCAGAACAGTAATATAATCATATCACTTCCCATGACTATCGAGGGATGGGAAGATGACCTTAAAAAGTAGCCTTGTAGACAGTAGCTCCGTTAGTTAGCGCTGCTAAGATGCTAACGGTGTAAATAAATGACCCCTGCTGGCAAAATGAGTCATTTTGAGGACATTTTCAAAACTGATGTAATGTTATTTCCATATTCTGTATTGAAAGACCTTCAAAATGATATTTAATTTGTAGGTAGTATGCAAAAACTGACCCAGAAAAAGACGATTTGTTTATATTTTAGCAAGGTTGAAAACTCTCGTTCAATCGGTCTGGAGTTATGTCTTCCACAAAAACATAGGTAGTTTTAGAAAGGACGATTTCTAAGCTTTCCAATGATACCAGGCACTCATGGGTTTTTTTTCCCGGGACTTGTGCTACCAAACAAAGAAAGAGTCATGATTTATGACTTCTCGTTGCCTGTACTCATAATGACACGGTGCACATTCAGACCAGCACGTCTCCACCGCAATAAAGTCGGCTGCATTTTGTTAAAACATGTTGGACATAATCAAAGTTACCTTAGAGCAGACGTTTGCCACAATACCGTGCTTGGATGTCGTCTGTCATCGTGTGGCGAGAAGCCTCCATTTATCCAGTCTGGCACAACTACAAACACCAGCAAGTACCAGAACTACGCCAAAACATTCAAAAAATATAAAAACTAGAAGAGCTGAAATTAGCTGCCACTTGAGTGCGAAACACGTATGTGGACTATACATTAAAATGAATTTGAAAAACTTTTAAAAATGCTATTTTAAATGCCCCTGCTGCTCCACTCTTACTGACTGATTTAACACTAGGTCAGCCGAAACCAGAAGCTCCGCCCATAATCGTTCCTACAGCGACACCCCCAGGAATAAGGTACAGATCAGTGACTTCTATCCACCTGTGATGAGAGGTGGTGACGCATAAGTACCAGTATTTAGAAGTGTAGCACACACACAGAAACAGAGGTGGTATTCAAGTGCGGGGATGTGGGAAAAAATCATATTTGTTTAAAAAAATTAAACCTGTGTATACCTTCTTACATACCACTTGAAAGGAGACATATAATAAATTTACACTTTTTTTTAGTGCTTTTGTGCATAAGTTTGAGTATCTGGACCCAGCCAACATGCTCATGTGGGCCCCATTGTATGTAGGTTAAATATCGGCTGTCTTATGGGTCCCAGGAGGGTTTGTCCGCGGGTTCCTCATCTGATTTTACTCACATGGACTTTACCTGTGGTACAGGTGAGTGGGTAATCTGCTTACCCAACCCACTGGGCCTCACGTGGCTGTAATGTGGGTGAGCAGGTTTCAGTAACATTGGTGCCATAGGCAAAATTATGAGAAAAAAGTCACAAGTTTATGAGAAAAAATGTGGAAATTTTAGGAGAAAAAAGTCACAAATTTACAAAAAAAGAAAAAAAGATAAAAAAAGAAATTGTGGCAAATTTACTGGAAAAAATTTGCACATTTAAGAAATTTAAGAATTTTTTAAGAAAAAAATAGTAAAAATACTTGAAAGAGTTACAAACTTACAAGAAAATTTTTAGCAAATTTACAAGGAAAGTCACATATTTATGAGGAAAAAAATTTGAAAAAGTTGCAAATTAACAAAAAAGTAGCAAATATATGAACAAATAAATTGAAAATTTACAAGAAAAAAGTTACAAATTTCCGAGAAAAAAATCACAAATTTATGTGAAAGAAGTTTCCAGATTAGAGTAAAAAAAAATGGCAGATTTATGAGAAAGTTCCAAAATTACAAGAAAAAGTTAGCAAATTTGCAAGAAGAAAGTCACAATTTTACAAGAAAAAACAACAAATTTATGAGAAAAAAGTTGCAAGTTATGAGAAAGTTTCAAATTTTCAAGAAAAAATGATCAAATTAGGGGGAAAAGTCACAAATTTACAAGAAAATAAGTTGAAAACAGGTGAAGTCCATGTGGGGAAACACAGATGGGGACAACATGGACAAATGCACGGACAAACCCACATAGGACCCATAAGACAACCCAGTTTAACCTTTATTTTATTTATTTATTTATTTATTTATTTATTTATTTATATAGCACCTTTCATGCAACAAAGTGCAACTCAAAGTGCTTTACAGTTAAAAACAATTCCAGATAAAACAAAAACAAAACAGTAAAAAGACAAAGAGAGCCCTCCCACCCCGCCCCTACTCTCCTACAAGATGTCCATCCACCCGATCCCTCAACTCACCCCAGACCCCACCTCCTCCTGCCCTGACCCACCCCAGCCACAAGTAATAATAGGCATAGCTAAAACATAGCTGAGCACTGAGGACCGGAGTGAGGAAACACCATCAAAGGGGGACCGTCAGCACCAGGAGCCGGTCTCAGCCCACAGCTGCAGAGACACCACCACGGGGCCACCCCGACCCAGGTAGACAGAGGAGTCCACACCACAACCAACAAGCCGTGACTGAACTCCCTCATCCCACCAAGCCAGGGTCATCACCACAGCCGCATCCCCACCAGCCAACACCAGAACCAATTACAGCTCCCAGTGCTGACAGCCGCCCAGTGAGGAAACACTGGAGCTAAAAATAACATAAGATAAAATAAAATACAATAGAATACAATAAGAAGTGGAGTAAGATAATCTGAAAATGCCAAGAAAGGCGAGCAAAGTGTGCCAAAGTGTGAATGCTAACTACTAGCCACTGGCTAGCTACGTTTTGATCTCCGGTCTTCTGATCTCTGGTCTTCCCAACTCAACAGGTATGTTTAATAAACACATATTACTTTTGCACTTGACAATATTTAATTTGTTTACATGTGTGTGAAATGACAACAGACAACTTCATGCTGACCTTTTGACCCCAAACCCATAGTCAGAGGTCAGGATCCCGAGGTGAGCCTGTATAGCAAGTTTTTTCCCCCTTGTCCTGTCAAGCAGTTAGGTGAGCAGAACAGAAATCTGCCTCCCTTATTGTGTCAAACAGATTTACTTTGCCAAAAGGAGCTTTATACAGCACATATACTATACAGTATATGTACTGTATATTATTTATAAACTCCTCTTGTAATAACTTTTAATACTTTATTTAAATTGTTTTACAAATGAAGGACATGACGGGGGGAGGATGGGGAAAGGAGGGGTGGGGAAAAGAAAAGGGAGAGGAACAGACAAAGAAGACAAACAGACTAACACAACTGAAACAAACAGAAGACAGACTGTTTCTTCTACTGAAAAGGTCTCATCACGAGTCTGGTATCTGCATGTGTTAAAGGAAAGACGTGTGTGTGCATGCGTGTGTATGACAGCGTGTGCAAAATAAGTGTGTGCATGTAAGTGGTTTGAAAGGAAACACACGAAGAGGGGGCAGGTCACAGCAGCCCCCCCCCCCCGGAAACCCTGAGCAGGCAAGACAGCACAACCAACCCCCACAGAGCACAAATGTCCCGAGACCAACAAGCCCCAGGACAGCCAGGCATCCGCCCCAGGAGGGATGGCCGAGGGAGGCCAGGCTGCCAAGGGGCCGGCGTGACACATCATCGCCCCTGCTCCCCCCCTAGCAGGGCCAACGCCAGCCCCTGGGCCTCAGGCGCCAGAAGGTCAGTACCACCCACCCCCATCCCGGGCCAGAGACCGGCCCACGCCCCTAGCACAAACCCCTCCAGACACCCCCTGTGTAGCAAGTTTGGTAACCCTAGCTTTCTTTGTTGTTGAGATATAGTTTATAAGCCATTATGATGTTGACCTTTGACCTTGCAATCCCAAAACTATAGTCACACTTCAGGGTCACAGGGTGAACCTGTGTACCAGGTTTGGTGACTCTAGCTTTACTCATTGTGCAGTAATAAGGCATAAGGAATGTTAAACTTGACCTTTGACTTTTTGTCCCCAAACCCATAGTCAGAGGTCAGGATTCCAAGGTGAGCCTGTATACCAGGTTTGGTGGCCCTAGCTTTACTTATATTTAATATTAGTTAATGTAGCATTTACCATAGTGCAACTGCAATGTTAACTTTGAAATTTGACCTTTGACCCCAAACCCATAGTTAGATCAAGGTGTAAATCATCCAAGATGTTTCTTAGATAAAACTACTGTGAATTTGAAAATCCTACATCATTTCTTTCAGTAGTTATTGTGTTTAGAAGATTTAAGGGAAATTTGACCTCTGACCTTTGACCTCAAGGTGATCCGATGAGAGTGAAATTGCAATATGTGCATCATCAGAGTATATCAAACCATGGTACCAAGTTTCAAAACAATCTGAGCAAAACTGTAGGAGGAGCTGATTTGACAAAAGTGGGACAGACGGACAGACCGAGCCAAAACATAACCCCCCTTTGGCCTTCGCCCAAAGGGCTCTTCAACCCCTTTTAGCTTCGTCCAGCGGGGGATAAAAACGTGACTTTTGGCGGAGTGTCACTTTAATTTTTGGTGGGGTCCACATGGACGTGCTGGCTGGGGAGGCTCATTACAAGTAGGTTGGAGGAACGCTCCTTCAGCTGGGTGGAAATGGTGCTACAATATTTAGCTCCTGAGGCATTTTGAAAAAAGACTTTCACTAACACGTCTGCGTGCTGTGTGTGTGTGTTGGGGGGGGACTGGGAGTAACAGCTGGTCTTCCTCCTCCCCCTCCTCCTCCTCCTCCTCCTCCTTTCTTTCTTTCTGTCCTCCTCATATGTCGTTTCCCTGCAGCTCAGACCAGACATTTTCACTGCCCTCTAACTGGATATAAACTGTCATTACTTACTGCAAATCGGAGTTGTTTTCATTTGGACTTTAGGATGTGATTTTCTCCTCCATCTGACCGAAGCGCCTCAGCATTTTTGGCTTAGTTGCTGACTGACAAATTGGAGCAGGAACAACGTGTGTTTGCCTCACTCTATTATAATTTTACATTTACAAAAAACTGATTTTTTTGTTTTAAATGTGTCGAATGATTTTGTTTTCTCACCGATTTTCCTTCTCAGATGCTGACTCCCTTCCTTCTCCTCCTGCTGCTCCCCTTTACTCCTCCCACCTCCTCTTCTCCTCTTGGCAAGGTAAATTCTGCAGAATTTTTAGTTCGAATCTGAACATGAAAATACTGATAAAAGGGATGATGTGTAGCTCACTATTTTTTCTTGTCAATCTGGAACTTTTTTGAAAAACTGTAGTTTTTTTCCCCTCTAAATTCTTATGAATTTGTAGCTTTACCGGAGTGGTAGAGTAGTGGTAAAGCATCTGCCTCACAGCCAGGAGGTCATGGGTTGAAGCCCCGGCCGGGTCGTGCCAAATGCCATATAAAAATGTCACTTCCCGCCTTCTAGCTTGGTGCTCAGCATAGTAATAGAATGGGGGAAGGAAAAGTTGTTTGTGGCGGCGCCTTGCATGGCAGCGACCCCTCTGATTCTACATGTGATTAACGTTATAGATAAGAGAAAGGTGATTCTGTTCTACTGTACATGATCAGCTGTATGGACTGAATGACAATAAAAGCTGGCTTCTTCTTTATTCTTGCTTTCGTTGCTGGAATTTTCTCTTGCAGTTTTTCCTCACTTTGCAACTTGTCCTTTGTTCATCACTGTAAGTTTTCTAATACATTTTTGTTTTCTTGCACATTTGTCTGTATATTGGTTGAATTAGTCAAAATTTCTACACGTCAATTTTCAACTTTAGTCTTACAAATTCTTGGCTTTTTGCTTGAATTTGCAACTTTTCCCAGTGTAATTTTGCAGCCTTTGCTTGTATATTTGCATCATTTTTCCTAAAAATGCTAAAAACTTTCATCTTATAACTGGAAGGTTTGCCGGTTCGAATCCCACTCTCTCCAGACATCCTGCCATTGTGTCCCTGGGCAAGACACTTTACCCACCTTGCCTCCAGTGTCGATAGTACTGGGTATGAATTTGTATAAATGTTCAGTAGTGGTCGGAGAGGCCGTTGGCGTGGATTGGCAGCCACGTTTCCATCAGCCTGCCCCAGGGCAGCTGTGGCTACAGTAGTAGCTTACCACTATCATTGTCTGTCTGGAGTGAGTGAATAATGTATCTGTAAAAAGCATCTTTGAGTGTCTATGATAAAGTGCTATATAAATCTGATGCATTATTATTAGCTTGTCCCTCACAAATTTGTGTCTTCATGCAAATTTGTCTCTATATTGAATGAATTTGTGATTTTCTCCCCACATAAATTTGCAACTTTGTCTTATAAATTTGCAGTTTTTTTCCTGTAAATTTTGCTTTCCCCCCATTATCAAAATTTTCTTGCAAGTTTGCAGCTTTTTTTCCTTCCAATTTTTTCAGATAAATTTACACCTTTTTCATTTAACCATAACTTTTTGACTTTTGAAATATCTGGTAACCTTAAATGTTAGCTTTTTTAATGATGACACTGGGATATTAAAAAAAATGTTATTTTAATATTTGGATTGTTTTATGGATAAATGGAGTAAATCCTTGGATAATAAGTCAGAGGAAAATGGAATTTACCCTGCAGAGTGCTGGTGTTCATATGTGTGCAGGTGCGTGCATGTGCACACATGTGGAGGTCAGTAATGCATGTGATTTTTAAGGTGTTGGCATGTAGAGGTGAAGTGTGTGTTGCCATGGAAACACTCAGGCTGCAAATATTTTTTTTTTTTTTTGAAGGAACCTAGAAACAGCGCTCAAACACTCAAATGTAGACAGAGGGGGCTGGTCTTTAATTGATGCTTCCAGCTAAAAATGACTGATGGTTTGGCTCCAGGGCTGTTTCTAGCTTTTTGGGAGCCCCATGCCAGACTGTGTTTTGGGAAGGGGGGGGGGGGGGTGCTATTTTTACAAAGGAGAAGAGTTCAAACCCTTTAAAATGGCAAAAAAAAAAAAAAAAAAAAAAAAAAAATCCTCACAACAAAACATTAGAAAATTAAACGGGATCATTGTCTACCTTTTCTATATTGAAAAAAATCTCATGGGCCCCCACCGATCTAAAATGTTACAAAATGACACACTGTAGCCTATTACAGCAAATGTAATGACAATTTAGTCATGTAATTTGTTTATACTCAGTGTGAAATGTTGTGATTACATGCAAAGTCAATTTAATAATAATAATAATAATAATAATAATACATCAGTCTTATATAGCGCTTTTCTAAATACTCAAAGACGCTTTACAAAGCAGCATAGGGACAAACATACAGAGAACGGGTAAACAGACAAGGTAGGAACACATAGGTAGAAGAGGCAGTCAGTTTTTGTAGGTAGATTTGAAAAGATGGGTTTTGAGTTGACTTTTGAAGGAAGCAAGTGTGTTGGCAGACCGGATGTGAAGGGGCAAGGAATTCCAGAGGGTTGGTGCGGCGATGGCGAATGATCTATCACCCAGGGTGTGGAGTTTTGTCTTGGTGATGGGGGTGAGAAGGTAAGTGTCAGCAGAGCGGAGGAGGCGAGTGGGGGAATGACGAGACAGAAGGTCAGCTAGGTATGAGGGGGCGAGGTTATGAAGAGCTTTATAGGTGATGATGAGGATCTTGAAGTTGATGCGCTGTTGAATGGGGAGCCAGTGGAGCTAACGGAGGAGAGGAGTGATGTGGTCTCTGGAGCAGGAGTGAGTAAGTAGGCGGGCGGCTGAGTTTTGGACATACTGTAGTTTTTGGAGGATGGTGGAAGGAAGTCCATACAGAATGCTGTTACAGTAATCAAGTCTGGAGGTGATGAAGGCATGGATGAGTATTTCAGCAGCAGAGGGGGAGAGGGTGGGACGGAGGCGTGCAATATTACGAAGATGAAAAAATGATGTTTTGGTGATATGGTTGATGTGAAATTTGAAGGAGAGGGTGGGGTCCATGATAATGCTGAGGTTTCTGGCCAGGGGAGAGGGGGTGACTGAGTGACCATCGATTTGGAATGAAAAGTTCTGGGAAGAGGGGAAAAGAGATTTTGGTCCAAAAATAATGATTTCTGTTTTATTGCTGTTTAGCTTGAGAAAGTTGTTAGTCATCCAGGTTTTTATGTCTGTGAGGCAGTTGGTGATGGTGGAGAGAATGGCGGGGGTGATGGATTTAGAGGAGATGTACAGCTGGGTGTCGTCGGCGTAGCAGTGAAAGTGAAGACCATGTTGACGGATGATGTGACCAAGCGGAAGCATGTAGAGAGTGAAAAGGGTTGGACCGAGCACAGAGCCTTGAGGAACACCGTGTGATACGGGTGTGGTGCGTGATTTGTGATTGTTGATGGAGATGTACTGGAATCTGTCAGACAGGTAGGAGGTGAACCAAGAGAGGGCGGAGTCAGTGATGCCAATAGAAAGCAGATGACAGAGCAGGATGGAATGATTGATGGTATCATCTTGTCAGACGCCTGCTCCCGGGAAGAGGGCTCTTTTCACAGTGGACGTGCTTTTCTCCCTACAATACCTCCAATTCCGTGATGGTTGTATCCACCGCTTGTTTGGTGCTGGTGGGCAGCCGATGTTGGGATGCAGTTTCTGGGGAGGGGGTGAGATTTTCCCCTTCCGGATAGTGTTGTAGGCTCAGACACAGCGGCGTTCATTTTTGATTTCTGCAGTAGTGGTTGTGAAGGTGGCCCTGTCTCTCCACGGGTGAGTTTTGCTTCGAGAGGAGGAAGAAGAAGAGGAGGGATTGCGTTTATGCTGCCACCTGCTAACATGAAAGAGGCACTGCAATCACCAACAATGTCAAGTTGTTTGCAATTTCTTTGGATCAATTAAAGGTACAGTGTGTGAAATTTTTGGTAATCAGAAACCTGAAATTTAATGCAACGTAATTTAATGCAATTTATGAGCAAAGAAGTTGCAAATGCACAAGAAAAAAAAAGTCATAAAATTACGAGAAAAAAGTTGAAATTTACATGAAAAAGATGCAAATTGGCCCTGTGATGGACTGTTGATCTGTCCAGGGTGTACCCCACCTTTCTGGGATAGGCACTGATTAAGTGGTTAAGAAGATGAATGAATGAACGAAAATATAAATATACAAGAAAAAAGTTGTTAAAGGTCATTTTAATCCCCCCCTCCCCCCCCCCAAAAAAAATGTTGAGGGAGAACTTGTAGTTTGCGGGGCTCCTAGTGGCTGAGGAGGGCTGTTGCATTTATGTACTCTGCTTAAGAGGCAGGAACAGCGTTGCTGGATCATGCAGTTGTTTTACAGCAAATCAAATAAAGAGATAAAAGCACAAAACATGAGAAGAGCAAGGAAATAAGTTCCAAATTTACAATAAAAAGTTTATAAAAAGTTACAAATTTATAAATAAAAAGTTGCAAATTTATGAGAAAAAAGTGCAAATTTACGAAAAAAGTTGCAAATTTACAAGAAAGAATTTGCAACTTTACAAGAAAATGTAAATTTATAAACAAAAAGTTGCAAATTTACAAGAAGAAGCCTACTTTTATTGTCATTCAGTTCATACAGACAATCGTGTACAGTAGAACAAAATATATGTTTCTCCTATCTACAATGTTATTCACAACTAAATCAGAGGGGCCGCTGCCATGCAAGGCACCGCCACAAACAACTTTTCCATCTCCCATTCTATTATGCTCAACACCAAGCTAGAATGCAGGAAGTACCATTTTTATATGGTCTTTGGTATGACCCGGCCAGGATTTGAACCCCCAACTTCCCGATTGTGAGACAGATGCTCTATCAACTAGGCCACCACTCCGGTAAGTTACAAGAAAAAAAGTAAAAAAAAAAAACCATTATGAGAAAAAAGTTGCAAATTTACAGTGAAAAAGTTGTAAATTTATGAGGAGAAAAGCTGCAAATTTATGAGAAAAAGTTGCAAGTTTAAAGTAAAAAAAGTTGCAAATTTACAGTGAGAAAAGTTGCAAATTTGTGAGAAAAGAGTTGCAGATTTATAATGAAAAAAGCTGAAAATTTATAAGAACAAAGTTATAGATTTATGAGACTGTGGTGGAGTAAACTTGCAGATTCTGCGGTACAAATAGGTTTCAAACCACAACCATTCAGAGCAACAGTGATAATTACAGCCACCAGCCATCTGTGTGTCGGTAACAGCAGGTCTGTGGAGCAGCAGGTGTCAGCTGGAGAGCCACAGATGTGTCTGTTATACGTGTTTGCGTGGAACAATGAGGGTTTAAACCTGGCGTGTGAAGGCTGTGTGAAACAAGTGTGGACATTTGTGAAACGTGATGACACCGTTCTCTCCTTGTGTCTTCAGATGACTGTTTGAAGGTTAATTTAAGGAATGGTGTAGGCTGATGTTAGAGTGAACAGGCCTGTGGTTACAGAAGTTTGTGTTTAAGAATGAATCACATCGCCAAGAAAAACAATTTTTATTGGTGTTTGTCATGCAAGTTGTGCAGGACTGTTTCTAGCTTTTTGGGGGCCCTGTGCAAGATTGAGTTGTGGTGGTGGGGGTTATATTGTAATATAGGAAAGAGTTCAAGCCCTTTAAAATGGAAAAAGAAATCTGTCCTCTCCCAACAAAAACTTAAAAAATAAACTTGGGTTATTAACCAAATGAGCAGGAAAAACAAAACTGCACAGAGCCAGCACTGGTATGAATGTTGCAAATTTACAAGTAAAAAGTAGCAAATTTATGAGAAAAAAGTTGAAAAGTTATAAAAAGTTGCAAATTTAGAACAAAAAAGCTGCAAATTTATGAGAAGAAAATTACACATTTACAAATAGAACAGCTGGAAGTTTACAATGAAAAAAGATGCAAATTTATGAGAAAAAAGTTGCAAATTTACAGTGAAAAAATTGCAAATTTATGAGGAGAAAAGCTGCAAATTTATCAGAAAAATGTTTAAAATTTGTAAGATAAAGTTACAAATTTATGAGAAGAAAGTTGCAGTCATAAAAAGTTGAAAATTTATGAGAAAAAGCTGCAAATTTATAAGAAAAAAGTTGCAAATTTACAATGAAAAAGTTGCAAATTTATGAGGAGAAAAGCTGCAAATTTATCAGAAAAATGTTTTAAATTTGCAAGAAAAGTTACAAATTTATGAGAAGAAAGTTGCAAAGTCATAAAAAGTTGCAAATTTATGAGAAAAAATTACACATTTGCAATTAAAATAGTTGGAAATTTACAATAAAAAAGTTGCAAATTTATGAGAAAAAAGTTGCAAATTTACAGTGAAAAGCTGCAAATTTATGAGGAGAAAAGCTGCAAATTTATGAGAAAAAGTTGCAAATTTGCAAGAAAAAGTTACAAATTTATGAGAAGAAAGTAGCAAAGTCATAAAAAGTTGCAAATTTATGAGAAAAAGTTGCAAATTTATAAGAAAAACATTGCAAATTTATGAGAAAAAATTACACATTTACAAATAAAATAGTTGGAAATTTACAATTAAAAAGTTGCAAATTTATGAGAAAAAAATTGCAAATTTACAATGAAAAAACCTGCAAATTTATGAGAAAAATGTTGCAAGTTTGCAAGAAAAAGTTACAAATTTATGAGAAGAAAGTTGCAAAGTCATAAAAAAGTTGCAAATTTATGAGAAAAAAGTTCCAAATTTATGAGAAAAAATTATACTTACAAATAAAATAGCTGGAAATTTACAATGAAAAAAGTTGCAAATCTATGAGAAAAAAGTTACAAATTTACAAGAAAAAAGTTGCAAATTTACGAGAAAAAAATTGCACATTTACAGATAAAACTGACAAATTTACAATGAAAAAAAATGCTAATTTATAAGAAAAAGCTGTAAATTTGTTTCAATTTTTTTTCTGTGCAATTTTATGACTTTTTCTTAAAGTTGCAATTTTTTTTCCTTTGTAAAGTTCTTGTTTTTTTCCTAGTTTCTTTTTTTTAATTTTCACTCTGGCTAAGAGTGGCCTTCTATGTCTTATAGTTGTTATTTTTTGTTCGATCACACTGTGACACACTAGTTTGTCTAGTAATTGTAAGAAAATAGAATGTCAATCATACATGTATGACTTTTCTTGTAAATTTGGAACGTTACATCTTCTCATAATCACCAAAACTGGCAAAAATGTAAAGAAGCTGCTCCACTGTGCATCTGCTTCCAAGCGTTTTGTGCAGACTAAGCGAGGTATTGTCATTCAGATCAGTGTGAGTTCTAAAGGTCAAAGGTCACCATCTGGAGTGTGGAGCACCAACCACCCGAATACCCCTGCAGGATTAACATTCCCCTTCGCTGATATGAAAATGCGGCGTCTCCTCTGTGTGTCAGGATCAGTCGGTGTGCGACAGGACTTTCTGTGGAGCCGGACGAGAATGTGTGTCCACGGACAGAGGAGAGCCCACCTGTCGCTGTCTACAGGTATGAAGTTGTTAGATGTTCCACGGTAAAAATGATGAAATTCCGTTAGACGAGGCAACAGCAGAGTGGAGTGCAGGTTGGAACCATTTGCCATCTTTCCCATCTACAGCGGTGTGACACGTCTGAGCACTGGGTGTGCGGCAGCAACGGGAAATCCTACAGGAACCACTGTGAGCTGCACAGAGACGCCTGCCTGACCCGTCATAAGATCCACGTGGAGCATGGTGGAAGCTGTCGGGGTCAGTATGCAAACGCAGCAACAAATCAGTGTACCAACATAACATCAGCATATGAGTCATGACGGTGGTCTGCATGCTTTATGTTCGCAGAGAAACCAACAAAGAAAGACGTCAGTCCCAGTAAGTCTGGCAATATTTCATATTGAAACCAATATTGGCGCATATAAACACTCTGGCATCACTGTATTTTCAGTGTAAATACTGGTGTAAAACAGGGTACCAAATCTTTTTACCCAGCATGTCCTGAAAACCTTAAAAATTTGTTAAAAGCCCTAAATTTGTGTATCTAAAATTAAGGCTTTAAATGTCCTTAAACACAACAATTAATCCTTAAATCTGCATTTCAAATATCTCAAAAATACTACAAATATGATAAACATGACAGTTGGGTTTTCTTGTGTTTGAGGTGAAATTCTCAAAATAAATTCCCACACATTTGCAGCATTTTTTTTTGTAGATTTGAGACCTTTTTCTTGTGAAATTACAGCTTTTTTGTTTAGCATAAATTTGAAATTTTTTTCTCCAAGTTTTCTTGTTTTTTTCCCCCATGAGTTGACATGACTTTTTTCTTGCAAATATATTTTGGAATGTACTTTTTAATAAGTTTGCAACTTTTCTGTTGATTTTGCAGTTTTATTCACGTTTTAATTTTTCTTGTAAATTTGCAGCATTTAGCCTTTTTCACATAAATTTTTGACTTTTTATGCAAAATTTGCAGCTTTTTCACACATTTAAAAAAAAAATTCGTGTAAATTTGCAGCTTTTTTTCATAAATTTTTGACTTTAAGCAAAATTTGCAGCTTTTTCCACATAAAAGGGGCGGCTGTGCTGCACGTGTAGTGTAGCCGACTACTGATCGGAGGGTCAGGGGTTTGATTCCTGCTCTGTCTGACATGTTTCGGGACCCAGGAGACAGACACTGACACGGGCAGATAGTGAACAATAATCTTTTAGAGTGACGGGGTGTGTAGTGCAAGTGTGAGTGCGTGGATGGAGTTCTGGTCACTGGAGCTGAGCACCCTGGACGGAGACCCGGCAACCCTGGAACATACAAGCACAAACAATTACTTTTGTCCCACGCAAGTGACAAGCTACAGGTAGTGAGGCTTACTTGGCGGGAGCACAGGTTGCGTCCTGCTGAGAACCAGCGGCCGTGCAACGTGGAGGTGAAGGTGTCCGTGAACGTGCTAGGGCCTCCACCCGTGGCTGTGACAAGGACAGATCTTCCAGTGACTCCGGCTGTGACACCACCGGCCGGGACGATGACGATCCAGATGATGACGAGGTGAGTGAATCCACAGAGCGTGGTGACGATGAGACAATAGATGCTGATGACAGTAACTCCACTGATAACGGTGGCCAATACTCCTGCAACTGATACAGCAGTAGTTCAGGAATTTGCGGAGCAAGACGTACCGGTAGTCGTGGTGGTAGCGAACCGCTACGTGTGCGTGTTGGCGTAACCCCGTCAGCTAGGGCTGCAGGTCCGCCGCCAGGGGGGTCCACCTGTGCACAGGGGTAGAGGTTAGGAGTAGAGTAACAGACAGTTCTCTTACGTGCTTGACTCTGAACAGAAGTCCTTGATGAGGTAAGAGAAGTTCTTGACTGTGGTGTAATCTAAGGATTACATATGTGGAGCCACTAGGGGGCGACACAGACCGGATGTTGTCAGGGGTACAACAGGACGGATAATAATATGGCGGCGTTCGTGTGTTAATGTTGTTCCAGCCAGTTAATAAAGGAGGCTCCGTGTTCACCCAAAGCAGCAGTCTTTATTTATAAAAGAACCCAACACAACATGGTGTCAGAAGTTGGTGCGCTTTGAGGTGAGAAAAGTCAGCTTTGCAACCGGCTAGCGGCTATGACGGACGAAGTTCAAAGAGCTGCAGCTGCGCCAATTGATCCGGTAATGGCGGCGGCTACTCCAGCGGCAACCTTCACCATTAAACCACCGGAGCCCTTCGACTTTGCGAGACCCCAAGAGTGGGAAAAGTGGATAAGACGTTTTGAGCGTTTTAGACTGGCAAGTAACCTGAATAACTCATCTGAGGCGAACCAAGTAAATACGCTGGTTTATTGCATGGGAGATGAGGCTGACGACGTGCTAAGAGGGCTCGAGCTAACGAGTGTGCAGCGCCAGCAGTACGATGCCGTTAAAACAGCCTTTGATAGACATTTTGTTCCCAGAAAGAACGTGATTTATGAACGAGCAAAATTCAACAAGCGAGTGCAACAGCCGGCAGAACCAGTAGACTCGTTCATAACAGCACTCTATGCACTGGCAGAAAACTGTGAGTACGGTGCACTTCATGATGACCTCTTGAGAGACAGGCTTGTAGTGGGTCTAAAAGATTCGTCGCTGTCAGAAAGAATGCAGCTTGACAAAGATCTTACCCTAGCTAAAGCTATAACAATGGCAAGACAATCTGAAGAAATAAAACGACAACAAACTGACCTAAGAGGTGAAACTAGCGTTAACAGAACAGCCGTGGATGCGGTACACATCAGAAAAGCCAAGCCAAACAAGTTCATAATCAAGGAACAAAAACAGATTAAGTCCTCAAGGCCTCAGCAGACAAAACAAGACAGTAAAGCTTGTTCCAAGTGTGGCAAAGCACCAGCACATGCAGCAGTACAGTGCCCAGCTAAAAACGCGGAATGCCATAACTGTAAAAAACGTGGACACTATATTAGAGTCTGTAGGTCCAACCCAACTGTGAATGAGGTCACTGACAATGCAGACAGACTTTTTCTGGGTGAAGTGGATCTAGGGGAGGATCCATGGCTGGCAGACATAAATGTGAGAGGAAATAAAGTGACTTTTAAGTTAGATTCCGGAGCGGACGTCACAGATTTCAAATGTTTGTTTCTGACCAAACATTTGAAATCTTCAAGAAGAAAAATGAACAGTTGGAAAAGGCACAAAAACCACTCTACGGACCGGGTGGAACTGCACTAACCGTGTTGGGGTCTATGACAGAGACTATTACATACGGTGACAAGAGCGCTACTGAGAAAATCTATATTGTCAAAAATCTGCGCATGGCACTACTGAGTAGAACAGCTTCCGTGAGACTGAAACTAATTGCCAGAATTGACACTATAGACCAAGAGACAGTGAGAAAAGCGTACCCCAAGTTATGCGATGGACTTGGGCTTGTTCAAAAGCCATACACGATTAAACTGAAACCTGATGCTAAACCCTCTTCGCTCAAGGTGCCAAGGCGTGTGCCACTGCCGCTCATGGGTAAAGTGAAAGAAGAGCTCGAGAGGATGGAAAAGTTGGGAGTCATCAGTCGCGTGGAGCAGCCAACAGATTGGTGCTGTGGCATGGTTGTAGCTCCCAAAAAGGACAAAGAAAAGGTGCGTATCTGTGTGGACATGACACCTTTAAACGAGTCTGTGTGTCGCGAAAGATACATCCTCCCGTCTGTGGACCAAACGCTAGGCATGCTCACAGGTGCTCAGTATTTTTCAAAGCTTGATGCAAATATGGGATTTTGGCAAATACCACTGTCTAAAGAGTCGGCCTTTCTCACCACATTTATTACGCCATTTGGCAGATACCACTTCAACCGTTTGCCATTTGGTATTTCCAGTGCTCCTGAACATTTCCAAAACATGATGGTAACAGAGGTTACAGCGGGTCTCGACGGAGTCGTCTGTCACATGGACGATATCCTGGTCTGGGGATCCACCAAGGAGCAGCACGATGCAAGACTGCACGCTGTCTTGAAGCGCGCGGAGAAAGCTGGCGTTACATTGAATATGTCAAAATGTGAGTTTGGCAAAAGAGAGGTTAAATTTCTTGGGTTTATTGTTTCAGCAGAAGGAATGAGGCCAGATCCAGACAAAACCCAAGCTGTTCAGGACATGAAAGAGCCAAGCAACGTGAGTGAGCTCAGGAGCTTTCTCGGAATGGTGAACCAGCTGGGGAAGTTCATTCCGAACCTTTCTGAAAAGGACAAACCATTGAGAGACTTGCTTTCAACAAAGAACATGTGGTACTGGGGGCATGAACAACAAAATGCGTTTTGTAATCTCAAACAAGAACTGTCCTCTGCTCCTGTATTGCAGCTCTATGACCCAAACAAACCACAGAAAATATCTGCAGATGCCTCTTCATACGGATTGGGGGCAGTCATGCTACAGAAGGAGAGAGACGTGTGGTCACCAGTTGCTTACGCTTCCCGATCATTGACACCTACAGAGCAGCGCTATGCCCAGCTGGAAAAAGAAGCACTGGCTCTCACGTGGGCCTGCGAAAGATTCAATGACTTTATCCTGGGTCTGCACTTTGGACTAGAAACTGATCATAAGCCACTAGTGAGCCTGCTGGGAGGACAAGCTTTGGATGCGCTTCCACCGCGTATACAGAGATTTCGTATGCGCCTAATGAGGTACTCATACACTATAAAGCACATCCCTGGCAAAAGTCTAACCACTGCCGACACGCTCTCACGCTTACCGCTCACAAACAGTGTTACTCACACAGACACAGATCTTATGGAGGACACTAACATTTATGTTGACTCTGTGCTAGAGGGACTCCCTACAAGCAGCAAATATCTTGCAGATCTCCAAGAGCAACTGCAGTCCGACAGCGTCTGTTCACAAGTCATGAAATACTGCACAGAAGGCTGGCCGGATCGTAACCAGCTACAGGGAGCGGTGAAGCACTACTGGTCTGAGAGAGCCGTTTTGAGTGTGCATAACGGACTACTACTGAGAGGCACGAGGTTAGTTATCCCTGCTAACATGAGAAATGCAGTTTTGGATAAGATACATGAGGGCCACCAGGGGGTGGTTAAATACAGAGAGCGCGCCCGTCAGGCTGTATGGTGGCCAGGTTTAAGCAACCAGATCAGTGAAGTTGTACTCAAATGCAGAAAGTGCATACAGGAAAGAGTTAATGTGAGAGAGCCTTTAATGCCCACAGATTTACCACAAAGGCCATGGCAGAAGTTGGGAGCTGATTTGTTCACGCTACAAGACAAAAACTACCTGTTATTAGTGGACTACTTCTCTAGGTATATAGAGATTGCCCAGCTCAGCCCAACTCACTCTGCCAATGTCATTGTGCATTTAAAGTCAATGTTTGCACGTCACGGAATACCAGAGATACTGATCACGGATAACGGCCCGCAGTTCGCAAGTCAGGAAATGGAAGACTTTGCAAGAGTGTACTGTTTTGAGCACGTGACCAGTAGTCCCAGGTACCCCCAAAGTAACGGTGAGGCAGAAAGAGCTGTCCAAACAGTCAAAAACCTTATCAAGAAAGGCAGTGATCCATACAGAGCACTGTTAGCCTACAGAACCACAGCGTTGGCAAATGGCTACAGCCCAGCACAGCTTCTCATGGGGCGTAGGCTTCGTACCACCCTGCCAATGCTTCCAGAGGCCTTGCAGCCATGCGTGCCCAATCTGCAACAAATTCGTCACATGGAAAAGGAGGGACGGATGAGGCAAACAGAATGTTTCAACAAAAGACACAGAACGAGAGATTTGGATAAACTGTTACCCGGAAACTCTGTTTGGATTACAGATGCAAAAGCACAGGGCACAGTGACATCTGTCCACAAAACTCCATGGTCCTATGTCATTAGTGGACCACAAGGGACAATCAGGAGGAATCGCACTCATCTTGTGCCTATGTCGATACCAAAGACTGAGATGGAACCACAACGGACCCAGTCAAATGGAAAAGACACTCCTACAGAAACTGTTTCTGAGCCCAATGCACAGGGAACACCAGGTGTTGTTAGAACCAGGTCTGGTAGAGAAGTGATAAAACCAAAGAGACTGGATCTGTAGAGTTGCATGTTAATATTTGTGAAAACAGTGTTGAAGAGAAAAAAAAAAAAGAAATGTTATATTTTGTGTTTTCAGCTAAAAGGGGTCAACTTGGCTTCAGTAAGGGGGATGTGGTGTAATCTAAGGATTACATATGTGGAGCCACTAGGGGGCGACACAGACCGGATGTTGTCAGGGGTACAACAGGACGGATAATAATATGGTGGCGTTCGTGTGTTAATGTTGTTCCAGCCAGTTAATAAAGGAGGCTCCGTGTTCACCCAAAGCAGCAGTCTTTATTTATAAAAGAACCCAACACAACATTGACGAAGCCAGAGAAGTTCCAGACAAGACGAGAGAGTAACCTGACGAGGCCAGAGAGCGGAGTTCAGGTTCTTTCTCCGATGAGGAGGACAGACGACTCCGTGCTGGGCTGTCAGCAACGCTGGCTTTTAACAACTGCTGATTAACACCTGTGGGTCTGTGCGCAGCTGGAGTTAATGATGTTAATGACGGCCCAGAAGCCGCCATGACACTGTCTGCAGTCTGCATGTCGAAGTGTCCTTGAGCAAGACACTGAACCCCCAGTTGCTGCTGGTGGGTCAGGCCAGCAGCGGTGCATGGCGCTCTGTTGCCATCAGCGTGTAAATGGATGGATAGCAGCATCTGTAAAGAGGTTTGGTCATCTAGAGATGAGAAAAAGCGAACACCATTGACCATAATTTTTTTTACTTATTTCTTGTAAATTTGCAACTTTTTCATATAAATTTTTGATTTCTGCCAAATTTGCAGCTTTTTTACATAAATTTGACTTTTTTCTGTGAAATTTGCAGCTTTTTTACATAATTTTTTTTACTTTTTTCTTGCAGATTTGCAGCTTTTGTCACATAAATTTTTGATGTTTTTCTGTAAAATTGGCAGCTTTGTCCATATAAATTTCTGACTTTTTTCTTGTAAACTTGCAACTTTTTTCACATAAATTTTTGACTTTTCTGCAAAATTTGCATCTTTTTTCACATAATTTTTTTTTGACTTTTTTCTTGTTAATTTGCAACTTTTTTCACATAAATTTTTGACTTTTTTCTACGAAATTCGCAGCTTTTTACATACGCTGTTTTACACCGGTCCACAGTACTTCACAGGCTACATTCCAGTGTTACTTCAGAATCTTCTTCGTGTGTCTGATCATAGTCGTGTGTTTCCTGTCTGATCGTGATTGGATGAGACAGCGAGTGATCCAGTGGATTCAGGAGGAATCTGACCATGTGACCTTAAATGACAGTGACATCCTGCTGACGTATTTCCAGGTCTGACCTCAACACACACCATTAAACAACCAATATCTAATATTTATTCTCAAATAAAAGTACAATTACCCCGTGATATAAAGAAGTGCCATATGGTATTTCTGGTGTCCACTCCACCCATCTGTGGTTGTTTTTGTGTTTCAGACGCATGATAATGGAGACTCACAGCTGGATTCTAAAGAGCTCCTGAACTTCCTGAAACACAACGAGATGGCCCTCAACATCACGTATTCGAGTACGCCGGAGACAAACCTGCTGCTGAGGTATTCACTTCATCACTGGGTTTGTGGTTCGTTCCCTCTCAACAAAATCCAAACAAAAACTTGGGTCATTGTCTTCATTAACAGAAAAAATAAAAGCACAGCACAGAATAATAATAGAGAGTTGTAAATTAGAACAATTTTAATGCAAATTTATAAGAAGAAAAAGACACATTTAAAAAGAAATACTTGAAAATTTATGAGAAAAACGCTGCAAATTTACACAAAAAGTTGCAAATGTGCAAGAAGAAAAAGACTATGGGAAAAATGTGAAAGTTTATGATTAAAAAAAATGTATAAATTCATGAGAAAAGTTGCAAATTTATGAGAAAAAAATATATTTTATTAGGAAAAACTTGCAAATTTACAAGAAAAAAGTTGCAAATTTGCAAGAAAAAAAAACTAATTCACGAGGAAAAAGTTGAAAATTTACTTTGATAAATGTATTCAATTCATGAGAAAAAGTTGCAAATTTTTAAAAATATGTATGTTTATTAGGAAAAAGTTACCAGAAGAAAAAAAAACTAATTTATGGGAAAAAGTTAAAATTTTATAATGAAAAATGTATTCATTTCATAAGAAAAAGTTGCAAATTTATGAAAAAAATGTGCACATTTATGATTAAAATGCTGCAACTTTACAAGAAAAAAGTAATATATTTGCAAGAAGAAAAAGACTAATTTATGGGAAAAAGTTGAATATTTTTGATGAAAAATGTATTCAGTTCATGAGAAAAAAGTTGCAAATTAAAAAAATGTACAAGAAATTTATAAGAAGAAAAAGCTACAAATTTATTGGAAAAAATTAAGATGAAAAATTAATTCAATTCATGAGTAAGAGTTGAAAATGTATGAGAAATTTTTAAAAAAATGAAAATTTACTAGAAAAAAGTTGCAAATATGCATGAAAAAAAGACTAATTCATGGGAAAAAGTTGACAATTTAAAGGTGCACTCCGGGGGCTCTAAAACCACCTCAAAACAAACGTGTATTGCCCAAAATAGTATATTGTGGCTTTTTAACCACAAAAACACTTTCATTGCCTTAGAATTGCTTGGAAAGAGATTTTAAATATTTCACCTACTTAAGTATGCGTGGATCTATGAATACTCTAATGAGCGGCCTGCAGGGCTTTCACGTGATTTGTCGCCGCGACTCCTAGTGGGTAGGCTGCTAGTCTGTTCAAGATGCTTCTGGACGTTAACGTTTTGCCTATATCTTCAAAAGTAAAAAGTGAAACATTTTTCTGAAAACAGTCGAGACGAGAGCTAAATGTGTAGTTGCCAAATATGTGTTTTCTTTTTACTAACAACCAGTCCCCCATCCACCTGCAATGGAGCAGGGAGGGGGTGGGGCAATTTTAATGTGGCTGCTCTCAGCTCACAGTGCAGCACCCGTCCGCTGAGACCGTGGTCTGGCAGAGCCACATTCAAATCCCCCCCCCCCCGCCTTTCTCCGCTCTTTCTCTCTGCTGCTATCCCTGTCAGTGATTGGTCGCCGCCTCCTCCACTGCTTTGCTGTGCAAAACGGATGCCATCATCCCCCTTTGCCCCAATCCTGCTGCTCCTCAGCTTCTCCCTCCAAGAGTATCCCTGATTGGTTAATGTTATAACCAGTCAGGCTAAGCAGGAATAGTGACGTAGCTAGAAACACTCTGTCCAAATCTGCCTTTTTGGGGGTGTGGGGTGCGGGGTGTGTGTGGAGCTTAAACAGACAATAACAGCAGAAAAACACATACTTAGGAGTTTGGAATGATTTTGCTCTTGATACTGTATGTCTTGTAAATCACAAGAAACATGTTACAGACATGTTAACAACAGAAGAAACCTGATTTTTGTCAGAGTGTCACTTTAAGATGAAAAATTTATTCATTAGAAAAAAATTGTAAATTTAAAAAAACATGTTGCAAATTTACAAGAAGATACAAATTTATGGAAAAAGACTCAAAATTTACTAAGAAAAAATTAATCAATTCTTGAGAAAAAGTTGAAAATTTATGAGAAAAAAGTTGCAAATTTGCAAGAAAAAGATTAATTTGGGAGAAAAAGCTGAAAATTTTCAGTGAAAAATTTGTTCAGTGCATGAGAAAAAGCTGCAAATTAATGAAAAAAATATGCATGTTAATAAGGAAAAAGTTACAAATTCACAAGAAAAAAGTAGCAAATCTGCAAGAAGAAAAAGACTAATTTAAGTTTAACAGGAAATTTTTTTCAATTCATGAGAAAAAAGTTGCAAATTTATGAGGAAAAAAAATGCACGTCTATGAGAGAAAAGCTGAAATTTTTCAAGAAAAGGATCAGAAATAACAAGGAAAAAAATAAGAAAAAAATGTAAATGTTGAGGGTGAACTTGTAGCTTCCCCCCCCCCCCCCCCCCCAGCTGTTTGGGTAGAGCTATATATGAATAATAAAGTCTATTTTTTAATGCTGATTTTTCATTGTTAAATATCTTTAAACCATGTCTCAGTTCATATATTGTCAGTGCTGCTGCTCTTATGTGATTTAGTTGATAGAAGTGTTATATTAGTGATAAATAGCTAAGGTATTGTGACATAAACTGTCACTTGTTTCAGATCTCTGTGTGTGGACGCGCTGATTGAGCTGTCCGATGAAAATGCCGACTGGAAGCTGAGTCTGACCGAGTTCATCAACTGTCTGACGCCTACCTACCGCCCACCTGAGAGACGTAATCACCACATTTTCACGGCAGGATCCTGATGATTCTGCTCACTTATGTAAATTGATCCAGAGTGACTTAGTTCAGCTGTAATATACAGTACATTTTAATCCTCAGTCAATCAGGGTTTGCAGACATTTTAAAAATATGCAAAAATGGCCTCATTACCAGAAGGTGCTTTGAGGGGAGATGTCATCCCCCTTGTTAGCAAACTGACCCAAAATCATCCCCTTTGCTAAGCTGCTATCCCCCTTCACCATCCTCATAAAGAGTCCAAGGACAGGATAATAATGATTTACATTTACTACTGTCGGGGGTTTTAGATTACCTATCAAGTGGAACCACACAATAATCAGACTGAGACAAAGAAGGACTTGGAAAATAATTATATTGAGATGCAATAGTGCATAATATGAGGCGCAAATAATTAACAATCGATTGGGTCTGTCAGAAGTTAGCTCCTACAGTTTATAGCCTATCAATGACAGACAAAAAACAATAATGTGATGGACAGTTTTATTCTGACGGTGCCCCTCCTCCTGGGGTGGACTTCAAAAGGCTGGACTTCTGCTCTTCTCCGTCCAGGTGGAGCCAGAGTCAACATTCAGAGTCAGCTGTTGGTCAGCATTCCTCTCAGTGTCCACCCTCATCCTCCCCAGCCAACACTCACATGCCCTCCCTCACTCAGCTTATCAGCCCGTTGGAACGGAACTCCCAGTCTTATCTACCAGAGACTGGTAGTGGTTTTCCTCTTCTTCTTCTTTTAGATTTGATTGGCGGTTGGCAACCAGCTTACATAGAAAAACATGTTTTTTTTTCTTCTTTCTCTCTCAGTCCTCACGAATTCCCCTAACACACAGAGATTGTCACAAAAGGCATGCACGTTACAAATTCAACTCTGAATACAGTCCAGTATATCTCAACATTGATTAAGCAAATGATAAAGCAAATGATCAATACATACTCATTTTTCCCCATAATTCCCCTTTTTATATTATCCACTATCATATAAATGCAAAATCAGATGTTGATTAGTTCATCCAGTAGGCAGGTAAGCATCCTTCAGCTCGTTACTGGACACAGTTGAGTCATCAGCTGCTACCAAAGGACACCTCCCTGGTCCACTAGGTAACAAAGTTATAAGTAAAAGTTTTCCTTCTTTTCTTTATTGTTTACATAGCTAAGTCAGAAGGCAATCACACTTACAGAAGTCTTCTGATGTCAGAGGTTACCAGCACTTGGCATACCATAGGAGAGCAGTCTTTACCACTGCCGCTTTCTGTCATGCATCCACACACCATCACTCATTCTGGGATACACATTTAGATTAAAAGTAGTTAATTGTGATAGCTAGAGATAATAGTAATAATAAAATTCTTCTAGTGCTCTATCCTTGATCACTCTTTGTACAATACAGCTGTTATGTATTGGAACTTGTAACCTTCACTCCCTTAATAGAACACTGACCTTCATTTTGTAAATGTATTTACAGCCAGTTAACATTCTCCTCATAGTCTTGTTTAAGAGGAGTGTAAGTATTGTTCAGAAGTCAATATTTTGGCCAAGATCTTCACGAACTTGCGTGGTAGTTCTGGTGGGACTGTCAGCACAATGTGTCAAGTGGTACCAATGATTGCCTGAATCCCTTCTGACCTTTACTGCATATTGAGTTGATCTGACCACTTCAAATGGGCCTGACCACTTGGGTTCTGTCCACTTTCTTTTATGGATCTTAACCCACACCCTCTGACCAGGCACTATATTAAGATAAGATAAGATAAGATAAAATAAGCCTTTATTACTCCCACAATGGTTAAATTCCAGGATTGCAACAGCACAGGGGTAGCAACACTCAGAGCAATAATTTAGAAGATAAGAAAATAAGAGCAGTGAATATACATATGTACACATAAATATATAAATATACTGTATATACACAGTGCAGAGCATTGTAGCTAGATGGAATAAACAGCATAACAGTCTATTTAGTTACCCCACATAGTAAGAATATGTACTCATACATATTGTCACCCTCCATAGCGATTGATATTGTCCTAGTTGTATACTGGAGGGGACCATTTTGTGTAAGTCTATTGCGTCTTTTGCATTCAATACTATTAGGTCGTCACGTTTTTTTGCTATCTCTGCGAGCAGCCCTGCTTAGGTTATAAAGTCTGACAGCCGTAGGTAGGAAGGACCTGCGAAACCTCTCGGTTGCGCACCTAGGATGATGTAGCCTACTGCTAAATGAGCTCCTCAGTGCGTTCAGTATGTCCTGCATAGGGTGGGACTTGGACTCCAGCAGAGATGACAGTTTAGCCACCATCCTTGTCTCTCCTATCTCCTCTACTGGGTCAAGGCGCTGCCCCAGGACAGAGCTAGCTTTCTTGATCAGTTTGTTCAGTCTCTTCTTGTCCGCTGCCGTGATGCCGTTGCTCCAGCAGACCACTCCAAAAGTGATGGCTGATGCCACCACCGAATCGTAGAAGGTCTTCAGGAGTGCCCCTTGTACACCAAAAGACCTGAGCCTCCTCAGTAGGAACAGCCTGCGCTGTCCCTTCTTGTAGAGTGCGTCGGTATTGTGGGACCAGTCTAGTTTATTGTTCAAATGAACACCCAGGTACTTGTAGGATGTCACCATCTCAATGTCTGTTCCCTGGATGTTTACTGGTGCTGTGAGGGGTTGTCCTTGCCTGCGGCAGTCCACCACCAGCTCCTTAGTTTTTCTCGTGTTGATCTGGAGGGAGTTCCGATGGCACCAGTCCACGAAGTCCTGGATAAGTCCTCTGTACTCAGCTTCATCTCCACTGGAGATGAGGCCGACGATCGCAGAGTCGTCAGAGAACTTCTGTAGATGGCAGTGTGTTGTGTTGTGTGAGGCGGATGTTCTCTTGTCTCCAGCTCCCAGGCCCTCCCTTTGTCCTGGGCCTGTAATGACAAAGGTTGTACCACCTTGTTTAATTCATTCATATATTCATCTATGGTGGCAGACACCTCATCCAGGCCAGGAGGGTCCCAGACTACTGGGTTTGATCCTGGTGTCACACGTCCGGTGAGCATTTCATGAGGGGTCAGGTTTGTTGTCCTATTTTTTGTGGCTCTCATAGACATCAGAGCAATGGGGAGAGCATCCACCCAAGTAAGGGATGTTGACCTACAGATTTTTGCTATTTTGTTTTTCAGTGTTTGCTCTCTCCACCAATCCCTGTGAGGCAGGATGATAAACTGCCCCATGTGCATGCATTATTCCTAAGCCTTCTTCTACCTTCAGAAGCAGCTTGTTTGTGAAATGAGATCCATTGTCTGACCTGATCACCTTTGGGAGCCCAAATCTTGGAATCAGCTCCCTTTGAAGAAACTTAATCACTGACTGGGCATCCTCTTTTTTGATGGAGATTGCCTCTACCCACTTTGTGAATCTGTCCACTATTACCAGCATGTTCCTGTAACCTTTACATCTGTTATCAGGTCCCTTGTCTATGTAATCAGTACAGATCTCTTTAAATGGAGCATCTGGGACAGGGAAAGCCCCCATGGGGACCACAATTTTTTTTTTCTGATTGAATTCATGGCAGGTTTGACATTCTCCTACAAACGTGGTGGTTATTTCACTCATGTAGGGATGCCACCAACTTTCAGTCAATCTGTTCATGGTGAGCTTTGCTGACAGGTGGGCTGGTCCATGAGCCAGTTTGTACAGTTGTTGCAATAATAACCCTGGAGCAACTATCCTGCCATCATTCAATCTCCAAAGACCCTCGTTATCTTTTCTTGCCCCCTTTCTTAACCATTGGTTAGGTTCATAGGGGCCTGCTGTCTCCTGTAGCTCAATCAGTTTGTCTACCGTGACTACAGGTTTTTGTTGCAGCTGAATCGCCACAGTTTGTGAGGGAAGGTATCCACCTATTTCCTTTGCAATTTGGTCAGTGTATCGATTTCCTTTTGATACCAGGGAGTCCCCCTTTTGATGCCCCTTACATTTCACTACTGCCACCTGGTGGGGCAGTTGTACTGCCTCCGGCAGCTGCTGTAGTTCCTCTGCATGTTTTACAGGGGCTCCTGTTGAAGTAATAAATCCCCTTCTATACCAACTTGGGCCATCCACATGAACTGCATCATGTGCATAAGCTGAGTGATAGTGATACTGGTGATAGTTTTGTTCTGTCCCATCTTAAGGGCCTCTATGAGGCCTCTGAGCTCTGCCTTCTGAGCTGAAGCTGGTTGGAGAATAACATCTGCTTTGACTGTTTTAAACTTTCCTTGTCCTACATGTCTCACCACCGTGTATGATGCTGCCAAGCCGTTGTTGCCCTTATAGCAACATACGTACATCACAGAACAACACTTCTTCTGCTCCTTCTATATGTTCACTTGTCAGATCCTGTCTCAACTTCACTTCCTCTTCCACTACCTCAGCACAGGTGTGTGGTTCAGTCACATCCAGTGCTTCTGCCGCATTCTCCCCTTCAGAGGTGTAAATAATATGTGGTTGTGTTAAGATGGCGTCACATTTTTGCCGTCTAATGGCGGTCATTGTGAATGCACTGGACGTGAGGAAGGCTACAACCCCATGTTGGTTGTGTACTGTTGGCTTGTGGCACGTGACAATATGCGCCGTTTTCATTATTGCCTTGACAATAGCGGAGGTTGCCCTCATGCAGGTTGGTTGACCTTTTTCAGTATAGTGTAGTTGACCACTGTAGTGCATAAAAATGTTCTTTCCCCTCCCCCTTTTTCCTGATAAAGAATGGCATTCACAAAGTCATTCTTTTCAGAAACATCCAAATGAAATGGTTGGGAGTACTGTGAAACTACTAGGGCAGCTGCCTGAGAGAGGCCTTGTTTTATTAAGATAAATGACTGTTTATCACCACTACACTGTGGCCCAGTGTAGTGGTGTGTTTAGATTTCTGCATTTTACCATGTCTTGCAGTGGTTGAGTGTGTTCAGTGTAATGGGGGACATAATGACCGCTAAACCCGGTGAGGCTCAAGAAGGATAACATGTCCTTGACTGTGTGTGGTTTTGTGTGATGTAAAATAGCATCTTTGTGTTTATCTGTAAGCGTGGAACAGTTAGCAGAGAGTACTCTACCCAAGAATGTTACCTCCTCTCTGCAACATTGGACTTTTTGCTTCTTAATCTTGTACCCCTTTGAGTGAAGGTGTTGAAGAAGAGCTTTTGTATTTGATAAACAACTATCTGCACTTGGGGCTGCAAGGAGGAGGTCATCTACATATTATTTGAGAATGACTCCTGGTGGCAGCTCCAATGTGTCAAGGTCTTTCTTTAGACAGGCATTAAAAATTCCCGGGCTGTCAACATAGCCTTGGGGTAAGCGAGTGTAGGTGTACTGTTGATCGTTGTATGTAAAGGCAAAAATTTGTTGCGTTTGTGGTGAAATGGGTATGCAAAAAAAAAAAAAATGCATTGGCAAGGTCAATGACTGTGAAGTGGGTGTGTTCAGGTGTCAGAGAGGTGAGGGCCGTGTATGGATTTGGAACTGGTGGTGTAGTCTGTGCCACCACCTCATTTATGGCTCTTAAGTCATACACCATATGGTAAGCTGCCGTGGGTTTTTGTACTGGCAATATTAGAGTGTTCCAGGGTGATGATGTGGGCACAAGTACCCCTGCTCTTAGGAGGTTATTGACATTTTCACCTATGTCTGTCATGCCAGGTGAATATGTTTTATATTAGGGTTGCCACCCTGGAACTGCGTGTGGTTTCAATGCAACGTCTGTCATATGTTGAGGGCAATGTCCAACATCATTATCTGAAACAGTCCACAATGAGGGGGGCAACATTGACAACATATGGTCAGCATCTGGATGGTCAGCAGTGGCATAGTCATTGTGTTGGGGTTCAACATTTTCATAGGTGCCTAGGTTTTATGAGGAATGTTCAGTCTTCCAGCAGTCAGTTGAGGTGCTATAGTAGCATTGCAGTAAGATTGGTGAGGGTATCTGTCATGACGTGTTAAGTTTTGACAGCTCACGCCCACGATGCCAAACACAGGATGAACCACACAGAGAGGCACGTTTGACAGTTTATCAATAGCAAAACACAGCAATGCACAGCTACAGAAAACAGTCACTCACCAGAGGAATGGACCTGTGGAGAGAAGACGAGAGCCGTGAGCTGAGGAGTGGAGTAAGGGGTAAATGGACGAGCCAAATTGCCACTTACTTGGGAAATCCAGGGATGACCGGCAGGACCCAGCGGGGAATATACAGACCAGTAGGGTAGGGGGTAGTAGTGAAGCTGATGGTGTCTGACTGGGGAAATGAAGTTGCTGATGGGCAGTGAGGTGGAGCAGGAGAGCGTGCGCAGTCCCGGGGACACACCTACACGGTGGCAACAACCTGAAAGAGAGGAGAAAAAGGAGGTTAACAACGTGTTAACGGTTCTGACGATAATGACTAGTCCGGTAGACGGGCAGTATACCCAGACGAGCCAGCACTGACTGCGCGGAGGAGGCCTCCTTAAGTACGCTAGCTGATGAGCGGGCGCAGGTGTGTCTTCTGCCTCAGGTGCCGTGATGAGCTGGAGGAGATGGGACCGGAGGGGAGGGGCGTGCTCCCGTTGCTCATGACAGGGCCCCCCCTTCTAGGGACGCCTCCTGGCGGACCGGAGGGCTTGTCCAGGTGGGCACGGTGAAAAGTCCGGAGCATCTCTTTGTCCAACACCCGTGATGAGGGAGTCCAGGATTGCTCCTCCGGCCCATAACCCTCCCAATCAATGGCTATGCTTACATGGACACAAGTGACCGGATTAAAAACCTGATTGGAATAAAAATGCTTCATGTAAACACGCCAGTCTGAATATTCTAACCCGATCACGCTCATTCGGATCAAAATTTCATTCCGATTGAGAGGGGTGGGTTATGCCGATTGTTAATTCGAATGGTGCGCATGAAAACACTTATTCCAAACACAGGGCAGAAAATATGTTTACTGCTCATGTCTGTACACCAGCGCTCGTCGACTTGACGTATTTCCGCCTTAGCAGCAGCTAGCAGAAAACATAGCGGGAGTAAAACAAAACTGGTCTGTATCATCCTGCTGTCTCCCTCTGTTCGCCATATGCAGAAGTATGTACTTGTAGCTTCATTACGGAGACCAGCAGAAGCAAAAGTACAGTCTGAATAACACAATACAGGTCCATTTCAACACGAAGCGTGGCTTGCTAACACCGGAAGTTGCTTCTTCTTCTTCTACTATTTTCGGAATGTCGAAATGTCGACATGCGCATGTCAAAATGATTTATTCCGTTCAAACGTGTGACACATGGAAAAGCACATCCTAATCAGATCAGCTTTTTCAGAATCCATGTAAACAATAAAATTTTGATCTGAATTGTAATTAGATTGATGAAATTTTGCCCATGTAACCGTGGCTACTGAGATACTGCAGGCCCCGGCCTTGGCGGCGAACATCCAGAATCCACCGAACAGTGTGAGCGGGGTGGCCGTCGATGATACGGGGAGGAGGCGGGGGAGGGAGGCAAAGGGGACTGGTCGAAAGGGGTTTTATGTTGCTAACGTGGAAAGTGGAATTCACCCTTAGGGACGAGGGCAGTTTAAGCTGAACCGACGCGTCGTTGACTACCATGGCGATGGGAAACGGCCCAAGGAAGTGGGGAAACAGCTTCTTGGATTTACCCTTGAGGGGGATCTGGCTAGATGCCAGCCAGACCTGCTGTCCCACGACGTACTTGGGGGCCGGCACCCACTTACGATCAGCAGTGGCCCAGGTGCGTTCGGTGTTGCGGGTCAGGGTGGCCCGAGTGGATGTCCAGACATGCCGGCAGTGCTGCGCGTGTGCCCCTATGGATGGCACCAAAATCTTCCTCTCGGCCATAGGGAGAAGAGGCGGCGTGTACCCCAACGGCGCCTCAAAGGGGGTTAGTCTGGTGGCGGAGGATACCGCAGAGTTCATGGAATATTCAACCCATGTCAGGTGTGTGTTCCAGGACGAGGGGTTGTGGGCTGCTACGCACCGCAAGGCAGCCTCCAGGGACTGGTTGGCGTGCTCCGTCTGCCCATTGCTCTGGGGATGATTTCCTGATGAGAGGCTCACAGTCGTTCCCAGCGTCCGACAAAAGGCCCTCCAAACCTGGGACGTGAATTGGGGACCCCGGTCCGACACAATGTCAATAGGAATGCCATGGATCCTGATGACATGATCGGTGAGGAGGACCGCTGTCTCCAAGGCCAACGGGAGTTTGGGGAGGGCCACCAGATGGACGCCTTGGAGAAGCGATCCACGATGGTCAGAATGGCCGTTTTGCCATGGGAGGAGGGCAACCTGGTAACAAAATCCACAGCAATGTGGGATCACGGCCGACCAGGGATGGGGGGGTGGTGGAGAAGTCCCGATGGGGGGGAGGAGTCACTCTTACCCCGGACGCACGTCTGGCAGGCTCTGACATACTCCTGGACGTCCCACCACAGTGTGGGCCACCAAAACACCCGTCTAACGAAGTCAATGGTCTGGGCGATGCCAGGGTGCCAGGCAAAGCGACTGGTATGACCCCACTGGATAACGTCGGTGCGGAGGGCGGCCAGGACGTACAGATGGTTCCGGGGGCACCCTACTGGCACAGGGTCCTGGGACTGGGTCTGGCGGACCCTCCGCTCGATATCCCAAGTAAGAGCTCCAATGACGCATGCAGGTGGCATGATGGCTTGGGGGGGGAGGGGGAGTTACGTCCTTGGAATCAAACTGGGGCGAGAGCGCATCCAGTTTGGTATTCTGGGTGCCAGGCCGGTAAGTGACAGTAAAGTTAAATTGCTGGAAAAATAGCAACCAGCGGGCCTGCGTGGCATTCAGTGGGCGGGCCGACCGCAAGTACTCGAGGTTCTTGTGGTTGGTCCACATGACGATGGGGTGGACAGCACCCTCTAACCAGTGCCTCCACTCCTCAAGTGCCATCTTAATGGCCAGCAGCTCTCTGTCCCCTATGTTATAGTTCCTCTCGGCCAGCGTGAGCTGCCAAGAGAAATATGCGCATGGGCGAAGCTTCTGATTGGGGGGGCGTGCGCTGCGACAGCACAGCGCCAACCACCGAATCAGACGCGTCCATCTCAAGGATGAAAGGAAGCTGCGTGTCGACCTGGGCCAAGATAGGTCTTTCCGTGAAATGGCGCTTTAATTTGTTAAACACCAGTTCAGCTGTCTCAGTCCACGGAAAGGGGACTTTAACGGAGGTCAGCTGCGTTAAAGGCAGTGCGATCCCACTGTAGTTCCGAATGAACCTGCGATAGAAATTCATGAACCCGAGGAAGGAGCTCCCTGCGGGAGTGGGGCATTGGCCAGTCCAACACTGCCTTTACCTTGGCCAGGTCAGCAATCAGCTCCCCCTCAGCCTTGATGAAGTCCAAGAAGGTGGTTGATGGGACAGAGAACTCACATTTCTCAGCCTTCACGAACAGCTGATTCTCCAAGAGCCGTTGCAAACCAGCCCTCACGTGGACCTCCTGTTCCTTTGCCGAGCAGGAGAAAATCAAAATGTCATCAAGGTAGACGAACACGAATTGATAAAGCATATTGCGGAGGGTGTCATTAAATAATCGCTGGAAGACAGCGGGGGCATCACTAAGTATTCGAACTGGCCCTGGTGTGTTTTAAAAGCCGTCTTCCATTCATCGCCCTCGCGAATGCGGACCAAATGATATGCGCTCCTGAGGTCTAACTTGGTGAACACCTGTGGAGCTTGAATGCTGAATTGATCAATGGCAAAGGGTACTTGTCCTTGATGGTAATAGCGTTGAGCTCCCGGTAGTCGATGCACGGCAGGACCCAGCGGGGAGTAGTGAAGCTGATGGTGCCTGACCGGGGAAATGAAGTTGCTGATGGGTTTCAAGAAACCGTACGGTTTCCTGATGTGTGAGTTGCACCTCAGCTGCAACTCCCTCTCTACCAAAATAGATTGGTCCACAGGTATTGTGTGTCTCAGTACCCTCTATTTCCTTCATCCATTGTTTGTCATATATTCAATTCAATTCAATTCAATTCAACTTTATTTATATAGCACCATTTCACAACAACAGTCATCTTATAGCACTTTCAACTGTAGGGGAAACCCCCACAATTGCAGAAAGACCCCAGCAATCAGGCGGTCCCCTATGAGCAAGTGCTTGGCGACGGTGGAGAGGAAAAACTCCCTTTTAACAGGAAGAAACCTCCAGCAGAACCAGGCTCAGGGAGGGTCAGTCATCTGCGGCGACTGGCTGGGGGGTGAGGGGATAGAGAAGATGAAAAGAACAGACATATAGAGAGCAAAAAGCACGATGGGGACTCAATCTATGGGAGAGAACAAACCAGCAAAAAAAAAAAAATTCATTGAGAGTGAAGAAAGGAGTGAAGCCCTGTGCAATTACTGGAGGTCCCCCGGCTGTCTAAACCTAATAGCAGCATAACTAAGGGAGGGTTCAGAAACACATGATCCCTCCCTAATTGTAGGCTATATCAAAAAGGAAGGTTTTAACCCTATTCTTAAAAACAGAGATCGAGTCGGACTCCCGAATACAGATTGGCAGCTGGTTCCACAAGAGAGGAGCTTGATAACTGAAGGCTCTGCCCCCCATTGCACTTTTGGAGATTCTAGGTATTACAAGTAATCCAGCATTTTGGGAGCGTAGTGCTCTGTTAGGATAATAGGGTAATATCAGATCTTTTAAATAAAAAGGGGCCTGATTGTTTAGAGCTTTAAAAGTGAGAAGAAGGATTTTAAACTTAATTCTAAACTCTATAGGAAGCCAATGAAGGGAGGCCAGAACCGAAGAGATATGATCTGTCTTTCTAGTACCTGTTAAAACTCTTGCAGCAGCATTTTGGATTAACTGAAGACTTTTTAAAGATGTTTTAGGACAACCTGATAATAAAGAGTTACAATAATCTAATCTAGAGCTAACAAAAGCGTGGATCAGTTTGTCAGCGTCACTCTGAGACAAGATTTTTTTTTTTTTTTTTTTTTTTTTTTTTTGTTACTTATTTGTACCCGTAGGTAGACTTGGTTTGCAGTCTGGTGACAAGCCACCGGCTGCTGGTCGCTGCGTGCGCGAGCGCCCTAAACCTACATGTTTTTGGTATGCGGGAGGAAACCGGAGAAATCCCGGAGTAAACCCACGCAACACGGGGAGAACATGCAAACTTCACACAGCTCACTGTTGGTCGGGGGCTGGGATCGAACCCACGACCTCATGATCCCCGCGATCCCCCGGCCAAGGGTAAAACTGTGCTGCCACAGTGCTAAACCACTGCGCCACCGTGCAGCCCAGATGCTCCTAATCTTGGCAATATTACACAAATGATAGAAGGCAGTCTTTGAAACAAATTTAATATGTGAATTGAAAAACAGATCTTGATCAAAAATAACTCCAAGTTCCTCACAGAGCTATTAAGAGAAAGAGCAACTGCATCCAAACTAAAAGTTTGATTTGGAAAGGTATTTCTAAGGTTTTTTGGACCAACAAGAATGACTTCAGTCTTATCTGAATTTAATAGCAGGAAATTACAAGTCATCCAAGCTTTGATTTCCTTAAGACAGGCTTCTAACTTGGCTAATTGATTACTGTCATCTGGCTTCATTGACATGTATAATTGTGTGTCATCTGCATAACAATGAAAATGTATACAGTGCTTCCTAATAATGTTGCCTAACGGAAGCATATACAAACTAAAAAGAGTAGGGCCTAGCACAGATCCCTGTGGAACTCCATGACTGAGTTTTGGGTTGAAAGAAAACTCATTATTGACATGAACAAACTGGAACCTATCAGATAAATAAGATCTAAACCACTGCAACAAAGTTCCATTAAGTCCAACATAGTATTCTAATCTATCCAGTAGAATATTATGATCGATAGTATCAAAAGCTGCACTAAGGTCTAAAAGGACAAGTATAGAAACAAGTCCATTATCAGATGCAATCAGGAGGTCATTAGTGACCTTCACTAAGGCTGTTTCAGTATTATGATGGATTCTAAACCCAGATTGAAACTCTTCAAATAAACCATTTCCCTGCAAGTGGTCGGTCAAATAATTGCGTAGCAACAACTCTTTCTAAGATTTTTGAAATGAAAGAGAGATTAGAGATTGGTCTATAATTAGCTAAAACTCCTGGATCCAGCGTTGGCTTTTTGAGTAAGGGTTTAATTACAGCACTTTTAAAAGCCTGAGGTACATGGCCTAATATATATACAGTGGGGCAAAAAAGTATTTAGTCAGCCACCAATTGTGCAAGTTCTCCCACTTAAAAGATGAGAGAGGTCTCCAATTTTCTTCATAGGTATACCTCAACTACGAGAGACAAAATGAGAAAAAAAAAATCCAGAAAATCACAATGAAGGATTTTTAATGAATTAATTGGTAAATTCCTTGGTAAAATAAGTATTTGGTCAATAACAAAAGTTCATCTCAATACTTTGTTATATACCCTTTGTTGGCAATGACAGAGGTCAAACGTTTTCTGTAAGTCTTCACAAGGTTTTCACACACTGTTGCCGGTATTTTGGCCCATTCCTCCATGCAGATCTCCTCTAGAGCAGTGATGTTTTGGGGCTATCGCTGGGCAACACGGACTTTCAACTCCCTCCAAAGATTTTCTATGGGGTTGAGATCTGGAGACTGGCTAGGCCACTCCAGGACCTTGAAATGCTTCTTACGAAGCCACTCCTTCGTTGCCCGGGTGGTGTGTTTGGGATCATTGTCATGCTGAAAGACCCAGCCACGTTTCATCTTCAATGCCCTTGCTGATGGAAGGAGGTTTTCACTCAAAATCTCACGATATTTGGCCCCATTAATTCTTTCCTTTACACGGATCAGTCGTCCTGGTCCCTTTGCAGAAAAACAGCCACAAAGCATGATGTTTCCACCCCCATGCTTCACAGTAGGTATGGTGTTCTTTCTCCTCCAAACACGACAAGTTGAGTTTTTACCAAAAAGTTCTATTTTGGTTTCATCTGACCATATGACATTCTCCCAGTCCTCTTCTGGATCATCCAAATGCTCTCTAGCAAACTTCAGACGGGCCTGGACATGTACTGGCTTAAACAGGGGGACACATCTAGCACTGCAGGATTTGAGTCCCTGGCGGCGTAGTGTGTTACTGATGTAGCCTTTGTTACTTTGGTCCCAGCTGTCTGCAGGTCATTCACTAGGTCCCCCCGTGTGGTTCTGGGATTTTTGCTCACCGTTCTCGTGATCATTTTGACCCTACAGGGTGAGATCTTGCGTGGAGCCCCAGATCGAGGGAGATTATCAGTGGTCTTGTATGTCTTCCATTTTCTAATATTTGCTCCCACAGTTGATTTCTTCACACCAAGCTGCTTACCTATTGCAGATTCAGTCTTCCCAGCCTGGTGCAGGTCTAAAATTTTGTTTCTGGTGTCCTTTGACAGCTCTTTGGTCTTGGCCATAGTGGAGTTTGGAGTCTGACTGTTTGAAGTTGTGGACAGGTGTCTTTTATACTGATAACGAGTTCAAACAGGTGCCATTAATACAGGTAACGAGTGGAGGACAGAGGAGCCTCTTAAAGAAGAAGTTACATGTCTGTGAGAGCCAGAAATCTTGCTTGTTTGTAGGTGACCAAATACTTATTTTACCGAGGAATTTACCAATTAATTCATTAAAAATCCTTCAATGTGATTTTCTGGATTTTTTTTTTCTCATTTTGTCTCTCATAGTTGAGGTATACCTATGATGAAAATTGGAGATCTCTCTCATCTTTTAAGTGGGAGAACTTGCACAATTGGTGGCTGACTAAATACTTTTTGCCCCACTGTATGTCATCAGGTTCCTTACAATAATTCATGATGCAATGCAGGGGAGTCGGAGGGGTTTTGAACTGGCCCACAGCACAAATTTCTTCTTAATAGGCCAGATACGCTTCTAACAGAGGTAGCGGAATGGACGTGTTCAGCTTAATCAAGTAGACTGCTGGATACACTGTCATGAGTCTGAGCTCAAATGTTCTCTCTGAGCTCAGACTCAATTTATTTCTGAGTTTTGTATATCTGTTGTTGTTATTTTGTCAGTTCCTATAGATATATTTTGGGTTTTTGTCTTTTGTTCCCTCTCTCTCCAGATACTCCCACTCATTGCTCACAGTCTGCCCTCCTACCAGCTGTGAGCAGTTATGTAATTAGGTCACCTGCCAGCTCAGCTCCCGCACCTGCCGCTCTTTTCTCTGCCCAGTATTTAAGCACTGCCAACTCATTGTTTCTCTGCAGCAGTATTGCATAGTTTGAGGTAACTTGACTCCAATCCTCTAAGTTTTTCTCCTCATCTCCTCCAGAGCAATACCGGCTCTGGAGTGCCGTTTTTCTGTAAGTTGTCCTAGTTTGTATTTTTTGTTTTCTGCACCATTTTGTATTTTCTTTCAATAAATGTCACAACTACAGTTCAGCATGTGGGTCTGTCTCTCTGCCCCAGAGGGGCATTTGCGACATACACCACCCTATTGGTGTGGTATACCGGAGCCATAACAAGTATCTTGCCTTGTCCTTCATATCTTACTGCTGCAAGGGGATGCCCATCTGGACTTGTTGCAATTACACCATCTGGAGTACAGAGGATGCTGACTTTTAGTTTCCTCAATAGGTCTCTTCCCATCAGAGGCAAGGGGCAGTTAGGGGCATAGAGAAATTGATGTTGGAAGGTTTGAGAGCTCACTGAGGTGGTGAATGGCGGAGTGAAGGGCTGTTCTTCTAATTTCCCAGAAAAACCAGTGACCGAGGTGGTAGCAGATGATTAAGACAGTCTCATCCCCTCTGTGATGGTAGGGTGGAGTAAGTGGCCCCTGTGTCTACCAAAAATGATACTGTTTGCCCTTCTACAGCTCCTGTAACTATTGATTCAGGAATACTGCAGACCACCTCAGTTTGATCTCCTGGGCCCCTTCATAATGGTTGTTGTGGATATTGCCCTGGAGGAGGGGCGTGTGGTCCCTACCATTGATTTTGTTGTGCAGGGTGACCTTGTTGACCTCTTCTTGGACACTCCCTAGCCCAGTGTTCTGGGGTTCCGCAGAGATAGCAGACATCAGCTTGTGGCACTCTTCTTTGTGGTAGTGGATGGCGTCCGGGGGGCCTTGACGGTTTCCCCTCTGGAACCTTCCTCTCCCATTGGATGGCTGAGGTGGTTGGGCATATGGCAGCTGGTAATATGGTGGTGGGTTTTGGGCCAGCACTGACTGGGGCATTGTAGGTACGGGTGTACAGACTCTTGAGATTTTTGAGTTGGTTGAGGGGGTGGAGCTTGTATCGCCTGTACCAGTTGACCCTTTTATGTTTGTTTCCTCGTCTGCTTTATGGACCTGGTGTTTAAGTGCCCTTTTCTGTAATTCTCCTTCTTCTCTATCTTCTTTCTCTTGATTTGCCTTGTATTTGTGAAGGTTATGTTGCAAATGTGCCCTCCATTCTGACTCTGATTTAGTTTCTAGAGCCACCACAGACTCAAGACCATTCCTTACCGATTTGGGAAGGCCTGTCATCACTGCACTCCTAAAGAGCATTTGGATGCCGTCTGAGCGCATGGGGTTCTCTCCTGTGGTATCCATCCACACATCTTCACACCTTTTAAGGTAATCATGGAGTTCTTCACCATCTTTCAAAGAGACAGACTGAAGGCTTTAAGGTCAAGAGTAGTGGGGAAGGTGTGTCTCAGGGCTAGCCAGAAAGAGATCAGGTGATTGTTGAATGCAACTTCCTTGTGTAAATTGTAGGTTCCCTCACTGAGCTCAGTGTTTGCCAAGATTGTAGAGTTTTCAGCCGCCAGTAGAATAGCCCAAATGTCTCCCAGGGCTAACACATCACCCGCTGTCAGTCTCTCAAACTCCCTTATCCATGGATTTGCTCCTTTTGACAGTGGTGGGAGTTTGTCCCTCAGAGTATGCATGTCTCTGTGACTCCACGGAACATAAGTTGACTGTTGCTGTCCTGGGGTTACTACCAAGGGAAGTTGAGTTCCAGGAACTAATGGAAACTGCCATGGTTGACCCTAGTCCTGCTGGGTATAGTTCACATATTTGACATAAGATGGGGGGGGGGGGGGGGCTCCATGTCGACCCTCTGGGTCCATACTTTCTTCACCTCCCACTGGGGACCTCCCACGTTGGGTCCCACACGGGGCCTTCCCGGGACCAGGTTTGTACCAGTTATGGCAACCGTGAAGGGTCCTGGACCTCTTCCCAGTACGGTGTGAGTTTGATAGGCCTGAGGGGTGGGAGTCAGCAAAATGCTAGATGGGGTTAAACCTATATCTCCGGGTGTCGTTTCTATGTGATGGTGAGTTGGGTATGTGGGGGCTGAAGTCATTCCAGGACACTCCATGTCTGTCTTCCCAACATCTTGATACCTTCCATAATAACGACTATCAGCTTTATCAGGACTCACTTGATGGTGTGGTTCTTGTTCTCTTCACATTTTCGGGATACTTCTTTCTCCAAGTCCGGATACATTCTTTGAGTCGATGGCGGAGATTCTTGGCTCTTGGTGCCTGATTCCAAGCCCACCACTGACCCTGTTGTTAGCCCGTCATGCTCCACCATTTGTTTCCTATTTAATGCTTCATTGAGTCCTTCCATTAGTAGGCCGAGAGTCTGTTTTACTTGTCTGTTTTCTTCTGTCTCTTCCACCCTCAGCTTCCCTCCAGCTATAGTGAGGAGGGGGTATTGTCCTCCAAAAGGTGAAGGTGGGGGCCCAAAGTCAATATCTTCATATGCTGTAGCTGGGTATGGAGGTGGGGGCTCATTGGGTGGTGTTGTTGCCATTACTCTCATCTGCCCTGACACCTTGTGTATATGAGCGGATGCGTGAGTGAGTGCATTTTCGGCCTTTAGTAAAGTGGTTATTGCTATCTATAACATGAACAGTGTCATAATGTTTTTTTCTAGAACTTTCTGTGCTTCGTCTTTATCTTTACGTTCTTTCCCAAAATGTGGCTTATTCTTTGCCTCCCATAGGGCTTGTGTGTTCATCAGTGCATCTTTTGCCTCTTTATAGATATTTTTTAACTGATCAGGAGTGGGCAAAGGTCCACCATTGCCAGGCAATAATCCCTCAATCTGCCGTTTTTCTAGTAACGTCTTCATTTTATTTCTTCTTTTGTCCTTATCTTTAACAGGGTCTATAGAATCTGAGATTGCATAAGCCCTTTGCAGGGTAATATAAAAAGTGCCTGCATTTGAGATTAGTTTTCCTGCCATGATGTTTGTGTATTTTTCTTCTCCTGTTATCAATTTTGCTTATTAATTTAATTTCCCTATATGGTATTACGTACTATAGATGAACGCAGAGTACTTATAGAGTCCCTACTGCCCCGGCCCATTGCTGTTTATATCTTAATGTCACCCAGATCAAGCTTCTACCATATATCAGGCAGATCAGGTGGAACCTTCCAATAGCCATTTACAGACAGTCAGCCGCTGTTAGGCAACACACCCGGCGCTATCTATTGAGCCAGTTCTTATGAGAACCCAATTACACTGAGACAGACAAGGTGAACCTTGGTAAGTCAGGCACATACATCCAAAATGATTCTGGTTCACTTATGTCTTGGAGAAGTTTTTGTTGTACTGGTTTACGCTTCTCCCTCCGTGTAAGACGCTCACTGAGATAGCCCTAGGTCCACGCATTCATATGAGTCTCACTCATGCTGTCCTCACTCACACCACACAGTAAAATACTTCGGAGTTCACAATACTTTATTGTACTGCCTTCTTCACTTAATATACCCAGTCCACACTTTCAGTATGGCTTAGCCCCGCTAAGTCTTTAAAATGACCAAATTTGGAATCCCAGGAGAAAATTCTCTGTATCTCATGAACAATATCTAAATTTTCATGAGTTTTCTCCTCTAGCTATCGGGGTTTGACTCCTTTTGACAGGAATCAGCCTCCCGACCCAGTCTATCTAACAGAGGTCTTTATTTCAATTTTGCCCAGCCTGGCTGGGTCTTCTATGACTGGGGCGTACTTTCAAATCCCAATTTGTCAACAATAAATAATTCTGACTTTATATTTTTCAAATTGTATTTTATAAATTATTAATATTAAACCGGTATCTTTCATGCATAGACACACAAATTTGGAATTATATTGCCAAATATACACACTTTGGAAAAGGGATGTGCTCACCCAGTTTTGCTGAGGCGCGTGTGTGTCAGAATCTGCTCAAAGTAATCTGGTCTCCTCTGAAAATTCCAAAAGGATGAACTCTCCACACGGGCTCACCAATTGTGGGGAGTTTTAGATTTCCCCCAGTTTTGTAAATTTGCAACTTTCTCCCCATTTTCATAAATTTTTGACTTTTTGCTCCAGTTTTGTAAATATGCAACATTTTCCCATCTTGAAAAGTTGCATCTTTGTCCCCCCAGTTTTGTAAATTTAAGTTTTTCCATTTTGTAAATTTGCAACTTTTCCCCCAGTTTCGTAAATTTATGACTTTTTTCCATCTAGTAAATTTGCAACCTTTTGCCCAGCTTTGGAAATTTGCAACTTTTTGCCACATTTTGGTAAATTTTGCTACTTTTTCCAGTCTTGGAAATTTGCAACTTTATCTCCCCACATGCTTAAAGTTGCAACATTTTTCCATCTTGTAAATTTGTGACTTTCCCCCCAGTTTTGTTAAATTTACAGCTTTCTCCGTAGTTTCATAAATTTGCAACTTTTTTCCATCTTGTAAATTTGTGACTTTCCCCAAGTTTTGTAAATTTGCAACTTTCTCTCCAGTTTTGTAGATTTACAACTTTTTTCTATCATTTCCATAAATTTGTGAGTTTTTCCCCTAGTCTAGTAAATTTTCGACTTCCTATCTTGAAAAGTTGCATCTTTCCCTCCCAGTTTTGCAAATTTATGACTTTTTTCCATTTGTAAATTTGCACCTTTCACCCCCATTTTCTTAAAATTGCAACTTTTTTCATCTTGAAAATTTAAGACACACACCCCTGCCCCGTTTCATAAACTTGGAACTTTTTCCCCTCTTGTAAATTTGTGACTTTACTCCCAGTTTTGTCAAATTTGTATTTTGAATTTTCTCCTAAAATGTATATAAATTTATAACTTTTTGCCCCAGTTTTGTAAATTAGCAACTTTTTCCCCATCTTGAAGTTGCATTCCCCCCAGTTTAGTAAATTTACAACTTTTTTCCATCTTAAGGACCTGTACTTACACCGTGTTCCAAATTATTGTTCAAATCCTATCTGAACAATAATTTGGAACACGGTGTAAGTAAGTCTGTTTTTCAATTAAACTCATGGATAGTATTGTGGCTCAGGGCTCTTTGGATCACTGAGATCAATCTCAGACACCAGTCATAATTAGTTTGCCAGGTGAGCTCAATTAAAGGAAAACTAAGGTTGTTTTAGGTGTTAGGTGGCACGTGAACATGCAGCGGCCTCTTTTCTCTCTTTGGGTTTTTTCCTTTATTCTTCATGTTTTTGTGCCACTTAGTGTTGTTAAATTGTTTAATGTACATATACAATGCTGCGCACAAGCTACAGTCGCCACAGCCTTCTGGAGATAAGGAATATGACCAAAGATTATGTTCTGGATCAGAGCATTAGAGAGGACCTCCGTGGCCTAGGTATTCTCCACCAGTCCTCCACATCCTCAGTTGGACTCGACTGCCGTACCCCAACCACATAGGCGGTGTGAGCGGAGACAAAAGAGAGGTAAACGTGGAGGCATCCAAATGAAGCTAACTACTAGCCCTCACAGACTCCCGATTCCTTCTCTCATCCTGGCCAACGTACGCTCACTGGACAACAAAATAGACCACAATACAGCTCCGAGATCTAAACAATGAAATGCGTGGAACTGCTGTGTTTTTATCTTTACGGAAACATGGTTAAATGACAATATAATGGACTCTGCCATTCAGCTAGCTGGGCTAACATGCCACCGTAGCGACAGAGTGCTAACGGTAGGAGGGAAATCCCGGGGGTGGAGGCATGTGTGTGTGTACATCAATGATGCCTGGTGCCGTGATTCTGTTGTTGTTCACAGACATTGTTCTCCTTTAGTGGAGTTTATGATCATCAAGTGCCGACCCTTTCACAGGCCTAGAGAAATTTCATCTGTTCTACTTGTCGCCGTGTATGCCCCGCCCATCGGCATCGGCGAGAGGAGGGAAGCACTGAAAGAACTCTATCAGGCTTTAAGTGAGACACAAACAGTGCATCCAGATGGATTTCTCATCACAGTGGGAGACTTCAACCACACAGATTTAAAGGCCCTCCTACCAAACCTATATCAACATGTAAACTTTGCAACAAGAGGACAGAATCTGCTGGATCTGGTGTACACAACTCATAAGAATGCATACAGACCCTCCCTCCTTCCCCCCCGGGTCTCTCTGATCACATCACCATCCTGTTAAGGCCGGCATACAAACCCAGAGTGAAAGCCATCAGACCAACGAAAAAGCAGGTACTGTATGTGTGTGGCCTCTGATGCCCTGAAAGACTGATTCAGCACTACAGACTGGGACACTTTCAAGCATGCAGCCACTCACAATGGACACACAAACCTAGAGGAGTACACTGAGGTTGTTGTGGCATACATAGCTAAATGCATTGATGATGTCACTCACTGCAAGACCATCACTGTTCGTGCTAACCAGAAGCCATGGATGACAGCAGAGGTCCACAGACTCCTGAGGGCTCGGGACACAGCCTTCAGGGCCGGAGACACTGCAGGACTAACAACAGCTAGGGCCAACCTGTCCCATGGTATCAAGGAGGCAAAACAACAGTACAGCAAGAAAATATCCGGACACTTTAGCAACACCAGAGATGCACGTTCTCTCTGGCATTGCATACAGACCCTCACCAACTATAAACCTCCACCTCAGACCTGTGCGAATGACATCACACTGCTCAACAACCTAAACAACTTCTTTGGACGATTTGAAGCACAAAACAGCACATCAGCACAGAAGACAACTCCTCCTCCTGATGAGCAGGCTATGAGTCTGGATCCAGCTAGCATGAAGAGGACCCTCTGCAGGATCAACCCACGCAAGGCAGCTGGCCCAGGCAACATACCGGGTCACATCCTGAAGGACTGTGCAGAGGAGCTTAAGAATGTCCTGGCTGACATCTTCGACATCTCCCTGTCTCAAGCTGTTGTCCCCACATGCTTCAAAACTGCCAACAAAATACCAGTCCCAAAGAAGCCCGTCCCATCCAGCTACAATGATTACTGGCCCGTAGCACTGACCCCCATTATAATGAAGTGTTTCGAGCGGCTAGTCATGCAGAACATCAAGTCCACCCTGCCTCCCTCCCACAACTCATCCTAGTTTGCATACAGGTCAAACAGATCCACAGAAGATGCCATTGCTGCTGCTCTCCATCCAGCCCTCACCCACCTGGACTCAAAAAACTCCTATGTACAAATGCTATTCTTGGACTTTAGTTCAGCGTTCAACACAATCATCCCCCAGCACCTGATACAAAACTTCTCTCTGTAAGTGGGTGCTGGACTTTCTCACAGGGAGGCCACAGAATGTGCAAGTTGGCAGCAACACATCCAAGACCATTACACTGAGCACAGGGGCCCCACAAGGATGCGTGCTCAGCCCGCTGCTCTTCACCCTGCTGACCCATGACTGTGTACCACCCCACAACACCAACCACATCATCAAGTTTGCGGATGACACGATGGTGGTGGGCCTCATCACCAACAATGAGGAGGCCAACTACAGAAAGGAGGTGAGCCAACTGGTCCAGTGGTGCAACTAGCAGGACAGATGAAAAGTCTCTTGGAATGTAAAAGGGTTGGCACTTGATGATCATAAACTCCGCCAATGGAGAACAGTGTTTATGCACCAGTCACATCTCAGCACCAAGCATCACTGATGTAAACACACACGCCTCCCCCTCAGGTCTTTGCTCCCTCCATCAACACTCGATCAGCACGATAGCATGTTAGCCCCACTAACTGAATGGCAGAGTTTGGGATATTGTTATTTAGCCACGTTTCCATAAAGATGAAAACACAGCAGTTCCTCGCATCATGTTGCGTACTTCTCAGGAGCTGTATGTGGTCTATTTTTTTGTCTAGTGAGCGTACGTTGGCCAGAATGAGGGAAGGAATCGGGAGTCTGTGAGGGTTAGCAGTTAGCTTCATTCAGATACCTCTCTTTCATCACTGCTCGCACCGTCTACGGCGTCTTGATTTGGGATGAGACACAGCAGTCGAGTCCGGGGGTGTGGAGGTCTGGTGGAGAAGACCTAGACCACGGAGTTCCTCTGTAACGCTCTAGTTCAAGACGTAATGTTTGGTCATGTTCCTTATCTCCAGGAGGCTGTAGCGGCTGTAGCTTGTGCGCAGCATCATATACGAATATTAAACACATGAATATACACTTAGGCGTAATTAAAACAACACTAAACAGCACAAAAACACGAGAGAAGGGAGGCTGCTGCGTGTTCATGCCTACCTAGCGCTTTTCTAGTCACAAAGACCATGCAAAGCGCTTAACTATAGATAGGTACACTAACCCTTTCTATTCTAAGTGCCTATCAGTGAGTCATCAATTAACCTAACATGCATGTCTTTGGAGCTTGTAAATTTGCAAATTTTCTCCCAGTTTTGTAAATTTGCAACTTTTTCCTATCTTGTGAAATTGACTTTTTTCAGAACTTTGGTACTTGTGGTAAATTTATGACTTTTTAAAAGTTTTTAGATTGCATTGTGGAGAGTGTGACATGAGGATGCAAGGTTACGAGCAGACGAAGTTTATTACACTCTCCCATCAGTCATACACAAAAAGCATGAACCGCTAAGCACAGCTTCTCCTTTTAAATCCACAGCTCGTCTCACATCTCCACGACACTTCACATCACAAAGCATGACATTTCACATCACATTACATTCACCCTTGACCCCCCACAGCTCCTTCTTCCTGCCAAACTCCCCACGATCTCCTTGCTATTGTCCACCTCTCTTTATTCTCTGCATCCTGACTGGGACGCTGTCTGCCGACTCACCCACGCTCCTACAACATTTTTTTTTTTGCTCCTTTATTCTTTCAAATTTATACTTAATTTACATTCATGTACGTTTGTACCTTATGCTAAATTTGCCTCCTCTTATTTTTTTTTTATTTTTTTTGCTTTTTACCCATCTTGTAAATTTGTAACTTTTTTCATAAATTTGGAACTTACTTTGGTGGCAAATTTATGACTTTTTAAAATGGTTAAATTAGCATTTTTATCAGATTTTTGCATCTTCATTCATTCAAATTTAAACCTAATTTACATTCATATGTTTTTACCTTATTCTAAATCAGCTGATGCTGAGAAAAATGTCCACCTGACTCAGAATGAACTTCTTTTTGTACAATAATTTTGAGCTATTTAAAGTAGCAATGCAAAAGTTTACCTTCATATTACAAATGCATCAGGCCCTCAGATTTACTTAAATTTGGAACTTTTTTCTTGAACACAAAGTGCTGGGAAGCACCTTATGAAAGAAAGGGGGGGGGGGATTACGTTTTCCACAAAAGGCCACATAGGTTTTGGTAGTGGTTTTTTTCCCTCTCAATAGATTAAATTATCATTTAAAAGCTGCTTTTTGTATTTTCTTGGGTTATCTTTGTCTAATATTAAAATTTGTTTGATGATCTGAAACATTTAAGTGTGACCAACATGCAAAAATACAAGAAATCAGGAAAGCATTGTTTAAGATTAAAACCTATAAAACACAATTTTGAAGGTAATGAGACCTTTATTTATGCAACTTTTCTCTCATAAGGTACAGTTGTTCATGTGAAATATAATCTTTCACCAGCAAATATGTGATGTGCAAGTTATGTTGTTTTCTTTTGAATTTTAAACCTTTCTCTGGTGCAGTTGTGGCTTTTAAAATGCTTGCTTTTCCTTGTATATTTGCAGCATTGTTCTTGAGTGTCATCTGTGATAAATATACAGACATTAAAAAAATATAGTAATCTCCACAAAGACCCTGATTTAAGACAAAGAAGTACTCCAATATGTTGAATTTATTTGTTATTATATGTTGTTGTAGAGTGCGCTCTGGAGGACGAAGTCTTCGAGGACGGAGCTGAAACTCACATGGAGTGTAACAAGTGTGTGTGCGCCTGTGGAAACTGGGTGTGCACCGCGCTGACCTGCAACGGTGGGGGTCCACACTAATGCACAGGCACAGATTTCTGTCATTTCTGTTTGTCCTGACAACAGCTCGTCTTTGTGACACTGATTTCAGGAGAGAACCAAGTGGAGCAGGACCATGATGGAAGACAAGATGAAGAAATGACAGAGGAGGAGTGGAGCAGAAGAGTGGCTGAACTTAATGCTTTACAGTGAAAGAATAGATGATGAAACAAAAGTAAACCAGGAAGTGGAGAGGCTAAATCCATCATTTATGTATTATCTAAAGATTTATTTTATCAGAAACACCAACAGCTGTTATTTATTACTGAGTTAAGCTGTTTTATTGTTATATTTTGACATTAAATTCATTTTTCTTTTACTTTTTAGTCCTGTCTAAACTTTGAATAAATTCAAGAAATCTCTGTCAGTGTGTGTGTCTGTCAGTGTGTCACGGTCATAGGACAGCCTGCCTTGATGTCTTTATGATGTCATATAGACCACCCGATTAAGAATAGGACACACTAATTTAAAACGGACTGTCATGAACTTGGGTTTGGTGGTTCCAAACCCAGTTCTATGACGCTGTGGCTATTTTGCCCTTTGTGCTGTTTATTTTACATCAGGCACTGTCTGGGAGCCTCTTGGGTCCTTCGATCCCTGACAGCTCAGCCACGCCTCCTCCTCTTGTCAGTGGGGTCAGCTGTGTCTCATTAGTGTGTTCACAGTTCTGTTCCACACACACACACACACATTCACATGCACTTACTTGCACACATACACACACATGCAGCCATGCTCAGACATCCACTCATGCACACCGGTTTCCACTCAGTCCAGCCCACGCACTCCCAATTATTCATTCACTCCATCACACCGACGATCTCTCTCCTCATCAGTGGCAGCTCTCTTAAGGCCTGTGTCTGCTGGGAGAGATCGCCGGATCATTGTTGGTTGTTCTTCACTACCTGCATTCTACATTCAGCCTAACTGTGTAGTCTTCTTCTAACACTACCTGACATTTGCTTGTTACCTGGTGTTAGCGGCTGTTCCTCTTCACCTTCACGTCAGACAGCACGGACTGCCTCAGACTGCTCCAGCCCATAAGTCTAGTTTGCCTATCTCCCTGTGCCGTTCAGCTTTTCTGCGACACTAGGCGTTCTCTCTCTCAGCCTATTGAGTGTCCTTGAGGCGTCTCTGTTTTCCCGGTGGCCTCCATGACTGTTTAGCTTATCTCCCTGTTTGCTCATCATACTGTTTGCTGGACTGGTTATATTTTTGTTCAATAAGATTGCATGCAACTATCTCTGCATGTGGGTTTTCATCTTCTCTCCTCCGTCCGCTGCATAATGGCGCATGGGGGCGTAACACAGACGCTACATCAATGGAGAGCAATAGAGTGAGGAGAACTGCTGCACGTCCGTCAGGAAAGATCCCGTGAAGCTGTTTTATTGTTATATTTTGACATTAAATTCAGTTTTCTTTTATTTTTTTAGTCCTGTCTAAACTTTGAATATCTCTATTTATAAAAAAAAAAAATCAGTATTTTAATATGAGGCCACTATTGTTCAACAATTTAAACAGGAGAACAAAAGCAAACAGAATTAAAACTTATAACAGGTTATCACTCTATCACTCTATAAATTCAAGAAATCTCTGCCAGTGTGTCAGTGTGTGTTTCTGTCAGCGTGTCACGATTCAATTCAATTCAACTTTATTTATATAGCGCCATTTCACAACAACAGTCATCTCATAGCACTATCAACTGTAGGGGGGAACCCCCACAGTTGCAGAAAGACCCCAGCAATCAGGCGATCCCCTGTGAGCAAGCACTTGGCGACGGTGGAGAGGAAAAACTCCCTTTTAACAGGAAGAAACCTCCAGCAGAACCAGGCTCAGGGAGGGGCAGTCATCTGCTGCGACTGGCTGGGGGGTGAGGGGATAGAGAAGAAGAAAAGAACAGACATGTAGAGAGCAAACAGCACGATGGGGACTCAATCTATGGGAGAGAACAAACAAATGTTAATGACCAGCAAAAAAAAAATGTTTCATAGAGAGTGAGGAAAGGAGTGAGGCCCAGTGCATTACTGGAGGTCCCCCGGGTGACTAAACCTATTAGCAGCATAACTAAGGGAGGGTTCAGAAACACATGATCCCTCCCTAATTGTAGGCTATATCAAAAAGGTAGGTTTTAGCCCTATTCTTAAAAACAGAGATCGAGTCTGACTCCCGAATCCAGATTGGCAGCTGATTCCACAGGAGAGGAGCTTGAGAACTGAAGGCTCTGCCTCCCATTGTACTTTTGGAGATTCTAGGTATTACAAGTAATCCTGCATTTTGGGAGCGTAGTGCTCTGTTAGGATAATACGGTAGTATCAGATCTTTTAAATAAAAAGGAGCCTGATTGTTTAGAGCTTTGTAAGTAAGAAGAAGGATTTTAAACTTAATTCTAGACTCTGTGGGAAGCCAATGAAGGGAGGCCAGAACCGGAGAGATATGATCTCTCTTTCTAGTACTTGTTAAAACTCTTGCTGCAGCATTTTGGATCAGCTGAAGACTTTTTAAAGATGTTTTAGGACAGCCTGATAATAAAGAATTACAATAATCTAATCTCGAGTTATCAAAAGTGTGGATCAGTTTCTCAGCATCACTCTGAGACAAGATGCTCCTAATCTTGGCAATATTACGCAAATGATAGAAGGCAGTCTTAGAAACAAATTTAATATGTGAATTGAAGGACAAATCCTGATCAAAAATAACTCCAAGGTTCCTCACAGAGCTATTAAGAGAAAGAGTAACTGCATCCAAACTGAAAGTTTGATTTGGAAAGGAATTTCTAAGGTTTTTTGGACCAACAAGAATGACTTCAGTCTTATCTGAATTTAATAGCAAGAAATTACAAGTCATCCAAGCTTTGATTTCCTTAAGACAGGCTTCTAACTTGGCTAATTGATTACTATCATCTGGCTTCATTGACAGGTATAATTGTGTATCATCTGCATAACAATGAAAATGTATACAGTGCTTTCTAATAATGTTACCTAACGGAAGCATATATAAACTAAAAAGAGTAGGGCCTAGCACAGATCCCTGTGGAACTCCATGACTAAGCTTTGAGTTGAAAGAAAACTCATTATTTACATGAACAAACTGGAACCTATCAGATAAATAAGATCTAAACCACTGCAACGAAGTTCCATTAAGTCCAACATAGTGTTCTAATCTATCAAGTAGAATATTGTGATCGATAGTATCAAAAGCTGCATTAAGGTCTAAAAGGACAAGTACAGAAACTAGTCCATTATCAGATGCAATGAGGAGGTCGTTAGTGACCTTCGCTAAGGCTGTTTCAGTACTATGATGGATTCTAAACCCAGATTGAAACTCTTCAAGTAAAACATTTCCCTGCAGGTGGTCAAATAATTGCGTAGCAACAACTCTTTCTAAGATTTTTGAAATGAAAGGGAGATTAGAGATTGGTCTATAGTTAGCTAAAGCTCCTGGATCTAGCGTTGGCTTTTTGAGTAAGGGTTTAATTACAGCCGTTTTAAAAGCCTGCGGTACATGGCCTAAAGTTAATGAAGAATTGATTATATGAAGAATAAAGCTACCAATAAGTGGGAAGACTTCTTTAAATAACCTAGTAGGAATAGGGTCTAAAAGACAAGTTAAAGGTTTGGATGAGGGAACTATTTTGTCTAACTCACAAAGGTCGATTGGAGTAAACTCATCAAGACAGACATCAAAAGAAGGCGTTGTAGTAGTTACAGTATTTAAGTTAACTGTGGGAAGAATCTGATTGATTTTATCTCTGATAGATGAAATTTTATTATTGAAAAAGTTCATAAAGTCCTGACTAGTAAGCTCTAAGGGAATGCTAGGATTGACAGAGTCCTGACTCTTTGTCAACCTGGCTACAGTACTGAAAAGAAACCTGGGATTATTCTTGTTCTCTTCTATTAATGCAGAGTAATAACTCGTTCTAGCTTTTCTAAGAGATTTTTTATAAATTAAAAGATGATTTCTCCAAGCTAAATAGATTTCATCTAAATTAGTAGAACGCCATTTTCTTTCTAATTGACGAGTCTTCTGTTTTAAGCTACGAGTTTCTGTGTTGAACCAAGGAGTTAGAAATCTCTGATTAGACTTTTTCTTTTTTAAGGGGGCCACCAAGTCTAGAACCTGATGCAGAGAAGCTGAAACACTATCCACCATGTTATCAATTACAGAAGGAGCAAGCTATCTATAGCTTATTTCCGTTGTGTTGACACATGGCATAGAGGAAACAATCTGCATAAATTTGGAAACAACATCATCTGAGAGGCACCTACTGTAATAATATTTTTCTTTAGGAGCCAAATAGTCAGAAATAGTAAAATCAAAGGTTAACAAACAATGGTCTGACAGTACAGGGTTATGAGGAGACAGTACAAGATTTTCTATTTCTATGCCATATGTCAGAACAAGGTCCAATGTATGGTGGAGGTAATGAGTAGAATTTCCTACTTTCTGAGAAAACCCAATCGAGTCTAATATTGAATCAAAAGCCACATTAAGGCAGTCACTATCTACATCCACATGTATATTAAAGTCCCCTACTATAATTATTCTATCAGATTTCAGCACTAAATCAGCTAAGAAATCAGCAAATTCGGATAAAAATTCTGAGTAGGTTGATGGGGGACGATAAACTATGGCAAATAAAATTGGGTTTAACCTAAAATTGCTAAAGTGCCCAATACTGAGGACCAGGCCCTCAAAGGAATTATAACATGTTTTTTGCTTTACATTAACTAGTAATTTGGAATGGTAAATTGTTGCTACTCCTCCTCCACGACCAGAACTTCTGGGATTTTGACAGTTTAAATAACCAGAGGGAGTTGATTCATTTAAACCAACATAATCCTCTTGCCCTAACCAAGTCTCTGTAAGGGAAATTAAATCAATCTGATGATCAATTAACAGATCATGGACTAACAGAGACTTGGGAGTTAGAGACCTAATATTTAATAAACCACATTTAATTTTTAAATTATGAGGAGGAACAGAGGCCAAATCATTCAATTTAGAGGCTTTATGTTTAATTTGAGTTTTACCAATATTTTGCTTTATCACTTTGGGATGCTTATGCATTATATTTTTGTTTACTTTGGAGGGAGCAGACAACGATTCTCTGATGGGGAAGTCAGGGGCTAAGCTGAGGGGTGGCGGATGAAGAGGAGCTGCAGAGAGGCGTGTAAGACTGCGACTCTGCTTCCTGGTCCCAACTCTGAGTAGTCAGGGTTTTGGAAATTTGGATAAAAAAGATGCCAGATTGTTAGATAAATGAGAAGCACCATCCAAAGTGGGATGAATGCTGTCTCGTCTCATAAGACCAGGTTTTCCCCAAAAAGAGCTCCAATTGTCAATGTAGCCCACGTCATTTTTAGGACACCACACAGACAGCCAGCGGTTCAAGGATGACGAGCGGCTAAACATGTCATCACTGGTCAGATTGGGGAGGGGCCCAGAGAATACTACAGTGGCAGACATCGTTTTGGCAAAGTCACACACCGATTCTATATTAAGTTTCGTGACTTCCGACTGCCGGAGACGGATGTCATTAATGCCGGCGTGAATAACAATTGTGGAGTATTTACAGTTACTTTTAGCCAGCATTTTCAAATTTGACTCGATGTCGCCTGCTCTGGCCCCAGGAATGCATTTGACTATGGCCGCTGGAGTCTCTAGGTTCACGTTTCTGACTACAGAGTCGCCAATGATCAGAGTTTTTTCCTCAGCGGGTGTGTCGCTGAGCGGGGAAAAACGATTAGAGACGTAAACAGGTTGGTGGTGAACCGGGGCTTTGCGACTAGGCTTCCTTCTCACCGTCACCCACCCAGTCTCCTCGCTGCTGAGGAGAGCCGAGGGACCGCTGACAGCGGGGCCTAAGCTAGCTAGCTCCGCTGCAGCTAATGGGCGTCCGTCAAGAGTAAGTGGCGCAGACGGTGTTTCAATGCAGCGGAGCCGGGATTCCAAATCAGACAACCTCGCCTCGAGCGCCTCAAAAAGACAACATTTATTACATTTACCATTATCACTAAAAGAGGCAGAGGTGTAGCTAAACATCTGACAGAGAGAGCACACCAGAGGAGGAGAGGAAGGAGAGCTAGTAGCCATAGCTAGTGGCTGGAGAGCAACCACACAGGCAAACCACACAGGCAGACAGCAAAACAGGAAGTGACGATACGTTACCACAAGGAAGTGACGATCCAACATCATAGGCTGCCTATGATGTTCCTATGATGTCTGCATGATATCCTATGATGCCTGCCTTGATGTCTTTATGATGTCATATATACCACCTGATGAAGAATAGGACTCACTAATTTAAACCAGACGCTACATAAATGGAGAGCAATAGAGCGAGGAGAACTGCTGCACGTCAGGAAAGATCCCATGAAGATGAAACACCTGAGGTTTAAGCAGTACGTCGCAGGCATGACTGTGAACAACACACCCATCTGACACAGGAGGAGACCCTTCAGCAGCATAGAGCACGACAGACCAGGGATGCACAGACAGACAGGAAACGTGTGGCAGTGCACCATGCACGTGCTGAGTTAGTTGAAGCCAGAAATGCCCGCTAAGCGAGCAACGCTGCACAGCAGGCAAGTCAGAGAAGCTGAGACCAAGGACATGTGGAATAGTCGACTGGCCACCAGTGCTGCACGCCAGGCAAGGCACAGAGACGCTGAGACTGAGGAGATGCGGCACACTTTTGTGGTCTGTTAAGAGCAGTACGCCTCAGGCATGACTGTGAACAACACAGCTGTCTGATACAGGAGGAGACCCTTCAGCAACGGGCATGCAGAAATACTTGCTTATACTTGGTTTCTACAGGCATGGATGGGTATGCATGGGTATGTACTAGTTGAAAATAATGGGTCATTTTTAAGAAAAAGTAACCAAAAACAATTATTTTATTTACTGAAGACTGTATTGTTGGATGTGCCAGTGCAGAAGACACTGCACACTTTTGTGATAGTACCAGTATATGGAGGAATTCTGGGCCATTTTGGCATCTGTGTTTCCTAATAATGAGTTAGGGTTTAATGGAATTTAACATGTTTTAACACAAAGTACTTTATGGTTCATAATTCTGTTGGTAGACTTATACCAAACCAAAAGTGATTTCTCAAATTGCTAAATTATTTAGATAGCTTTTCCAATCTTTTAGCATTTAATTTATGTCACTAAATCTTGGAAACCTTCACAAATAAAACATAAACAAAAGTGGAGACACATCTGCAAAAGGCACAAAAGTTTACTGTAAAAATTCCTAGTGCAATACAAAAGGAGTACATTATTCACACATAGAATATATAATAATCCCGGCCGGGTCATGCCGAAGACCATATAAAAGTGGAACTTCCTGCCGTCCAGCTTGGTGCTCAGCAATAATGGAATGGAGGAGGGAAATTTGTGGCGGCACCTTGCATGGCAGCGGCCCTCTGATTCTGCACTTGGGGCGTGTGTGATTAACACAGTAGATAGGAAAAGCACAATCTCATTCTACTGTACATGATTGGTTGTACAGTTGAATGACAATAAGGGTGATTTAATTTAATTTAATATATTTATACAGTACATGCAAATGCATCTATTTTCCATGTAACCTTGTGACTGCATTATTTTATTTGCTTTTAATCTTAGATGAAGTTTGTTTTGGGTTAAAAATGCATCATAATTGTTAAATATATTTTATTATACCTAACTCAGTACTTTTTACCTGTTGAAATGTATATTTTATGGCTAATATAACCCCATAACTGTCATGATTAATTAAGCTGGCAGGTCACGTGCACGATGCAACAGCACAGGGAAAATAACCACATGAAGGGGCATGTTTGACAGTTTATTAATTTGCAAAACAGCACACAGCTTAAGGAAACAGTCACTCGCCAGAGGAATCCACCTGTGGAGAGAAGACGAGAGCTGTGAGAGGAGGAACAGAGTAAGGGGATTTGGGCGAGCCAAATTGCCACTTACTTGGGTTCCGGGGAAGAACCGGCAGGACTCCAGCTGGGAATAGACAAACCAGTAGGGTAGGGGGAATGAGCTGATGGTGCCTGACCGGGTGGAGGTTGTGAGCCAAGGGATTATGGAGATGTGGCAGGAGAGCACGCACAGTCCTGGAGACACACCCGCACGATGGCAGCAACCTGAAGGAGAGAGGAAACCAAGGTGACACAGTGTGTCTAACTTGTTTGCAATTATACTTGCTTGTCTTAGCATGGGCAGTATACCCAGACGAGCCAGCGTTGAATGCACGGAGAGAGCCTCCTTAAGTACGCTGGCTGATGAGCGGGCGCAGGTGTGTCTTCTGCCTCAGGTGCCGTGATGAGTTGGTGAAGATGAGGCAGGACGGGAGGGGCGTGCTCTCGCTGTCCATGACACATAACTACAATATGGCACCTGGCGAACAATTTTTGGCAGCTGATCACTTTTTGCCACGACACCATTTGGCTGGAGCAGGTACATCCCATGATGTCTCAACAGTCTCTCCATGATTCTCACACAGATCAGAGCAATTTGTAACATAGGAAGCAAAACGTTTCTACAGACATTCTGAAGCTCTGCAATCGTTGCAGTTCGTGAACCTGGGATAACATCCTACCACTGGAGATTGGTTGAACACCCAGACTGAAGGTTTGAAGTGAAAATTTTGCCACAAGAGAGCCATCTGAAACACACACACACACACACACACACAGCATACATATTTTAGTATCTAATAGCGATAACTTGCCGTGATTACAATGTAGTACGGGGGCCTTATTAGTGTTAACTAGCATTAGCAATCATTAGCTTACCTTCATATGTGATCTAGTTCTTATTCTCACGTCTTCTGCTGCTCCTTGGCTTCCTGAACTCTCCAGTACTTTTCCAGTGTTTCGTCTCTCCACCTGTAGCCTTCTCTGGCTCTCCTTTTTTGCCTTTACTCTGACTTCTTCTTCTTCGTCTTCGTTTATTAAATGCCCCACCAGAGGAGAGAACACGCTCGATCACTGTTACACTACAGTTAAGGACGCGTATTGCGCTGTTCCCCATGCTGCGCTCAGACTATCTGATCACGTGATGGTCCACCTGATTCCCACATACAGACAGAGACTGAAGCTCACAAAACCTGTTGTGAGCACTACGAAGAAATGGACCAGTGAAGCTGGGGAGGAGCTGAGCATGTGCTTGGGAATAACTGACTGGGGCATGTTTAAAGGAGCCACGCATGATCTGGATGAATACACGGGCACTGTGACCTCATATATCCACTTTTGTGAGGAGAGTATTCTTCCATCGCGCACCAGGGTGAGATACTCTAACGACAAGCCCTGGTTCACAGCTAAGCTCAGACAGATCAGGAAGGAGAAGGAAGCAGCGTTGAAAAGTGGAGACAGGGACTGCTACAGGGAGGTCAAATACCGGTTTAGCAGAGAGCTGAGGAGAGCTAAATCTGTGTATTCTGAGAGACTCCAGCAACAGCTCACTGCTAATGACTCTGCTTCTGTGTGGACAGGACTGAGGCAAATCACCAACTATCGGCCTCAGGCTTCTAAGGGTCAGGATGACAAAGCCCTTTGTCAAAGTCTGTCCCAACACTATGCCCGCTTTGACACCTCGTCAGCTGTGTCCAACTCCCCCCTTCCCCCCAGCGCCACTGCCTCCATGGTCCCCACTTCATCAAAGGCGGCCCCCACCTCCTCCCCCCCTGCCCTTGACATCAGTGAGCAGGACGTGCACAGACAGTTCTCCAGACTGAACCCGCGCAAGGCCCCTGGTCCGGACGGCGTGTCTCCCTCCACCCTGAGACACTGTGCGGAGGAGCTGACTCCTGTCTTCACAGACATTTTTAACACCTCCCTGAAGTCATGCCACGTGCCGGCCTGCCTCAAAACCTCTACCATCGTCCCTGTCCCCAAGAAGCCACGGATCACTGGACTTAAACGACTACAGACCTGTAGCGCTTACCTCTGTAGTCGTGAAGTCCTTTGAGCGCCTGGTCCTGCCCCACCTCAAGACCATCACCACTCCCCTCCTGGACCCGCTGCAGTTTGCCTACAGAGCCAACAGGTCTGTGGACGACGCAGTCAGCCTGGCCCTCCACTCCATCCTGCAGCACCTGGACTCCCCGGGAACCTACGCCAGGATCCTGTTTGTGGACTTCAGCTCTGCATTCAATACCATCTGCCCCGCTCTGCTCCAGGACAAGCTGTCCCTGCTCAACGTGCCTGACTCCCTCTGCAGGTGGATCACCGACTTCCTGACGGACCGGAGGCAGCATGTGCGGCTGGGAAAGACTGTCTCAGACTCTGTTAGCATCAGCACCGGATCACCCCAGGGCTGTGTATTTTCCCCCCTCTCTTCTCCCTGTACACCAACTCCTGCACCTCCAGCCACCAGTCTGTCAAGCTGATCAAGTTTGCGGACGACACCACCCTCATCGGGCTCATCTCCAATGGCGACGAGTCCATCTACAGGAGAGAGGTGGCCCAGCTGGTGTCCTGGTGCAGCCACAACAACCTGCAGCTGAATGCTCTGAAGACAGTGGAGATGATCGTGGACTTCAGAAAAGTCACAGCCCCTCTGCCCCCCCTTACCCTCACAGACTCTCCCATCACCACTGTGGATTCCTTCCACTTCCTGGGCACCACCATCACCCGGGACCTCAAATGGGAGCCGACCATCAGCTCCCTCATCAAAAAGGCCCAGCAGAGGATGTTCTTCCTGCGGCAGCTGAGGAAGCTCAAGCTACCCACCAAGATGTTGGTGCAGTTCTACACGGCCATCATCAAGTCCATCCTCACCACCTCCATCACTGTGTGGTACGCAGGAGCCACCGCCAGGGACAGACTAAGACTGCAGCGCGTTGTGCGCGCTGCTGAGAAGGTGATCGGCTGTGAGCTCCCATCCCTCCAGGACCTGTACATCTCCAGGACCCGGAGGCGTGCAGGTCGGATCATAGCTGACCCTTCACACCCTGGACACGCACTGTTTGCCCCCCTCCCCTCAGGTAGAAGACTTCGGTCCATTCAAACTAAAACCTCCCGCTACATGAACAGCTTCTTCCCCTCTGCCATCAGACTGCTGAACACTAAGTGACATATTAGACTCTCGTGTACTACGTACAGCAGTTCAACCGGACTCATGATAATTATCACTGTTTTCTTTTGCACTACCGACTGCACTATGTGGAACTCCATAATATCTCCTGCTTGTTAATATATTTTAAATTGCATAGATTAGTATTACTCATTCATATTCTACATTTTATTGCATGCATAGTTTTTTATTTTTATCTTTAGTACTACTCCATGTTTAATGTTGCAGCATTGCACCGAGACAGATTCCTAGTTTGTGTACTACATGAACAATGGCAACAAATCTGATTCTGATTCTGATTCTGATTCTGATTCTGATCGCTAGATGGTCGCACCAGCTGCCCTGACGAATGCTGCCATCCTGCGGAGATCCCCGAGGTCCCCGTGCAGCTTTTGGTTCAGCGATGTGGGGTCAGGCCACGTAGCTTGTCTGAGTGCAGCGTGGTCTGGGCAGTCTTGGAGTAGGTGTTCGCTGGTCATTTGGGCAGTACCACATGGGCATCTGTCCAATTGTCCAACTTTAAGTTTCTGGTGCATGTGATCATGCATTCTGTTATGTCCAGTTCGGAGTCTGAACAGAACAACTTGGTCAGCCCTGCTCAGACTGTAGTAGTTGTCATCCTTGCAGAAGTTTGGGTGTTGCTGCTGCCACTTCTTGTGAGACAGGGCCTTAATAATGGTTTTCTCCTCACTGTAAGAGACCTGCCTGTCTTCCTGGTCTTGCTGCCCACCCTCCTTAGCAAGTCTGTCAGCCGTCTCATTTCCATAGATTCCACAGTGGGCAGGAATCCATTGGAGTGATACGTTCACCTGTGTTGCTAGTTGAGACAGAGTGAGGATGAGTTCATTCAGTTCTTTGCGTCGGGGGTCCTGAAGTGCATCCAAGACAGAGAGGGCATCAGTGAAGATGACAACCCGCTTGTGTGCCTGTTCCCTGACGTGGGTCACTGCTGTTCTCAGGGCCTTTGCCTCAGCCCTGAAATTGGTGGCGTACTTTCCAGTCGCAATGGGAATGTGGGTCTCCTCGTCAGCGTACCTGATGTACACGCCGCCTCCGCCATTCCTGGTTGCTTCCATGGCAGAGCCGTCTGTGTAGACGTGAGTCCACTGCTCTTTAGGGTAGGCAGACTGAATGAACTCCAGGGCCAGCGACTTCCTCTCTTGGTCTGACTGTGTTCCTTTCTTCCCAATGCCCGATATGTCTGTGTGTATGGCTGGGAAGTTCTGTCGGTTCCAGGAGGGAACAGATGCTATGGGTGGTATTGGTGTGGGTATGTGGTCCATCAGTTCTGGGTCTCTCCTTTCAAGTGTCCTGCTCTGGTGGATGAAGCTCGATCTCTTAAGTCTCCCTTTTGTTGGCTTGTTCAGTTTGTCCTTCATGGGATGGTTTTCCAGTCTTTTGAATTTGGCGGCCTGGGTCAGTACCTTGACGTTTCTTCTGTCTTCCAGTGGTGCAAGGCCTGTTGTTGTCTCCAGCGCTTTGATAGGGGTACTGCGCATGGCTCCTGTCATTATTCGCAGGGCTTGGTTTTGGAGTCTGTCCAGCTTCTCAGTGTTGCTTTTGGCAGCTGTTGAGGTTGCTGCCATGCCATACTCCAGAACAGGCCGAATCCTCCCCACATAGAGCTTCTTCAGGACACCCTGGTCTGCACCCCAGTCTGTTCCTGACAGTTTCTTCATTAGGGCCATCCTGATCTTTGCTCTTGCCTGGTTCTTGTGCAGCTGGTTCTTCCAAGTCAGTCTGCGATCCATGGGGATCCCAAGGTATGTGGGTGCATATTCAGCCTGGAGCTCATGGGAGTTGATCTGCAGTTTCACCTTTTGGGGTTGTGTGGACAGGGTGAAGACGGTGTATGTAGTCTTCCTCTCATTTAAGCTTACAAGCCATGACTTGGTCCATGCCTCTATCAGCCGGAGAACTTGCTGCACTCTGTAGTTTGCAATCACGATGCTTTGCTCACTGCACCAAAGGGCTAGGTCATTGGCATAGATGGCACCTTGTACGTTCCTTGGCAAACTCTGGATGATGTCCTTAATGAATACAAGGAAGAGTGTTGGGGAGAGCACTCCTCCTTGTGGGACTCCTTCCCTCAACACCTTCTTCTTGCTGGAGTACTGTCTGACCTGGACTCTGGCTCTTCTGTTGTGCAGGTATTGGGCAATCCACTTGTACATGCGCCCAGCGAAACCGCACTGGCGCAGTTTCAGCTTGAGGCCATCTTTCCATACCCTGTCAAACGCCTTTTCTAGGTCAATCCATACAGCGAGGGTGTGCTTTTTTTCTTGGAAGTCATCTTCTATGGCTTGAGAGATGTATTTTATTTGGTCCTCTGTAGACCAGTTCTGCCTGAAGGCTGCTTGCTCTGGGCCGATGTGTTGTTTTCCTTCCAAGTGCCACATGAGTCTGGTGTTGATGAGACGCTCTAGCAGCTTTCCTATGCAGCTTGTAAGGCTTGTGGGGCGATAGCTTTCAGCCTTCAACTTATCTTTGCCTTTTTTGTGCACTGGAATCATCGTGGCTTCTCTCCAGATCTGAGGCACAGTCCCTGATCTCCAACTGTCATTGAAAAGCTGCAGAAGTTTCTTCTTGGTTTTGGGACCAAGGTTCAGCAACATTTCATTTGTGATCTTGTCAGACCCAGGGGCTTTTTTCAGCTTCAGTGTTGTCATTGCATCCTCCAGCTCCTTGAGAATGAATGGTGAGTTCATCACTTTACTTAGATCATTTGTATACAAAATAAAAAGCAATGGACCAAGTACAGAACTTTGGGGAACACCACATGTGTCATGAACCTGGGTTTGGCTTCCAAACCCAGTTCTGACTTATTGTTATGTTTTGCCCTAGTTTCCACCTGGCGCTTCAGAGAAGCTATTGGGCCTCCGCTCCCTGACAGCTTGGGCACACCCCCTCCTCCTGTCTAGTGCCATCAGCTGTGCTGTCACGGGTGTTCACACACATACTCACATTCACACACACACACACACACATGCACACGCTCCATTCATTCCCATTCATACACTCATGCACGCTCTCTCATACACCAGGTCTAATCAAGTTCAGCCCACGCTTTTTCGCACCGGAAATCTCTTTCCTCGTTAGCTTCAGGAGTATTTGTTCGCTGCAATTGTGGAAAGAGATTGTTGGAGCATTCACCTCCATACGCGGCAGCTAGCTCTCCACGTATGAGTTTTCATCACTTGCTTATTATTCAGCCACCACTTGAAGTTCAGTTAATCGCTTGGTGTGATCGGTTGACCCTGCTTACCCACCTCATCCTCCAGACTGCACGGTTTGCCCCGGGATTGCTCCAGACCCGTAAGTGTCATGATCGCCTTTCCTTTTGTGCTTAGCTGTCCTGCAGCACTCGGCTCCCTTTTGACCGGGCTGTAGAGCATCCAGTAGACGCCTTGTAAGTCTGGTGGCCTTTACTTCATCAGTTGCATCTCCCTGTATTTTTGTGGCTAACTGGACTTGTTTCTTTATTGTTAATATTTAATAAAATGGCACTTTCTACTTCCGCGATTGGGTTTTTCATTCTCTCCCTCGTGCGCCGCGTTATGGCGCACGGGGGTTTGTGACAACATGTGACTCTGAATAGTTGTGAATGTGTATTGTTTACAAACATACTAATATCAATCCTGTAAATAACTGGCTAACCAGTTATGTGCAGTCCCTCTTATTCCATATTTTTCTAACTTTCCTAATAATAATCTGTGGTCAATGGTGTCAAAAGCTTTTTGCAAGTCCAAAAATATTGCAACTGTGTAGTCTTTTCTTTCCGTACTGTCAGCAATTTTTTCGACAAAATCTACTAGAGCCAGTGTGGTGTTCCTGTCAGAAATTGTATATATGTACAAATATGTTATCATTTCATAATTAATTTTTAGCTGAACTTTTCTGTATTTTTTCCCCTTACAATGGCTGCAACAACGCTGCATCAGGAAGGTTTAACTCACCCTGTAACAGACATACCTCAAGAGACCGGAATAATCTGTATTTACTTAAAGTTTAGAAACTGGTGTGCAAGAAGTCATGTGCTGACACGGAGTTGTCTTTGTGTTACACAACAAAGCCTGACTGTTCCACGGTCTTATCAGTCACCACAAAGCCTGACTGTTTCACCACAAAGCCTGACTGTTCCACGGTCTTATCAGTCACCACAAAGCCTGACTGTTTCACGATCTTATCAGTCACCACAAAGGTGCCCATAAAGTTGCAGTAGATGTTTCCTGTGTCTGACCTGCTCAGTATAAAAGGGACGTGCTGGCTTTGTATGGCAGCGCGCATTTCCCATCTGTAATCAGAGGTGTGTTGCTCCTTGTACAAGTAAAAACTTTGAACACATTTTGTGTCTCGAATCTTATTAAGGTACGAACCTAACAGAGTACTATTATTTTGTGAGTCTTGAGTTTCAGATTCCTGACATGCGTGGTGCCGTGACCCGGATGACCAATATCCAGACTGGATGAGGACCAGGACAGACTCCAGGTTGAAAACCATGCGCATGGTCTGACTTATAGTCAGCTTTGAAAACCCGCCTTGAGGGAACTCTGTGAGCCTCGTTGGAGTCCTAACTCTGTCTGGTGACGGTCATCCGCACAGATTCTGAAGAGTAAGTGAAAGTTATTTGTCTTATCGCGGAAAGTAATTTGAAAACCACAGGTCAGCTAAATGCGAGTAATGGTAGTATAAGGTGACGGCCTGTACTTTTCCTGGTGGTTAAAATTATTGTGTGAGCATCTAGTTCCATTCAAAAGGTGAATGCAATAATTTTATGAGGTAGTGTGACGGCGTTTCACAACTACAAGTAAATGGGCAATTGGAAAACCGGATAGACAGAAGAGTAAACAGAAAAAGATTGTGTTGTTTTCCGGCCAAAGAGTCAGGTTTCAAAAAGTAAAAGGTGCTGCGTATTGACTGATAGGTCAAGCTTTAGCTAAGTAATGGTAATATAAGGCGGCGTCCTATATATTTTTCCTATCTGATCATACCAGGTAATGATCCTGTAAGAAATTACAGGAGCCCTAATATAGGTTGCGTAAGATCTAGCCCCATCAACAAGTGAGCGCACTTAAAAAAAATTGGGCAGTAATAGTGTTGCAGTGGGCGTACTGACGTTCCTGACTATATAAACAGATAAAGCGAAAAATAAAAAAAAAGAAACTGCGCGCCGAACGGTAAAAAAAATATTACAATAACCGATTAAAAGAAAAAGATCAGATAAAGGATCCTGAAAAATATTTAAACAAAAAAGATTATTCCTTTAAACCCACACTGGATGTGGATGAATGCACAGTCTTAGCGTCGACGGAAAAGCTTACAACAAAAAGAGATAAATATCAAAACCAACTGCGCATCGAACCATTATTAAATGAAAAAGATAATCCTTCCCCAACTTATCAATGCCACGATCCTAAGGAGGGTCCATATGGCAAATTATTTAAAGAAGCCCAAGAGGTTGGGAAAAGGAGGAGGGCAATAAAATCATAATAATTAGACCATAATATTTAAAGACGGACGGATTAAATGGTAGCAGAACTGGATAACGTTAAAATGGACAATGAGAACGTTATTTTATCTATTATCTATTCTTTGTGTGTGTGTGTGTGTGTGTGTGTGGTTGATCTGTGAGAAAGTGGTCTAAATATGGGTACTTTTACAAGGTTTTGGGTTTTTATTTTTTTCAATTTAACTCTGTGGGGTCTTGATTAATGTTGCGTACGTGATAAACTGTTTACATATTTAAAAAAAAAAAAGCAATTTTGACGCATTGCTGACCTTTGTCCTTGACTGAAACATGACAGTGCACTTTATAGAAAAAAGGACTGACGTGTGACAATGTGACTACAGGCCATACTATGATCATATTATGATGTCATTTAATAATGCCTAATCACTGAAGGTATTATGTTTACCCTATATCACATGATTTAGAGCACAGAGGATCAAAAGAGATTGATGATTAATGTGTCTGTGCATATGATCTGCCAGAGGCTGTGGATTATCAGACAAAGGTCTTGGAGAAAGAATCCTTAAATTGATGGGCATTTTTTGAAGCCAAGTATGACTTTGTATGACGTTGTAGATAACATAAGGTGTACTGATTCAAATGACTTTGACTTTACAAATATAATGTTTATATGATTTTATACTGATGTTACTCACCACATAATGGTGCGGTAACAATATATTTCAGAAATGTGACAGTAATGAGGAATGTGTTTTTCCTGATTCGGCGGTGGCCAAGCTGGGTCAGGGTAAACTACATTCACCCCATAATTTACCAAGGAATATATAAAATGAGGCATTCCTGGGAAAAATTTAAATCAAATTCTAATTAGGCAAAACGTCCACCTTTCCGTTGATTGAAAGAGTGTGATGCAATCTTTATTCATTTATTCAAATTCAACCCATCTGTGTTCAACTGGACAAACTGATCTTATTTATCAATGCTGAAGCATGTTAAAAATGCACAGATAGTTATTTTGTTTTTCTTAAATGGAATTTGTAAACTATTTTAAGAGATGTCACAAAAAGAAGCTATAATTATTGAAATCTATTTTTGAAGGAACTGGGCTACCTGCAGATTTTATTTAAAGTTAAAAATGGTAGCACACTTCCTTTCAGTAAAAGAATCAAATACCCTGTAACTTTGCTGCATGTGAGCCTCCATGTATCAAAACAGGGGGTATCAAAGAAATTAATTAGCAAATAATTAGCAATCCTTAGAAAAATAGATAATGCATAAAAATTATCAATAAATGATTGATGATGAATTCAATTCGACTTTATTTACATAAGCGCTTTTCATTTCATTTTCTGTAGTACCCAGGATAAACATATGGCTGCAGTTATAACTAAAATACATGCTGGGCAATACAGACCACTTTTTATTATTCATGGGATAATACAAATAATAAGATCATGCCCTCTATTTACAGCAGGACAACCATTCCATATTGTTGCCAGCTAGACTGTTGTCGTACACTATAACCTTGTTGTCACAGCCACACCTTAAGCTTATACCAAATTCCTTGTGGTTATTTACTGATGGCCCATTTTTTGATAAAGAAAAAGGCAACAGAGGGGCGAGCGGTGGTTCTCTCTCCCATCAGCAAAGGGTGTTGAACGGCAGCGCTCTCTCTCTACTTAGCAAGGGAAGAAGCGAGCGACAGGCTTGCTCTGTAAAAAAGGCCTGATGGGCCAACATCCACTGCTTATGCTGTAACAATGTTGTCTGGGGTCCTGATTGTGTAAAAATTCCACAACCTGCATCTTTGATTACAGCACTTACATCTGTGCAGACAGTAAGTATGCTTATAACGCATGCCACCTGCATACTGTTACCTTGAATCTGCGAGGGTTTGTCATCTCCACAGAAAAACCAGCAAAACATCGACAGCAATTATTGTAACTATGTAATGTTCTGATGCTACCATGTTCTGTGGCAGTTATTCACTGCCCTGCCTACACTAATGACACTGACTTGTCTAGCTGCGGTAATCGCTTGGCTGATAACGCTACTCACTGTGCTGCTATTGGTCTTTTAGGAACCGTCTGTCTTATTAATAATGTTGATGTTGATGTTTTAAAAGGCTATCAAAATAATATGGACCTTCCTCCTGTTTCATGTGTAAATGTGCTCTGCCACCCACATTATACAAATGAGCTGTCCTGGTGGCACATGGCCAATCATGTGCCAACAGGAGGGAAAACTGTGAGGATGTTGGAAAACTGTCCTAGTTTTTGAAAGAAGTAACAAAAACATGCTAAAAAGTGCATCATTTGTTTACAAAATAATGCTCAAGGAGCAATGGAAAGCTACAATATTGCTTGGTGTTGATTGACACCTTTACAAAGTGGACAAAAATTCATCCCACATCCTCAGCAAATGCCGCATTTGTGTGTAAAACTCTATTGAAATTGGGGTTCCAGAACTGATTTGTGCAGATAATGGAACTCATTTTACAGCACCTAACAATGTAGATATTACTGTGTTGCTTGATGCACAGAAGGAAATGACTATGCCCCCTGGAGCAATTGTTTCAAACAATGGAATTTATTGCACTACTGATGGTAAAATAATCCTTCCTCCCTCCTTGTATCGCTGGCTGTCGATCTTGACTCGAAGGCACAGGCTGAAAAACATTTTTTCTGCCCAGGAATTTTGAAAGAAATGAAAAAAGTGTGCCAACAATGTTTAATCTGCATACAAAACAATGCACAAGGTGCAATGAGGACGAGACATGGTAGTTTCCCACCACTTAAAATGCCCTTTTCTCAATGGTGTATGGATTTTATTGAACTATCTAAAGTGGGACAACTGCAGTGTTGTCTGGTCCTCATTGACACCTATACTAAATGGACAGAAATTCATCCTACAGCAAAGGCAGATGCTAAATTTGTTTGCAAAGTTTTACAAAACAACATATTTCCCACGTTTGGAATACCGGAGACCATTTATGCAGATAATGGCACACACTTCACAGCACAAATGGTTAAGGATCTTACTTCTGCCGTTGGAACACAGCTGAAGTTTCACACTGCTTATCACCCACAAAGTGCAGGTCTAGTGGAAAGGAAAAATGGTACTGTTAAGCAAATGCTAAACAAAGTAATGCATGACCAACGAATTTCATGGCCTAAAGCATTAACTGTAGTGAAGCTAACCATTAACACCATCCCAGAAAAGAAGAGTGGGTTATCTCCATTTGAATGCGCCTTTCATAGGCCCTATATTCTACCTGACCTACTCCCATTAACTGCCACTAACCCTTATAAGACTCTTGGAGAGCATTTGAAAGAATGTAAACAAATGAAAGATTATGTTGAATCTGTCAGATCTTTCTCTACTCCACAGGAGGGCCCAGAAAATTCCCTCCAGCCTGGTGATTATGTCTTCATAAAGAACCATCACCGACAGAATTGGAATTCCGTGAGGTGGCTTGGACCATACCAAGTATTATTGACCACACCTACCGCAGTGAGGATTGCTGGAAGACCTTCTTGGATTCATCTGTCACATGTTAAAAGACTTCAGGTGCCCCTTGGTGACCTCCAGCCACCCCTAGGGTAAGTCCGGTTACAAAGGGGAGTCTAGTCCTTTTAAGGATAAGACTCGTCTCAAACCCAGTGAAGACAGTGACCTGAGTCTATAGGCACACTCCCAGGGGAATCAGGCACCATGGTAATCCTGAGACTGACTCTGACCTTCTTGAGCATCCCGCTATTGGTCCTCATCATTATCACCTCACCACCCTTGAGAAGAGATAATAGGAATATAGAGGAACATGTCACAGAAACACTGTTTATGACTAATCAGTGGTATCAGTATATGTCCCTCAATGCTCGTCTGACAAGAGGAAACGGCAGTTGTTGGGTTTGTTCTTTGTTGCCTTTAACCACTAAGGGACCAATCCTAAAGGCTGAACCCTTTCCTATAAACGTATCTGACTGTATACTAGAGATTTCAGCCTGGGGATTCCTACCCAAGATTACTATGAAAAATCATGATAACACCACTTATTGAATGACATGTCCTGATCAGATTATGGCTATGAATGTAACACAACCATTAACTAGATTTGCCTTTACAAAGAAAAATGTGACTTTCCCAGCATGTGTATATTCAAATGGTACCACGGCGTTGGGAAGACTTCTTCCACGACAATGTTTGACAGTGTTGTTACCTTGCACCTCACAGTGCAGCGGAGCAACAGATTGTTCTTTTACACCCGTATTACCTAGTCCAAGGTATAGATCACAAAATTATACTGTCAGGAAGACTAGCATTACGGGCACAGTTCAAAGTAATGGCACCTATGTTATCAAAGAAGTTCATTGGTTATGTGGTTCTAAACTCTACGCTCAACTACCTCCCAATTGGGGAGGAATTTGTGCCCCAGTGACTGTTACTGATGGATCATTTGTTCTCTACTCTGATGACAACTCCTCAGGACACGCTAAGAAGAAAAGAAGTATTCAGTCCCTTTTTAGTGCTGCTGGACTTACTGTCCCACAGAAATATAAATTATGGACACTGGGTGACGAGGTTGGACATTCAATTTTCGCCCCATATGGAGTTGGCCAGTTAATGACAAAATTTGAAGAAATGAACTACAGACTGTTAACGTTTGTTAATGCCACTACTGTTGCTTTGAAGGTTTTATCCAATGTAACTGAGCAGACTAGAGTTATGGTTATGCAAAACAGAATAGCATTGGACCTAGTTTTAGCCATCCAAGGAGGTGTATGTGCTATGTTTAACGGGTCCTGTTGCACTTACATTCCCTCTGTCTCTGAAAGTATGGATACCGCTATTACCGTCATGGAACAAGTGCAGCAGGCAATCATGAAGGATTATGATGAGAAGCTACAATCTGGTTGGTTAGACTGGTTATTCACAGGAAGTTGGTGGCAGATGCTTCTTAAAGCCTTTATGCCTTTTATTATAATAATGATATGCATGTTTCTGTCATGTTGCGTTGTGATTCCCTGTGTCAAATCAATGATGTCTCGCGCTCTGTCTTAACATACATTTATGATACAACAAATGTTCCAAGACCAATACACTCCTTTAAATACCGAAGAGGTGGATAACAATGATAATTGTGCTCCTGTTTAAATTTGGAAATGATACTCTATGAAGACAATGTAGAAAATCTTTTGAAGTTACATTGTTCTGACGTCTGTATGTGATAAAAATTATGAACTGATAAACTGGAGGAAATTGTCAGAAATTGTATATATGTACAAATATGTTATCATTTCATAATTAGTTTTTAGCTGAACTTTTCTGTATTTTTTCCCCTTACAATGGCTGCAACAACGCTGCATCAGGAAGGTTTAACTCACCCTGTAACAGACATACCTCAAGAGACCGGAATAATCTGTATTTACTTAAAGTTTAGAAACTGGTGTGCAAGAAGTCATGTGCTGACACGGAGTTGTCTTTGTGTTACACAACAAAGCCTGACTGTTCCACGGTCTTATCAGTCACCACAAAGCCTGACTGTTTCACCACAAAGCCTGACTGTTCCAAGGTCTTATCAGTCACCACAAAGCCTGACTGTTTCACGATCTTATCAGTCACCACAAAGGTGCCCATAAAGTTGCAGTAGATGTTTCCTGTGTCTGACCTGCTCAGTATAAAAGGGACGTGCTGGCTTTGTATGGCAGCGCGCATTTCCCATCTGTAATCAGAGGTGTGTTGCTCCTTGTACAAGTAAAAACTTTGAACACATTTTGTGTCTCGAATCTTATTAAGGTACGAACCTAACAGAGTACTATTATTTTGTGAGTCTTGAGTTTCAGATTCCTGACAGTTCCTATTCTCCCTAAAGCCGTATTGTTGTTCATGCAGAACATCATGTTTGTTTAAGAATTCATGCAGCCTTTTAACAAATACTTTTTCCAAAATTTTAGAGAATTGGTAAAGCAGTGAAACCAGCCGATAATTAGAGAACAGATGTTTATCTCCAGATTTATATACTGGAATTACCTTAGCTATTTTCATTTTGTTAGAAAATTTTCCTGAGCACAAAGATTGATTAAATATTTGAGATGAGGGTTTAGTTATATGTTCATTTATATTTTTAATAATAAACATGCTGAATCCATTCCAGTCTGTAGATTTTTTTTTACCCTTTAACTTAGGCACTGTTAATTATTTATGTTTCATCAGTTCCTCTGAGAAACATTGCATGAACTGCAAACATGCTCAAACAGTTCTCCAGACTGAACCCGCGCAAGGCCCCCGGCCCAGACGGCGTGTCTCCCTCCACCCTGAGACTCTGTGCGAAACAGCTGGCTCCTGTATTCACAGACATTTTTAACACCTCCCTTAAGTTATGCCACGTGCCATCCTGCCTCAAATCCTCCACCATCATCCCTGTCCCCAAGAAGCCACGGATCACTGGACTTAATGACTACAGACCTGTAGCGCTCACCTCTGTAGTCATGAAGTCCTTTGAGCGCCTGGTCCTGTCCCACCTCAAGTCCATCACCACCCCTCTCCTGGACCCGCTGCAGTTTGCCTACCGAGCCAACAGGTCTGTAGACGATGCAGTCAACCTGGCCCTCCACTCCATCCTGCAGCACCTGGACTCCCCGGGAACCTACGCCAGGATCCTGTTTGTGGACTTCAGCTCCGCATTCAACACCATCCGCCCCGCTCTGCTCCGGGACAAGCTGTCCCTGCTCAACGTGCCTGACTCCCTCTGCAGGTGGATCATCGACTTCCTGACGGACCGGAGGCAGCATGTGCAGCTGGGAAAGACTGTCTCAGACTATACTAGCATCAGCACCGGATCACCCCAGGGCTGTGTACTTTCCCCCCTACTCTTCTCCCTTTACACCAACTCCTGCACCTCCAGCCACCAGTCTGTCAAGTTGATCAAGTTTGCGGACGACACCACCCTCATCGGGCTCATCTCCAACGGCGACGAGTCCGCCTACAGGAGAGAGGTGGCCCAGCTGGCGTCCTGGTGCAGCAATAACAACCTGCAGCTGAACGCTCTGAAGACAGTGGAGATGATTGTAGACTTCAGGAAAGTCACTACTCCTCTGCCCCCCCTCACCCTCTCAGGCTCTCCCATCACCACTGCTGATTCCTTCCGCTTCCTAGGCACTACCATCACCAGGGACCTCAAATGGGAGCTGACCATCAGCTCACTCATCAAAAAAGCCCAGCAGAGGATGTTCTTCCTGCGGCAGCTGAGGAAGCTCAAGCTACCCACCAAGATGTTAGTGCAGTTCTACACAGCCATCATCGAGTCCATCCTCACCACCTCCATAACCGTGTGGTACGCAGGAGCCACTGCCAGGGACAGACTAAGGCTGCAGCGCGTCGTGCGCACTGCTGAGAAGGTGATCTGCTGCAAGCTCCCATCTCTCCAGGATCTGTACATCTCCAGGACCCGGAGGCGTGCTGGCCGGATCATAGCCGATCCCTCACACCCTGGTCACGTACTGTTTGCCCCCCTCCCCTCTGGTAGAAGACTTCGGTCCATCCAGACTAAAACCTCCCGTCACATGAACAGCTTCTTCCCCTCTGCCATTAGACTGCTGAACACTAAGTGACTCTCTGCACCATGTACAGCAGCTCAACCAGACTCATGTCAATCATCACTGTTTTCTTCCTGCATTACCGACTGCACTATATAGTTCTCCACAGTATCTGCTGCTGGCTAATATATATTTTAACTGTTGACCAGTATCACTTAATCTTATCCTACACTTTATTACATGTATAGTTTATTTCTCTTATCTTATCATGTTTAATGTTGCAGCATTGTACCGAGACAAATTCCTAGTTTGTGTACTACATGAACAATGGCAATAAACCTGATTCTGATTCTGATTCTGATGACTGTTAATATCTGTGTTTCTTTCATTTTTGTTGGGTTGGGTTTGACCCCTACTTTTTATTTTTTTATTTTATAATCCATTATTAGTCCCACAGTAGGGAATTTACAGGGCATCCACATGGATAGATGAGGCAGCCACAGTGCAGCACCAATCCCTTCACCATTCACACAACCATTCACACCTAGGGCCACTTTAGAGTCTCCAGTTAACCTAACTTGCATATCTTTGGCCTGTGGGAGGAAACCAGAGTACCTGGAGTAAACCGATCAGACACAGGAAGAGCATGCAAACTCCACACAGAAGGGTCACTGATGGTCAGGAGGTGGGATTGAACCCGTGACCTTCTTACTGTGCTGCCACAGTGCTAACCACTGCGCCACTGAACTAGCCATTACATGGCTAAGTTAATACATTAACAAACACAATCAGGATACGGCTCCTGCGCATACATACTACACTTGTTTCTATGCATCGTCTCACATGTGCGGGGTGCGTGGAAAAGAAGATGGAAGACTCACTTGGCTGTAGCAGAGAGACAGCCTTGGATGGAGGCTAGTGTTGAGATCCACAGTTCACTGAAATGTACTGAGTCAAGCTAAAAAGAGGTGTTAGAAATAGTTGTACACCGAATCACTGTGCTGTACTGAAGTTCCAACTGTTTACCACTCACTACGCCGGTTGAACAGAGCAAGCGGGGCTTGTTTGCTGCTCAGGCAGATGATTTGGCTGGTGATCCCTGGCTTCCAGTACAGTTCCGGCATGCCGGTGAGTGATTCAGTACAGTACGTTCACCCATAAAAACTAGTGTACTTGATTGAATCATTCACGTACGTTACAGCACTAATGCAGGCATGGCAGACTCAACAAGTAAGCAACATCACCATCAGGTTGAGAAACGAATGGGGGGAAAACAGAGCCCACTTTCACTGGGTGGTTCATACCTGTTATTGGCATTAGCACTAAAGCTTTCTGTCACTGCTGCAACATGCAAATGTCTGAAAAAATGTCACTGGATTGTGGTTGTCAGTAAAACTGTGAAACAGGTTTCTACTTAAATTATCAGACATATTTTAGTAGTAGTTCAGGTGCTTCATTGATGTTTATTTCTAAAGTATAAACAGAGTACTTCTGAAAATATTTATGAGGCAAGACCTTGATATATGATGATTCAACAGAAGCCATATAGAAGATGGTTAAAGATGTACTCCAGTGGCTCTAAAACCACCTCAAAAACAAATGTGTATTGCCTAAAATAGTATATTGTGGCTTTTTATATACAAAAAACTTTCATTACCTTAGAATTGTTTGGAAAGAGCTTTTACATCTTCCATATACTTTAGTATATTCATCCCACTTTGGATGGTGCTTCTCATTTATCTAACAATCTGGCATCTTTTTTATCCAAATTTCCAAAACCCTGACTACTCAGAGTTGGGACCAGGAAGCAGAGTTGCAGTCTTACACGCCTCTCTGCAGCTCCTCTTCATCCGCCACCCCTCAGCTTAGCCCCTGTCTTCCCCATCAGAGAATCGTTGTCTGCTCCCTCCAAAGTAAACAAAAATATAATGCATAAGCATCCCAAAGTGATAAAGCAAAATATTGGTAAAACTCAAATTAAACATAAAGCCTCTAAATTGAATGAATTGGCCTCTGTTCCTCCTCATAATTTAAAAATTAAATGTGGTTTATTAAATATTAGGTCTCTAACTCCCAAGTCTCTGTTAGTCCATGATCTGTTAATTGATTATCAGATTGATTTAATTTCCCTTACAGAGACTTGGTTAGGGCAAGAGGATTATGTTGGTTTAAATGAATCAACTCCCTCTGGTTATTTAAACTGTCAAAATCCCAGAAGTTCTGGTCATGGAGGAGGAGTAGCAACAATTTACCATTCCAAATTACTAGTTAATGTAAAGCAAAAAACATGTTATAATTCCTTTGAGGGCCTGGTCCTCAGTATTGGGCACTTTAGCAATTTTAGGTTAAACTCAATTTTATTTGCCATAGTTTATCGTCCCCCATCAACCTACTCAGAATTTTTATCCAAATTTGCTGATTTCTTAGCTGATTTAGTGCTGAAATCTGATAGAATAATTATAGTAGGGGACTTTAATATACATGTGGATGTAGATAGTGACTGCCTTAATGTGGCATTTAATTCAATATTAGACTCGATTGGGTTTTCTCAGAAAGTAGGAAATTCTACTCATTACCTCCACCATACATTGGACCTTGTTCTGACATATGGCATAGAAATAGAAAATCTTGTAGTGTCTCCTCATAACCCTGTACTGTCAGACCATTGTCTGTTAACCTTTGATTTTACTATTTCTGACTATTTGGCTCCTAAAGAAAAATATTATTACAGTAGATGCCTCTCAGATGATGCTGTTACCAAATTTATGCAGATTGTTTCCTCTATGCCATGTGTCAACACAATGGAAATAAGCTATAGACAGCTTGCTCCTTCTGTAATTGATAACATGGTGGATAGTGTTTCAGCTTTTCTGCATCAGACTCTAGACTTGGTGGCCCCCTTAAAAAAGAAAAAGTCTAATCAGAGATTTCTAACTCCTTGGTTCAACACAGAAACTCGTAGCTTAAAACAGAAGACTCGTCAATTAGAAAGAAAATGGCGTTCTACTAATTTAGATGAAATCTATTTAGCTTGGAGAAATCATCTTTTAATTTATAAAAAATCTCTTAGAAAAGCTAGAACGAGTTATTACTCTGCATTAATAGAAGAGAACAAGAATAATCCCAGGTTTCTTTTCAGTACTGTAGCCAGGTTGACAAAGAGTCAGGACTCTGTCAATCCTAGCATTCCCTTAGAGCTTACTAGTCAGGACTTTATGAACTTTTTCAATAATAAAATTTCATCCATCAGAGATAAAATCAGATTCTTCCCACAGTTAACTTAAATACTGTAACTACTACAACTCCTTCTTTTGATGTCTGTCTTGATGAGTTTACTCCAATCGACCTTTGTGAGTTAGACAAAATAGTTTCCTCATCCAAACCTTCAATTTGTCTTTTAGACCCTATTCCTCCCAGGTTATTTAAAGAAGTCTTCCCACTTATTGGTAGCCTTATTCTTCATATAATCAATTCTTCATTAACTTTAGGCCATGTACCGCAGGCTTTTAAAACGGCTGTAATTAAACCCTTACTCAAAAAGCCAACGCTAGATCCAGGAGCTTTAGCTAACTATAGACCAATCTCTAATCTCTCTTTCATTTCAAAAATCTTAGAAAGAGTTGTTGCTACGCAATTAGTTGACCACCTGCAGGGAAATGGTTTACTTGAAGAGTTTCATTCTGGGTTTAGAATCCATCATAGTACTGAAACAGCCTTAGCGAAGGTCACTAACGACCTCCTCATTGCATCTGATAATGGACTAGTTTCTGTACTTGTCCTTTTAGACCTTAGTGCAGCTTTTGATACTATCGATCATAATATTCTACTTGATAGATTAGAACACTATGTTGGACTTAATGGAACTTCGTTGCAGTGGTTTAGATCTTATTTATCTGATAGGTTCCAGTTTGTTCATGTAAATAATGAGTTTTCTTTCAACTCAAAGCTTAGTCATGGAGTTCCACAGGGATCTGTGCTAGGCCCTACTCTTTTTAGTTTATATATGCTTCCGTTAGGCAACATTATTAGAAAGCACTGTATACATTTTCATTGTTATGCTGATGACACACAATTATACCTGTCAATGAAGCCAGATGATAGTAATCAATTAGCCAAGTTTGAAGCCTGTCTTAAGGAAATCAAAGCTTGGATGACTTGTAATTTCCTGCTATTAAATTCAGATAAGACTGAAGTCATTCTTGTTGGTCCAAAAAACCTTAGAAATTCCTTTCCAAATCAAACTTTCAGTTTGGATGCAGTTACTCTTTCTCTTAATAGCTCTGTGAGGAACCTTGGAGTTATTTTTGATCAGGATTTGTCCTTCAATTCACATATTAAATTTGTTTCTAAGACTGCCTTCTATCATTTGCGTAATATTGCCAAGATTAGGAGCATCTTGTCTCAGAGTGATGCTGAGAAACTGATCCACGCTTTTGTTAGCTCGAGATTAGATTATTGTACCTAATACTACCGTATTATCCTAACAGAGCACTACGCTCCCAAAATGCAGGATTACTTGTAATACCTAGAATCTCCAAAAGTACAATGGGAGGCAGAGCCTTCAGTTATCAAGCTCCTCTCCTGTGGAATCAGCTGCCAATCTGGATTCGGGAGTCAGACTCGATCTCTGTTTTTAAGAATAGGGCTAAAACCTACCTTTTTGATATAGCCTACAATTAGGGAGGGATCATGTGTTTCTGAACCCTCCCTTAGTTATGCTGCTAATAGGTTTAGTCAGCCGGGGGACCTCCAGTAATGCACTGGGCTTCACTCCTTTTCCTCTCTACATGTCTGTTCTTTTCTTCTTCTCTATCCCCTCACCCCCCAGCCAGTCGCAGCAGATGACTGCCCCTCCCTGAGCCTGGTTCTGCTGGAGGTTTCTTCCTGTTAAAAGGGAGTTTTTCCTCTCCACCGTCGCCAAGTGCTTGCTCACAGGGGATCGCCTGATTGCTGGGGTCTTTCTGCAACTGTGGGGGTTCCCCCTACAGTTGATAGTGCTATGAGATGACTGTTGTTGTGAAATAGCGCTATATAAATAAAGTTGAATTGAATTGAATTGAATTGAATTGAAGTATGCACGGATCTATGAATATTCTAATCAGCTCCACCCATACTACCACCCACCAGTAGCGGGAAGAAGGGGACACTGGGCTCCAAGAAGGCGATCAGCTTGAGGAGGTAAAAGTCGTAAGTGAACCTACGGAAGAATCATTCTTGGTGGAGCGGAGAGTTGTTGCCCAGCCCCGCGTGGAGGCTGGAGGTCTCCCACTGGTCTCTGGTTGGCCACTTACCGAGGATCTCCCCAGCTTGTTCCAAGTCTCTCCCACGTGGAAGTGAAGAAGGCGAGCTGGCGTGCTCAGCACCCTGTCCACCACTGAAGCAAGTTGACTGGGACCGCGAGCAGCTCGCTTGGGGCCGGCGGTGCTTTGCACCTGCCCGCCACCATGGAGCCATGACTGCAGCGTGTGCGGCCTTGCCAGCTCGTCCCGGCCATTGCACCACATGCCCCAGAGTGGGAGATCTCCACAGCCGTCTTCCCCAGCATGCAGGATAAAATGCAGGCTACAAACCCCTGTCCTCTCTCCGGTATTTCAGCAGGGACGCTGAGGTTTTTCCAGATAAAATTAGTCATTGCTGTCATATTTTCATGTCTGTGGGTAAGACATGTAATTTAAAAGAAGAGGATTTCTTGCTCATACAGCCAAAACTGAACACGTACAATCTGCCATCTTTCCCAAATAGGAAAAGCTCCTGCTGCTCCTCGGCAGGAGGAGCAGCCGAGGAGCAGCTCACTGATTGGTTATAACATTAACCAATCAGGCTAGGCAGAAATGCTTATGTGGCTAGAAAAACTTGTCATGATCCTGGGCACGGTGGAGGCCATGCTAGTCTCTAGTTGGAGTTGTCTTTTTCTGTTTGTTTGTTTCCTTATTTTTCTGGATCTGTTGTATTTTATGTTTATTTTTGGAGTTGTATTATTTAGTTCTGGTCTGTACTTTTATTTGGACAGTGCTGTGCAGCCTCTACTGTCAAACTGTCTCATGGGTTGCACAGCTGTTTCCTGTCAGTTTGATTAAGTTTTCTCTCATGCACTCACACCTGTTTACCATCTGCACAGCTCTATTTAAGCAGACCACTGCAGTTGGCTCACTGCAGCGATCTTGCATCCAGACGTGTTCATCTTCGTCTGTGTTTTCCTTCTCGGGTGTTTCCCGGCATCTTTAGTTTTTGTGTTCTTGTATTTTGTGTTCTGGTTCACTGTTGTAAATAAACATGTAAACTTACCGTCAGTGTTTGGCGTCTTCGGTCAGCCCTTAAAAAAGGCAGTGTATGACAGAAGATTGCTGCCAACTAGGTGTCAGTGGCAGTAAGTTTTGCCTTTTTTTCCTCTTTCTTTTTTCACTCCAGTTATTTTTACTTTAGTCTGTGTTTTTTTCCCGTTGTGCGACATGTCAGTCAGCATGGACTACGGGGCTTATGGATTGAATGAGGTGGAGTGTTGGGCTGTCGGAGTGCTGGAAGGCATAATATTGGCGGCCTGTGCCTCCCGCACTTCTGAGGCAGCTCAGGAATGTCTGGACAGTGCAGCACAGATTCTGGAAGTGTGCCCCAGCTTCTGGAGCCACCTGGACCTCATGAACCTCCTCGGCTCAGCCACCTGCCCACAATCCATGCTCCAAGGGGCAGGAGGAAACCTCTTCTCTTTCCGTGCCGGTGCCAACGGGGAAGCGGCTCCAGGCACAGAAGTCCTGAGCCTCCCACCGTTCTCCAGCAGCTGCAGTCTCGCCTTCTTCTCCTGGACAAGGGCTCGCACCATTAGCCGCTCCTCTGATGCTGGGAGAGCCCACAGTTTGCTGGATCGGGCATGCTGTCCTCACACTCCCTGATGGTCCAACTGCGGAGGAGCTGGAGGAGTGCCAGCGGGTTTTGACGGCGGAGAGGGAGCTGGTTTTGGACCACAAGCCATGGCTCCTTCCGGAGTTCATGCAGTTGGAAGGAGCTTCATCGGGTGGAGCGGGGTCTGTGCCGACGGTAGAACGTCCCCGGACTCCAGCGTTCTGCCCATCTCACCGGACAACCTCTACAGTTCCCATGGAGACGTCCTCTAGCCCCACAACAGCAGCAATCACTAAACCCTGGGAATTAAGGCAAGTACCTATTCATTTATCTAATCCTAATAATGAATTGTCTTGCCTTATTCCCAGTGGTGGAGCTCAGCAGCAGCGGCCCGATATGGCTGACCTCTCACCATCAGCGCTGTTACCTGTGTCTCACCTGCCTCTCCCGTGCCCTCTCCTGTTTCCCTGTTTATCCACTGGTCCCGGGAGGGAGCCACCAGATGAGAGGAGGTCAGTGGCTTTGGCGGATCTGGCATCAGCCATGCAATCGTACCCGGGAAGGGAAAGGAGCGTCCCCCATGAGCCAAAATCTGAGCCAACGAGGAATCCCCTGATTTTGGCATCATGGGACCCGGCACCATCGGTGAGGCAAATCCTGAGTCCACCAGCATTAGCTACCATGCCTGGAGGTCCACCAGCGCCCGTCGCCTCATCCGGGGTCCCGCCAGTAGCAGCCGTCACGCATGGAGGGTTGCCAGCTTCCTCAGCCATCATGCCTGCTGCCTGGGCCACCGCAGCAGAGTCGCCCATAGTCCTGGACAGCGGTTGAGCTCGAGTCCAGGCAAGTGCTCTGTTCTGTTTTATCATCGTCAGATTCAGAGAATCCTTGTCTGGCTCAGGGTGGGGAGAATCAGTTTCAGATGTCCTCTGCTCCTGAGCCCTCCTCGCCGGGCTCTTTTGCTGCTGGTGATTCCTCTCCGGCATTTGTCTTTTCTCCTCCTGAGGTGGCTGCATTGGGAGATGTTGCCCTGACAGTGGAGGCTGAGATGTCCCAGCTGGAGTCGCCGCCAGAGTCCTGGATGGTGGTGGAGCTTGAGCTCAGGCAAGTTTCCTTATTTAGCCTAGAGAAATCTTGCCTGGCTCTTGGTTGGGGGGACCAGGTGCAGCCGTCAGCCGCACTTGAGCTTCCTTCACTGGGCTCTACTGCTGCCAGTGACTCTGACCCGGTGTTTGTTTCTGTCTCTGTTCTTTTGCCCGAGCCATCATCTAGGGTCACCGAGGGTCCACCACCTGCACCGGAGGTCATCGTGGGTTTTCCTTCTCTGCCCAAGGCCATCGTGGATTCTCTTTCTTTGCCTGAGGCCGTTGTGTGTTCCCCTTCTCCATCTGAGGCCACCGTGGGTGTGACGCCTCTGTCTGAGGTCACCGTGGGTCCAGCCTCTCCGCCCAAGGTCTCCGTGGGTCCAGCCTCTCCACCCGAGGCTGCTGTGGGTGCTACGCCCCAGTCCGGGGCCTCTGTGGGTGCCACTCCCCCTCCGTTTGAGGTGTCCGTGGGTGCCGCTCCCCCTCCATCCAAGGTCTCCATGGGTGTCACTCCCCCTCTGTCTGAGGTCTCCATGGGTGCTGCTTCCCAGTCTGGTGCCGCCATGGGTGCTGCGCCACAGACCTGGGTCCACCTCATCCACGCAATAAGCCACACGGCCTTTGGGGGCATTGATTCCAGCTACCGCCTCCAGGTGGGGCGCGTTGTGCCCTACGGCCCATTGGGTCTGGGATTTTGGTATTTTGGGAGTTGGTATGGTCTCTATATCCAACATTATTCATTATCCTTATAGCTTTTTTTTTTGAAATGTGCATATTGGCTGTAGGTTGGTCTTGTAGGTGTTTCCCCAGACCTCTACACAGTAGTTAAGATATGGTAGAAACAGTGAATTGTACAGTAAGAACAATGATTTATAGTCCAAGATGTGTCTTGTTTTCCCCAGTATCCCTATACATTTTGCCAGCTTGGCCCGGATGTGACTGATGTGAGGTTTCCAGCAGATTTTATTGTCTAGCGTCACCCCCAGAAACTTATTTTCCTGTACTGTTTCTATTCTGGTATCATCTATCGTTACCATTATTTCATGATTTATTTTATAATTTCCAAGCAACATAATCTTTGTTTTTTTCAAATTTAGAGATAATTTATTTTTGTTGAACCACTGCGTTAACCTTTTCACTTCAGTTGTGACCACCTCTAAAACCTGCTGCAAATTCTCACCAGTGCAAAGGATATTTGTGTCATCCGCAAACAAAATAAATTTCAGAATTTTTGATACTTGGCATGTCATTTATATATAAGATAAAGAGTTTGGGTCCCAAAACTGACCCCTGCGGCACACCACAAGAGATGTTCATGAAGGGTGATTTGTGCTCACCAATTTGTACAAATTGTTGTCTGTTACTTAAATAACTTTCCACCCAACTCAGTCCGACCTCTCTTATCCCATACCTTTCCAATGTCCTTAGTAAAATTCTATGGTCGATGGTGTCAAAAGCTTTCTTTAAATCTATAAATACTCCTACAGCAAACTCTTTTTTAATCTATCTATCTTTAATCTTTTTTTTTTAACAAGTAATTTCTTCTATAAGTTCGATCAGTGCCAAAGATGTTCAAAAAAAAGGAAATTTTCCTGGGTGTTTTTACATTTTTAATCCACAATAATTCACACTTTCTATCAGTTTGCTGCTAATATTTCCCAAGCTTACAAAGCAAGTGGGATAAACAACAGTCAAACAAAAGAATATTGAGGAAGTTAGCAAACACAGAACATTTGTATGACTCGTCCTAACGCTAATAATTATATACACTGTTAAATTACATGATGGCAGAAGGTGTGCATACTGATTGCAATAGAAGTTGTTCTTCACTCTTAACATGATTTGAACAGAAGTAACTGGACACAGCAGAAAGCCATTTTGGTAACGCACAAACACATTCAGCTCCCCCATCAGTCCACACCGCCTGTATTGTGGGATCACATCTGTGTGTTTTTTAACATCACCAGATTTATTCATCCAGAGACCCGAGTGAGAACTGTGAGGAAGCGCCATCTGACTTCTGACTGCGCCATCTGACTTCTGAAGTTTTATCAGGGTTTTAAGTGACACTCCTGCTGAGGGTTTACCTGCATCATCTGATTTTATTACTGACAATTTTAACAGTAAACTAAAATCAGCACTGGACTTGGTTGCGCCTTTGAAGATCAAAAACACAAGAATTAAACCTGTCCCGCCCTGGTGGAATGACGAGGTAAGACAGCAGAAAAGAAAATGCAGAGCAGCAGAGAGAAGGTGGAGAAAAATAAATTATTCATTATCAAACTCTACGAGAACAATTGAAACTATATAATAATAATAATAATAATAATAATAATAATAATAATAATAATAATAATAATAATAATGCATTTTATTTAAAAGCGCCTTTCAAGACACTCAAGGACACTTTACAGAAATAGATAAAACACAGTAACAATAAACAACAAAACACAAAAACGACAATCATAAAAACCATGGCAATTACAATGAAAATGCTAATCTGAGCAGGTGAGTTTTGAGAGCGGATTTAAACTGAGGGAGGGAGTCAATATTTCTGATGGCAGGTGGGAGCGAGTTCCAGAGTTTGGGAGCAGAGCGGCTGAAGGTTCTACTCCCCATGGAGCTGAGGCGAGCAGGAGGGACAGCGAGGTAGACAGAGGAGGAGGATCTGAAGGAGCAGGTAGGGGTGACAATGTGAAGGAGATCAGCCAGATAAGAAGGGGCGAGGTTATGGATGACTTTGAAAGTATGAAGGAGAATTTTGAAGTTGATGCAAAATTTGACTGGGAGCCAGTGAAGTTGAAGGAGAACAGGGGAGATGTGAAGGAAGGAGGGGTTTTGGAGATAACGCGGGCAGCTGAATTCTGGACCAACTGGAGCTTGTGAAAGGATTTCTGAGGGAGACCAACAAGTAGGGAGTTACAGTAATCTAAACGGGAAGTGACAAGGCTGTGTACAAGAATAGAAGTAGTGTGGGGGGAGAGCGAAGGGCGGAGACGATTAATGTTGCGAAGATGAAAATAAGCAGACCGGGTGATGTTATTGATGTGGGAGTGAAAGGAAAGAGAATAATAATATAATAATAATAATATAATAATACCATGAAGCAAGCCAGAAACTCCTACTTCTCCAAAATAATAAATAATCACAAAAACAATCCTAGATTCCTTTTCTCCACTATTGATCACCTGATCAACCCTGATTTTAAGAAGTCTGGCAGGATGTCAACAGACTCACTATGTGAGGACTTTGCAGACCACTTCGGAAGTAAAATAGATGTTATTAAATCCAATCTTTTATTATAAAATGCTGTTTTTAGCACTGTGGAACCCTTGCTTTTATCTAAGGAAATGCTGGAGAATTTTGAAGAATGTTGATGCTGAAACTCTTGCTTGAGTTTTCTCCCAAGTCAGTCCAACAGCTTGTCTTTTAGATCCCATTCCCACATCACTTTTAAAAACATTTTGTGGATTTTTCCAGAAGGAACTTTTAAACATAATAAATTGCTCTCTCCAGATGGATGTTTTCTCTGGTGCCTTTAAAACAGCAGTGGTGAGACCCCTTCTCAAGAAGAGTAATTTAGACCCTGATAACCTTAATAATTACAGACCAGTATCCAACTTACCATTTTTAAGCAAGATTTTAGAAAAACTTGTTTTAACCCAGTTAATTTTTTTTTTTTAATATCAAATGACATATTTGATGAAAACCAGTCTAGTTTTAGGATGAGCCACAGTACAGAGACAGCACTGGTCAGGATTGTTAATGACCTAAGGCACAACATGGACTCATACAGAATTTCAGTCCTGGTTCTACTGGATCTAAGTGCTGCCTTTGATACAGTAGACCAGGGGTGTCCAACCATGTGCCATGGAGAGCCAAGACCCTGCAGGTTTTACCTCCAACCAGTGTCTTCAACAGCAGATTTCTGTGAACTTCTTCCCACTGATTGCTGATAAGTGAAAACACCTGCTGAAGAGACTGGGTAGAAGAGAAAACCTGCAGGGTCTTGGCTCTCCATGGCACATGGTTGGACACCCCTGCAGTAGACCACTATATTCTTTTAACCAGACTAAAGGATCTGGTTAGCCTCTCTGGTACTGTTCTTAATTGGTTCAAGTCCTACCTCACAAACAGGAACTTTGTGGTAAGTATGGAAACATGTTCTTCTAAAGTCTACAAAATAAATTGTGGTGTGCCCCAAGGTACAATCTTAGGTCCAGTACTTTTTAATTTCACATGTAGAATCAGAAGGGTTGTTGCCATGCAAGGCGCCGCCACAAACAACTTCTCCTTCCCCCATTCTATTACACTGAACACCAAGCTAGAGGATGGGAAGTACCATTTTCATATGGTCTTTGGTATGACCCGGCTGGGACTTGAACCCCCAACCTCCTGGTTGTGGGGCGGATGCTCTATAAACTAGGCCACCACTCTGGTGGCCGTGTTTTTAATTTTAGGTTTTAATCTCCCCTCATTGATCATCATCTTATCGTGGTGGGGGGTTTGCATGCCCTAGTGATCCAAGGAGCTATGTTGTCTGGAGCAATTTGCCTCTGGTAGGATCACCCAAGATAAACTGGTCCTGGGTGAAGGGCCAGACTAAGAACAATCCAACAGACTCTCATGATGAATGTTAGAACAAGGATTCAGTGTACCCTGCCCGGTATGGGGTTACTGGGGCCCCACCCTGGAGCCTGGCCTGGGGGAGGGGCTCGATGGCCAGTGCTTGGTGACCGGGTTTCTGCCCTTGGGACCTGGCCAGGCTCAAGCCCGAAGGAGTTATATGGGTCTGCCCTCCAGTGGGCTCACCACCTGCAGGAGGGACCATGGGGGTCTGGTGCAATGTGGATCAGGTGGCAGTTGAAGGCGGAAACCTAGGTGGTCTGATCCCAAGCTTCCAAAATTGGCTTTTGGGATGTGGAATGTCACCTCTCTGGTAGGGAACAGCCTGAGCTGGTGCGTGAGGTTGAGAGATAATTGCTAGATATAGTCACCCTCACTTCAACACACAGCTCTGGTTCCAGAACCAGTCTACTGGAGAGGGGCTGGAGCTTAGCCTACTCTGGAGCTGCCCCGGGCGAGAGGCGACGAGCAGGGGTGGACATTCTTGTGTCCTCCCACCTTGCTGCCTCTATAATGGAGTTTTTCCCGGTGGATGAAAGGGTTGTTTCACTGCGCCTTTGGGTTGGGAAATGGGTCTTGACCATCATTTGTGCCTACGCACCAAAAGATGGTTCAGAGTACCCACCATTTTTGGAGTCTCTGACTGGGGTGCTGGAGGTGCCCCTTTTGGAGACTCTATTGTCCTACTGGGGGACTTCAATGTGCATGTGGGCAACGACAGTGAAACCTGGAGGGGGGTGATTGGGAGGAATGGCTGCCCGATCTGAACCCGAGTGGTGTTCAGTTATCGGACTTCTGTGCTAACCACAGTTTCTCCATAACGAACGCCATGTTCAAGCATAATGGTGACCATATATGCACCTGGCACCAGGACATCTTAGTTCGCAGGTCAATGATCGATTTTGTTATCGTGTCATCAGACCTGTGAACATATGTCTTGGACACTCAGTAAAGAGAGGTGCAGAGCTGTCAACTGATCACCACCTGGTGATGAGTTGGATCCGATGGCAGGGGAGGATGCCATTCAGAACTGGTAGACCAAAACGTATAGTAAGGGTGTGTGGGGAACATCTAGCTGAGGCCTCTGTCCGGGAGGTCTTCAATTCCCACCTCCGGAAGAACTTTGACCACATTCCAAGAGAGTCTGGGACATGGAGTCTGAATGGGCCATGTTCTCCACCTCCATTGTTGAAGCGGCTGCAAGGTCGTCAGTGCATCTTGTAGTGGAAGCCCCCGAACCAAGTGGTGGACACCAGTGGTGAGGGGAGCCATTAGGCTGAAGAAGGAGTCCTATCGAGCTTGGTTGACTTGTGGGACTCCTGAAGCAGCTGAGGTGTACCAGCAGGCCAAGCGGAGTGCAGCTCGGATGGTTGCTGAAGCAAAAACTCAGGTGTGGGAGGAGTTTGGTGAGGCCATGGAACAAGACTTTCGGTCAGTGTCGAAGAGATTCTGGCAAACTGTCCGGCAGCTCAGGAGAAGGAAGCAGCTCCCTGTCCACACTGTGTATGGTGTGGATGGGGTGCTGCTGATTTTGACTGGGGATATCGTAGGGCGGTGGAAGGAATACTTTGAGGATATCCTCAATCCCACTGTCACGCCTTCTACAGAGGAAGCAAGGCTTGTGGACGAGGGGGACGACTCACCCATCACAGGGGATGAGGTCACCAAAGTGATTAAAAAACTCTTCGGTGGCAGGGCCCCTGGGGTGGATGAGATTCACCCTGAGTACCTCAAGGCCCTGGATGTTGTAGGGCTGTCAAGGTTGACACACCTTTGCAACATTGCATGGAGGTCGGGGACAATGCCTTTGGCATGGCAAACCGGGGTGGTGGTTCCTCTCTTCAAGAAGGGGGACCGGAGGGTGTGCTCCAACTTTAGAGGGATCACACTCCTCAGCCTCCCTGAGAAGGTCTATGCCAAGGTACTGGAGAGGAGAGTCCGGCTGTTCGTCGAACCTCGGATTCGGGAAGAGCAATGTGGTTTTCGTCCTGGCTGTGGCACATCAGACCAGCTCTTTACCCTCTAGAGAATCCTCGAGGGTTCATGGGGGTTTGCCTAACCAGTTTACATGTGTGTTGTGGACTTGGAGAAGGCATTCGATCATGTCCCTTGTGGTTTTTTGTGGGGAGTGCTTTGGGAGAATGGGGTATTGGGCTTGTTATTACGAGCTATCCGGTCTCTATACGACCTCTATACGAGTTTGGTTCATATTGCCAACACTGTCTGTCAGGTCAGAGTCGATGACTCTGCTACTAGTGACATGGTAACCCAGTACAACCTGCCCCATGGACGGGTGGTCAGCGTCTAAACTGGCTCCCCCTCCAGTGCATACGGGTGAGGAGGGTGGCATGTCACCCTGCAGGACTAAAAACAAGACCTGTCAAAGGGTGGATGAGCTCCTAGTGAGCCAATGGCCAGCATGCACCCTGGTTAGCCCCAAACGGCAAGCCCTCTAGGAGAAGGTAAACTCTGAATGGAAAACCTGAATGCAGGCGTTGTGAACTGCACTCTGATCTAGCAAGCGAAAGGACATATGACAACAACTAAAATCCACACCAGGGCCCCAGCCCCTGCTACTCAAGATTCAAGTCCTATCCTCGTACCCTCAGGTATCAATGGCCGAAATACCCTAAATCTGTCTGGATGGGTATCTCGTGATAGAGGCGGGAATGGATTGACATACTTACTGAAATGTAAGAAACAAACACTCTTTAGTACTTTCAATGCCCGTACTTTGTCAAAGGACAGCAGAGTTCTAGAACTTGTCAACAGTGCAAAACAACATAGGATCGACATCCTGAGCATTCAAGAGCACAGATTACACAGATTGCACAGATTACACCACCCAGATACTGCAAGTGAGTGCAAGACAAGTGATGGCTATCATCTGATTACATCGTTGGTATGGTGATGTTCCCAAGGCTCTACTATTGGTGGAGTAGGCTTTTTGTTATCCCCTCGCGCTGCTCAACAGCTGACATCCGTTGAGAAGATATCTCCATACATATTAGTGGCACAATTCTACGGCAACCCCAAAACCACTGCTATAGCATGTTACAGTCCAACTAATGTCAGCGATGAACTGGCTGTAGATCAACTTTATGAAGATTTAAAAAGTGTCACCGACAATGTTCCAGCTCACAACCTTTTGGTTGTGGTGGGAGACTTTAATACACAAACTGGCCCAGAGGATGTACCATTCACATTCAACCAAGAGACAAACTGCAGTGGAGAGAAACTGCTTAACTATGCTGAAGAGTTCCAGCTTTTGGTAGCTAATACCAAATTCATGAAACCCAAGCACAAATTATGGACATTTCAACTGCCTACAGGAAAGCGATCCCAGATCGATTATATCCTTGTCCACAACAAGTGGAGGAACAGTACTATGAACTGTCGGGCCTAGTCATCATTTTCAAGTGTTGGGTCAGACCACCGAGTTGTCTCGTGTACCATACGGCTGAGCCTCAGGCAGTCCAACAAGCCCACTCTAAATCCTATGAATGAAGTTGACTGGAAGCTTGTGTGCACCACCCCAGAGGTTTCCTCAGTGTTCACCCTGAAAGTTCGAAATTGCTATGACACACTCTCACAACCTGATGATGACATTGAAATGCCCTATAATAACCTCATCTCTGTCACTGAGGAAGTTGCTTTGGAAATGCTTCCTAAAAAGAAGAAGGACAAGTCACTCAGCGCTCACGCCCTAGTTAACAATGCTCACAAGGCTGTTCGCGAAGCCACACAACGTCATGAAAACAAGCCAACAAGAACCACTCTCAGAAACATGACCAAAGCACAGAAACAACTTGATAAAGCCTATGCACAAGCTGAAGCAGATTGTATAGAAAAAGAAATTGACCAAATCAATTATCTCAATTCCTCAAACCAACATACAGCTGCGTGGCCTATTATCAACAACCTTGCTGGACGGAAAGGGAGACCATTGGTCCACATTAAAGGAGGATCGGCTGAAAAGCGGAAAGAGAAATGGTTATTTCACTTTCAGAGACTGTTGGCGGGTCAGCCAGTTACTCAGGGAAGCATCTCTTATCCAGAGTGCCAAAACTCTAGACATAAATACATCTCCGTTCACTATACAAGAGCTGCATGATGCAGTTAGATTTTTGAGGGCCAATAAATCAACCGGCCTTGATAACATCCCAAGTCTTATCTGAGAAAGATCCTCTGTTCCATGACCTCCTGCTAAAGATTTGCAATCACACCTTTTCCGACTTGCTGCCACCATCTGCTTGGAAAAAATCTGGGACTGTACCTCTCCCCAAAAAAGGGCAACTTGACACTGACTTCAAATTATAGAGGCATCTCCCTAATGCCTATTGCCACCAAAATCTACAATAAGCTTCTTCTAAATCGTCTAATACCCGCTGTGGACCCCCTGCTGCGCAATGACCAAAATGGTTTCAGGAGAGGGCAGTCAACAATCTCTCAAATACTGTCCCTTCATTGCATAATAGAAGAAATGAAGAGACTTAACAAGGATTTCACTATCTGTTTTGTGGACTTTCAGAAGGCATTTGATTCCTTCAATCGGGACATGATGTTTAATATCTTACCTCTCTATGGTATCCCACAACCTATCGTCGCAGCAATTCAAGCGCTCTATACCCACACCAAGGCTACAGTCATAACAGCTGATGGTGAAACATCATTCTTTGACACTGAAGCAGGGGTTCTTCAAGGTAACACTCTAGCACCATTCTTATTCATTATTGTACTAGATTATGTTCAACGCCTCTCCCTAGACACCATAAATGACAAGGATCTACAACTCCAACCAAGACGTAGCCAGAGGCATCCTGCTAAGTATGTTACAGATCTTGATTTTGCTGATGATATTGAATTAGTATCAGACCTTGTTGTGAATGCAGAATCGCTTCTTCAGTCACTAGAAAAAGCAACAAACCTGGTAGGGCCTTACTGCAACGAAAGCAAAACAGAGTTCATTTCTACAACACTGAACTGTAGCCTGCTTTTGCTGGCTGATACAAACATCAACCAAGTCGAAGATTTCAAATACCTTGGCTTGTATATAATGGACTCTCAAAAGGATTTGAAATCTCGTAAAGCTCTAGCATGGGCAGCGTGTAATAAGCTTAATAAGATATGGCATTCAACTCTCAACAACCAAACGAAAATTCACGTATTCAGGACACTGATAGAGCCAATTTTGCTCTATGGCTTGGAGACGTGGACTCTTACTGCAAGTCAAGAAAAACAACTAGATGGGACATATATAAACTTACTAAGGTGTATACAAAACATCCATTGGTCCGAGCATGCCACTCTTGAGCGTATCTATCTCCTATCTCCTCCATCGCCTTGATCCGATGGAGGAGATAGGAGAGAGAAGGACGGTGGCTAAACTGTCATCTCTGCTGGAGTCCGAGTTCCACCCTATGCAGGACATACTGGATGCACTGAGGAGCTCATTTAGCAGCAGACTACATCATCCCAGGTGCACAGCCGAGAGGTTTCATAGGTCCTTCCTACCAACGGCTGTCAGACTGTACAACCTAAGCAGGGCTGCTCGCAGAGACAGCAAAAAGACGTAACAAACTAATAGTTTTTTTGAATGCAAAAGATGCAATAGACTTACACAATGGTCCTCTCCGGCATACAACTAGGAACATACTGGTCGCTATGGAGGGTGAGAATATGTATGGGCACATAATCATACCATGTAGGATAACTAAATAGACGGTTATGCTGTTTCATCCCACCTAGCAACAATGCTCTGCACTGTGTGTGTTTATATATTTACATATTTATTCCATCTAGCTACAATGCTCAGCACTGGGTGTGTTTATATTTATATATCTATATATTTATTCCATCTAGCTACAATGCTCCGCACTGTGTTTTTATATATCTACATATTATTCCATCTAGCTACATTGCTCCGCACTGTGTGTGTTTATATACTTGCATATTTATTCCACCTAGCTGCAATGCTCCGTACTGTGGGTGTTTATATATTTACATATTTATTCCATCTAGCTACAATGCTCTGCACTGTGTGTTCATATATTCATATATTTATTCCATCCAGCTACAATGCTCTGCACTGTGTGTCTGTGTGTGTGTGTGTATATATATATTTTATAGTAATATGTACATATGTATATTAGCTGCTCTTGCTTGCTTGTTTTTTTTCTTGCCTTCTGATTGTTGCTCTGAGTGTTGCTATCCCTGTGCTGTTGCAATCCTGGAATTTCCCCGTTGTGGGACTAATAAAGGCTTATCTTATCTTATCTTATATATGGTTACATCCCACCCCTCTCTGAGAGGCTCACCAAACGGAGACTCAGATTTGCTGGCCATTGCCATCGGTCCACCGGGGAGATTATACACTCCCTGCTCCTTTGGAAGCCAATTGGCCCAGTCCAGTCACTGAAACTTACATTCCCAGAGGTACTGTCGAAGGATTTGGGGATAGCAAGAGAGGACTTGGCAACAGCCATGGAAAATTGCATGGTGTGGAAGCAAGTTGTTCAGTGTGCCCCCAACCCTTTGGGCCGCTACATGATGATGATGATGCCAACACTCGGTCGGGCTCATTCCCAGTGAGAGTTGGACTCTGCCAGGACTGCCCTTTGTCACCGATCATGTTCATAATTTTTATGGGCAGGATTTCTAGGCGCAGCCAAGGATTGGAGGGTGTCATGCTCGGTGACCACAGGAGCTCACCTCTGTTATTTCCAGATGATGTTCTCCTGTTGGCTTCATCCAGCAATAATCTATAGGTGTTACTGGGATGATTTGCCGCTAAGTGTGAAGCAGCTGGGATGAGAATCAGCACCTCCAAGTCTAAACCCATGGTCCTCAGCTGGAAAAAAAGGTGGACTGTCCTCTCTGGGTTGGGGACAAGCTCCTGCCCCAAGTGGAGGAGTTTAAGTATCTTGGGGTCTTATTCACGAGTCAGGGAAAAATGGAGTGAAAGATTGACAGACGGATTGGAGCAGCATCTGCAGGGATGCGGACGTTGTACCGGTCTGTTGTGGTGAAGAGGGAGCTAAGTTCTAAGGCAAAGCTGTCAAATTACCGGTCAATCTACGTTCCTACCCTCACCTATGGTCACGAGCTTTGGGTAATGACCGAAAGAATGAGATTGCAAATACAAGCAGCTGAAATGAGCTTTCTTCGTAAGATTGTTGGACTCACCCTTAGAGATAGGGTGAGGAGCTCAGTCATCCGGGAGAGGCTCAGAGTAGAACCGCTGCTCCTCCACATTGAAAGGAGCCAGTTGAGGTGGTTTGGGAATCTGATCAGGATGCCTCCTGGGTGTTTTGGGCACGTCCCATTATGAGGAGACCCCAGAGAAGACTCAGGACTCGCTGGAGAGACTACGTCTCCCAGTTGGTCTGGGAACGCCTTGGTATCATCTCTGAAGAGCTGGAGCAGGTGGCTGGGGAGAGGGAAGTCTGGGCTTCTCTGCTTGAACTTCTGCCTCCGTGACCCGGACCTCCAGAAAAGCGGTAGAAGATGGATGGATGGATATATGAGGCCCTTAGCAGCTACTCAGTCATTGGTGGTCTGGTTTACAATTAGATTAGCCTAACTTTAACAGTGACTTTTTCTCTTCCTACAGCCGCTCAAGGTCTAATGACAGAACATAGAAGAAACTCTGTCAGGTGTGAAGGGGGCTAAAGATACAGGTGTCGCCCTTTCATATGATGGACTTCAACATGACCATGTGGTCATTTCTTTTTTTTCTTTTTTTTAAACAGTCAAGCGTTTTAGTGTTATTACCTTTTTCTTATTGACAGTTTCATATACATTGAGCAGGTGTACACTGGTGAAATGTCTCGCCCATTTCCCTTAGTCCACATCTGTCTTGTTAGTCCTGAAACTGTTGTGCCACCAAGCATTCCAGTTCACCAGTTAATCTCACAGCTTTTGTTTTTGAGAATGCATTGTGTAGTTAAATATGTGAGTAGTTTCTCAATGTGACAATGAATGTCAGCTGTTTTTTTATGTATAGAGTTAGGTAATTTCTTTCCATGTATCAACAGTGAAGCCAACCATTTTCAACTCACTATTTTCTTCATAGTGAAGGCTTCCACCTGTTAAAAGGTTGGTTAATGGGGGGGTGGCACTGACTGAAAAAAACATAGTGAACAGGATTGAAATTTTTGTCTGAAGTTTTCCATTTTTCTTTTGTTTGATATGATATGAAGAGGCTTCAATTAAAAAATACAGGTTAAAATAAACTTATCACTGTGTACTTATTTTTTCCCTAAATGACAAGTGGCTGCCTTGTATTGACACTGAATTTTCCACTAGAGGGCACGCCTAGATTGCTAGTCATTTTATCAGGAACTTAAGGTTAGGTGGTGTTTTAAGAGATTTTTCTGGCACACTGACTTAAGTCGCATCTTTGTTTTTGAGGGGCATTTTATCTTTATTTGCCTACTTGGTTTATCTGCTTCAGTCACCTGTTTAGGCTGCAGTTAGTCTCCTATGGTTTATTTCAGACTCGCTTTTACAATTCAGTACATCATATGCATGCCAAAATGTAGCTATTGAAAGCTCGTCTCTTATTTTGAAACATCTGTATGATCTCGATTGTAAAAATGTTTAAAGTTCTGAAGAAACTGAACAATTTCTGTCAGTGTTTGCTTTTTTTATAATGGGTCAACAGTTCACACCATGTTACATATTGCCTGTCAAAGAAAGTAGCCTGGAAGGTTATTGGCCCTTGACTGAATTTCCCTCCTTTTCTGTAGGAAGTGATATCTGGTATGAGGTCCCTACGTAATATAGTTGAGTGAAAGTTTTACCCTGTCACTAGAGTAGATAAGCCATCTAAACAGTGATGTCCTTGTACCTCCTTACAGCTCCCGAAAAGCTGTTGTGGGTAGAATGGCCAGAAATTTTACTTGAGTAAAAGAGCATTACCTTATATTAATAACTTGCGTGTAAGTAACACAAGGCACAAAAACATACTTGAATAAGACTGAAGGAGTACTAAAGTTACTCCAGTAGTAATGAATTTAGTATTAACAGTTTAGGAGGGCTTGTCATAAATTTCTGACTCAAATTGTGTAGATCTTTTCCTATATATTTGTGACTTTAATCATAAACTTTCTTTTTTAACAACTGGAACCCTTTTCCCCCCCTCAAACTTACAAAATTTCCATCAATCTGATTTTTGCCCCTCAGCCTCTGAAGTAGGGATGTCAAACTTCCATTTTGGACAAAGATCATGCACATTTTACTTCCAAGGTTCATAGCCAGGAGCGGCACTGGGGTTAAGCTCCCAGTGCTCATAAAATGCTCCTTATGGCGTGCGTCTCGAAAAGCCTCTGACAACTAAGTCCAACTCCTAACTTGCCCGTGTGGTTTAGTCTCTAAGCCCGGCGGAACTGCTTTTACTAATAGGAGAAGGGGCGAGGGCGGATCTCTGGCGCTTTAAAACCAGATGCTTCGGGTAGATCTTGGTCTTTGTGACTAGAAAAGCGCTATATAAGTGCAGGTTAGTTAGTTAGTTAGTTAGTAGATGGTGGCTCGTCAACATGGGAAGGTAGCCCATCTAGGGGAAGGTAAACCCTGATTTCAAACGTCCGCTGCCTTGCGGCACACCTGGTCACAGGAAAGGCTTCGGGAGTCAACCCTGAGGAAAAATCCGGAGTCGGAGCCCCTAAGGCAGTTCTCTGTTGTGCTCAAAATCGTTCTGGCAGCTCCTGCGACGGTGCTGGTGCCAAACTGTAGCAGTCCTGCTGTTCCTTTGGATTCATCAGTGACGTGGAGAGGGGGGACATGCTGCATGGGTAACATCTTGTCCTCCATATCTTCTTGCCCAGGCTTGAATCCTACCAACGCCCAACGCTGGAAGGTAGAACACCGGATCACTGGAGAGGACACTCCAGCTTCGCCTTTGGCGTAGACAAAACACGGGGAATGACAGTTACCGGTTATAAGCCACCGCTCAATTGGCGTAGAGCGCGGCGCCAGGGGTTGTTCCCGATGGTGGAAGGGATTATCGGATCTCACTGGACAGCTACCGCCTGCCTCAAGCTGGGCAGCCCCCAGTCAATAAGGTGTTGTCCCGCCACAGCTTGCTTTCCTCATTGGGTGCATGGGGATGAGAAGAAGTCCGAACGGCAGGCTGAGAACCTTCGCACCAGGCAAGACAAAAAAACAAAAGAGACCAACTCTAAAACTGGGAACTTGGAACGTCCGCACTATGATGACAGGACTCGCTGCTAACTTCAAGGACATCAACGACACCAGGAAGACTGCCATCATCAATAATGAGCTGAAGAGACTGGAAGTGGATATCACCACTCTCCAGGAAACACAGTTGGCTGACGCAGGCACACTGAGAGAGAAGGACTACACGTTCTACTGGCAGGGAAAGGGCAGTGACGAACACAGGGAACACGAAGTGGGCTTCGCAGTGAAGAACACCTTGCTGAAGATGGTGGAACCGGGCAGCAATGGCTCTGCACGACTCCTCACCCTTCGCCTCAACACCACTCAAGGCCCAGTCACCCTCATCAGTGTATATGCCCCAACACTGACAGCCACACCAGAGGCAAAAGACGAGTTCTACGAGAATCTCGCAACAACTGTCAGGATCATCCCCAACTCTGAACAACTCATTCTCCTTGGAGACTTCAATGCCAGAGTGGGTGCTGACCACGACTCCTGGCCCTCCTGTCTTGGACCATTTGGCATGGGCAGAATGAACGACAACGGACAGCGGCTGCTCGAGTTCTGCACATATCACGATCTGTGCATCGCAAACTCGTTCTTCAAGACCAAGCCCCAACACAAGGTTTCCTGGCGACATCCGCGCTCAAAGCACTGGCACCAGCTGGACTTGATCCTGACCAGGCGCACCTCACTGAAGAACGTGCTAATCACCCGTTCGTTCCAGAGTGCAGATTGCGACACAGTGTGGTGTGTTGCAAGGTCAAGCTGCAGCTGAAGAAATTCCATCATGCTAGACAGCCTGGAAAGGCACGGATTGACACCAGCAAGATGGCCCGACCAGAACTTGTTGAGCAGTTTGCCTCCACCTTTGAGAAGGAACTTGGTGTACCACAAGAAGGAGAATCTGCAAAGCAGAAGTGGGAAGAGCTGCGAAACACCATCCACCGCACAGCCTTGGCTACCTTTGGGAGGAAGACCTCGAAGTCACAGGACTGGTTTGATGCCAAGTTGACCGAGATGACCCCCATCATTGAAGCCAAGTGCTCAGCACTTGCTGAGTACAAGAAGTACCCAAACGAGAAGAATCTCCAGATTCTCAGGGCTGCGAGAAGCAAAGTTCAGCAGACTGCTCGGCGCTGTGCGAACAAGTACTGGACTCAGCTCAGTCAAGACATTCAAACTGCTGCCATAACAGGGAACATCCGTGATGTGTACGATGGCATCAAGAAAGCACTTGGTCCGGCTCAGAGCAAGACGGCCCCCCTCAAATCCTCCACTGGGGAGATGATCACAGAAAAGAACAAGCAGATGGAGAGATGGGTGGAACACTACTCTGACCTCTACTCCAGACAGAACACCGTGACACCATCAGCCCTTGATGCCATCGACTGCCTGCCATCCATGGACGAACTTGACGCCGAGCCAACCATCGACGAACTCAGCAAGGCCATTGATAGCTTGGCCGCTGGCAAGGCACCCGGCAACGACGGCATACCCCCCGACCTGATCAAGCACTGCAAGACCGCCCTACTGCTGCCATTGCAAGACGTCCTCTGCCAGTGCTGGAAGGAAGGTGCCGTACCACAGGACATGAGGGACGCCAAGATCATCACCCTCTACAAAAACAAAGGGGAGAGAAGCGACTGCAACAACTACAGGGGCATCTCTCTCCTCAGCGTTGTTGGCAAAGTCTACGCACGAGTTGTTCTCGTTCGTCTACAGAAGCTTGCCGAACGTGTCTACCCCGAGTCTCACTGTGGCTTCCGCGCTGAGCGATCGACGGTAGACATGATATTCTCCATCCGCGAACTCCAGGAGAAATGCAGAGAACAGAACATGCCCCTGTACGTCACCTTCATCGACCTCACCAAAGCGTTCGATCTGGTCAGCAGAGAGGGCCTTTTCAAGATCCTGCCAAAGATAGGATGCCCACAAAAGTGGCAAAGCCTCATCGAATCGTTTCACACCAACATGCAGGGGATAGTGCAGCACGACGGCAACGTGTCAGAGCCATTCAACATACGCAGCGGAGTGAAACAGGGCTGTGTACTTGTGCCAACCCTCTTTGGGATTTTCTTTGCTATGCTCCTGAGGCATGCCTTCAGCACAGCAACAGAGGGAATCTACCTGCACACAAGATCTGACGGCAGGCTTTTCAACCTCGCCCGCCTGAAAGCCAGGCATGCAAGGACTTCGGGCTTACCATCAGCCTGAAGAAGACTAACATCTTGGCGCAAGGCACAGAAGCACCACCAACCATCAACATCGACAACTACGAGCTGGAGGTCGTGAATCAGTTTACGTACCTGGGGTCCACGATCAGCAACAATCTCTCCCTTGATACAGAGATCGACAAGAGGATTGGAAAATCAGCCTTCACACTCGCTCGCCTCACCACACGAGTGTGGGAGAATCCCATACTCTCTGTCAAGACGAAGATGGCAGTGTACAATGCCTGCGTCATCAGCACACTGCTCTATGGGAGTGAGACGTGGACAACATGCGCCCGGCAGGAAAAGAGACTGAACTCCTTCCACTTGCGCTGCATTCGCCACATCCTGGACATATCCTGGCAGGACAAAGTGCCCAACACAGAAGTTCTGTCCCACGCCGGCCTTCCCTCCATGTTCACTCTACTCAGGCAGCGCAGGCTCCGCTGGCTAGGCCACGTTCACCGTATGGAGGATGGCAGAATCCCCAAAGACGTCCTCTACGGAGAACTGGTGACTGGCAGGAGAGACATTGGCCGCCCACAGCTGCGCTTTAGAGACGTCTGCAAGAGAGACATGAAGGCCCTGGAGATCAACACAGAGCGCTGGGAGGACCTTGCAACGGACCGCTCCAAATGGAGAGGCACCCTGACCAGACAGCTCAAGGCGGGTGAAGAGAGACTGACTGCTGCAGCAGATGAAAATAGGACCCGCAGGAAGAACCGCCACAGACCCAGCAGCACAGAGACCACCCACAAGTGCGACCTGTGTGACAGGGACTGCCATTCGCGCATCGGCCTGTTCAGCCACAGGCGGTGCTGTTCCAGCGGAGTAGACGTTTAGGATTCTTTTCCATGGTCATCATAGACTGACGGAGGCCGACAAAGTAGCAGATCAGGGCCCAAGGCAGTTTGTGAAAATCAGAGATAAAATAAACAAAGAAGAAAATTCTCCAAAAACTGTTTTTTCATAAACAAATATGAATTATGCATTAAGATTTTCTGTTTTCCCAACTTTGTCAACAAAAATTTTCTGCTCTCGTTATACATTTATTTTTTTCTTGTTGTAAATTCATGAAGGTTTTTCAAAGAATCTGCAGCTTTCTGAGAATTTTGTCTTCTTAATGAGATTTGAGATTTATTTATATTCCTGATTTTTTTTTTACAGGTGGGGCTTACTTAACACATCCCCCTATATGAACATGTTTTTAAATACAGCAGGGAAAATAAGTATTGAACACGTCAACATTTTTCTCAAACATATTTCTCATGGAGCCATTGACCTGAGATTTTCACCAGATATCAGTAACAACCCAAGTAATCTATACATACAAAGAAATCAAGACAACTGTGTTCACAAAACAAGTTATATTTAACAAAGTGGAATGACACAGGGAATAAATATTAAACACACTTGGTGAAATTCATTTATTTAGTAGAAAAGCCTTTGTTGGTAATAACAGCTTCCAGATGCCTCCTGTATGGAGAAACTAGGTGCAGGCATTGCTCAGGAGTAATTTTAGCCCATTCTTCCACACAAACTACAAACTACGCAATTATTTGACCACTTGCAGGGAAATGGTTTATTTGAAGATTTTTAATCTGGGTTTAGAATCTATCATAGTACTGAAACAGCTTTAGTGAAGGTTACTAATGACCTCCTTATCACATCTGATAATGGACTTGTTTCTGTACTTGTCCTTTGAGACCTTAGTGCAGTTTTTGATACTATCAATCATAATATTCTACTTGATAGATTAGAACACCATGTTGGACTTAATGGAACTTCGTTGCAGTGGTTTAGATCTTATTTATCTGATAGGTTCCAGTTTGTCCATGTCAATAATGAGTTTTCTTTCAACTCAAAGCTCAGTCACGGAGTTCCACAGGGATCTGTGCTAAGTCCTATTCTTTTTAGTTTATATATGCTTCTGCCAGGCAACACTGTTAGAAAGCACTGTATACATTTTCATTGTTATGCAGATGACACACAATTATACCTGTCAATGAAGCCAGATGATAGTAATCAATTAGCCAAGTTAGAGGCCTGTCTTAAGGAAATCAAAGCTTGGATGACTCATAATTTCCTGCTATTAAATTCAGATAAGACTGAAGTCATTCTAGTTGGTCCAAAAATACCTTTCCAAATCAAACTCTTAGTCTGGATGCAATTACTCTTTCTCTTAATAGTTCTATGAGGAACCTTGGAGTTATTTTTGATCAAAATCTGTTTTTTAGTTCACATATTAAACTTGTTTCAAAGACTGCCTTCTATCATTTGCGTAACATTGCCAAGATTAGGAGCATCTTGTCTCAGAGTGATGCTAAGAAACTGATCTACGCTTTTGGTTTGATCCAAGATGGCGCCCACAGTGGTCACCATGGTGTTTCGCTGCGCTTTTTTTTGTTTGTTTTTGTTCGTCAATTGTGTGTCTGCCTGCTCTTACACCCGTGAAGAGCTACTAAATATCAGGACTTTCACTCCCACAGACCTACTCCCAGTTTTTTTGGCTTCTGTCTCCGATCTGGTTCACTTTTTAGCCCAAAAAGTGAAACGGCGAAAGAGAGGAAGACGAGCGGGCACCCTGGTGCAGCTTCGCAGGAGAGGCACGCGCACGGCTTTGCCTGGGAGCTTTCTGTCCAACGTCAACTCACTTTATAACAAGGTAGATGAACTGAGACTGCTGATGCGATTTAAGGACCTCTCCACCTCGTGTGCCCTCTGCTTCACTGAGACCTGGCTCAAGGAAAAGACACCGGACAGCGCGCTCCTCCTCGAGGGATTTCAGCTGTTTCGTGCAGACCGCAACACGGGGCTCTCTGGCAAGACCACAGGCGGAGGAGTCTGCTTCTACATCAACAGCAGCTGGTGCTCTGATATAACTGTGATCTCCCAACACTGTTCTCCTGCTCTGGAATATTTATTCATCAACTGCAAGCCATTTTATTCCCCGCGTGAGTTTGCTTCATTCATCCTGGCCGCTGTTTACGTCCCGCCAGACGCGGACGTGCGAGAGGCTCAGCGCGCGCTCGCGGATCACATTCAGCAAGCGGAGCGGACTTTCCCGGACTCTCTGGTTATTGTGGTTGGCAACTTTAACCAGAGCAACCTGAGCCACGAACTCCCCCGGTACAAACAGTTTATTAAATGCCCCACCAGAGGAGAGAACACTCTGGATCACTGTTACACTACAGTTAAGGACGCGTATCGCGCTGTTCCCCGCACTGCGCTCGGACTATCTGATCACGTGATGGTCCACCTGATTCCCACATACAGACAGAGACTGAAGCTCACAAAACCTGTTGTGAGCACTACGAGGAAATGGACCAGTGAAGCTGGGGAGGAGCCGTGCACGTGCTTGGGAATAACTGACTGGGACATGTTTAAAGGAGCTACGCATGATCTGGATGAGTACACGGACACTGTGACCTCATATATCCACTTTTGTGAGGACAGCATTCTTCCATCGCGCACCAGGGTGAGTTACTCCAACGACAAGCCCTGGTTCACAGCTAAGCTCAGACAGATCAGGAAGGAGAAAGAAGCAGTGTTGAAAAGTGGAGACAGGGACTGCTACAGGGAGGTCAAATACCGGTTTGTAACACAAACAGCAGAGAGCTGAGGAGAGCTAAATCTGTGTATTCTGAGAGACTCCAGCAGCAGTACACTGCTAACGACTCTGCTTCTGTGTGGAGAGGACTGAGGCAAATCACCAACTATCGGCCTCAGGCTTCTAAGGGACAGGATGACAAAGCCCTTTGTCAAAGACTGTCCCAACATTATGCCCGTTTTGACACCTCGTCAGCTGTGTCCAACTCCCCCCCTCCCCCCAGCGCCACTGCCTCCATGGTCCCCACTTCATCAAAAGCGGCCCCCCTTCCTCCCCCCTTCCCTTGCCATCAGTGAGCAGGACGTGCACAGACAGTTCTCCAGACTGAACCCGCACAAGGCCCTCGGTCCGGACGGCGTGTCTCCCTCCACCCTGAGACACTGTGCGGAGGAGCTGACTCCTGTCTTCACAGACATTTTTAACACCTCCCTGAAGTCATGCCACGTGCCGGCCTGCCTCAAAACCTCTACCATCGTCCCTGTTCCCAAAAAGCCACGGATCACTGGACTTAACAACTACAGACCTGTAGCGCTCACCTCTGTAGTCATGAAGTCCTTTGAGCACCTGGTCCTGCCCCACCTCAAGACCATCACCACTCCCCTCCTGGACCCGCTGCAGTTCCCCTACAGAGCCAACATGTCTGTGGACGACGCAGTCAACCTGGCCCTCCACTCCATCCTGCAGCACCTGGACTCCCCGGGAACCTACGTCAGGATCCTGTTTGTGGACTTCAGCTCTGCATTCAATACCATCCGCCCCGCTCTGCTCCAGGACAAGCTGTCCCTGCTCAACGTGCCTGACTCCCTCTGCAGGTGGATCACCGACTTCCTGACGGAACGGAGGCAGCATGTGCGGCTGGAAAAGACTGTCTCAGACTCTGTTAGCATCAGCACCGGATCACCCCAGGGCTGTGTGCTTTCCCCCCTGCTCTTCTCCCTGTACACCAACTCCTGCACCTCCAGCCACCAGTCTGTCAAGCTGATCAAGTTTGCGGACAACACCACCCTCATCGGGCTCATCTCCAACGGCGACGAGTCCGTCTACAGGAGAGAGGTGGCCCAGCTGGTGTCCTGGTGCAGCCACAACAACCTCCAGCTGAACGCTCTGAAGACAGTGGAGACGATCGTGGACTTCAGAAAAGTCACAGCCCCTCTGCCCCCCCTTACCCTCACAGACTCTCCCATCACCACTGTGGATTCCTTCCGCTTCCTGGGCACCACCATCACCCGGGACCTCAAGTGGGAGCAGACCATCAGCTCCCTCATCAAAAAGGCCCAGCAGAGGATGTTCTTCCTGCGGCAGCTGAGGAAGCTCAAGCTACCCACCAAGATGTTGGTGCAGTTCTACACAGCCATCATCGAGTCCATCCTCACCACCTCCATCACCGTGTGGTACGCAGGAGCCACCGCCAGGGACAGACTAAGACTGCAGCGCGTTGTGCGCGCTGCTGAGAAGGTGATCGGCTGCAAGCTCCCATCCCTCCAGGACCTGTACATCTCCAGGACCCGGAGGCGTGCAGGTTGGATCATAGCCGACCCTTCACTCCCTGGACACGCACTGTTTGCCCCCCTCCCCTCAGGCAGAAGACTTTGGTCCATTCAGACTAAAACCTCCCGCTACATGAACAGCTTCTTCCCCTCTGCCATCAGACTGCTGAACACTAAGTGACTTATTAGACTCTCGTGCACTACGTACAGCAGCTCAACCGGACTCATGACAATTATCACTGTTTTCTTTTTGCACTACCGACTGCACTATGTGGAACTCCACAATATCTGCTGCTTGTTAATATATTTAAAAATTGCATAGATTAGTATTACTTATTCATATTCTACCTTTTATTGCATGCATAGTTTTTTTTTTATCTTTAGTGCTACTCCATGTTTAATGTTGCAGCATTGCACCGAGACAAATTCCTATTTGTGTACTACATGAACAATGGCAATAAATCTCATTCTGATTCTGATTCTGTTAGCTCTAGATTAGATTATTGTAACTCTTTATTATCAGATTGCCCTAAAACATCTTTAAAAAGTCTTCAGCTGATCCAAAATGCTGCAGCAAGCATTTTAACAGGTACTAGAAATAGAGATCATATCTCTCCAGTTATGGCTTCCCTTCATTGGCTTTCCATAGAGTTTAGAATTAAGTTTAAAATCCTTCTTCTCACTTAAGCCTGTTTTCCACTAGCCCAGCACACTTCGGTACAGCTCGATTCACTTCAGTACGGCTCGGAATGCTTCTGTCTCCATTAGCACGGTGTTGTGCTTGTGCTGTGTTTTTTTTTTTTTAGGAGGTTTTAGAAGCGGGGCAGCAGCAGATTCTCAGCAAGGCGGGACCACACTCCCGTGACGTTACGCACCCGACTGAGTCCTTATTTACACAAGACAAAAAAGGATCCAAGGATTATTGCCTTGCTCGCTCTGTGGATTTATCTCACAATTAATTTTATCTCATAATTAAGCTGCAACAACACAAGTCACTTTTGTTTTGAATTAACTGCCAAATGACCTAGAAATAATGAGCTGAAACTTGTTTTTATTCGTATTAAATAACGAGACAGTGGCACGCTGGCCTACACCAAATTATTATTTTTTACATCCTAGGGCATTTTGGATGTACTGAATTAAAAAAAATCATGTTTTTCACCTTCAGGTCAACGTTTGGAACAACAGTATTATTATTTTCCGTTTAGATGATGCTACACTCCTTCTAAAGTATTGTAAATCTCTGAATTTGGAATGCCGATAGAACATTCAATTTACATATACTTACTTTTTTACATACTTTGACTTGTAAGCTTGATCAGTCTCTCCTGCTGCATTTTAAAGTCCAACTGTGCAACTTCTTATAACTTAACATAAAAAATGTACCCAAAGTTTAGAACTGGATCATGTGGGGCTAATTTTTTATGATATTTCAATAAAAAGAACAGAAAGCTTACAAAAAGATTTCTTTTTTGGTCTAGTTAAAAATTACATTACCTTTACAATGTTTGACCCTGACAGGATGATCAGCATCATTTTGATCAGACTAGGCAATGGAATTTCTATGTAATTATACTGTTTTATAATTCAGTGTTATAACAGACAAACCACACTTTCCAAAACAATTCCATTTTATTATATACAAAATATTAAAAGAAAAAAAAAACTTTGCAACACAACATGAAGGTTAATCGACATTTTATACACGCCGACCACTGAGTGTCTACACCAGCTTCCCAAACTGGGTCACGACTCGGATGAATTAAGGCGTCTCTGCCAGCTGTGGGTCAGGAAGGCTCGGTTGAATAATCCGTGCGGGCTGTCGCGGCGGACGCGTGGGATGATTCTACAAGGAAAATGCACACAATAAAATACAGCATGTAAGTGCAAGATATACAGAAAAGACAATAGTTAACAAGAATACATAAGCTTATTTCAACGTATTGTTCACATGAATAATTAAAATAAAAGCTTTAGTCCGCATTGTGCTGCAATAAAGCAGCGATCCATCCACAAATGAACAGCTTTTTTATTGCATAAATAAACTGAGCGTCTTACCGAATATATTTGCGAAAAAACGCACAATAAAAAAAAATTAAAACTCACCATTAAAGGACTCTGATGTCGAGACCTCCCGGTATATTTTTTCATTCCGGGCGGCTCCGTGTAACTCGCGCTGCATACGTTCGTCTGACAATGCAGTGAACAGACACTGCAGCTCCTTATTGGTCCATGGAACACCCTTATTACACGAAGCCATTTTTGATAGAGAATAAATGAAAATAGCACAGCAATACACTGAAAAGGAACCGCCAACAGTGGTTGCATGCTGAGTAAAGGCGGTCGTGAAGATTCTTTTTTTTTTTTTTTTTTCAAAAACTTTATTGAGAAGGTCGTGAAGATTTGGTAGATGAGGAGGAGGAGAGGGGCGGTTACAACCTGACCAATCAGCGCCGGTTACGACCTGACCAATCAGCGGCGACCAGTCTGTTAACGTCACAACACGGCACAGCTCAGCACTGCTGTACCCTGCCCTTCAGCGGGGCTGAGAATTGCGGCTGTTAAACCGTGTTGGGGCTTGTGGAAAAGCGTACAAAGCGTGCTGAGCCGTCCCGTGTCGCGCTAAAGCGTGCTAGTGGAAAAGGCCCTTTACAAAGCTCTAAATAATCAGGCCACTTTTTATTTAAAAGATCTGATACTACCCTATCATCCTAACAGAGCACTATGCTCCCAAAATGCTGGATTACTTGTAATACCTAGAATCTCCAAAAGTACAATGGGAGGCAGAACCTTCAGTTATCAAGCTCCTCTCCTGTGGAACCAGCTGCCAGTCTGGATTTGGGAGTCAGACTCGATCTCTGTTTTTAAGAATAGGGTTAAAACCTTCCTTTTTGATATAGCCTATAATTAGGGAGGGATCATGTGCCCCTGAACCCTCCCTTAGTTATGCTGCTAATAGGTTTAGACAGCCGGGGGACCTCCAACAGTGCACTGGGCTTCACCCCTTTCTTCACTCTCAATGAACTCCCATAGATTGAGTCCCTGTCGTGCTGTTTGCTCTCTACATGTCTGTTCTTTTCTTCTTCTTCTTCTTCAATTCCCTCACCCCCCAGCCAGTCGCAGCAGATGACTGCCCCTCCCTGAGCCTGGTTCTGCTGGAGGTTTCTTCCTGTTAAAAGGGAGTTTTTCCTCTACACCGTCACCAAGTGCTTGCTCACAGGGGATTGCCTGATTGCTGGGGTCTTTCTGCAATTGTGGGGGTTTCCCCTACAGTTGAAAGTGCTATGAGATGACTGTTGTTGTGAAATGTGAAATGACGCTATATAAATAAAGTTGAATTGAATTGAACTGTACTATATGTTATTGGCTTCATGTAATAAAGTTTGTGTTCAAAGTCAATACCACTCTCTGTGAGTCTCCAGGTTTTCCAACATAACAATGTGCAGTGCCATTTCTCCAAACATGTTGTGTGTTGTGGCTTCCCAGTATTTTACTGGCTTGCCCAAATGTTGTGCAGCAAACTTTAAGCAAGCTTCAACATGCTTTTTCTTCAACAATGGAGTCTTGTGAGGTGAGTGGGCATAGAGCCCATGTCGGTTGAGTGCATTACTTGTTCTCTTTGAAACAGCAGTACCTTCTAACGCCAGATCTTTGTGGAGCCCTCCGTGAGTGGTCTTTGGCTCTTGGATAACTCTTCTGATAATTCTTTTGACTCCTCTGTCAGAAATCTTGCAAGGAGCTGCTGGTCGTGACCGGTTTATGGTAAAATGATGTTCTTTCCACTTCCAAATGTTGGCTGCAATAGTGCTCACTGGAACATTCAGCAGTTTAGAAATGCACCTGCAACCAATGCCATCATTATGTTTTGCAACAATAAGGTTGTGAAGGTATTCTTTAGTTAAATGGCCCTAAACCATTTCCTATTCATTTTCAATGGTAGTGCTGTACCACTACGGATGTAATATATTTTCCGCCACTACCACTACCACCCCTGTGGCGCTGTTGTCACTTTGTTGACTGCAAGTCTCAAATTTTCCATTGGAAAACTTCTGCCGGGGGAGAGAAGACGTACCAGTTACTACACTTTTAACACTCCCTGTTCATTTAAAGCAGGGGTGTCCAATCTTGTGCCATGGAGGGCCAAGACCCTCCAGGCTTTACCTCCAACCAGTGTCTTCAACAGCAGATTTCACTGAACTTCTTTCCACTGACTGCAAACTCCACCCCCCACCCCCCGGAGGCGGAAGCCAGACCCGATGCTTACCACGAACCGCAGGAGCTGAGAGATGAAAACCCGATGAGGAGGGTGACTGATAAGCGAGAAGACTGAGCGTAGGGATGACTGACCAGCGTAACTGCCTGATGAGAGGACCAGATGAGGGGAGTGACTGCTCAGCAGAGGCCTCAGGCAAAGGTGGAGAACCCTCAACAACCTCAGACAGAGACAGGGAGCCCTCGGTGACCTCAGTCAGAGACAGGGAGCCCTTGGAAATCTCGGACAGAGGTGGCGGACCCACAACAACCTTGGACGGAGGCGGGGACCCACGGTGATCTCGGGAAGAGAGGGACGACCCACAAAGACCTCAGGTGGAGAGGACAACTTACCAGCAGAGAAACTTACCAATGAGGAGTACTGATGACCATCAGCGAGACCAGACAAAGTAGACTGATGACTATCAGCTAGACCAGACAAAGTGGACTGACGACCATCAGCTGAACCAGACAAAGTGGGCCAGTGACCCTCTGTGAAGCCAGGTGGAATGGACCGATGACCTTTGGCAAAACCAGATGGAATGAAATGATGCCCCTCTGTGAAGCCAGGCGGAATAGACCGATGACCCTCAGCGAAACCAGTTGAAGATGGACAATCCTCAGGGACCTCAGGCAATGGCTCGACAAAAGGACAGAGACAGACACTGGATCAGAATCACTGGCAGCAGTGGAGCCCGGAGAGGAGACCTCAGAAGCAGAGGGCGTCTGCAGCTGATTCTCCTTACCACGAGCAAGACAAGGTTTCTCTAGAACTGATAGCATAGAAACAGAACAGAGTACTTGCCTTGGCTCAAGCTCTACCATCATCCGGGACTCCGACGAGTCAAGCTGGAACGTCTCTGATGCATTCATCCGGGCGTCTTTTCCCGACGTGTTCCCCTCAGAGGAGGAACGAAGGAAAAACACCAGAACATTACTGGCAGCAGTGGAGCCCGGCGAGGAGAGCTTAGGAGCAGAGGACGTCTGCAACCGACTCTCCCCACCACAAGCTAGACAAGATTTTTCTAAATCTGCAGGTGTTGAACCAGAGCAGAGTACTTGCCTAGACTCAGGCTCCACCGCCGTCCAGGACTCTGGTAACTTGGGCTGGGCTGTCTCGAATCCAGTCATCTGACACTCCAACTCCAGCTCGGCCACCTCAGATGGGGAGGAAGAGAAAAACACCGGAAAATTACCGGCAGCAGTGGAGCCTGGCGAAGAGTGCTCTGGAGCAGAAGACGTCTGCAACTGACTCTCCCCAGCATGAGCTAGACAAGATTTCTCTAAATCTGCAGATGTTAAAACAGAACAGAGTATTTGCCTAGACTCAAGCTCCACCACCGTCCAGGACTCCAGCGACTCAGCTGCGGCGATTCTTGCAGCAGGCACGATGGTGGATGCAGCTGAAGAACTCCCAGCCAGGACGGCCGATGCTGGTGGAACTCCCAGTGTGGCAGCTGATGCTGGAGATTGCCTCACTGATGACACTGGCTCCCGTACCGCTGAAACCAGGGGACACTCTCCTGTCGGCTCAAGCTTCAGGGCACCGGTAGCGCTCTCCTCCCATCCAGGATGTGGCTGAGGGGCTGGAACGGAATCTTCCAGGGTTGCAAGCTCCTCTGTCGTCTGGCGACTCCATCCCGGAACTGGTGGACATTCAGGGGACACAGGAGGAGACATGGGAGAGGCATGTGAGGAACAGGTGGCAGCAGCAGGCAGTGAGAACTCAGCTAAAGTTGGCTGCTGATTCTGAGCCTCACGACCGGGAATAAGGAAAGACATTTCATTTTTATATGCAGGAGAATGAAAACACTTGCCTCATTTCCCGGGGCATGATGGTATCTGCTGCTGAAGGACCAGACAAAGCTCCTCAGGAGATGGCTGAGATTGTCTGGCAGGATGATGGCAATACGGGCTTCTGGTGAGGGGGGTGAGGTGCTGGAGTCAGGGGACACTTCCTTGTCGGCTCAGACCTCAGCACAGATGAAACCGGATTTGATTTACCGGAGTGGTGGCTCAGTTGGTAGAGCATCCGCCCCACACCCGGGAGGCAGGGGTTCAAATCCCGGCCGGGTCATGCCGACGACCATATAAAAGCGGAACTTCCTGCCGTCCAGCTTGGTGCTCAGCAATAATGGAATGGAGGAGGGAAATGCTGCAGATAAACAGATAAGAAGATAAACAGATACAGAAATACAAGAGATGACATGACACAACTAAGAAGCTGAGCACAGCGCCTACCTGTGCTCAGGATCATGACAGATGATGTGTTAATAACTTGCCAGTAATGCCTGTCTGGTTAAACGCTAGAACTATTGGGTTTATTCTGAGTTACACTGTTAAACAACTGTTTCATACACTGCAGACTGACAGAGCACTAAGACAGAGCACATTTTTGCCCGGCAAGAGGATGGCAATGTATCAAGTGTGGGTGTCATGTCCGCTGCATAACCTCGCAGCGAACATATAGATTGGCAATGAGCCCAACGTGCAGTCAGTAACGTGCTTTAGTTACAACGAGTGAATGTACAAACATGTCAAATACACAGTCACGAGTGGTGTTAGCGAGACACCGGCTACAGCTGTGCTGGCAGGAGTGAAATGCCCAACTCGCACCAGGCGAGGAAGGAGCAGAGAGGAAAAGGCATGGAAGGAAAATAACTTACAAAATATGTTGGAGCCGAATGGCTCTGGAGAACAACACAGTACAGTCAGGAGAAGAGGCCAACTATCGCGAGCCATGTAGTCCAGCTTAGACAATAAACTCTTGACTAAAGCTGCCACGCCACAGAACGTCCCAACACTCAATAAATGCCCAATCCTAATGGGCCTGAGTGGACGCAGTTGTGAGGGACAGGAACGTGACTGATAGACGTGATGTATGCATGTGAGTGTGCGTGTGTGTGTGTGTGTGTGTGTGTGTGTGTGTGTGTGTGTGTGTGTGTGTGTGTTTGTCGAGAGCCGGTGAATGCCTGGTAACCGTGAACATGGCTGTGGGACCGGTCGAGAGCAAAGCTGGAGTAAACAAGTAATAATTAACCCCATAGCCGACAATCATGCTCAGGGTCACAACCCTGAACATGACAGTTCCCCCCCTCAAGGGGTGGGAACCAGACACCCACCATACCATCAAGAAATACACCACCTACCCCCCCACTCAAAGGGCCCAAACAGCAACCCAGGGTGGGAGGTGGGGGGAAACAGGTTAGGAGGGATAAGTTGGGCAAGGACACACACCACAATACTACACACAACACAGCCCAGCCCCACACCAAACTGACCCACCCCTCCCAAGAGTCTCTCAGTTCGGGGGGCTGGCCAGAGTCCAAGGCCCGACAGGTGGCCATGAGTTCAGGTGGCCGACCCCAGTCCCAGGGCCGGCAGGCGGACTGCAGAATGATGTCCAGCAGCCTGCCCAAGGGAAGAGACCACCTGGACCAGAACCCCAGTCCTTCGGGTAGCCGGCTCGCATAGTTGGACCACCAGGTCAGGGGGAAATGACGAGGCGGTGGCCTTTCCACCAGAAGGGTGAAAGGTGGGAGGCCAGACAGAAGGAGGGGACGTCCTGCGGTTCCCGAAGGCTGAGCAAGGCGGGTCACAATGAAGCCTGGCAGAAGGGGGAGGGACACCCCGAGGACCTCCAGAAGGGAGGAAGGGACCTCGGCATCCCCAGGCCTGCTGGCTGCACCCTCGATGGACTCCAGCGGGAGCCTAGCTGCCTCCACGGTGGCCCCTGACTGGGCCAGCTCCGCTGCACCCTCGATGGACTCCAGCGGGAGTCTAGCTGCCTCCAGGGTGGCCCCTGACCGGGCCGGCTCCGCTGCACCCACGATGGACTCCAGCGGGAGTCTAGCTGCCTTCATGGTGGCCCCTGACCGGGCCGGCTCCGCTGCACCCGCGATGGGATCTGGCTGGGCCACTGCTGACCTCTACGGTGGCCCAACCCCGGGCCAGCCAGCCCGCATGAGAACCAAGGCCAGAAGGCGATCGATAAACGGCCTCCCAGGGGAACCGGGCTGATGAGGAGTTGAATCCACCGGGACCACAGCGGGGCTGGCAGCGGCGATGACACTCTCCCCGGGCGAGCCTGGATTCTCTGTCTCGTCCGGTGATGTGGACCCCCCTCCGACGACCCTAGAAAAGAAATCAGACACAGAGGAGGAGGGGTCAGGGTCGCCGGCAGCGACAGAGCCCAGCGAGGCGGGCGCAGGTGCAGCGTACGGCTGTGACTGGCCCTCCTCACCTGGAGCTAGGCAAAAATGCTCTAAGAGGGAAAAGAGAAAGGCAAATGAGACCACTTGCCTTAGCTCGAGCTCCACCACCATCCAGGACTTCGACGAGCTGAGCAATGTCCTCCCAGGCTCGGCCTGCAGGGGGTGCAGCTTAGGGGCTGACTCTGCTGCGGCGGCCTCTGCAGCAGGAGTGGTGGTGGTCGCAGTCTTGGCCCCCTCCAGTAAAGGTTCCAGCGCAGGTGACTCTCCCGGCGGGGATTCTGGAGGTGGAGTCTCACGTTGCACTGGACCCCAGGAGACTGAAGCCAGGGGATGCTCTGTCGTCGGCACAGGCTTCAGGTTGGTCACAGTGCCCTCTCTCTCTCCATAGAAGCTCTGTGGGGCTGGGATTAGGTCTTTCAGCAGCGCAGGCTCCTCCTTCATCCGGTGACTGAGCTCCAGGGCCGATGGATGCTCAGAGGCGAGAGAACAAGAGATGGAGAGGGTAGGTGAGTCGTTTTCAACAACAGTAGGTGAGGAGAGCTCAGGGGACTGTTCTTTCTGAGCCTCCCTATCAGGAATCAGGCAAGACATTTCATTATGAGTTGGAGAGGAATGGAAATTAACTTGCCTGTAAGCCTGGCCGTGGATGCTGCCTGCTGCTATGCAGTGTGGGATGTCATTCCTCTCCCTGGCTCCGGAGAGCTTGAACCCCATTATGGGAGGAATAGGAACCACCCCCGGCGTCATGGAGACAGAGACTTCCAGAGATGGCATGGAGAGCCTCTGAGCAGTGGGAGGAGCCATCGAGGAGATGGACTGTGCGGCAGAGGATGAAGGACGGGCTACTGGCGAGGAGGAGATGGGGCTTCTCCGGCGATCCAGGGCTGGAGTCGAGGTGGATTGGAGCTCCGGTGACAGGGGCGGGACTGGAACGGACAGGCTGACGGAGGAGGACGGCTGCTTATGCCGCGAATGCCGCCTCCGTGGCAAGGGCTGCTCCAATGCTGACAATTCCCTCTCAGGTTCCTCCTTTGTCTGGAGCCCCTGGGTTGGTGAACACTCAGAGGGAGCAGGAGGAGATATGGAGAGGGTCAGTGGGATGACAATGGCTGCAGAAGGTGGAGAGACCTCTGGAGACTGCACACCCAGAGGCTCTTTACCAGAGAGCAGGCAAGAATTTTCAACAATTCTAGAAACAGATGGGAGGAAAACTTGCCTGTTCTCTTGGCTGATGATGTTCCCTGCTGCAGCTGGCGAGGAGTAGCTCCTCCCATCAGTTGTGGTGGGGCTGGACTCCTCCATTGATGGTGGAGAAGCCTCCTTGAACAGCGCTGGAGAGGAAATGGCAGCCACTGATCTCTCCTCCTCCAGGCGGCGATCATTCTCTTCCAGCCAGGTCAACCTGCATTTCTCCCACCCCTGCGGAGGATGAGTGGAACCAAGTTCTGGAAATGCGGGCGGGGCTGAAGCGGAAGGGCTTAGGAAGGAGAAGTGCCTTTCACATCCTGAACGCCTCTTCCGCATTGGGCGCCGCTCCGCCGCTGGCAATTTCTTCCCAGGCTCCTCTCTCCGCAGCGCGAGGATGGAGTGAAGGATATCTGCAGACTCAGGGAAAAACAACAGGTCGGAACATTCCTGTAATACCTCCGCTGCGGTATCCTGGATGACACAAACAGCCTCGGAGGAATACTGCCCCTGCGTCCGGGAAAAGGCTTCCTTCAAACGGGCCAGTCCGTGCCGCACCGCGTCGCTCCACAAGTTCATTACGGCTCCGATGCAGGTAAGAAAAAACACATGAAAATGAAAATAGGCACGCTATAAACTGCTTGGGTTCACTTTTGGCGGCAGCTTACTGTCATGTCCGCTGCGTAACCTTGCAGCGAACATATAGATTGGCAATGAGCCCAACGTGCAGCCAGTAACCTGATTTATTTACAACGAGTGAATGTACAAACATGCCAAATACACAGTCACGAGTGGCATTAGCGAGACACCGGCTACAGCTGCGTTGGCGGGAGTGAAATGCCCAACTCGCTCCAGGCGAGTGAGCCATGTAGTCCAGCTTAGACAATAAACTCTTGACTAAAGCTGCCACGCCACAGAATGTCCCAACACTCAATAAATGCCCAATCCTAATGGGCCTGAGTGGACGCAGCTGTGAGGGGCAGGAGCGTGACGTGATGTATGCATGTGAGTGTGTGTGTGTGTGTGTGTGTGTCAAGAGCCGGTGAATGCCTGGTAACCGGGAACATGGCTGTGGGACTGGCCGAGAGCAAAGCTGGAGTAAGCAAGTAATAATTAACCCCACAGCCGACAATCATGCTCAGGGTCACGACCCTGAACATGACAGTGGGTGCCTGAACCATTTAGCCACCCCGCCCGCCAACAACAACCATTCATTCAGTAAGCCCCGACATCAATGATTATTCGTACAGCATGGTTGAATTAGATGAAGTAGCTGTACCACTCCTGCTCAACACAGCGGCGGTGCAGTCGATGTGAAACTGGGCCACGGTGAAGAAGTTTTTCCCCAACTACAAAAAACCAAGAAGAACCCATGGTAGTCACAGACTGTGCAATGTTGGAGCAGTGGAAGTGACTGTTTGCTACAATCCCAAAATTGTGTACGACTTCACATTCCAGGTGACAGAGCACGGTGACAACATTATGGGATGTAACCTTTTCTACAGACTGGGCTTTGCTATCAGAGACAACGCTGGGTTTGAATGGTCCAGATGCGGCAGTTGGAGCACAGCGGATCTTGATGACGACGACGACATGATTAAGACTGACAACACACCAGCCACCCCGCGTTCTCAGGAGGAAAGCCGCCCGGGAGGGGGGCAGCTGGACTCGCCTCCATCCCTCGCTCAGCCAGAACTGGAGCCACGGGAGAGGGAGCCCAAGTATGCAGACAACCCCGAAACACAGCAACAGCAACCAGGCACAAACACAACGCATGACACAGCACTGCAGAGCACTTCAGATGGCAGAGAGGAGGAACCAGACTGCTTCTGTACTCTCGCTCAACAAGCTACAGTGGTTATGACCGAGCTGATGGGTGAAGAGTCCGCCTCAACGAGCAACACCGACGAGGCACCGGACACCTTCTGCACCCACGACGAGCCTCAACCGACGACGGAGACAACGGGTGAAGGTTCCGCAAAGAGCACGGTGACTACGGAACCGCTGCAGTATGGCAACAACAACGCATAAAACCAAGTAAGGCGCCACTCCAAGTCATGGACTGGGTTTGGGTTCTCACCGATGAGAGACTGGGACAGCGACTGGCCGGGCCACAGCCAGCGAAACAGCGGGCGCCACTGAGGATCATGGCAAAGCTGGGAACAGCATGCTTTCGGCTAGCAGACGGTTCAGTTCGGCACGCAAACCAACTATGGTGTGTCCGGGTGGCTGCTCCAGATGGCGAGGCTTCACGGGAGTCAGTTACCACAGTGTGGGACCCAGGCCCCAACGTCATGAAGATTGGCCCCGGCCCCGGGGATCCGACAGCCCCAGGGATGCAGCCGCCATAAGCCCGCTACAAAGACCCTCGGGCAGAACTGTCAAGAGCCTCTTCCCCATGGAAGAGGAATCCTTCACTAGCTCTCGGCTAGTAGTGGAGGTGTACTCTGACGGTGTCATGAACTGCACCACTGACTAATTCCCCATGGAGGAGTGCGTAACACCAGCACCTCCAGGGGCATGCTACAAAGCCACTCCCGCAGAATTGCCTTCCTCATGGAAGAGTGTGAAAAAAAGTACTGGTTAGTTAGAGATGCAGCTGCCAACTATAGAGTGGCAGAATAATCCACTCAGCTGCCCTGGGCCACGCAGTGGTCCACCCACTAGCCCTAGCCAGGGTTCCTAAAGTTTACATTAACAAATTGGGGAAGGTTATAATTTGGTGATATGTTCTGTGTTTTTCAAAGGGGGGGGGGCAGGAGGGTGAATGTTATGAAGGGGTTAATAATAGGGAGCAGCATGATGACACAGCTGGCTGGTAACGTCATCACGCCAGCCCATATAGTGAGAGAGCCGGCCATCTTAAGCCTCTCTCGACTCATAGCCACCTAGGGGCTCAGTACGCAGTAAACCTGTATTGCATCAACATTGCAGTATGTGATAAAGTTCGAGTTCCAGCACATCTCCCTTCTCCATTAGTCATTCTGGGTTTCCAGACATAACACCATGTATTGATATGAACTACCACCCAAGTCACGTTGTCAGAACGTTTATTTCCCTTCCCCTTCAGAATCCACCAAATGCGTTTGTTGTCTCCCGACCGTCCTGAGCTTTTTTTTTTTTCAGCGTTTTGTACGCTGCACTCTAGGGGAAAAAAAGTCTGTGCTCCATTTCCCAGCAACAGCTTGTCGCTCTCAGCTCAGCACTTCTGCTTTGCCCATCGAGACTTTTTTACTAGCAGTATCAACAATCTCTAAATAACAATGTACAGGAAACACATTCTGGTATTGGCGGCAGCTCTGGATGACAAATTTGATGAAATGGAAGAGAAAATCAGAGTCTGGATACATGACATCATCAGGTTGAGGAATCGGCTGGGAGAGAACCACCATCTTGTGCAGGAGTTGCGACTTGGAGGTGCCTGTTTCAAAGAGTATTTTAGATTGACTAGGAGTCAGTTTTAAATTTTGATCATGATAGCCTTTTAGCGTCAGATCAAACAACACCGGATTGTCTGATACAGCGAGTATCAGCCTCTCCTCCACAGTCATATCAGCTGTCTTCTTCCAGTATGTCCCGCCCTTCCTTAATTCTGATTGGCTGCTTAGAAAGGTCTGACATTGACGAGCTCAGCTGCAGTCTGAAAAGTTGAACTTTTTTCAACGCTGAGCACCCTGAGTGCCACGACAAAAAGCGCCGAGGGCGCTCAGCGCTGTAAACGCTGGACTATATAGAGAATGAATGGAAAATAGCCGCCCAGAGCTGAAAAAAATGCGTTTGGTGGACATGCAGCCTATACATCACTTAGGCTGCGTGTCCACCAAACATGTTTTTTGTCACCCGACCGCCCTGAGCTTTTTTTTTTTTTTCAGTGTTTGTACACTGCGCTCTGGGGGAAAAAAGTCTGTGCTCTGTATCCCTGCAACAGCTTGTCACTCTCAGCTCAGCACTTCCACTTTTCCTGTTGTCGGACTTTCTACTGATTTTTTAATAGCAGTCTCTAAATAACAATGGACAGGAAACATTTTCTAGCAGCTCTGGATGTAAAATATGATGACACGGAAAGCAGGAGTCTGAGTACAGACTAGTACTGGTGTCCTATGTCCCGCCCACGCAGCAGTTCTGATTGGCTGCTTAAGGTCTGACATTGACGAGCGCACTTGCAGTCTCTGAAAAGTTGAACTTTTTTCAACTCTGAGCGCCCTGAGCACCGCGACAAAAACCCGCCACCGCCGAGAGCGTTTCAACACCGTGGGCGCTCAGTGCTGTAAATGCTGGACTACATAGAGAACGTATGGAAAATAGCCACCCAGAGTGGAAAAAACGCATTTGGTGGACACGCAGCCTTAGCTGTCTGCAGTCTTATATGCCTTGTCCCTTTCAAATAAATGATAAACTTAAAAATCTTGCAACTGCTAACAACTAGTGTAAAATAATAATAATAATAATAATAAATTAGAAAAACTATCTGATTTGTTTTGCTTTTCCTTCTTTTTGCAGGACTTGTGTTTTAATTAGCATTTTTTATAAGACAGAAAATGCAGTTGCCCTTATTAAAAATTATAATTGGTAGAAAAAATTTTGAGTATCAAGCATCAGCTTCTGAAAATGCTTTCATAAAGTATTAGCACTTTAGCAGAGCACTATGTTCTTGCATTAACTCTTTTCATGAGTACTTAGAATAAAATTTGCAACTGCATTTCTTTAAATGTCTGGTAATCACTTGACATATACTATATAGAGTATGTGGAGATGTTTACTTCAGCTGTAAACTACATAAAAATTTCTGCTGCCCCTTTCATTTCAAAGCTGACAGTTATTCTCATGAATGTGAATAAGAACAAGGTGAAGTATTCACACATGGTCATAAAATGGAACTTTATTGAAATTTTTTAAAGTAGTACATAGCTCAAATGATATCAAATGTTATGTAGAGAAGAATTAAAAACTAATTTGCTCATTACCACAACTACAAAGAACAAAAAAATGTAAGTGGACTTTATACAGTCCTGTTTGAAAATTGCAGATCACAAGATCTTCCTGTGCTGACGTCTGAGCTGGTGAACTTCTTGGTGATTGTGGTAGACTGCAAGTCTAAAATAAATCATTACTGGCACATGCCTCTAGGGGGAACTACCTTTATTGTTCAGCACTACTATTAAGGGGACACATTAGAACAAGAGTGTGAAAACCCCGCGCAGAATCCATGTTCAGTCATATTATGTGTGTTGCAGAATAAACGGCAGAGTTAGCCAAAGAAATAACTCAAGTGTGATCATTGCTACACGGTAGGATATCACACAATTGGCGACGAGGATTAAAAGAAAAAAATCAGCGGCGAGAAACAGAGAACATTGCAAGTGTGGCGAACTCAAGTGACTCCAGTAGTTCGAGTGCAAGTTCAGAGGAGGAAAAACGAGGTTTCCCCACCACGACGAGCAATGGCGGCTGTAATCGGAACGGTAACCCCTTTTGATAACTCGACTCAGTCATGGGAAGAATATGGTGAAATGTTGGACTTTTTCTTCCAAGCTAATGACATTGAGGAGCCAGACAAAAGGAAGGCTGTACTGTTGAGTGGAGTTGGTGCAACTACTTACAGTTTGTTGAGAAATTTAATAAGCCCTGCATTACCGAAAGATAAAACGTACGACCAGCTTACTGCTGAGCTTCAGAAGCACTTCAGCCCCAAACCGAGTGAAATCGTGCAACGATTCAAATTTAATTCACGCATAAGGAGGAACACTGAGTCCATAGCAGAGTATGTGGCAGAATTGAGGAAATTAGCACGGCACTGTGATTACAAAGACTCATTGGAAGAAATGTTAAGAGACAGACTTGTGTGTGGAGTGAATGATGACCGAATGCAACGGCGACTTTTATCTGAAACAAAACTCACTTTTGCGAAGGCTTTGGAATTATGCCAAGCGATGGAAACAGCATCTAAAGATGTGAGAGAGATGCAAGGGAAGCTAACAGAGGACACAGCAACGCATGTTCGTGTGCCTAAGACCCAAGTAGGTGTCCACAAAGTGTTGACTGACAAAACTCAGCACAAATTCCCCAGTTGTTATCGCTGCAAAGGCCAGCACAATGCCGCCGAGTGCAAATTTGCCACTGAGCTGTGTCATAATTGTGGCAAGCGAGGGCACATTAAGAAAGCATGTAGAATAAAGGTGGACAGCGCACAGGTGCTGAAAGCGACAGTTAATGGGCAAAAGTATGAAAACAAGGGCCCAGGAAAGGAACAGCAAGCGAATCAACTGAGAGGGGAGGGAGAAAGTGATACAGAAGACATGGATTTTCACACAATTTACAACACGTCAGAGGAGCTGACCAAGGTAGCGCCCATCACGCGTACCATGAATGTTAATGGAATGAAAGTAACATTTGAAGTTGATACAGGCTGTGGAGTAACCATATTAAGTAAACAGCAATATACACAACTGTGGAAGAAAACAGACACAGCAGAATTAAATCCCTGTTCATTAAAATTAAAAACATACACAGGAGAGAAGCTAGACGTGCTAGGCATGGCACAAGTGAAGGTGCAGCACGAAAACAAAGAAAAGGACTTACCTGTAGTAGTAGTTGGGAGCGAAGGACCAAATCTACTAGGGCGAAGTTGGCTACAAGAACTGGCCATGATTGATCAGTTGGTGAATAAAGTGGAATCTCAGCCCAAATTGCAGCTGGAGGAGATCCTCGAAAGACACGCTGAGGTGTTCAAAGAAGGTGTAGGACAGCTAAAAGGTGTCACTGCAAAGATTAATGTGGACAAGGAGGCCCAACCACGATTCTGCAAACCCCGACCGGTACCCTATGCAGTCAAGCCACTGGTTGAAAGCGAGCTACAGAGGCTGCTGGATGACAAGATCATTGAGCCAGTGCAGGTTGCAGAATGGGCGGCGCCCATAGTCCCAGTGAGAAAGCCGGATGGCTCCATTAGAATATGTGGAGATTACAAACTCACTGTCAATCGAGCATCACGGGTGGATCAGTATCCAATTCCTAAAGTGGAGGACCTCTTCGCACAGCTGAATGGCGGCCGACACTTCACGAAATTAGACATGAGTCACGCCTACCAACAAGTAGTCTTGGAAGAAGAATCAAGAAAGTATGTAACCATCAATACACACAAAGGCTTATATACCTACACACGCTTACCATTTGGAGTAGCTTCCAGTCCTGCTATATTCCAGAGAACTATGGAGGGCATCCTAGGTGGAATTCCGAATGTTACCATTTATTTGGATGACATCCTTTGTACAGGACCAAATGAACAAGAACATCTGAAAACGCTGAAGGAAGTGCTTCAACGGTTGGAGAAAAGCGGTCTGAGGTTGAAAAGAAGCAAGTGTGAGTTCATGGAAAAGAGGTGGTGTTCCTAGGCCACAAGATCAACGCCAGTGGTCTACACCCTCTAACAGACAAAGTGGAAGCCATTGCGGAGGCGCCTGAGCCACAAAATGTTACTGAGTTAAAAGCCTACCTGGGCTTGTTGAACTATTACCATAGGTTCCTCCCAAAGCTCTCCACGCTGCTGGCACCACTACATACCTTACTTAAGAAGGAAGAAAAATGGTCATGGGGGGTCAAGCAGCAGAAGGCGTTTGAAGAGTCCAAAGCGCTACTTCAGTCCTGTAGTGTGTTAGTGCATTATGATTCAAACAAACCACTCATCCTGGCGTGTGACGCATCACCCTACGGTGTGGGTGCTGTACTCTCTCATCGTATGGAGGATGGCTCAGAGAGACCCATAGGGTTCGTCTCAAGAACTCTTAGTGCAGCTGAGAAAAACTACTCCCAGCTAGACAAGGAGGGCCTTGCAGTAGTATTTGGTGTAAAAAAATTCCACAAATACCTGTACGGGAGACAGTTCGCTATAGTGACTGACCACAAGCCGCTAATTTCACTGTTCAGTGAAATGAGAGCCATACCCCAGATGACATCTCAGAGAATTCAGAGATGGGCCGTTACATTAGCAGCGTATGAGTACACCATCGTTTACAAAGCCGGACGGGACCATACGAATGCTGACGCGATGAGTAGGCTACCCTTGGATGGAGGAAGAGACAGCACGCCTGAGGAGGAGGAGAGAGTGCTATTGTTTGAAGATATCGGCGTGCCCCTGGTGAACGCACAACAAATAAAGAAGTGGACAGACAAAGACCCTGTTCTAGCAAGAGTGCGAGAATACATCTTGCGAGGATGGCCGAAGATGAACAGTCCTGAGTTCATTCCCTATGCCAGACGACAGGATGAGCTCAGCACCCAGGAAGGTTGTATCCTGTGGGGAGGACGCGTGGTTGTTCCACCACCTGGTAGGAATGCCTTACTGCAACAACTACACCAAGCACACCCTGGCATCACTCGCATGAAAGCGTTGGCGAGGAGCTACATGTGGTGGCCCAACATGGATGCAGAGGTGGAGGCGCTTGTGAAGTCATGTGCGGCATGCCAGGAGAACAGGAACAGTCCTCCAGCAGCCCCACTACATCCCTGGGAAGTTCCAGATAAACCATGGAGAAGAATTCACATTGACTACGCAGGTCCATGGATGGGAAGAATGTTCCTGATCATAGTTGACGCATACTCAAAGTGGATCGATGCATATTCTGTGAGTAGCTCTACTTCTACTGTTACCATTGAATGTCTTAGAAAGAGTTTCAGCCAACATGGGCTACCTGAAATCATAGTATCAGATAACGGTACATGTTTTACGAGTGAACAGTTCCAAGAGTTTTCTGAAAAGAATGGCATACGTCACATCACGACTGCGCCATACCATCCTTCTTCTAACGGCTTAGCCGAGAGGGCCGTGCAGACGTTCAAGTCACTCATGAAAAAGATGACAGGAGACTCTATTGAAACCCGAATGTCGAGAGCTCTGTTCAGCTATCGAATAACACCCCAATCTACAACTGGCAAGTCACCAGCTGAGCTGTTGTGTGGAAGGAAGTTGAGGTCAACATTTGACTTAATACATCCAGACTTCAGAAACAAAGTGCATGACAAACAAGAGAAACAAAAAGGTTATCATGACATGCATGCTAGAGAGAGAATACTGAGAGAAGGAGACGTGGTCTACACCCGCAACTTTGGCTCAGGACCAGCCTGGGTACCAGGAGAAATAACAGAAAAGACAGGCCCTGTGTCATTCAAGGTGACATTAGGTCATGGACAAGTGGTGAGGCGACACATCGACCAAGTTCGTGGTAGGAGCTCCATTCCCCTGCCGATGGCACCAGAGGTGTTGTCTGACACCCATCCTGAGGAGAGCATCAACGAACCACCACTTCAGGTGAAACCTGAGGTAACCGTCTCTGCAGATTCTACGGGCAGCACTGCAGCAGCCGAAACAGTGGAGCAGTCTGAGTCTTCACCTGCAGTTGGCTCACCAGCCGTGAGAAGATCTCAGCGAGCTAGGAAAGCTCCAGACTACTTGAAGGACTATACTTAGTCAGTAGTGAGTTCCCCAGCCACAGGACAAGAATGCGTCCTGGAACCTCACTGGGATGCGGTAGTCAAACCAAATCCCCAGTTAGACTGTTATGTGTGTTATACATGTGAAAAAAAAAAAAAAAAAAGAGAAAGAAATTATGTGTATGACACATGTGTTTAAGAAGTTAAAAGTAACTGTGATTGTTTAGGGTTAAATGGGAGTTCCAGGATGTCTAGTAATTGGCTAGTGTAATTAAGAGTAGTTTAATCTAGAGGGGAGGGATGTGGTAGACTGCAAGTCTAAAATAAATCATTACTGGCACATGCCTCTAGGGGGAACTACCTTTATTGTTCAGCACTACTATTAAGGGGACACATTAGAACAAGAGTGTGAAAACCCCGCGCAGAATCCATGTTCAGTCATATTATGTGTGTTGCAGAATAAACGGCAGAGTTAGCCAAAGAAATAACTCAAGTGTGATCATTGCTACACGGTAGGATATCACAGTGATGTAAAGCTGTCACTGAGCCACAGCATGAGTTGGAGCTCATACTTGCAGTGAGGATACTCAACGGAAAAGTTACACAAATTACATGTTAATCATACACTAACAATATGGTTCAACAAAAGGAGTTTGTGTTCAGCAATGCCTATAATGAATGAAAATATGAAAGTGAAAATATGACTAGTTTCTTAGCTCTCACCACGGCACCCTGACTCTACTACAATCAGGACTGGAGGCCCCACATCATTGTCACCTCCACATCTGCAGAGCCGCCTACTTTGTGCAGTGGGTTTATTGAGTGACCTGTCCTCAGTGGTTAGTAGGGGGTTAAACATAAGGTCAACACAATAACTGATACTTAGTGAGTACAGTTTGCAGGCACCATTTTTGTTTTCATCTGTATTTCAGGAAGTAAAAAAAAAAAAATGCACTCCTTGTTCAGTGAAAAATGTCAAAACTCTAAATGAGAACCATTTTAATTACGAATTTTCATATCACATAAATTACCTGCTGGAAATACTAACATTTTTTTTTATTTATTATTAAAATGAAAGCAAAGTAGGTGTGAGCAGTGTTGTCAACTTCGTGACTCTGTCGCTATATTTAGCAAGTATTTTTCTGGTGTTATTGGAGGATTTCAGTCCAGTGGATCCCCATGCAAAAGTCACAGCGTTGATCCAATATACTACACCTGGTTTGGGGCCCGAAGGAGCCACATGTGTCTGCCCCTCCAGTGGGTTAACCAAATGCATGAGGAATCATGAGTTCATCGACTGTACGTGTACGATGCAGCAGTCTGGGATTCTCTGTCGGACTGCCCCCGTGAGCTGGAGCTCGGATAAGTGGGAGAGGATGGATGGATGGATGGATGGATGGATGGAGCACTCCAGCATTACACACAAAACAACAAGCAGTTTTGTAAATGGGCAATGAACAGAGCAGCAGACAAAAATATAAAAATAACAAAACAGTAAAACAAAAAATTAAGAAGAAACATGACTCTGTGTGACCTGCCATGACTGGCACAAGACGGCCTCTTGGACATTCTGCACCAACATCAGGGTTGATTTTAACAAGCTTTTCATTGGTGCAATGAAGACAATCTCCTATCTTAAACCAAATAAGTCCATGCTTAATACAAATGGAGGATATGTGAACGTACATTAAAATGAGAAGCCATGTCTCTTCATAAAGTTCAGGTCATAGGTCTCATGCCCATGTTGATTTAGTTGTGATCATAAACTGTAAGTCAGTGCTTGTGACCCGTGAGGGTGGGTGTATGGCTTGAATTGTCGTGTAAACCTCTGAGATCCTCTTCTTGACATAGCGGTCTACCTCCCAAACAGCTTTCATTACACTTGTAGATGAAGTTAGAGAGAATGACATGACACGTCTTGGCAAAGCTGTGAGCCTGCAGATATCGTAAGAAGTTAGTCTTTGGGATATTATGAGAGTGCTGCAGCAGGTCAAATGAGGCAAATGCACCATTAACAAATGGGTCCCAAAAGAAAGGTCAGTTAATTTTTACCTCGCTGTTCGAAGACTACATCTATCTGAGAGGTGTAAAATAAACTGATATCTAAGATAAGCAAGTAGTGGCACCAGACTTTCCTAAATTGAAACCATGAATCTGAGGGATTTTTTTTTTTTTTTAAACAAGACCTTACTTTTTAAGCTATTGATTTTTATGGCATAAAACCAACAGAAGAGCCTGTATAGAGGAAGCACTTTCAGCAAATCTTAAATGAGAACTGCATTTGAAAGCACTGACCCAATTACAAGACTGTAACAACGAAAATGTTTACAGAGGTGCACTGCAAACAGCATTACCTTAAATATTAAATATGTTATTAATAATATAGGTTTGTGGGTGTAGAAAGCTCAAACTAGCTCTGGTCTGTGTGAACATGTTGCCCTCTGCTGACCATAGTGGGAACAGGAATTGTGATACAGGAATTCCTTAAGTACATTATAGTAAAAGGCTTAATATATATTTAGCATGCTGCAGCTCTGGCGGATCAAGTTTAAACTTTGCACATTTGCTAAAAAGGCAGAGACTTTTATACTGACATGATACTCTGCAATTACAACTTCCTGTCACATGGTCTGGAATTTTGGTTTTGGTTTTGTGAATGAATGATGAGGAAGGTTCAGTCTTGGTTCGTTCACGTGTGAATGACTGAACTAAAGTGAGTGAGACTAGTCAGCCGGGTTTCATGAGTTTGTTCAAAAATGAAAGTGGAGAAAACGAACTGGCAACAAGGGGAAAAACGGAGCAGATTTGACTGGTTTTTCCAATGTTTTATTTGAAAGAAAACAAAGAATTTTGGTGGTTTTATCATTCCAAGCTTTGAAACAAGATAAATACTGTTTTTTTTCCTTTTACTGTTTTTTTGCATGGTTGAGAAAAATGGATTATGCGGAGGTTCCCAGACCGCTAGCCCTTGAGTAACAGTTTTATCCTGAACAAAACAACGCTGATTCAATAGAAAAAAATAAGTTTTTTTGGTGTAATTTTTTTGACACTGTTGTTCAAATGTTTTAATGTATTTCATTGTGAAGGAAATAAGGTGGTGACATAATTACCTTCATTTGTTCAGCTAACCGGTTGACCTATGCTACCTGGCTAGTACAGCAGTTAGCAGTGTTGGAAAATAATTCAATCAAAAATGTATCTGCATTTCCATATTTATATACTTGTTCAGTGTCTGCACTTTGAGACAGCTTGGAAAGGCTTGTATACTGTATTTCTGGCAGGGCTTGGTAATGTCTACAATGGAAAGATTTTTTTTAACAACCTGACTAAAATTTTTCATAAGATAAGATAAGATAAGATAAGCCTTTATTAGTCCCACAACGGGGAAATTCCAGTATTGCAACAGCACAGGGATAGCAACAAAAAAATTATGTTTTATTCATGGAATAAAACATAATTTTAAATGTAGCATAGACTTAAAAAAAACTGGGTTGTAATATTAACAGGTGAGTTTTTTCTTTCTTGAGTAGTTTTTCTTCTTACCCTTTTGAAAATATTTATTTTGTAAATTTGTGGGGATTTTCTGGCACTTCTATAACTCCTTGATTTGTAAATTCATAGACTATCTTTTAAAGTGATTTTTTTTACTCTATATTTGTTAGGTTTTTAACTACAATTTTTTTTTTTACATTTAATTTAGAAATTCTTTTGTAAAATAAGGTGTCACATCATAAATTTATATATTTTATCATGAATTTATAACTTTTCTTGTAAATTTGCAGCTTTTACCAATAATTTTTGTATCTTTTCCCATAAAGTTGACGTCTACATTTTTTTCTTACCTTCTCCTAAATGCATGTTTTTTTACAGGTAAAGTTTCCTCTTTTACGCTTGAATTGTGACTTTTGTTTTAAATGTGCTTTTGGCACACGTAAACCTTTTGTATTAAGTTTACAATGGCATTTCATGTAAATCTGTGTGTGTGTGTGGGGGGGGGGTCCTCCTTCATAGGGAATCACTGGGTGCTGAATACATTTCTGATAGCATTTACGTTGTCATTTTCTGATTGTTTTTCAATAACTTACTTTTTTGTGTGCAAAATATTCCAGCCATGATTATTAAGAGAATGCCAGGGGGCTTTATGGGAAGGTCAACAATTCCCAGTCCAGTTTATTAACACTTAAGCATGAAAAAGCTCGATTCACACATGCCGTCATCTACGCTAATTTACACACAAACTGCCCTCTTGTCTATAACCTGCACAGGTGAGTTCTTCCACCCATGATGCAGTATCTGTTTGAGATGGACTTGGAGCCCTTCTTTTTGTTTTTTCCGGGATATCAAAACTAATTTTTCTGCCAGTTTGCGCTGAGACGTCTGTGCTGGATCAGTCTTCCTGATGGTGGGTCTTCTCTTCCTCCTCCTCCTCCTCTTCCTCAGGTACAGAACTTTCCAGCTTGCCTGAACAAACACACAGGCATGACTCAAATATACAGGAACTGTGAATTTTTACTATATTAATTCCACTGTCATACAGGTTAAAACCAGAGAAACCTCCACAAATGAACAAAAAATAAAATTGTCAAGCAGGGATTGAATGTAAATCATTAATTGGTCACATCAACAGACTGCATATTTTAGATATTCAGGCTATGAAAACACAACACATTAATGTTCTGGAACTCATATTTTATTGGTCAGCATACACGTTACCAAGGGCACAGCACCAAATTTTGGGCCCCGGGTACAGCACTGTGTGTGGGCCCCTCAAACACAGACCAAATTTTGAATTTTACATTCCAGGGTTTAAGATGGGGCCATTTCCATTAAAAGCCTTGCTTAGTAAGCGCCACTGTTATGGGCAATTTGACGCTAGCATATGATTTGTTTATCTGTCTATGAGAATATGTTGTCATCGGTATTTCCAAACCTCATTGTCTATAATGCACTTTTGAGAACGGACCTGTAGTATTTTTCCATTTACACTTCTTTACTTACATGAGTTATGAGTTGAGCACTTATTCATTTATGTTATTTATTTTCTATTCCATTGGCCTTATTCTTTTGTATCCTTCCAATTTTTGGCTAGTAGAGCATCCTTAACAAATCTCGTTTCCAATTGAGATCAGTATACTGTGGTGTACACAGACATTTCAGGAGGCAGGTGGTCAACCAAAAAAAGGCACTCCTAAATAATGAAATAAGGAAATTTACATACAGTACTGCAAATTTTACTCTAGTTGTGTGGTATATCTATTTTATTTTAACACCTATACACTCATGGACATACCTAATACCCAATAGATTTTTACAAAATTATCAATTCAATGGGCAGCACGGTAGTGCAGTGGTTAGCACTGTTGCTTAACAGCTAGAAGGTTCCAGGTTCAAATTCCCAGGCTGGCAGGGGTAGGAACCTTTCTGTGTGGAGTTTGCATGTTCTCCCTGCACTGCGTGGGTTTACTTTGGGAACTCCAGTTTCCTCCCACAATCCAAAGACATGCATGTTAGGTTAATTGGTTGTTCTAAATTGTCCCTGTTTCCTATAGGCCCTTAGAATAGAGGGTTAGTACTAGTGAAGCGCTTTGCGTGGTCTTTGTGACTAGAAAAAGCGCTATATAAGTACAGGTCCTTAATTCTCACGGAGACCATGGTCTTCATCATTAATTATGAAAAGTCAGTGACAAAACATGGGCAGCTTCCATTAAAAAATAAATCTGTTCAAAATACAAAAAAATATGAAAAAGCCTGTTTTTCAATAAATAAAATATTAAACCTCCATTCAAATTAATAAATATGTACCCCCCCCCCAAAAAAAAACAACTTAAAAAGTCTATTCCCCTCGTCAACAAAATAAGCCCAAATCTTCCCCTCTGTTCACCTGCCACCCTCCATCCCAATAAAGACTGCAAGGACAGCTTATATAAGGAAACTTAGTTTATCACTGAGAGAAGAGGAGCAAATGGATGAGAAAAACCAGAAAAGCTCCTTCTGTCCCTCACTTAAAATCAACTCTGTAAATTATAGAGTTGATTTAAAAGTCCTTGTCCTTTCTTACAGAGCCATTCATGATGAGGCACCTTCTTATATCAGTGACCTTCTCCATCTATACCACCACAGCAGGTCCCTTGGGTCTTTTAATCAGAACCTACTGGTAGTCCCTAGCACTAGGCTCAGAACCAAAGGCGACAGAGCCTTTGCTGCTGTTGCTCCCAGACTTTGGAACTCTTTACCATTTGTACTTAGAGCTGCACCTTCCATTGATGTTTTTAAGAAGTATCTTGTCATGAACTTGGGTTTGGTGGTCCCAAACCCAGTTCTGACACTGTGGCTATTTTGTCTGTTTTCATTGTTTATTTTCCATCAGGCGCTTCAGGGAGCCCTTTGGGTCCTCCGCTCCCTGACAACTTGGCCACGCCCACTCCTCCTGTCAGTGTCATCAGCTGTTCCTCATTACTGGTGTTTCCCGAACGCACGCACACATACACACACACCTCCATTCATCTACATTCACACGCTCAGACACTCACTCATGCACACCTGTTTTCTATTTGGTCCAGCCTATGCACTTCCACACCAATGGTCTCTTCCCTCATTAGTATTGTCATTAGTTAAGCTCTGTTTGAGTGGGAAGAGATCGCTGGATCATTGCGCAATATACAGGGGGGTAAAAAAGTATTTAGTCAGCCACCAATTGTGCAATTTCTCCCACTTAAAAGATGACAGAGGTCTCCAATTTTCATCATAGGTATACCTCAACTATGAGAGACAAAATGAGAAAAAAAAAATCCAGAAAATCACATTGAAGGATTTTTAATGAATTAATTGGTAAATTCCTCGGTAAAATAAGTATTTGGTCAATAACAAAAGTTCATCTTAATACTTTGTTATATACCCTTTGTTGGCAGTGACAGAGGTCAAACGTTTTCTGTAAGTTTTCACAAGGTTTTCATACACTATTGTTGGTATTTTGGCCCATTCCTCCGTGCAGATCTCCTCTAGAGCAGTGATGTTTTGGGGCTGTCGCTGGGCAACACGGACTTTCAACTCTCTCCAAAGATTTTCTATGGGGTTGAGATCTGGAGACTGGCTAGGCCACTCCAGGACCTTGAAATGCTTCTTACAAAGCCACTCCTTCGTTGCCCGGGCAGTGTGTTTGGGATCATTGTCATGCTGAAAGACCCAGCCATGTTTCATCTTCAATGCCCTTGCTGGTGGAAGGAGGTTTTCACTCAAAATCTCACGATACACGGCCCCATTCATTCTTTCCTTTTCACAGATCAGTCGTCCTGGTCCCTTTGCAGAAAAACAGACCCAAAGTATGATGTTTCCACCCCCATGCTTCGCAGTAGGTATGGTGTTCTTTCTCCTCCAAACACGACAAGTTGAGTTTTTACCAAAAAGTTCTATTTTGGTTTCATCTGACCATATGACATTCTTCCAATCCTCTTCTGGATCATCCAAATGCTCTCTAGCAAACTTCAGACGGGCCTGGACATGTACTGGCTTAAGCAGGGGGACACGTCTGGCACTGCAGGATTTGAGTCCCTGGCGGCGTAGTGTGTTTCTGATGTAGCCTTTGTTACTTTGGTCCCAGCTCTCTGCAGGTCATTCACTAGGTCCCCCCGTGTGGTTCTGGGATTTTTGCTCACCGTTCTCGTGATAATTTTGACCCCACGGGGTGAGATCTTGCGTGGAGCCCCAGATCGAGGGAGATTATCAGTGGTCTTGTATGTCTGCCATTTTCTAATAATTGCTCCCACAGTTGATTTCTTCACACCAAGCTGCTTACCTATTGCAGAGTCAGTCTTCCCAGCCTGGTGCAGGTCTACAATTTTGTTTCTGGTGTCCTTTGACAGCTCTTTGGTCTTGGCCATAGTGGAGTTTGGAGTCTGACTGTTTGAGGTTGTGGACAGGTGTCTTTTATACTGCTAACGAGTTCAAACAGGTGCCATTAATACAGGTAACGAGTGGAGGACAGAGGAGCCTCTTAAAGAAGAAGTTACAGGTCTGTGAGAGCCAGAAATCTTGCTTGTTTGTAGGTGACCAAATACTTATTTTCCACCATAATTTGCAAATAAATTCTTTAAAAAATCCTTCAATGTGATTTTCTGGATTTTTTTTTTCTCATTTTGTCTCTCATAGTTGAGGTATACCTATGATGAAAATTGGAGACCTCTCTCATCTTTTAAGTGGGAGAACTTGCACAATTGGTGGCTGACTAAATACTTTTTTGCCCCACTGTACACAGTAGCGTTTCTCCTCTGTGTATGTAAGCGTCCACTCCCTAAGTTCTACTTTCAGTCTGACTGTTTAAGCTCACCTCACCGGGCTCTGCTGCTGCTGGCGACCCTGACTCGGTCTCTTTCTCTCTCCCTCCAGGTTCGGAGCTCCTTACCAGGGTCGTTGGAGAGCAGCCGATTCCACCTGAGGCCGCCGAGGATCCGGGTTCAGCGCTGGAGGTCGCAGAGAGTCCTACCTCCCTTGCTAGGGAGGCCATCGCGAGAGCAATGAGGTCCCCGATGGGGACCACCGCAGGTGCAACAGTGCTCCAGCCAGAGCCCACCGTGGGTGCAGCAGAACTCCAGCCGGGAGTCACCGCGGGTGCAGCTAAGCTCCAGCCGGAGCCCACCACGGGTGCAGCAGAGCTCCAACCAGAGCCCTCCACGAGTGCAGCAGAGCTCCAGCCGGAGTCCACTGCAGGTTCAGCAGAGCTCCAGCCGGGAGTCACCATGGGTGCAGCTAAGCTCCAGCCAGAGCCCACCATGGGTGCAGCAGAGCTCCAGCCAGAGTTCATCGCAGGTGTAGCAGAGCTCCAGCTGGAGTCCACCGTGGGTGCAACAGAACTCCAGCCGGAGTTCACCGCAGGTGCAACTAAGCTCCAGCCAGGAGCCACTGTGGGTGCAGTGCTGTCCCGGACCAAGACCGTCACGGGTGCTACTGTCCCCCAGCTTAGAGCCACGGGGGGCTGGAGGGCTCCTTCCTCGTCTCTTCTTTATGACGTTGGGGCTCTCCTTCCTTGGTCTCCCCTTCGGTTGGTCCTTCCCATGGGGAGACCACCTCCCGGGCCGCCACTTCTGAGCTGGTGGCTCAAGGACCCATCTCATTCGCCCAAAAAACTTTGTTGTGGGGTAAGGTGGCCCTTTTTCTCTGGCCAGCCACCTGACCCGCTCTCCCGGGCGGTCCAACAGGTCTTGGGTCTGGATAGACCACCTGATGGGCCTCTTTCTGTTGCCCCTGGGGCCTAGGACTCTGGTCGGCCCCCTGAACTTTGGACTCCGGGGTAGAGGGGTATGGTCCTAGATTGGGGCTGGGAGGGGGTTCACCTCACCTTGTTAGTGTACTGTTTTTGGATTATTTATTTATTGCTTCCCTCCAAACCTGTTTTCCCCCACCTCCCACCCTGGGTTGTTGTTTTCCTCTGGGGGAGTGGGTGAGTGGGGTTCCCTTATGGTGTTTGTTGTGTTCTTCTTCTGGTGTCACTAGGGTGTCTGGAATCCACCCCTTGAAGACGGTTTAAGTCTTCTCTAACGCTACCTGACTGTTGTTGGTTATCTGGTGTTAGTGGCTGTTCCTGCTTCTCCCACTCTCACTGGGCAGCACAGATTGCCTCGGACTGCTCCAGCCTGTAAGTTTATGTTTGCCTTTCTCCTTGTGCCGACAGCTATTCTGCGGCACTAGGCATCCCCCTCCCTTGGGCTGTCGAGCGTCCGAGAGGCGTCCCTGTTTTCCTGTTGTCCTCCATGACAATAATTTCATCCCTCTGTTTAATATCGTGACTGTTTGCTGGACAAAGCTTTATTTTTGTTGTTCAATAAAGTGCATGCTACTACTTCTGCACGTGGGTTTTAATTCCTTCCTCCATGCGCTGCGTAATGGCGCACGGGGAATCATAACACATCTAAAGACGCACCTTTTAGCCTGGCTTTTTATTAACTATGTGTTGATTGTATTTTTATGTGTTTTTCATTGTTTACTTTCTTCTTTTACTGCTTTATGTGCCTGTATTTGTTTTTGCTCTGTTATTGTATTTTTTTTTCCACAATATCTTTATTGAACCTTTTTTTTTTTTTTAACAAACATGATACAAACAATCAAACACTAACACTAAAGTACTACAAAAAAAAAAAAAAAAAAAAAAAAAAATGCCCTAAAAACACCAACAACCACCAACAAAATCAAGTCTTCAACAATGCTCCTCTGTTTAGTCTAGACAATCCAATACATTAGTATACATATTATGTTCACCAGTTTGGAATTTACAAGGTCCACACACATCATTCACCTTCTTCTTCAAGAGTTATGTTTAAATTTTTTACATAATCAATAAAAGGTCTCCATATATTCTCAAACACAATTTCCTTTGATTTCAGTATATATGTTATTCTTTCTAATGGAAGGTTTGTTAACATCTGTCTTAACCACTGAGTCACATCTGGTCTATGAGTCTTTTTCCATAATAGTGCAATACATTTTTTGGCATTAAGCAAACTGAGGTCTATGAATGTTCTTTCACTTTTATTGAAATTATGCTTTTCTGGGTACAGACCCAACAAAAACAGTTTAGGATTCAATATGATTTGTTTTGAGATTATTTTTTCAATTGTTACCCTCACCTCCTCCCAAAACATTCTTATTAATCTACATTCCCATAAACAATGAAATAGGGTTCCTTTACTTTCCATGCATTTTGTGCATGTATCTGGTATATTTTTGTTATATCTATTTAACTCCTCCGGTGTAACATACATCCGCATTAACCATTTGAAATGTATCAATTTAAGGCGTGCATTTATTGATTTGGTTTGAGCTTCTGTACAAGCCAATTCCCATTGTTCCTCTGAAATTTCAATTTGCAGATCTTCTTTCCAGTAGTTTAATCTTTTCAGTGAATTTTCACTTGAAGATAGTGTCAATGAGTTATAAAACTCTGAAATAATACCCTTTCTTTTACTATCTTTCATCATCATTTTTTCTAAAGATGAATAAATAGGTCGAGTGAGAGCTTTATTTTGATTTGATCGAATAAAGTTTCTAAGTTGAAGATATTTAAAAAAATGTGTTCTATTGAGATTAAATTTGATCCTCAGCTCTTCAAAAGACATTATGTTGTCTGCACATGGCAAATATAAATCCTGAATCTTTTGTATCCCTTTTAAATTCCATACTTTAAATACAGCGTCCGCTCTCCCTGGTTTAAAATATTGATTACCCCATATTGGACTAAATTGTGACAATAACTGTGGTTCTTTTAAATAGTTTTTAGCTTCACACCATATTTTGATCATATGCTTTACAAATGTATTTTTAACTTGTTTTTGTAATTTTTTTGCCGAATCTGAGTATATGAATATGGGAAGAGGTAAAGGTAAATTGTATGATTCCATTTCAGTCCAGTGAGGGAGATCATTTGATGAAAAATAATATGTCATAGACCTCAGTTGTGCCGACCAATAATACAACATAAAATTTGGACATTTCAGACCTCCACGATCAAATGGTAAATATAATAAAGACAAACGTAATCTAGCCCTCCTGTTGTTCCATATAAATTCCACTAACTTTTTTTTTATTCTTGAGAATAGATCTAAAGGTGGTGATAAGGGAATGTATTGAAATAAATAAAGTATTTTAGGTAAAATATTACTTTTAAGTATATTGATTCTCCCGATCATCGACATTGGTAGTGACATCCATCTCTGAGTTAACTCATTGATATCTGACATTAAGGCTTCATAGTTGACACTGGCGACTGATTCTAGCTTAGGCATAATTTGGATTCCTAAATATTTAAAATGATTTACAACATTGAATTGATTTACCTCAGGGGCTGGGTAATTTCTCTGGGTCTCATTTAGCATTAATATTGAAGATTTAGTTTTATTTATTTTATATCCTGATATTTCCCCAAAATTCTTTATTAAATTCAACAAGGTTGGAATTGATTTTTTTAGATTCGACATAAACAAAATTATATCATCGGCGTACAGGGAGATTTTATGTTCTGTTGGTCCAACTTTAATTCCATATATTTGTGAATGTAAACGTATCGCTATCGCTAAAGGTTCAATTGCCATAGTAAACAGTAAAGGTGAAAGTGAACAGCCTTGTCGACATCCTCTATTGATTTTTATTGGGTTTGAAATATTGTTATTTGTTAGGATTTCTGCTGTAGCATTATTGTATATTATTTGAACCCATTTTATGAAATTATTTCCAAGTCCAAACCTTTGTAGGACTTCAAAAAGAAAGGGCCATTCAACTCTATCAAAGGCCTTTTTGGCGTCCAATGATAGGAGAGCTGTATCCGGTGCTTCTTTATTAAAATAAATAATATTAAATAGTCTTCTTACATTATGGAAGCCTTGTCTACCCTTTATAAAGCCATTCTGATCTCGATTAATAATATTTGGTAAAATTTCTTGTATTCGTCTTGCTAAAATTTTACAGATTATCTTAAGGTCGGCGTTTAATAGGCTTATTGGTCTCATATTTTCACATTTATTAGAGGGCTTACCTGGTTTTGGCAGCAGTATAATTAAGGCATTATTTATGTATGATGGTAAATTATTATTTTGAAATGCTTCTAAAACCATTTCCAAAAAAGGTTTTATTAATTTATTCTTAAATTTTTTATAAAGGTCAACTGGAAGACCATCTGGTCCTGCACTTTTTCCTGATTTCATATTATCAATGGCTAGCTCAACTTCTTCTTGACTAATTTTAGACTCCAATATCTCCCTGTTTTCATTTGGAATACACGGTATAGATAGTTCGTTCAAAAACCCATTTAGTTTTGTTAAATCAGGTTCATTTTTGGTATCATATAATTTTTCATAGTAATCTCTAAAGGCTCTATTAATTTCTAAAGGATCTATAACTTCCTGTCCGTTACTTATAATACTGGTAATTGGTGTTTTAATTTCCAATTGTTTAATCTGCCATGCTAATAATTTTCCTGATTTTTCACCTTGTTCATAAAAAGATTGTTTCAATCTTAGAAGACTCGAGGCAGCTCTATTCGCTGATTTTTTGTCGTATTCAGCTCTCAAAATCAGTAATTCATTCTCCAACCTTGGGTCACTTCCTGCATACACTTTTTCCTGAAGACTTTTTATTTTATGTTCCAATTTAGCTCTCTCCTCTCGAGTCTTCTTAGATTTTGATCCTGTATAACTAATAATATGTCCCCTAATAAAAGCTTTGAAAGCCTCCCACTTTACACATGCTGATGTTTGTGTAGTATTGATGTCAAATAACTCGTCTATCTGTTTTTCTATATACTTGACAAATTCCTCATCCTGAAGCCATTTATGCTGAAATTGCCATCTACCTGATTCCTTTGTCAATTTTTTATCTACATATATTAGACAACAGGGTGCATGATCAGAAATCACGATGTTATCATAAAAGCAGTTTTGAATCTTGGACCTTAATTCTGTGGAAATCAAAAAATAATCAATACGTGAGAATGTCTTGTAGGTACTGGAATAACAAGAATAGGCTTTAACTTGTGGTTTCATTTCTCTCCATATATCTAACAATCTCAATTCTTTCATAAAATGATTAATAGTCATCCTACATCCAATGTGCGTACAATCCAGTCCTGTTGATCTATCCACACCTGGATTCAATGTACAATTAAAATCCCCTGCTATTATATGTTGCCCTGTAAGTGATGATAAGATGAGAAATAAATTAGCAAAGAACTTCTGATCATCTATATTGGGACCATATAAGTTCACAAGATTTATATTTTCTAATAGCAAAGAACCTTGAATGATTACATATCTTCCAAATTTGTCTCCAATTACATTTTTCACCTGAAAAGGAACTGATTTATGTATGAGAGTCATAACTCCCCTGGCTCGGGATGAAAATGAAGAGGTGAATACACTTCCCTGCCATCTACTCCTAATTCTTTTAACATCCTCCTCTATCAGATGAGTTTCTTGTAAAAACACAATTCTTGAACCCATGTCCTTTATTTTATTCATAACTTGTTTAAGTTTTTTTAAATTTTGTAGACCTCTGCAATTCCATGAAGTTAAATTAAGATTAACACTTTGGTCCATGATCAATAGAGAGTTTAGGATTACCTTGCAGTGTAAACATGCTCATACAGAGAAGCAAAAACATGAGTGGTTGAACATTCATCCTACAAACTACACACAAACAAATTTCCCCTTCCCACACTTGTGGCAAACCCCCCAAAATCAAAAGAAAAATTCTGTCTCCCGATATAGCCATCGACCGTTCCACACCCACGGGGAACAGCCTAAGCCACTCCTTCTTCATCCTCCCAATCACCCTAACTCTACTGCTTTTAATGACGTAACATTAACTCTCCTCTGTAGTTTTCCAACTTAACTCCAAAATTTTTAACAACTTTGTACATCATAGTTTTTTTTTTTGTTTGTTTGTTTTGTTTTGTTTTTTTAATATATAATACAATCTATATTTTGTAAACTTACTATTTACTTCAAGTCAGTCAGATGCCTGTGCAAATGCTTAATTATTCTACCTTATATTTTGTTCATGCTTAGCTCCCACCAGTCTCTTCTTCTTCTTTGATCTTCTTGATGAACTCCTGCGCCTCCTCTGGGGTCTTGAAGATGTGGGTTCTGCCCTCATACGTGGTCAGCAGTCTCGCAGGATAGATTACACCATGACGAATCCCAAGGTTGCGCAGCTCCTTACGTATGGGATCAAACTGCTTCCTCAATTGCTGGATTCCTGTGGCCAAATCTGGGTAGAACCGCACCTGCTGGTCCTGGTGTTTAATCTCTCCTTTAGCACGTGCAGCGTTGAAGATCTTCATCCTGTCTCTGTTGCTAAGAAACTTCATAATTAAGGTCCTCGGCGGTCCCTTATCTCTCCGTGGGCCAATATGATGTGCTTTTTCCAGAACCACTGCTGATTGCAACTCCTCGCTGCCCAGCACCTCCGGAATCCACTTTTCCAGAAAGGAACATACGTCCCGACCTTCTGATTCCTCTGGAAGACCCACCAGCCTCAAATTATTCTGTCTCGACCGAGATTCCAAATCCAAAATATTATCTTCCAGAGATTTATTTTTTTTTCCAAAGTGCGCACCTTTAATTGAAGACGGGTGACGTCATCTTCAGCACTAGCGAGACGGAGCTCCATCTGCGCCGTTCGTTCTACACAGTCACCCAATTCCTTTCTTATTCCTTCCAACGCTGTCATAATCCCATCAAATCTAGAGGAAAAGTCCGCTCTCATTGAACTCATGGCAGCCATCAGCGCATCTGCGCCATTCCCCGCAGACATCGCACCGCCGCCAGCCTCCTCCGCCATATATGGAGTTTTGTTTGCTGCGTCACAGACCTGAAAGTCCGTTAATTTGGACTGTTTCGGCGGCTCGCTTTTTCCTTTTCCTGGTTTTCCAGCCTTAGGCTTCGCCGACATATCCTCGCCCAAATGCTGGGATACGTTCTGTCCCAAATGAGAGAGTTATTTGCCGATTTTTTTTTCTCCAGGAGCAGAGCAGAGCGAGACACGTCCGTCCTACGTGGCAGCCATAACCGGAAGTCCCTGTTATTGTATTTTACTATATTTTTTGTTTCTTATCATGTTAAGTACTTTGTGACTTTGTGAAAAGTGCTCTATAAATAAACATCATTATTATTATGGATCACCTCCAAAATGTAATGGGTTTGTTTTGAAGGATTCTTGCTAACACAATGTGAGAAGATAAGAGCCTTGGTGGAGGTATGTGTTCTCAGATCATCACCAAAATGTTATGGGTTCCTGTCTAGCCCAAAGACCACTTCAAGTGAAAATTTCATCCAAATCCACGCAGTAGTTTTTGTGTAATTCTGCTGCATAAATACAAACAAGGTCCTTGGTGGAGGTATGCACTTTCACATCATCACCAAAATTTACTGGGTTCATCCTTGGCCCAAGGGCTACCTCTGGTGAAAATTTCATCAAAATCCATCCAGTAGCTTTTGTGTAATCCTGTAAAATAAACCACATTTGGTCAAATTTGACCACTATGAACTTTTCAGCCCCCAGTCATAGTACCAGGTACTAGGTACTAATGCAAAACCCTACAAACCGAGTCGAGTCAAGGCGAGTCGGGCTGAATAGGTACTAGTGGAAAAGGGCCATAAAAGGATACTATGATCAAAATTTGAAAGTAAACACTTGGAGGAAGGTGTCCACATCTGTCGGCATGCCAGGTGAGTATTGGTGTCTTTGTCAGGGTCATGTTTCTTTCTTATAAGTTTGCTGTGGTAGATAATATGGATACTCTGTGAATTTTGTACAGTTGATGACTGCAAAAAAATGGAAATACCTCCAGTGTGAAATGTGATCATATACCGACCATCATTTATGAGCATAGGAAGCCGTGTGTTGAGCATACCCCAGCTGAGTTTATGAAAATAGATATAAAAGTAAATGAAATTTTGACCATAGACTATTCTACTCACCTCAGAAGGGCAGATGAGCCCTCTGTAATTAGTCTGCATCCGAGATACTGACGGGCCACTCTTCCCCAAAGACAGTTCAAACTAACTCCTCGTCAATCTAAACTATGTCTATATCTAAAAATGTCCATCGTTATTTAGAGACTGCTAATAAAAAATAAATAGAAAGTCTCAATGGGAAAAGCAGAATTGCTGAGCTGTGAGTTACAAGCTCTTGCTAAGGAGGGCTCAGACTTTTTTTTCCAGAGCGCAGTGCACAAGTGCTGTAAAAAAGAGGTTCAGGGTGGTCCAGCAACAAAAAACGCATATGGTGCACATGCAGTCTTATGATCCCGGCCGAATCATCTACCAACACTTTGCCATGTATCTCTTTCTAGATCTTATTTTAGGTTATATTCCAGCCGCAGCAGCTGTTCCACTAATGGCGGTTAGCCGCGATTAGCAGAGTCAGTCATTCTGATTATTATAACTGAGGGTCCTGACATATCCTCTCAACCACTCAAACCACACACCCCTGTCCCGGATAATGCTTTATTTGGGCTTTTAAACTCTAACATTCAGGCAATATTACATTTGTTGAGGTCATCTTGTGTCAACAACTGGAGTTAGCTAGTTATCAGTAGCCTCAACCACAGTTCTCACAAGTGACAAAAGTGGGAGGGCAAGGTGAGCTGTGGCTCATTAGCATTTAAAGAATCATGCAGGAGTCCCTGTAAAAAAGATGATTGTTTAATCTGGGTGGAAAATGATGTTTTAGTATTAAAACCTTAGGTATTTTGACCAAAGCATGTCATAGACATTTCATCAAAACCTCTGAATGTCACAATCTGAGTGCAGTGGGATTCCACCAGGCTCAGTCTTATTGCCTTTTTTCATATTTGTATAGTGTTGTAGTTTTGAGTTGTAATTCCTGTTATTTTATTCTTGGTTGATTTGTCACATTCTGTATTGTTTCTTAGTATGATTTATTTTCCTGTTTATGTTCATTGTAGTTTTGTTATTTACATTTTTGAGGTTACTTGTCTTTATTTGCCATCTCATTATATTTTTTATTCTGTTGTGTTCTCCCTCTGGGTTGACAGCTGTCAGTGGCGCTTCTGGGTTTTTGCTCCGTGTGGGCAGTGTCCGTGTCAGCTGTCAGCCCGTTCTCTCCCCTCTCATTGCTCCCAGCTGGTCCAAATTGTAGTCTTTGTTATCTCCTGCCTGCTCATGTGACTCACACCTGTTATCATTTGTTTCATTTGTGTCTAGCCTTATTTAAGAGCCGTTGTGTTCATTCCTCTTTGCCGGAGTCTTGAGTTTCTCTTCCTTTGTCTCCATCAGAACCCAGCCCTTGTTCTGGTATGTTAAACCTGTAAGTTTGTGTGCTTGACATTTTGGATTTTTGTGTTGGTGCACTGTTTTGGACTTTGTGTTTTGTTTCCTTAATAAATTTCACAAACTAGCAGTTCAGTGCGTGGGTCTCTCCTCTCTCCCCTGAGGGGCATTTATGACACTGAAATAGGGAAATGGTCACAATACATACCCTTTAAATGTTTTAAACAAGTTTGTTACGTTCAGAAAGATTTCTTTAAATATTAGGCACAGTAAAGGAAATGAAAAGTAAAACAATTATATAAAGAACAATCAGAATTGGTCAGACCTTAACTGGAAAAGATGAATCCCTGTATTACCTCTTCAAAAGGATAAAGGTAAATAACTTTTTAACAGGAAATACTAGTCTTTATTTTATCTATTTATTTATTTTTTTTACATTTCTCCAGGAATTCCAATTAGAATCAAAATGTCTCTTACAAGAGAGACCTGACCAAGGCAGCAGCCTTACAGTTAACATATGAAAGGGAGCAAATGGAGGTACAGTGTAACAAATGTGACACAAAAATCTACAACATCAGCAACAGCACAGGATTTCCAAGAAGAAAAAAAAACAACCCTCCTGACTCCACTGATTCCTGTAAATTGAGCAGTAGGTAGAAATGTGTTTGACTGTACTGTAGATTGTTCTGCAGTTCATTCATCCAAGGTGCCTTGTAAAGTTCGGTTTAACCAGTTTGGTCAAAATTGTCAAGCAACTATGGAGGAGCATAGTTTCTAAATATTGGCGTGGAGCTGAGGTTTCTTAAAAAGAAAACAAGATATTGATCTCATGCAGATTTAAAAATACACAAGACATTTTATTAGTAGATCCAGTTCTTCTTCTTGCTTCTTCCTGTCTGTCTGACCTCTCTAGAGGAAACATGCTTGTTGTATAAATCAGAAACGCTCCTTCACAAACCCACGGAAACGTTAATGCAGATGTTGATCTCCACAACAGCCACATCTGACCTCATACCCTTAATGTCTTTAATCTTTTAAAAGCTCTCCTGGTGCACTGCTGTATTCCCATTTGGCTCCATAACATTTATTTTTTGTTCTTATGTGGCAATTTTTTGAGAAGACGATACCAAAGACGACTCAGAAATTCTCTAAATGTTTGAATATATTACATCTTTATTCACAACCATTGTTTTTATTAAATTTAGATAGAGTACACTAAACTGAAATCTATATGCGGGTGAAAGATGCTGATACTAAACCAAACCAAAACAGCACAGAGGTGAAGCAGAACAGTTAAGCAGAGTGTTAATGGGATCAGACAAACAGGCAAGTAAAAGAGGAGAAAAAGGATTGGTTTTTTTTTTAATGATGAAAGTGAGATGGAAGGCGGCTATCGGGAGATGGAGTCGGGACTGGACACTTCCTTTTTCTGGTCACGTGACAGATCTGAAAGTGAGGGAAAGAAGGTGGGGTGGACGAAAGTTGGAACATCATGCAAAGCCAAAAGAAGAAGAAAGACAAGAGAAGGACGAACAGTTAGCGCTGTTAGTAGACAGGACAATTACAGGACATGTAGACTATGTTTACTGCTGTTATTAATATTGCCTTGGACAGTCAGATCACATGTGGATAGTGGTACTGTAAATTTAGATGCATTGTGAGCCAATACAATTTGAGTGATGTTTCTTTGAATCTAGGACTGTGTGAAATGCCTCATTTGGATTGGCTGTTCTCTTCTGTGAGGTCATCCCGTCACTACTAAACAGACCTGAATCAGACCTGCCTCCTGGATAGTCTGGTATGCCCTGAGGAGAACAGGAAGTTTCCCACTGAACCTTGAAGCTGACATAGCTTCAGTGCAGCTGGCTTCGCTAGTGTCCCGACCAGTGCTTTTAGAGCTCTTCTCTGTAAATTCTAGTCACCCCTCTACACATCCGTGGTTCCAGCTCATTCATTAATCCACAGCTGATAATATATTTCATGTCATTCAGGTTTATTTTAATATTGTTTCCCGGCATCACACAGGGCATTAACATTGCTAGCATAGCAAAGCGAATAAGCACAACTAGGGATTTTTATGGTTCTTTTTTGTAAACTGTTACTGTACTATACCTGCTAGTTCATTAGTGGACAGTCAGCTATACAGTGGTGTGAAAAAAGTGTTTTTATAGATTAGCCAAGGGGAGTTGATGCTATAGCCCCCTTCCTGATTTCTCATTTTTTTGTATGTTTGACACACTTAAATGTTTCAGATCATCAAACAAATTTAAATATCGGATAAAGATAACACAAGTAAACACAAAATGCAGTTTTTAAATGAAGGTGTTAATTATTAAGGGGAAAAAGCTCCAAACCTACATGGCCCTGTGTGAAAAGTGACCCCCCCCCCCCATTAAAACATAAATTAACTGTGGTTTATCACATCTTTGGAAAACTGAGATCAATTTCTCTAGCCACACCCAGGCCTGATTATTGCCACGCCTGTTCTCAATTAAGAAATCACTTAAAGAAATCACTGAAGTAGACCCAAAGATCCTCAAAAGCAAGATATCATATATCATGCTGTGATCCAAGTTTTGGGACTCCAGCGAACCACAGTGAGACCCATTATTCACAAATGCCTAAAACATGGAATAGTGGTGAACCTTCCCAGGAGTGGCTGGCCGACCAAAATTACCCCAATAGCGCAGCGATGACTCATCCAAGAGGTCACAAAAGACCCCATAACAACATCCAAAGAACTGCAGGCCTCACTTGCCTCTTTTAAGGTCAGTGTTCATGACTCCACCATAAGAAAGAGACTGGGCAAAAATGGCCTGCATGGCAGAGTTCCAAGATGAAAACCACTGCTGAGCAAAAAGAACATAAAGGCTCGTCTCAGTTTTGCCAGAAAACATCTTGATGATCCCCAAGACTTATGGGAAAATACTCTGTGGACTGACAAGATAAAAGTTGAACTTTTTGGAAGGTGTGTGTCCAATTACAGCCGGCGTAAAAGTAACGCAGCATTTCAGAAAAGGAACATCATACCAAGAGTAAAATATGGTGGTGATAGTGTGATGGTCTGGGGCTGTTTTGCTGCTCCAGGACCTGGAAGACTTGCTGTGGTAAACTGAACTATGAATTCTGCTGTCTACCAAAAAATCCTGAAGGAGAATGTCTGGCCATCTGTTCATGACCTCAAGCTGAAGCGCACTTGGGTTTTGCAGCAGGACAATGATCCAAAACACACCAGCAAGTCCACCTCTGAATGGCTGAAGAGTTGTTGCTGCTAAGGGTGGCCCAACCAGTCATTAGGTTTAGGGGCAATCGCTTTTTCACACAGGGCCATGTAGGTTTGGATTTTTTCCCCTTAATAATAACACCTTCATTTAAAAACTGCATTTTGTAATTACCTGTGTTGGGGCAGCGTGGTGGCGGAGTGGTTAGCACTGCAGCAGCACAGCAACTCACCCTTGGCTGGGGGATCCTGGGTTTGATCCCAGCCCCCGCCCAACAGTGATCTGTGTGGAGTTTGCATGTTCTCCCCGTGTCTGTGTGGGTTTACTCCGGGATTTCTCCGGTTTCCTCCCACATGCCAAAAACATGCAAGTTAGGTTAATTGGCATCAACTGGGGATTCTAAATTGTCCTTAGGTATGACTGTGAGAGTGAATGGTTGTCTGTCTCTCTGTGTTGGCCCTGTGATGGACTGGCGATCTGTCCAGGGTGGACCCTGCCTCTCGCCCAAAGATGCTGGGATAGGCTCCAGCCCCCCCGCGACCCAAAAAGGATTAAGCGGAAGAAGATGGATGGATCTTTGTCTAATATTTAAATTTGTTTGATGATCTGAAACATTTAAGTGTGACAAACATACAAAAAAAAAAAGAAACCAGGAAGGGGGCAAACACTTTCTCACTATGTTAAGCCATTCATGCTTATGTTGTTATATTTTGACAATGACAGTCAGGTATATTGAGCTGCTAATATTGGTTGGTCTTGGTGCCCACAGCCATGATTTCTGACTGGCTTTGAGGTTGATCTGTTGAGCTCAAACTGAGAGGCGTCTGCTAGCATAGCTGCTAGACCTCCATTCTAGGTATTCTATCAATCACCATTAGACACCTAGCCTACTTTCCCAGCTCAATCATCTATCCAATCTTGATCACACTATACATTTTAACTTATCTTATTGTTATTTATTATTCTCCTGAACAGGACATCTCCTAGAATAGATAGTTTTAGTATGATGTCACACGCTGACTATGTTGGAGGTGAAGCCTCTGCATTCAGAAGGAAAATTTTGTAAAATATGGTGGACTATCGTTCTATCATTGGTTGTATGGTGCTGGTTGTATGAACACTGGTAGGAGGGACAAAGTGATATGTATTTAACCCACAGTAACTATGGAAAACAATCTTCTGACCAAGTTTCACGGAGGTACGTGTAGCAGCTAAATGTTACCTCACAATTGTGACCCACCCCTGCCAAAAAGATAAAACCCACTCACCCTGCCTTCCTACGATCTTTGAAATGTTCTCAGAGCTCGGTACGGCCACACACTTGGTCCTGTTCACGCTACTTCTCTGAGTCAACACCGTCGGCTCAGCCTCATAGTGTGCCTGTCCATTCACCGAGCTGGGTGAGTGCATCACCGGAGAAAATGCACCGCCGATCACCGCACTATCGTCTTGCTCATCTCAGAGTCCTCCTTCTCAGTTAAAGCTAATTTGTCATCATAACACTGTCTAGAGTCAAGTGTTATCAAGAGTTTCACTTTAAGTTTGGGAGGTTTTTACACTTTTTCAATCCATTGCATAAGTAATCTAGAAAAACACTCCGAGCACATACTGTACCTCCGCCAAGGTATATGCTCTCTGACATAGGAGGTAATGTAATGGGGTGATTTGTCTGTCTGTCTGATTGTTAGCAGGATTCCGCAAAAACAACTGGACTGATTTTGATGAAATTTTCACCAGAGGTAGCCCTTGGGCCAAGGATGAACCCACTAAATCCTGGTGATGATCTGAGACTGCATACCTCCACCAAGGATCTTGAAGCAGCCATGACGGAGGTATGCACTCTCTACAGTGGAAGTAATAGCTTGTCTTGTGAGATTTACAGCCAGCTTTGAAAGTTGAAAGAGCACATACCTCTGCCAAGGCTACTTCAAAGTCTTGGTGGAGGTATGCAGTCTCAAATCATCATCAAAATTTAGTGGGTTCATCCCTGGCCCAAGGGCTACCTCTGGTGAAAATTGCATCAAAATCCGTCCAGTAGTTTTTGCGTAATCCTGCTCAAAAACAGACAGACAGACAAACCACCCCGATTATATTACCTCCTTGGCAGAGGTAACAAACGCCAGTCATATTGGAGGAGATCCTGCTGGCAGTCATGTGATCAAAAACTATCAATAGTAGCAGTTAGCAGAGTTAGCCATTCACTCATTCATCGGCTGTGTGAGATTGTATATTATATAGATATTATTATGGCCGTGCCCTGGGCTAGAGAGGAGTGATGCCCTGCCTCTGGGAGGTGGCATCACCTGGAGTATATAAGCCAACTGCGGGAGACATCTTGTCTCTTCGCTGTGGCTCCTGTGCTCGCGGTAGAGTCTCCTGTGTTCCTGGTTCTCATTCGAAATAAAACACACACAAATGTGAGACAACATTTGGCGACGAGGATATACGGAGATGGAGAGGGCTGCTACTGCGCTTTGTCCCTTTTTGGAGGCTCTGGGTGAGCCGTTGGTCCCTTGGGCCAGATGGTATGCGCCCTTCGAGAACTATCTGATGGCGTTAGACCTCGGTGACCTTGACAAATTGTGAGCAAGGGCTATTCTGGTCCATAACCTAGGTATGGAAGGCCAGAGGATCCTGAGCATGCTTGGAGGAGGTGACTCATTCGGCGATGTCGTGAGGCTCATGGCTGGCTACTTTTGCACCCCTGAGAACATCATAATGTGGCGCATTCAGTTCAGGCAGCGGCACCAGTGACCCGGAGAGTCGGTTCAGCAGTTTGTGGCAGACCTTCGACAGGTGGCGGGTGAGTGCAGGTTTGGAGCTTTGGAGGAGGAGACCGTCTGCGACCAGTTAGCGGAGCATGTGACCTATTCCTCGGCGAGAGTTCACCTGCTAACCCACGCTGGTGAGCTATTATTGCTAGCAGCCATGGAGCTAGCGCAGTAACACGAGGCAACAGAAAGGCTAACAAAGAATCTCGTGATAAGGAGGCCCTGCCCAGGAACGACGCACAGTGGAAGGTGCTGGCCTTGGATTCGGATGATGGCAGCGAGGATGAGTACGCGGCCATTGTAAAGATTAGGTCCACCCCGGGGACACCAAGATGCTACGGCTGCAGATCCAGTAGGCACCGCTATAGAGCGAGGGAGTGCGCAGCGAGGGGCAAGCGTTGTAGACGGTGTGTTTTGTTCCACCTTCACCAAAGTTTGCCATAACTTCGAGAAGGAGGAACGGAAACCTGCAAAGGACAGTTTAAAGAAGAAGACACCTACGGTGGTCAACACTGTCTTGCCCAACACGGACGGTCGTATTGTTTGCAATGTACTGTTGGACGGGACATCAATACCGATGTTGGTGGACACGGGATCGGCGGTCTCCATCTTGAATTTGGCAACAGTGAAAAGATGCTTTCCCCACTACACTGTGAGTAAAACAAACATTGCCTGTTACGGTATGGCAGCAACCCCCTGGACATCATGGGCTCGGTGTGGCTGTCTGTGAGGTATAAGAAGGCCTCTATGTGTGCAGCCGAGTTCATGGTGTCTCGTGATGGTAACAATTTAATGGGCTGTGATTTGTTTTGTGGGCTTGGGTTCTCCATCACCTGTGGAAAGGTGGAGGAGTGGTCTGGTGGTGGACTGTGGGACCAGCCATTTTATGTGGGAAGTGGCAAAGAAGCATGGGACTTAGGGTGGCCCACTGCAGTTGAAGAGGGATGCCGCCTGCACCAGAGTACGCCGATGCGATGGGAACTCCATGCCAGTGTTTGCGGTTCTGAGAACACTTGACCCGAATGGCATGGTTTAGCCCCCGCGAAGGCGCATGGTTCCAGACAGCGAGCGCAGCGGGGCTCCGGTAGCCGGCCGAGTACCACTGTTGAGCCTGACTTTGCCAGTGCCGCTCTGACGCAGCAGCCATAAGTGATCGGGGTGAGACCAGACGGCACGAACCCTAGCCGTGCCCAGAATGAAAACAAGGGATTAGGCTTGAGAAAGCTTGGCGGGACGCTTAAGAGCCATAACGGTACCAGGTCACGATGCAGAGGAAGGAGAAAGTCAGTGAGCGCTCCCCTGGGCGAGGGTGATGACGTCCACCCTAGGATCAAGCCTCGGCTAGGACGAGTGCACAGTTCGAGAGAGCTGAAAGTTGGACAGGGTGATCTGCGGGTGGTTCGGGCTGATGGCGATGGATACCTGAAATTGACTGATGGGTCGAGATGGCGCCCAATTGAGCTGCGGCGTTTGAGAGGAAAGGAACATCAGTGCAGTCCGTCTCCGGTCATGAAGAAAAGGAGACACTCTGGGAGTGGGCCGCAGGACAGACACTCCAGAGGGGTGCCTATGAGAGACCCGGGTTAGGACTTTAAGTGGGGCTTACGGTGTGTCTAGTTCAGTGCATTTTGAAGTGTGTTCGCTAAGGTTAATGCTAAAATGTTTAAAAAAAAAAAAAAGAAGTAGAAAAAGAAAAAGAAAACAGAAATGTGTAACAGTGAAATGTGAAGATATGTATATATGCACATGACCACCATTGTGGATTGTGAATGTCAAGTGACTGTGAGATTGTTCTGAGTGTTTTGTGTGTTGGTGGTGCAGTAACACCTGTGTGTGAAAGTTAGTATGGGGTGTGTAAGTGAGGTAACTGCCCTATGTTGTGTGATTTGTGTGATTATTCAGGAGTCTCTGTGCCTAATTTGTGTGATAAACTGCGGGTTTGTGGAGTCGGGTACCGCCATCGTTCATATTTGTAATTACTGTTTAACCCTATGAGTGTGTATGTTGCCGAACTGCGACATAATCCTTAGTGGTCAAGAGTGGTAAATATTTTTTGTCAATAAAATAGTTCAGATTTCCAAGGCTATAACTTGAAACTGGTAAGAGACAGTGGCTTACTGTCAATTAGAAAGATGTAAAATATGATCCAAAGTTTCAGATAGGAATAAATTTATGCATCTAATTTGCATAATGTTGTGGCGCCTCTTTAAATTCCATAACTCAGTCAAAACTGGACTTTGGACATATTTACCTCCGCCAAGGAGGTAATGTTTTCATCGGCGTTGGTTTGCTTGTTTGTTAGCAAGATAACTCAAAAAGTTAAGGACGGATTTTCATGAAATTTTCACAGATTGTCAGAAATGGGGTATCCTTCAGATGATTACATTTTGGTGGTGATCCGGAAAACCACCATTATGCGAAATGCGATTTTCCTGAATAACTACTGAACCACTAATCCTATCCATGTGAATCCAATTGCTACTCATATGTTTTCATGGTCAAGGAATCTGAAAATGTACACACAATAAATGTAGGATTAATATTTATGATGTAAAACACTGTATGGGGGGAACTGTGGCGCTTGGCGGAGGTCTACGCTCTCCGAGTGCTTTTCTAGTTACACAAAGAATGGTTCAGTCTTTTGATACCATTTCTTGTACAGAGGTACCTCATCATCTTATCTTCAAAGTATTTGAGCAAGAAATCAGTACAATATAAAAATAACTGAAATTTCTCACTTTCTTTTGACAAAGGGGGGCTGGCTGGCTGGCTGGCTGGCTGGCTGGCGTGGTCGCTGCGTTTTCACCCATCATGGTCCTTATTTTGCATTCTGTCGGTCATTTAAAGTCTCTACCACATCTACAAAGTCTTATGATTATTCCGCATAAATTTCGCTTGTATCCCGCGGCTATTTTCCACGTACAAAGTCGAGAAAGTGGCGGTGACCGATCGCGGCCATATTAGCTTTCTGGGCTAAAATGCTAAAAACAGGAAAAGGAAATGAGGCATTCTTCTTCTTTAGTGTATTACGTGTCATCCATTGAGCCCCCCAATGGATGTCTGCCACCTTTTGAAACTGGCAAAGCAGCATAAATCAGTACAAATCCCCAATGCAGGCGATCATGTCAGAGTGAGACGACAGGCGCAGTGTCGCGCTCTGCCACTAGGGGCACGCAAATTCACACACTCAAAGGGTTAGTTGTAATGTATATAACATTTTATTTATTTTGGTGTGTGGCCCTTTTTCTTTCCAATGACTGTCTTGTTTACATAGCGGAGTGCTCTGCTGGGCCGGTGGTGTGTGTGTGTGTGTGTGTGTGTGTGTGTAGGTCTATAACCATCTTTGTATTAGTGCATGAGTCGGGTGTAAATTACAAAATTGGGTGAATTTGTGTGCTTGTGTTTTTTTCAGTGGGGGGGGGGGGTGAGATGGTATATTATATATATATATTATTATGGCGGTGCCCTGGGCTAGAGAGGGGTGACGCCCCGCCTCTGGGAGGTGGCGTCACCTGGAGTATATAAGCCAACTGTGGGAGACATCTTGTCTCTTCGCTGTGGCTCCTGTGCTCATGGTAGAGTCTCCTGTGTTCCTGGTTCTCATTCTAAATAAAACTTATAAAATGTCACCTCGACTCCTTCATAATTTGAGATACAACAGGTTGTTTCGGTGCTTATTACACCCCAGGGACCGGTATGCTATCAGCCACACAAACCACACACCCCTGTCTCTGATATTGCTTTATTTGGGCTTTTAAACACTAATATTTGTTAACACATTTCTTAGTCTGATAACTAAAGCTAAAAGCTAATGTTAGCCTCAAAAATATCATTGCGATCTCAGGATAACTAAAGCTTCCTTTTTTTCCATTTATAATCAAGTTTGGATTTAAAGCGCGGTGGCAGAGTGGTTAGCACTGTGGCAGTACAGCAACTCACCCTTGGCCAGGGGATCCTGGGTTCAATCCCAGCCCCCGACCAACACTGATCTGTGTGGTTTTTGCATGTTGTCCCCATGTCTGCGTGGGTTTACTCCGGGATTTCTCCGGTTTCCTCCCACATGCCCAAAACATGCAAGTTAGGTTAATTGGCATCAAACTGGGGATTCTAAATTGTCCTTAAGTATGACTGTGAGAGTGAATGGTTGTCTGTCTCTCTGTGTTGGCCCTGCGACTGACTGGCGATCTGTCCTGGGTGTACCCTGCCTCTCGCTCAAAAATGCTGGGATAGGCTCCAGCCCCCCATCGACCCGAAAAGGATTAAGCGGAAGAAGATGGATGGATGGATTTAAAGACCAAAACATGGAATTAACTAGCTTAAATGCTAGCCTAAAACTATCTGCTTTTATCTGACAAGACTTATTTTTAAAATTTAGCCTTGCTCATAAAGATGACTCACCACTGGGACAGGAAGTCTTAGTCTAGACTACTGACAACAAGGGAGGCCCTATAGATCTGTCCACTACCCCTGAGGCAGAATTGAATGAAGTCAGAGTGGCTGATGGAGTCCCAGGTGACCAGAACCAACTCACATGGCTCATGTAAACATGACTGTCGAGCTGTGATCTGACCAACCAAAGCTCCTATTAACACTCGGGTAAATGGAGTCATGGCAGTTATGGAAATGTAAAAACGGTGAAACACATTATGAGGAAGCAGTGTATATGCATCACTGTCTATTTTAAAATGGCCAGGTTTTGTCATTCTTACTGTATTGCCAAGTCAAATATGTTGTCCTTAAAGTGATGTATGATTAGCTGTTTGTCTGTTGGAAGATAAAAACAGCTGCCTATAATAATGGAGGCAATACAGAAAACTAAGAGAATAACAGAGACTTTTTAAACAGAACCTTAAATCAATGCTGATTTTGTCAATGCAAACAACCCTTGTCCAAATTCAAAACAAAAAATTAGGAGCATTTTGCATTCACTTGAGAAAAACACAATTGACATATTATTTGATTGAGATTGAGATTGAGATTCAACTTTATTGTCATTACACATGTATGAATACAAGGTAACGAAACGTGATTTGGCATTTGGGCACGCTCTGGATTTGGAATTTGGAAACCTTACTGAGTAAATTCGAAGATATTTTTTAAAGTAGGAAAGGCAGAGCTGCATCCAAGTATTTTTCACTTTTATCTGCATAACAGTACTTTATTTAAGAGTATACTATTGGCCATCATAATGCTAACATGCATTTTTCTGTCTGAATTCAATTTACCCCCTGAACTGCTGCTCTCTGCCACTCCTCTCTCCTGATTGGCTACCAGCAGGCCCGCCTCATTCCCATTGGCTTCCTCTGGCCCATTGTGATTGGCCCACAACGAAGCAGTGGCATAGAGCTGTGCTGTGATTGGACTCAACTGGCTGTCCATCTCACAGAGCCCCGCCCCCAGAAGTTGTTGCTCCACCCCCAGCTGAAGCTCTGAGGAGACAAGAGCACCCCTAGTGGAGAGCGGCTTAAACTGCAGGTATATTGCCATAGAAACACTTTAACTACAGCCATATCGCCACAGCAATGATGCAAAATGTCACATGCTAAAAACAGTGGAACTCACCGTAGTTTAGAGCTGAAACTTCAACAAAATACCTTAAGATAGCTAAAAAGAAGCGATTCACCAGGACTATTTCTAGCTTTTTGGGAGCCTTGTTCCTAATTGTGGTTGGCAGCCCTATTTACCTATAGAGAGCCTAAGTCACGCCCCCTCTACTTCCGCACATGGGACCTTGAATTGCAAAAAATCTCCATTGAAATAAATAGCAAGAGTGAAATTATAGATAGATAGATAGATAGATAGATAGATAGATAGATAGATAGATAACTTTAATGTCTGTCCCAGTCAGTGACAGAAATATTACACATTCAGCACTCTCAAAAACATGTTCAAACTCACAGGATAAAAACAGTTTAAAAAATAAACATGGTTAAAAAGGAGACAGCAAATAAAATCATGTGGCAGAAAATATTAATAACTATTAAAAATTAATAGTGATTAATAGATAAATGCTGATAACTAATATTATCTTTATATCTTTTAATATTTACCTTTTGATCCCAATCGAATTTTGGCATGAGTTACACATATGATGTTTGTCAATTTAAAAGAAAATTTTCCATGTAATTAAAGTTGTCAGCTGTCGTACAGTTACAGAGTAATATTTAGTTTTTGTGACAAACTTTAATGGACAACATCTCCCATCATCCCACATCACCAAACACGATCATGGCGGGAGATTACTAAGACCTCATCTCCTGTTTCCTGACTGATGAAAGAAGGATCCAAAGAGGAGAAAACCAACACAAAGGTATTTGTTTGTATTTTGAGAGCTGCAGCCGATCCAGAGGACTGTTAGTTACTTCACCCTGGGCGCACTTTGAATATGTGACGTAAGGTATGTGCCTCTGTTTGTAGTTTTTTCAATCAATCAATCAATACTTTATCAACACTTTTCATACAAAAAGTTGTAGCACAGAGTGCTTTACAAATTAAAAATATGACATAATTACACCCCCCCCCACACACACACACACACTCATCAATGTGAGACATGGCCGAGCGCCGAGGATCTTAGTGTAGAAGCACCATCCTAGAGAGCCATCAACACAAGGGAAGTGCCAAGACCGCAGCTACAGGGACACTACTTCTGCGATCGCCCAAGACCAGTCATTGGGTGGGCCAGTGCAGTCACAGGTCACCCCCCTGCAGCTAGAACCAGGCAACCTCCTGTGGGAGGGCCCCCTATGAGGAAACACTGGAGTTAGGACAGGATAATAAGATCACATCTCATGTGATGAAGGTCTTGGAGAGATTTGTCTTAGCCCACCTGAGGCCGCAGGTGAAGATGTGGCTGGACCTTCTGCAGTTTGTATATCAGCCCCATCTAGCAGCTGAAGATGTTGTCATCTACCTGCTGAAACAAGCCCATTTGCACTTGGATGGAGGAGGAGACACTGTGAGAATCACGTTCTTTGATTTCTCCAGTGCCTTTAACACCATTCATCCACTACTGCTGGGTCAGAAACTGCAGGGGATGGGGTTGATAGCTCTGTGATCTCCTGGATTACTGACTACCTGACAGGCAGGCCACAGTGTGTCCGACTTCGCAGTGTCTTGTCTGATGTGGTGGTTAGTGATATGGGAGCGCCACAGGGGACTATGTTTTCTCCTTTTCTCTTCACCTTCTACACCACCAACTTTCAGTACAACACCGAGTCATGCCACCTGCAGAAATTCTCTGACTTGGCTATTGTTGGGTGTATAAGAGGGGGAGAGAAGGGAGAGTACAGGGCACTGGTAGACAGATTTGTGGAGTGGACCAAACAGAATCACCTGAGGCTGAACGTCAGCAAGACCAGAGAGATGGTGATTGACTTCAGGAAGAAGAGGACACCTTCACAGCCTCTGCAGATTAGGGGGGAGGATGTGGAGGTAGTGGAGGACTACAAATACCTGGGTGTCATGATCAGCAACAGACTGGACTGGAAATCTAACACCAGTGCTGTGTACAAGAAGGGGATGAGCAGACTCTACAGACTGAGCAGTCTGAAGGAGAGCAGACTCTCCTTCAATGTGAGCAACCAACGTGTGTTCCAACATCTTGTTGGACAAGATGTTGAAGCTTTTCTACCAGGCCGTTGTTGCCAGTGCCATCTTCTTTGCTGCTGTCTGTTGGGGTACCAGTATCAGAGCCAGCTGTTATGTCCACAAACCTGGTGATGAATGAGGCGAAGCGAGAGGCAATGTTGAACACAGCTTTACTGATGGTAAATCGAAGCAGTTGACGGCAAGCATCTAGCGCAGTCATCTGGCACAAGAGGAAGTGCCGATGATGACCCACCCCACTATATAGGGCAGTGTGGTGACGCGACAGGAAGTCGGCGTCACCACACCGCATTTCACAATAAGTGCGCCAGCACATTCCTCCCCCCTTACAAGGTCAAAAAAAACATTCATATAATTCAAACCCACCCCAATTTGGAACCCAAATCACACTCTAAAATAACGAAAACTAAGGTACTAAAAAGGCCTAACACATTCACACAAAACAACCTAAAATAGGTCCGGTGGGTGGAGTACCACGCGACCCACATGGCACGGTGGATTATACTGCCACCGAATTAAACTAAAATGTTCTGTATTAAAACTGAAAATATCTGTCGAGCTCCTAAGCTAACATTTAAAACACATAACAACAGAACTATGAACAGGATGCTACAGCACAGTCACTTGGGTGGGAAAGGTGGAACCGGCATGGGGGGGTCAGGGCAGCCCCTCAGCAGGTGCACCCCTGGAGGCAGCAGGCCCCCGGAGCGATGGCTGATCTTCTGGACGATGGAACTCGGATCCCACACCGCCATCACCGACTCCCACCCAGCCTCGCCACCTGGAGCGTGCTCCTGGACACGCCGAAGCTGATTGGCATGTCTCAACGAGCCGTCAGACGATCAGAAGTATGCTGCACCCAACTTCGCCACTATCCACAGACGTGCTTGGTGTTTCACTGGCTGTCGTCTGGCCCATCTTCGCCGTGGTCGTTCATACCCGAACCAAGTCCATAACCCTAAGTGGGGCCCTGCTCGGCCAGATGTGTTGCTGCTGAGCATACAGTCACTCCATGCTCATTGGTCTGGCCCTGTCCTCTTCTAAAAATGTTGTAGCGGTCACCGTCGTAGCTGCAGACCCCCCATCCTTCAAGTTCTGGAGGCATCTGGGGCTAGCATGGTGTCACTCGCCGACGCGGGTGCCCCACTACCATGCTCGGTACCCCCCTCTACCATTTCCTGAGCGCCAGCACTGAGACTTTCCCGCACTGAACCTGAGTGAGGCTGGTCCTGCTTGACCGCTAGAGTGTCCAGTAGCTCTTCGTCCCACACCACGTCCTCTTCGACCACAGGAACCGGCGGGTTCCAGCGGCCACAACCCGACCATTCGTTCCCAGCACCGTCTTTAATGGCGAAACCCAGTCCATAGAACAGGTCACAACCCATGATGTTATCGCTGCGCACCGCCACTTGGAATGTGAAGTCAACCATCATCACAGACTTATAACAAACTGTTAACCCCAAAGTCCCAAATGTGCACGGCCTGCTACCTCTGTAGCCATACAACGGTGTCGGGTTACTCCTTATCCTGTACTGGGGGAAGAACTTCTTCACCGTGGCCCAGTTCAGCATCGACCACACCACCGCCGTGTTGAGCAACAGTGGCACTTCCACGCTGTACAACTCCACTGAGCAATACGTGTACCCGTTCGTACTGGGGCTCACCATATGGATGGCTGTCAGGGGCAGGTGGAGTGATTTCTTCCGTGGTCTCTCCGGCTCAGATAAGCGGCACACTCTGGCATAATAGCTCAAGCGTCCACATTTGCTACGTTTTCCTCTTGCCGGGCATTCCTTTGCTTTAATGCAATGCGTTGCGGACCCACAACCCTTGCGTGGGGGTTTTCCCGGAGCAGATCTTTGGATGGCAGCATTGGTTTCCATAACATCATCATCCAAGCTATCCTCGCTATCCGAGTCCGCAATATTTGCTGTGGCGGGTGGCTCTGGCGGCTTCTGTGACTGGCGCCAGTTTAGCTCCAAAGCTAGCTTGTCTGCGGCCTCCAACTGGAGAGCTAGCTCAACAGCTCTGGCTAATGTTAAGTCATTCGATGCCATTAATGGCCTAGCTTGCAGTCCAGCATTGCACGTGCGCTCTGCTAGTTGGCCACGCACCATTTCATCTTGAAGCTGTCCAAAACGGCACTCGCTAGCTAGCTGTCTTACGTCAGTGACAAATTGGTGGATGGGCTCACCTACAAATTGGTGTCAAAAGTGAATTCTCCATACAGTCATGCTGTCTGGAGTGTGGAAATGGTTAGCTAGCAGCTCCACGACGTCCTCAAATGAGTCTGACATGCCGAGCGTCCGTAGGACTCACTGGCCTTCGATACCCAGGTTGTGGACGAGAAGCGCACGTGCCCTCACCTTATCGAGCTTCCCAAGGTCCACTTCAGTGATGTAGGTTTGAAAAGCCTCGAACCAACACTGTCAAGCACCTGCGGTTCGCCCAGGAGCTCAAGGGAGGGACGGAGTGGTGTAACGCACACCTCCATGAGTTAATCCTCAGTCGCCAAATGTTATGTCCACAAACCTGGTGACAAATGAGGCGAAGAGAGTGGTAACATCAAACACAGCTTTATTGATGGTAAATAGAAGCAGTACATGGCAAGCACCTAGCACGGTCATCGGGCACAAGAGGAAGTGCCAAGGATGACCCACCCGGGCAGTGCGGTGATGCGACAGGAAGTTGGTGTCACGACACTGCACTTCACAATAAGTGCACCAGCACACCAACAACACCACCAGACTTGGCAAGATTATCAAGAAGCTGGCTCTGTAATTGGTCTCAGGCTGGAGACCTTTGAGACTGTGGTGACGAGGAGAGCACTGAACAAACTGCGATCCATCGTGGACAATCCTGATCACCCCGTCCACCACACACTGGACAGAAAGCGGAGCACTTTCTCGAGTAGACTGCTACAGCTTCGCTGCTGAACAGTTAGGTACAGAAAATCTTTCCTGCTACATGCCATTTCACTGTACAATAATTCACTCTGATGTTGAATTCTGGTTATAACTATTCTGCCATACTACACTTTACAGTCTAATTGGTACCTCACATTGCACCTCGCACCTGATAGCCCTGTATTGTACAGCGAGTACAATTCATGTATCCATACGGGTCATCATCTATTCATCTGCGATGTATATAAGTCATTTAGGCAGTTTTACTTTCCATGGGTAATCCCTTTTTGTTTATGCTGTGTGTGTTTCTGTTGTTTTGGTTGTGTACTGTCATGCTGCTGTTACACTGTAATTTCCCAGTTTGGGATCACTAAAGTTCATCTTTCTATCTATCTAATAAGATGCATAATTTGTTAATAAAACGATAATAATAAACACCCCCCATTTAAACTCAAAACAGTTTAAAATATAATTATATTTAATAACAATGTGACTAATTATAGCAAGAACAACATAAAATTAGTTTAAAATCAGAAATTAAGAAAATTAAAATAGGAAACTAATCAAAAGCAAGGTTAAAATAGTAGGTCTTGACCCTGCTTTTAAAAACATGATCATTCTCGGCAGCCCTGAAGTTCTCTGGCAGGCTGTTCCACAAGCATGGGCCATAGTAACTAAAAGCAGCCTCACCGTGGGTGCATGTTCTGATGGTAAGGATAATTAAAAGGCCAGTACCAGAGGACCTCAGGAGCTGTGGGGGCTCATATGTTAAAAGTAGTTCTGATAAGTAAGAAGGCCCAAGACCATGTAGACATTTATAAACCAGTAAAAGAACCTTAAAATTGATTCTGAAGGACACAAGGAGCCAATGCAGTGACTTTAAAACTGGTGTGATGTGAGCCTGTCCTCTGGTCTTCATCAGAACATGTGCAGCTGAATTATGTAATAACTGCAGATTTGAAATTGTCTTTTTGGGAAGACCAGAGAGTAGGGCATTACAGTAATCAATACGGCTGGTGATAAAAGCATGCATCAGTATCTCTGTTTTTACTCAAGAGAGAAGTGGGCAGACTCTGGCTATATTCTTTAGATGGTAAAATCCTGTTCATGTTATATTTTTAATGCATGGAGTAAAACTGAGCTCAGAGTCTAAAATGATGCCCAAATTCTTAACCTGTTGGGATGGGTTAAAAGACAATGTAATTCTGGTAAAAAAAATTTCTCTCTTAGCTTCAGGACCAATGACTAAAAACTTCAGTTTTGTCCTGGTTGAGCTGAAGAAAGTTTGCTCCCATCCATGATTTAATGTCTAAAACACAGTTATAAAGGGTATTGGTTCCATGGCATCAGGAGACATAGCGATATACAGTTGTGTGTCATCAGCATAACTATGGAAATTAACACCATGTCTCCTGATAACATCCCCAAGGGGCAGCGTGTACATATTAAAAAGTATTGGACCTAAAATTGAACCTTGAGGCACACCACAGTTTATCTTGTAGACTCTGGAAGAACACATATCCATACATACCAAAAAGTTCCTGTCTGTGAGGTAGGACTTGAACCAATTAAGAACAGTACCAGAGAGGCCAACCAGATCCTTTAGTCTGGTTAAAACAATATGGTGGTCTACTGTATCAAAGGCAGCACTTAGAGCCAGTAGAACCAGGACTGAAGTTCTGTGTGAGTCCATGTTGTGCCTTAGATCATTAACAATCCTGACCAGAGCTGTCTCTGTACTGTGGTTTATCCTAAAACCAGTCTGGTTTTCAGCAAATGTTATTTGATATTAAAAAATAATTTAACTGAATATAAAGAAGTTTTTTCTAAAATTTTGCTCAAAAATGGTAAATTGGATACTGGTCTGTAGTTATTAAGGTTTTCAGAATGTAAATTACTCTTCTTCAGGAGGGGTCTCACCACTGCTGTTTTAAAGGCAGCAGGGAAAACACCCGTCTGGAGAGAGTAATTCATTATGTTTAAAAGTTCCTCCTGGAAAAGTCCACAAAATGTTTTTAAAAGTGATGTGGGAATGGGATCTAAGAGACAGGTTGCTGGATTTACTTAGAAGAAAACTCTACCAAGAGTTTCAGCATTAACCAGGGCAAAACTCTACAGCGTTTCCTCAGATAAAAGCAAAGGTTCAACAGTACTAAAAACAGTATCTTGCAATAAAAGATTGGATCTAATAACATCTATTTTCACAACCTTATGTATTTTCAAAACCATATACCTTAGCAGTTATAAAACAACCAATACCTCTGTGTTGGTTTTCTCCTCTTTGGATCCTTCTTTCATCAGTCAGGAAACAGGAGGTGAGGTTTTAGTAATCTCTCGCCATGATCGTGTTTGGTGATGTGGGATGATGGGAGGTGTTGTCCGCTAACTGACAAACATCATATGTGTAACTCATGGCAAAATTTGATCGGGATCAAAAGATATTTTCGTTCTTGCCGTTCATTTCAATGGAGATTTTTTTTTTCTGATTTAAGGTCCCATGTGTGGAAGTAGAGGGGGTGTGACTTAGGCTCTCTGTTTAATGTTGGTTTGTTTTCTTGTTTGTTTTATAGCAGAATTACATTAAAAACAACAGGATGGATTTTGATTAAATTTTCACCAGAGATCACCCACAGGCCACAAATGAACCCATTAGATTTTGGAGCTGATCTGGATCAGGGTGCAGATTCTGGATCACCTTTTCACTTTAATTTTGTGAAATAGGGCCTTGGTGGAGACATGTGCTCTCTGAGTGCCCTCTAGTTCTGTAAAAAAAAAAAAAAAAAAGTTCAACCTCCTTAAACAAAAAGGAGAATAAAAAAAAAAAAATCTCTCCATTCCAAACAAAAAAGCTCCCAAAAAATTTATGAGAAAAAAGTTGTAAATCTTTGCAAAGTTATGAAAAAAGTTGCAAATTTACAAGGAAAAAAATGTGGAAATTTATAAGGAAAAAGTCACAAAATTATGATTTTTTTTTTTTTGAAAATTTACAAGATAAAGTCATAAATTTTTGAGAAAAAGTTGGAAATTTCCAAGAGAAAAAATTATGAATTTATGAGAAAAAGGTTTAAAATTTACAAGAAAAAAATGACAAATTTACGATGTAGCAAATTAATGAGAAAAGTGTAAATGTACTGGAAAAAAAATTTAAAAAAATAAATGAAAATGCAAAAAAACTAGCAAGTTCACTAGTTATATGGAACTAAAATAATCATTTTTGTCATTTTTAACCAGTTAAAGGCATTTTGCTGAAATTTCAGCTGACAATTGTTAATCCAGTTATGGTTGTTATCAGTGTGACAGGCTGTGCTTTGTTTATATTGAAAGAAAACAGAAAAGAATAAAAAAAAAATAAGAAAGGTAAAATATTGTAGTTTTTTTAAATCATGATTCATAAAATAAAATAGATTTAAAAAATGTACATTGGAAAAGCAAAATAAACAGCACTGGTTTCTGACTTTCCCTGATATCTTCTTTAAACTATTGTTGGAAAATGTGAACCTAGCATTAAGCGCTGTCTGAAGTACTTTGTTTTCAATTGGCTCATTAATATCAATTAGCCCCTAATGTGATTAGGCAAAGGTTTTTTGAGTCGTCCAATCACAAGTAAGGAGGCAGTTAATATATGTCTGTTTTGCTAACTGAAGGCGGGACAAGTTGGTTTGTGACATCAAAAAAACAGGGAAGTGCAGTTCTGTCATTGTATAAGAGTTTAACCAAATCAAGGCAGTGTGCAAGAGAGTGTCTAATATTTTAATGGTATACATGTGACCCATACATGTATTTTGTACGTTCAACACCATTTCATACAGTATGGGATGTTTAAACCTAAAGACCTCATGAATCACAACGAAACATTTAACCTTTACTGTGAAAACGCTGTGAAATTACACAGTGTGAGAACAGCAGATCCCACTGACTGTACATGTACTATACTGCTTGTGCCTGGCCCATAGGCACTCACTCATCAGGATATTAGCTAACACTCAACAGGGATCAATAAAGAGAAGCTTTTACAGCCTCTACTTCCCAGAATCAAGTCAGCGCTGCAGTGTTAGATCTCTGCACTCACTCGGACGTGCACATTTTTTCTTCTTCACCCCCCCTCCCCCCATAAACGAGCACCTTTTCCTGCCTTTTAAAATGATGTGCATCTATATTTCAATCTAAACCTCAGAAAACGCAAAGCTTCCTCTGAGCCTGACTCCTCTTCTTTTCAGGGAGATGCTCTGTAACATTTTTATAAATAATTCAGTGGCTGTGATGATAACAAAATCACAGCAGCAACAAAGATGTACAGCTATAAAAGCCATCGGGCAGGTGCGTTGTTTTGCTGATGAATGTTGAGCTGTGTTGACAAAATTTTTCCTGATGAAGCTGCTCTGAACGTAACCTCAAGTTGGCGTTTCTGTGATAATTCAACAGATGTGTGAAAGAAATATAGGAAATTGACAGAAAATTAATTGGCAGCTAATTTGATAAATGACTGCTCGCCCAAACACCCTTCACCTATTTCCAGCTTATGAGGAAAAAAACATTTCTGAGGGGAAAAAAACCTCACAAAATTTCAGAGTCGCAAATTTGCAAGAAAAAAAGAAGCAATTTTATGAGAAAAAAAAAATCTAAATTTTTATAACAAAAAGCTGCAAATTTTTGAGAAAAACATCACAAACTTACATGAAAATATCACAAATGTATGCAGTGAATTAAAAAAATCACAGATTTCTCAGAAAAAAAAACATTGTTTAAAGAAAACAGTCATAAATATACAAGACCAGAAAAAGTAGCAAATTTCCCTGAAGATAAAGCTGCGTCTGTCTGTCAAACTCTCACTCCATTCTCCCCTCGCTCGTAAACGAGTCCACAAGATACTTAAACTCCTCCACTTGAGGCAGGAGCTTGTCCTAACCAACAATCTAAAAAAAAGGCTTTTTTTTTTGGTGGGTGGGGGGGTTCTTTTTTTTTTTTTTTGGTTTATACGCTACTTATTCTGGAATAAACGTTGTCACAATACAACGCTCAAGTTACTTGGATCCAATTTGTAGATACCCTACTCTCCTCTGGGTATAAGTAGAACTTTTGGCCATCAAGTATATTTTCTACTGAGATATAATTAGTGTAATAATAAAGCAGGAAGGTTTGACATTTCTGGATTTGCATCTCGGATATGCTAAATTAGTGAATATTCCTCAATCTACCCCTCCCCCGTAAAAAAACAACAAATCAGGAAATGTAGGGCTTTATACATACAGTATGTAGAAATCCCAGACAAGCCCAAACTTCCATTACGCCCTTTAATCCCCTACAGATGACAAATTACTGTTTAAACAAAATTACCTTACGTCTCACATCCTTTATGACCTGATTATACCCTTTACTTATTAGTTTATGGTCTCAGTTAGTAGTTCCTTCTCTTCTCTAATATGTCACTATGTTCATTTTATAACTTTAAGGTGATAAATACGGGTCATAAAACAGTGTGTGCATGCAGTATAAATACATAGTACAGTGGTGTGAAAAAGTGTTTGCCCCCTTGCCCCTGATTTCTCATTTTGTTGTATGTTTGTCACACTTAAATGTTTCAGATCATCAAACAAATTTAAATATTAAACAAAGATAACACAAGTAAACACAAAATGCAGTTTTTAATTGAAGGTGTTTATTATTAAGGGTAAAAAAAAATCCAAACCTACAAGGCCTTGTGTGAAAAAGTTATTGCTCCCCAGTTAAAACATAAATTAACTGTGGTTTATCACATCTTTGGAAAGCTGAGTTCAATTTTCTAGTCATTTCTAAGGCTTTGGGACTCCAGCAAACCACAGTGAGAGCCATTATCCACAAATGGCAAAAACATGGAACAGTGGTGAATCTTCCCAGGAGTGGCTGGCCGACCAAAATTACCCCAAGAGTTCAGCGACAACTCATCCAAGAGGTCACAAAAGACCCCACAACAACATCTAAATGACTGCAGGCCTCACTTGTCTCAGTTAAGGTCAGTGTTCATGACTCCACCATAAGAAAGGGACTGGGCAAAAATGGCCTGCATGGCAGAGTTCCAAGACGAAAACCACTGCTGAGCAAAAAGAAGATAAGGCTTGTCTGAGTTTTGCTAGAAAACATCTTGATGATCCCCAATACTTTTGGGAAAATACTCTGTGGACTGATGAGACAAAAGTTGAACTTTTTGGAAGGTGTGCGTCCCATTACATCCATCATAAAAGTAAGGAACATCATACCAAGAGTAAAATATGGTGGTGGTAGTGTGATGGTCTGGGGCTGTTTTGCAGCTTCAGGACCTGGAAGACTTGCTGTGGTAAATGGAACCATGAATTCTGCTGTCTACCAAAAAATCCTGAAGGAGAATGTCCGACCATCTGTTCGTGACCTCAAGCTGAAGCACATTTGGGTTCTGCAGCAGGACAATGATCCAAAACACACCAGCAAGTCCACCCCGGAATGGCTTAAGAAAAACAAAATGAAGACTTTGGAGTGGCCTAGTCAAAGTCCTGACCTGAATCCGATTGAGATGCTGTGGCATGACCTTAAAAAAGCAGTTCATGCTCAAAAACCCTCCAATATGGCTGAATTACAACAATTCTGCTAAGATGAGTGGGCCAAAATTCCTCTACAGTGCTGTAAAAGACTCATTGCCAGTTAACGCAAACGCTTGATTGCAGTTGTTGCTGCTAAGGATGGTCCAACCAGTTATTGGGTTTAGGGGGCAATCACTTTTTCACACAGGGCCATGTAGGTTTGGATTTTTTTTCCCTTAATAATAAACACCTACATTTAAAAACTTTCATTTTGTGTTTACTTGTGTTATCTTTGTCTAATATTTAAATTTGTATGATGATCTGAAACATTTAAGTGTGACAAACATACAAAAAAATGAGAAATCAGGAAGGGGGCTAGAGCATCAACTCCCCTTGGCTAATCTATAAAACCACTCTTCAGCTTAAAGAAATTGTTTCACCCAAGAAGGCCAGTCAGGAATTGTTTCCTTCACCTCAGGACCACCATGGAAACAACATTCCTTTGTAAAGAGGTACGATAAGGATCCCTTTTAACGGATTAGCTTGACATCATAAATCCCTGAAAGCTTCCTCCCATCAGACAGTTTATGCTTTCAGGACGGTGGTGATATTTTCCAGACTCCATGACTTCATACCAAGTTCCTAGGAATTATCCACAGCTCAACATTACCCCCTGGTGGACATCTACGGAATATGTTTTCATTACTTTTGTGGCTGATGAACTGTTATTTCTGACTGAACATTAACTATTTCTTCAAGTTTCATTCCTCAGGACAATCCTAAGGACACACTGTTGGAGATGACTGACTCTGTGGGACAATGATGGGTATGAAATATTTCATAAAGCTTTGAGTTTAAATGTGATTGCATGTTTGAAAATGCTTAAATGAACCTTATTCTATTGTCTGTTAATTATATAGTTACAAGTTTAAATGCATGCTCACTGAAGTTAGTCATGAATCACTGAAGTTAGCTTAGACTTTATATTAAGTAGATAATGAATTTTCAGTGTTAAGATGTGTTTCATTCTGTGAGGAAAGTTTCCTCAAGTCATCTGACTGGTACCACCCAATCACCAAGCCGTCTCTGCTTAGCAACGGTTCTTTCATTTTTATTGGTCAGTTACAGACAAAGGACTGTCTTCTTATTGGCCCAGCATTCATTCAACCTGCCCATGATGGAAGACTATTGGTTCCCGTTAATGTCAGTCAAAGCTTCCCTGCGAAAAACATATTCAGTTTTAAGCCGGGGAAAAGCCGTAGTTCAGTAGAACATGGTTGCTGATGTCTCGTGAAAGTCTGTGTGCATTCTGCTTTTAATGTTTTTCTTTTAAATGTCTGGGAGCTACTTTCTCTTCCTTTTTTAGCTCAACTTCTTCTTATACAGAGTCAAACTTTGTGTCCACAGACGTTCGCTATTTTATTTTGTTAACTTTTCCTAACTGATTTTTCGTAACTCACCCTGTGTTTTAAAGGGACTGACTGATCGTTGTTTTTTACATTTAAAGCTGCCTTGCAAACCCCACGACATCTGAAGGACTCAGATTTCGTGGCTTGAGTTTTTATTTAATCTTATCTCTCTAATTCTGTGATCCGGGTCAGATTTTGAACTATTCCAAATTTATCTGGACCTGGGAGGGAAGCCGCTGATCAACGAAAGCCCCAAGAAGCAGCTAGCCACCACAGCTGCCCTGAAAGAGCTCCAACACTGGCAGAGTGAAGACGCCTCATTATCACAGTCAAAATCTCAGCTTGTGACTGCTGGACTTTGAAAGCTGCTGGATTGTGGAGGGATATCTGAGGCCAGATATCCTCCGATACAATCTTCAAATAAAGCTTCAGCCAAGTATTCAGCTGAAGAAACTTCAACGCAAGGAGAGTCACGTGAGCCATATTCCCTTGTTCCTCTGTTGTCTAATGTGATGTGCATCACCTTAAACGTATGCCATGATTTGTCTCAGGTTTGGAAATAGTTCATACAGACGTGGACAAAATTGTTGGTACCCCTCTGTTAATGAAAGAAAAACCCACAATGGTCACAGAAATAACTTGAATCTGACAAAAGTGGTAATAAATAAAAATTCTATGAAAATTAACCAATGAAAATCAGACAATGCTTTTGAATTGTGGTTCAACAGAATTATTTTAAAAAACAAACTTATAAAACAGGCCTCGACAAAAATGACGGTACCCTTAACTTAATATTTTGTTGCACAACCTTTTGAGGCAATCACTGCAATCAAACCATTTCTGTAACTGTCAATGAGACTTCTGCACATCTCAGCGGGTATTTTGGCCCACTCCTCATGAGCAAAATGTTCCACTTGTCTCAGGTTTGAAGGGTGCCTTCTCCAGACGGCATGTTTCAGCTCCTTCCACAGATGTTTAATAGGATTTAGATCAGGGCTCATAGAAGGACACTTTAGAATAGTCCAATGTTTCGCTCTTAGCCGTTTGTGGGTGTTTTTAGCTGTGTGTTTTGGGTCATTATCCTGTTGCAAGACCCATGACCTGCGACTGAGACCAAACTGTCTGACACTGGGCAGCACATTTCTCTCTAGAATACCTTGATAGTCTTGAGATTTCATTGTACCCTGCACAGATTCAAGACACCCTGTGCCAGATGCAGCAAAGCAGCCCCAGAACATAACAGAACCTCCTCCATGTTTCACGGTAGGGACAGCGTTCTTTTCTTGGTATGCTTCATTTTTGCGTCTGTGAACATAGAGCTGATGTGCCTTGCCAAAAAGTTCCAGTTTTGTCTCGTCTGTCCATAGAACATTCTCCCAGAAGCTTTGTGGCTTGTCAACATGCAGTTTGGCAAATTCCTGTCTGGCTTTTTTATGATTTGTTTTCAACAGTGGTGTCCTCCTTGGTCGTCTCCCATGAAGTCTACTTTGGCTCAAACAACGACGGATGGTGCGATCTGACACTGATGTACCTTGACCTTGGAGTTCATCATGAATGTGTTTAGAGGTTGTTCTGGGCTCTTTTGTTACCATTCGTATTATCCGTCTCCTCCTGCAGCCACATCCAGGGAGGTTGGCTACAGTCCCATGGATCTTAAATTTCTGAATAATATGTGCAACTGTAGTCACAGGAACATCAAGCTGCTTGGAGATGGTCTTATAGCTTTTTCCTTTAACATGCTTGTCTATAATTTTCTTTCTAATCTCCTGAGACAACTCTCTCCTTTGCTTCCTCTGGTCCATGTTTAGTGTGGTACACACCATGTCAACAAACAGCACAGTGATTACTTGTCACCCTTTAAATAGGCCGACTGACTGATTACAAGTTTGTAGACACCTGTGATGTTAATCAGAGGACACATCTTGGTTGAACATGTCCCTATGGTCACATTATTTCCAATCTTTTGTAGGGGTACCATCATTTTTGTCCAGGCCTGTTTCATGAGTTTGTTTTTTAAAATAATTCTGTTGAACCACAATTCAAAAGCATTGTCTGATTTTCATTGGTTAATTTTCATATAATTTTTATTTATTACCACTTTTGTCAGATTCAAGTTATTTCTGTGACCATTGTGGGTTTTTCTTTCATTAACAGATGGGTACCAACAATTTTGTCCGCGTCTATAGATCTGATCGCAGATATAGAATTAGAGAGAATTAATATTCCTTTTCATTAAATTCCATTTTAATTTTAGAGTAATTCAGAATTTAACTTTCACATAATTAATTTCATAATTTTCTCCATAAAATTGCATCCAATTTTCTTCATAACTTTGGTTAGGTAATTCAGTCTTCCATTTTATCACAGTTACAAACTCATACTTAGTTTTCCTTGGTTCTGCAAATGTGATTACACTCTGTTGCTCAATAATCAGTTAAAATGAATGTATGGCTTAATACTTGGTCATTTCATGTTGCTTATAAATCATCTGAATGTAATGTCATTTAATCAGAGTGTCATTAATAAAACTGTAAACCGTATATGGAAGCTTTCATTGAATTTCTTTCCTGTGTTTGTTCATGAAGACACACAGTAGAATTCATGAATATTTGAGACTGATTGATTGAAGGTATAAAGACTAATTAATAAATTGTCCAGATCGGACTGGTGCCCTGTTACGAGTGTTCTTCTGTTGTGTGCGTGGACTCGGAAGTAAACTCCCGTTTCCACATACATTTCTGAGTCTAAATTAAATAATCTTTGTACCTTATCACACTTATAATTAAATATCGCTGCGGGGCAAACACTTTTTCACACCACTGTATATGCAATAATCCTTATTAATTCTTCTGCCAATATAAAACCGCAACAGTAGAGGCTGAGAATAAAAAATATGGAGCCAAAAATAAGGGCTGTTCCCTTAGGGTTGAAAATTTAGATTCTATAGGCCATTTGAGTGATTATTTGTTAATCTTATTGGAATTTGTTGATATCGTTATTTTGTTGTGGCTGTTTGAAATGAATGAGGAAAAAACAATCCAAAATGTATGAGAAAAGATTCATAAAAGTAGGAAGAAAAACCTTGCAAATGGACAATTGTCATTACTCACTACTTACTCTAAGTATTTTATTTTATTTTTTGTCAGTACTCTTTCTGATATTGGAGTAGTCAAAATAATGCTGCTTTTACCTGAGTACAGTTTCTGGTTACTCTATCCGCCTCTGCCAGGCCATCACACTAACACATTAACAGAGGTCAAATCAGAGACTAAAAGGTTAAGGGAAACTAAGTTCAAAATCCAGAGTAAAAAAAACAAAAAAGGGGGAAACAAGAACCAAAGATAACAGAATAACAAATAACGTTTTTAATTAAACAGAACTTCCATCCTTTAAAAAAGACAAAAAAAAAACATGAACCTTGAGCTTGCACAGTTGAATCACATTAGAAGATGTTAGAGTGCATAGAAAATCCTGCTGAAACATCCTGTAATTCTAAAAAAATGCAGACTAGCTTTACTAAATGAAAAGACATTTGTTTCTTAAAGTAATTTGTTTCTGTTTAATCGCTACTGAATATCATTTTCAAACTTGCATGCTATAGAACAGCTACAGAATGGCTAAGTGATGAAGGAGAGTCTGATTATAATCGTCCAGTGAGAAATCAACTCTAAAATACATGACGTCATTTTCAGATTTTTGAGCAAACTAAAACCTTTACAACACTGGGAGAATATCAATAGGAGCATGTTCATTCAGCAGAATAAAAATTTAAGCAGCGTCCATCTGAATGTTACAAATTTATGTGAAAAAAGTCACAAGTTTATGAGGAGAAAATTACAAATTTATGAGAAAAAAGCTGTAAATTTGTGAGGAAAGTTTTAAATTTACAAGAAAAAAGTTGCAGTTTTATCAGAAAAAAGTTTTACAAATTTATGACAAAAAATAATTTACAACAAAAATGTGATGATCCGGCAAGTGTGTTCCCCCTCCCCTCCTGTTCCTGTCATCTCGGCTACGGAGGATCAGACACACCTGCATGATTACGCACCTGCTGCGTCCTGATGACCCAGCGTATTTAAGAGCCAGCATGTGGAGCACCCATCGCTGGATCGTTAGGTTTGCAACCACGAAACGCTCAAGCTCCCTACATTATTCTCTCTGGTTGATCTGTGTCTTTACTCCCGTGTCCTTCTGTCTCCCAGGTTTGCTGCCACCCGCAGGTGTGTACTCCGGAGCTGATCATGCTCGCCTGACCAAGAAGAACACCGGACGTCCACCCAGGTCGCCATCTTCCCCCCGGCTCCCCTGGTCCACGCAGAAGTTCCCTGCCGGGCTCCTCTGTTCTCCAAGTAACAGCGCTCTTCCATTATTATTCTCCCCTTCGGGAGATTCTGTCCCTAATAATCTCTTTCTGCTCTCTCCCTGTAGGCTACGTGCGCTCCAGCAACACCGGTTTTGTGTATAATTTAAGTGTGCATTTTTGTGTTGCTCTTTTCCTTAGTTGTGCAGCTTTATTTAGAGTTGTGCGTTTGGTTTGGTTTTTTTCCACAATAAACTGGTGAACCTTTTACACCTGTGTCTGAGTGTTTGTTCTGGCAGCTCTGCGTTTGAGCCTCACTTGCCCTGAATCATGACAAAAAAGTTACAAATTTACAAGAAAACAAGTTGGAAAATTTATGACAAAAAGTAGCAACATCATGAGGAAAAAAGTTACAAATTTATGGCAAAAAGTTGCAAATTTATGAGAAAAAAAATACAAATTTACAACAAAAAATTACAAATTTAAAAGAAAAAACTGCAAAATTATGAGAAAAAGTTACAAATTTATGAGAAAGAAAATTACAAATTTACAACAAAAAATTACAACAAAAGTTGAAAATTTATGAGTAAAGTTTCAATTAATAAAATACCACAAATCTGTGAAAATTTAAAATTAACAAGAAAAAAGGTCACAAATTTATTAAGCTGCTAATCTATGAGGAAAAAAGTAAAAAAAAAAATTGACAAAAAAATGTAATTTTGATAACCCCCCAAAAAATGTTAAAAGTGAACTTGTAGCTTGGGGGCCCCCTTGTGGCTGAGGGGAACTGTAGCATTTGCATACTCTGTTTTATAGTCAGAAATGGCTGTGATGGTGCATATAAATAACTTAATTTCCTCTTAATTTTTTCAGGCATGACTCATAAAGCCACATTTTTTTAATCTATTATACAAAAATCATTTGTCATACTGTATCTGTTTATTTGCAGCAAAGTGAAAAAAAAATGCTGAATGTACCTCCTCCTAATCTGTGGTGATTCCATCATTTTCCCAGAAGTTGCAACACCATTTTTTTTTCTCTTAAATACACAGTGTAGTACCTTTATTGTTTCTGACTGTAGAAAATGCTCCTGATTCAAGAATAGATTACAGAGATGTACCACGTAAATCCTCCTGTAATCCTCTCCTCCAACAGATTCTCATTCTCCACTTACACTAAGCTCAGGACTTTGTTGTTTTTTTCCCATTTTTACATTGAGAACATTCTGAACAAACATGGGAGAGCAGGATGAAAACAGCCGAGTATTTATTTACCTTTCATGGTGGGTGGGTTGTAGGTGCCTTGCTTCCTCTGAGAGGAATCTGAAGCCTGTAAGGCAAAAACAAAGCCATTTTAAAATATTCTAAACCAACAGGGCCAAACCAGTAGTAGTCAATGTAGGAAATGAGGGAAAATGTTACAAAATTACATGAAAAAGACTTAAAATTACAAGAAATGTTACGCATTAAAGCTACAAATAAAAATTCACACATTTACAAATAAAAGTCCCCAAATTTACTTGACAAAGTTGCATTTTCATGTAAGTAAAGTTGCATATTTAAGTGGAGTTTGCCAATAATTACAGTGACAGGTATATTGATATCTATAACTTGTTTCCTTTACTTTGAGGCTCAGATATGTTTAACAGCTCCCTAAGGATTTTTTTGGCCAGATCTCCTAGAATTTCTCTGTTCCATATTTGATGCTGCTACAGTTGATGGATGTTTACCTGCTGATGTTCCTTCATCTGTTTGTGTTTCATTCATACAAACCTGTGAGTCTCCGCTGGCATTGTGTTGATCTCCAACATCTGTAGGAGGGTGAGGATGACAGCAGCAGTGAGATTCATCTTTAAAATCAAATTCACATTCAAAGGTGATTTATTGGTATGACAGTTTAAGGAGAAAGTATTGCCAAAGAATTGAAATGCAATATAAATAGGGCAATAAAGGACAATAAAAACAACATTAAAGGATAGATCTAGTCTATTAAATGAAAAAATAACAAAAAAAATTGTCGTCAGAACCTTTGATTGCAGGAAGCAGTGACTTTGAAAATAAAAGATCAACTTTCACAATAAGAGCCATATCACAGCAATCAAATCAATAGGAGCATTTATGGATGTGTCCAAGTCCATTTTGCTATTATGGCGATGGGAAGACATACTTTCCACCGTCATAAAGTGCAAATGGATGGTCTTCATACTTTTAGATGCATGTTTTGGGTGTAACATGCAGTAAACCAATCAGATTTTTATTCTCATCATCTCTAAGGCAGGTGCACACGATCTAAGGTGGATTATTATTCTGATAGTAGTCACCTGTGAAGTAAAATTGATTGTGCACTGGTGTTGCTTATCATGCTCGTACACAAATTTAAAATGGAGACATGAAAGACAAGAACATAATCAGTGTGGCTGCTTGGCAGAAGCCAGGAATTAGAGCCGGGCAGTTATTTTAGGAGGGAGGAGGAGGAGCTGATTTAACAATTATCATCATCTTAAACCGTCTTATTCGTGTGAGCACTTGTTTCAAATCAAATCAAGTTTATTTGCAGTCCAAAACAGTAGTGCTGCCGTACCACACAGTGAAACAGCCGGTCAAGATATTCGCAACAATGCAGCTGTAAAAGTTGCCGAGGATCCTGGGGGATATCCCAAACTTCCTCAGCCTTTTCAAAAAGTACAGCTGCTATTGAGCCTTCTTGACCAGCTGTGTGATGTTCATTGTCCAGGTGAGGTCCTCAGTGATGTGGACACCCAAGTACTTAAAGCTGCTAAACTGTCTCCACTTCAAGCTCCCTGATGAACAGTGAGTGATGACATCTTCTCTCCTTCCTCATGTCCGTTATCATTTCCTTTGTCTTGTTTGTGTTGAGGATGAGGTTGTTGTCTTCACACCATGACATCAGACTGGTCACCTCCCTCTTGTAGGCCATTTCGTCCCACCAGTGATTCTTCCTATCACTGTGGTGTCATCTGTGAACTTCAGGATGAAGTTGTCCTTGTGAGAGGCAACACAGTCGTGAGTGAACAGTGTGGAAAGGATGGGCTGAGGACGCATCCTTGTGGGGTGCCTGTGCTTGTAATGATGCTGGCTGAGATTCTGTTTCCAATCCAGACACGCTGGGGTTTGCCATTTAGGAAGTCTTATGGCCCTTTTCCATTAGTAACTACTCAGCCCTACTCGCCTCGACTGCACTTGGTTTGTAGGGTTCTCCATTAGTACCTGGTACCGGGTACCAGGTGCTTTTTTGGGACCTACTTCAGTGAGGTTCCAACCATGCTGAGTCGAGCTGAAAATGTGACATCAACAGATTGCAGGTCACTGATTGGCCAGGGCATAACTCAGTGGATGAGAGCGATGTCTTCACAAGATTCCAAACTGCCACTTGTAAATTTGGCCGTGAGTTTTTATTATTTCTGTGATAATCAATGAAATAAATGGCTACACACAAATCAACACCATCACAAAACATTCACCATCTTCCCCATGAGCAGCCATCAGCTCGGAGACCTCCTGGTATTTCACTTTGGAACACTCCACTGGTGTCAGGGCTGAAAAGTTCATATAGTGGTCAAATTTGACCAAATGTGGTTATTTTTCAATAGTCTCACCATTGGTGTGCACATTTCTTCCATCAGTGTTGCAGCGCTTGGATCCCTGAACTTGAAAAATAAACTACATTTGGTCAAATTTGATAACCATGAACTTTTAAGCCTATGAACTTTTCAGCTCCATTGACCCTACTGCAGAGGAGCAAGCCGAAATGAAGACGTATACCAGGAAGTCTCCAAGCTCATAGCTGCTCACGGGGAAGATGGTGAGTGTTTTGTGATTTTAAGCATCATTTACGTTATTTATCAGTGAAAACGTCAGCATGTAAACAACATAACTGGATAACGGGGCGCCTTCCTGTAATGAACCCACCCCCACCCACTTGAGGTGGTACTCTGCTGAAATGGAAAACCAATCACACCGTGTTGAACAGAGTCGAGTTGAGTCGAGACGAGTCGGGCTGAGTAGGTAGTAGTGGAAAAGGGGCTTAAAAGCCAGTCACAGAGGGTGGGGTGCAAGCCCAGTGGGAACAGTTTATGGGTGACTTTATGTGGGATGACCATGATGAAAGCAGAACTGTAATCAACAAAGAGTATCCTGATGTAGGAGTCTTTGTTTTCCAGGTGGGAGAGGGCGTAGTGGAGTGCAGCAGTGATGACATCTGAGGTGAACCTGTTGGGCCAGTAGGCATACTGCAGGGGGTCCAGGGGGTCCAGTATGCTGCTTTGAATGTGAGCTAGCACCACTCTCTCAAAACACTCCATAATGATTGGAGTGAGTGCTACTGGTCTGTAGTCATTCAGGCAGATAGGTGCACTCTTCTTGGGAATGGGGACAATGGTTGTGTCCTTGTAGCAGGAGGGAGCAGTGCTCTGGCTGAGGGAAAGGTTGAAAATGGAGGTGAGAACATTGGCCAGCTTGTTGGCACATGCTCTGAGGGCCCGCCCAGGGATGTTGTCTAGCCCTGCTGCCTTGAGGGGGTTGACCCTCCTCAGAGCTTTGTACATCTGGCCGATCGAGACTGTTGGAGGAGGGTAAGGGATTTGAGTGGTGGAAGTGTGTGTGTGTGTGCCTCCTCTCTGTGCTGCGACTGGAGGACCCAAAGCGGGTGTAGAAGGTGTTGAGATCATTTGTCAAGCTGTCTGTTGAGCTGATGGTGCTGGTGGTGGTCCTGTAGTCTGTGATGTGCTGCAAGCCTTGCCACATCTGCCTGGAGTCAGTAGTAGATTAGAAGCCATCCAGCTTCTCTCTGTACTGTCTCTTAGGCTGCATTCACACCAGGATAATCCGGGGGTCTTGGTTCGATTGGGCGGGGAATGCCAAGAATTTTTGCACCTTTGTTTGGTTTGGTTTGCATTCATACTGCAGCAGACCAAACTGCTTGGACAAAGTCACACAATTACAACAACTGCTCGCTTGGGATGCTGTAGCCGAAACCAACACTGACCAGGAAGAAAAAAATCTCAGCAAAGAAGAAAAATCCAGCTCATCAATTGGCCAGGACCAAAAATGAAAATTTGTTCCCTTCAGCCAGGTTGTTTATCCGCCACAAACGAAACATTTTTTTTTTTTTTTTTTTTACTTTTCTCCTCAGCTTTCTTGATAAAAGGATTTTTTTGATCCACGCAGTTGTCTTTGTTGTTATTTTCTACACAAAATGTCCTACAGTAAATGCCACTTCCTCTTCTCAGACTATGTGTTACTATGGTTACACAAACGCCGAGGGGCACTTCCGCCCTTTGGTCCACTGGATAGTCCGTTTACATTCACACTGCAAGCGAAGCACACCAGACTTTGTTTGCAAGTGAACCGAGATGCCCGTTTTCGGGCAGACCAGATTTCGCTTGTTTGGTGCGCACCAGAGTTCAAACATTCAGAGGGCACCAAACGAACCGAACTATCCGCGGACAGTCCTTTGGTCCAGACCAAACACTGGCCGTGTGAATGCTCCCTTAGCTGCTGTGAGGCTTTTCTCAGTCCATACTTTGCAGCTTTGTAGTCCGTCTCATTGCCTGATCTAAATGCAAGAGAGTGAACATGCAGCATGCGACAGACCTGACTGTTTATTCAGGGCTTCTGGTTGGGGAACTTCCTGACTTGTATAGTGGGCACGATGTTGTCGACACAAGTGCCGATGTGCCCAGTCACATACTCAGCATAGTCCTGTATGTTGACAGAAGAGTTCTCCAGAGTAGCTGTGGCTTTAAACACATCCCAGTCTGTCTGGGCAAAACAGTCCTGCAGGGTGTTCCCAGTCTCTGGGGTCCAGCGTAACTTGTTTTGTGACAGGGTTTGTTTGTTTAAGTTTTTGTCTGTAGGCCTGGTACAGGAACAAAGAGATGTGGTCCAAGCGTCCAAAGTGGGGATGGAGTGGAGCCCTATATGCACCACGTATATTGCTATAGATATGATCTAATGTGTTCTTGTCACGGGTTGGAATATCAACATGTTGATAATACTTAGGGAGTACAGTCCGTAAGTTGCACTGATTGAAGTCACCAGCAGTGATAAAAACAGCATCAGGATGAGCTGTCTCAAACTCACTAAAGACGTCATGGAGTTTGCTGAGCGCTGCCGTGGAATTGGCTCACGGCCAAAAACACAGCAGTGAACTGTTTGCATTTTGTGTTGGCCGCGTGAATATTGTTTATGACATAATATAAAGAAAGACCCAATCCCCACTGTGCAACACACACATGAATATCACTGAATATGAATGAATTCACTGAATTGTGTCTTTTTTTACTGCTCAGCATAGTCAGCAGCAGGTTCATTCACTGATCTTTGCACAGAGCCGAGTCATTTATGTATTGTATCCTGTTAAGTTGGACCTCAAAAGGCAGTAATGACTGAAAAATTTGAAAGACGTGTTATTTTGACAGAATAGTCTGAGTAACTTTTAACTATAATTCCGCCTGTCCACCTGTTCAGTGTAGAATTAGAAATATATACTGCTATACATTTTTACTAATTTTATAATACATACAGTCATGTGAAAAAATTTGGACATCCCTTTAAATATTCAGTTCTTTATAAAGAAATGTTCATATATCTACAGTGGTGTGAAAAAGTGTTTGCCCCCTTCCTGATTCTCATTTTTGTCACACTTAAATGTTTCAGATTATCATACAAATTTAAATATTTGGCAAAGATAACACAAGTAGACACAAAATGCAGTTTTCAAATGTAGGTGTTTATTATTAAGGGGGAAAAAAATCCAAACCTACATGGCCCTGTGTGAAAAAGTGATTGCCCCCTAAACCTAATAACTGGTTGGGCCACCCTTAGCAGCAACAATTGCAATCAAGCATTCACGATAACTGGCAACGAGTCTTTTACAGCGCTGTAGAGGAATTCTGGCCCACTCATTTTTGCAGAATTGTTGTAATTCAGCTACATTGGAGGGTTTTCAAGCATGAACCGCCTTTTTAAGATCATGCCACAGCATCTCAATCGGATTCAGGTCAGGACTTTGACTAGGCCACTCCAAAGTCTTCATTTTGTTTTTCTTAAGCCATTCCAAGGTGGACTTGCTGGTGTGTTTTGGATCATTGTCCTGCTGCAGAACCCAAGTGCGCTTCAGCTTGAGGTCACGAACAGACACTACCGTTCAAAAGTTTGGGGTCACTTAGAAATTTCCTTATTTTTGAAAGAAAAGCACTGTTTTTTTCAATGAAGATAACTTTAAACTAATCAGAAATACACTCTATACATTGCTAATGTGGTAAATGACTATTCTAGCTGCAAATGTCTGGTTTTTGGTGCAATATCTACATAGGTGTATAGAGGCCCATTTCCAGCAACTATCACTCCAGTGTTCTAATGGTACAATGTGTTTGCTCACTGCATCAGAATTCTCCAGATTACCTCAACAAATTAACAGCTAGAATGCCAAAGGTCTGCAATGCTGTAATTGCTGCAAACGGAGGATTCTTTGACGAAAGCAAAGTTTGAAGGAAAAAATTATTATTTCAAATACAAATCATTATTTCTAACCTTGTCAATGTCTTGACTATATTTTCTATTCATTTTACAACTTGTGGTGGTAAATAAAAGTGTGACTTTTCATGGAAAACACAAAATTGTCTGGGTGACCCCAAACTTTTGAATGGTAGTGGATGGCCGGACATTCTCCTTCAGGATTTTTTGGTAGACAGCAGAATTCATGGTTTCATTTAACACAGCAAGTCTTCCAGGTCCTGAAGCTGCAAAACAGCCCCAGACCACCACACTACCACCATCATATTTTACTCTTGGTATGATGTTCCTTTTCTGAAATGCTCTGTTACTTTTATGCCAGATGTAATGGGACACACACCTTCGAAAAAGTTCAACTTTTATCTCGTCAGTCCACAGAGTATTTTCCCAAAAGTCTTGGGGATCATCAAGATGTTTTCTGGCAAAACTGAGACGAGCCTTTATGTTCTTTTTGCTCAGCAGTGTTTTTTGTATTGGAACTTTGCCATGCAGGCCATTTTGGCCCAGTCTCTTTCTTATGGTGGAGTCATGAACACTGACCTTAACTGAGGCAAGTGAGGCCTACAGTTCTTTGGATGCTGTTGTGGGGTCTTTTGTGACCTCTTGGATGAGTTGTCGCTGCGCTCTTGGGGTAATTTTGGTCGGTCAGCCACTCCTGGGAAGATTCACCACTGTTCCATGTTTTTGCTATTTGTGGATAATGGCTCTCACTGTGGTTCGCCGGAGCCCCAAAGCTTTAGAAATGGCTAGAAAATTGAACTCAGCCTTCCAAAGGTGTGATAAACCACAGTTAATTTATGTTTTAACTGGGGGGCAATCACTTTTCACACAGGGCCATGTAGGTTTGTTTTGTTTTTTTACCCTTAATAATGAACACCTTCAATTAAAAACTGCATTTTGTGTTTACTTGTGTCATCTTTGTCTAATATTTAAATTTGCTTGATGATCTGAAACATTTAAGTGTGACAAACATACAAAAAAATGAGAAATCAGGAAGGGGGCAAACACTTTTTCACACCACTGTATGTCTAACCTTGTTTTTGTTTTTATTTGCATTTTTTTAAATGCATTTTAGCCATTTTAAGGGGGAATGAATGTGGGGATGTCCTAATTTATTCCTCACTATTTGTTTCGAATTATATTTTACAGAAAATTTTGAAAAACGTCTTTAATTCATTTTTAATTGTTTAGTTGTATTACCTGAATCTCCCAGGATTTTTAACATTGATATTAAATATCCATATGTCCAAATATGTTAAAAAACACACAGGCTTATACAGGGTGTCCTAATTTTTTCCACATAACTGTAGCTAAAACAGTTGGTGAAAGTGGTGTTATTGAAACTTATCTCACGTAAATAGTTTATAAATTTTTTTAAAAAATAATTAAGGACACTATATGTGCACTTCCTGACACACTAATCCTATTTATTTCAACCCTGTATGTGATTTTTTTTGTTTTGTTTTTACAGCTGTCAGCTGCTCTTCATCTCTGTGATACAGTTCTCTCAGACCCCCCAAACACCAAAAATCTGCCAAACAACCATGCATGAGCTCCTCTTTGAATAGTTTTTCTTTTATGTTAAAACAAAAGAGAAAGTGTTTCGATTTCAAAACCTTCCAGCTAGGGCTGGGTGATATATCAAATGCATTTGACATATGTACATTTGGCCACTCGCGATACATAAAAGGCCTATATACTGCATATCGAGTATAGTTTGTCACGTTAGTATGAGCCAGGACTTCACTCCATGCAGCATCTCTGTCTCCTTAGCAGATCACATAATCAGTACCTCCTTAAGCAGAGTGAGGTATCCTTGTGTTGGAATCCAACAGATACTCAGATTGAATGGCTGCCATATAATGGAGAGGGATGCTAATTTAAGATAGTTTTTGCAGCGGTTTCCTTTTTTTCCCAGAGCTGTAGAGTTGAGGCTCCATGACATTTTTGACCACTAATTACCCAGATTTATTACTTCTACAGCAGACCCCTAGACTAACAGTTACAATTTAGTGGAAGGATGAATATTTACATCCTGGTAGGACGATGAGCGTCTAACCAAATATATTTCCTATGCTCTCAGATGTGTTTACTGTGTTTGCTTGTCATTTTCTGCCGTTTTGTCCACGCCGTTCCAATAGAAGGTGGTCATCTCTCCAAAACCGAAATGTCTCATCAGAACAATTTAAATTAATAAATAACGCCCACATTCCTGAGCAAGTGTTGGCAAGCTTTACAATGGAAGAGCCATTGTGAGCAATTGTTGGCCCAAAAAAATAGCATGCTGTTACAAAACATGTTTGAATCTTAAAATAAAATGAAGAGAAAACACTTGGGTTATAAGGATAAACAGGCAGATAAACTCTGCCTGTCAGCATTAGTAAGATGAAGACATTTTTCCTCTTTTTCTATTGTGTTTTTTAGCCTTTTTAGCCTTTTCCATAAATTTTTCCATAACTTTTTTCTTGCAATTTTATGCTTGATTAAAATCCTAAATCTGCAACTTCACTCAAATTTGTATTTTTCTCCCTAAATTTCTGTTTTTTTCCCCCTGTTATAGGCCATAGGTTGCAGACCCTTGTTCAAAAGAGAGAAAAAAAAACAGCTCCAACATTCTTGAGACAAAATCTGAGCTTGAAAACAGCTCAGACGCCTGCAGAGCTGCCTACAGCTGCACTGGAAGTTGAGCTCACAACGTGGAATCAGGCCGATTATTCAATCAGCGGTTCCCATGTGGAGGGATTTATAATGACTTAGAGCACAGAAACAGCCGCTCCGTAGGCATCCATCAGCCCGGACTGAAGGCTCGGATCACTTAGCAGAAGTAATCTAATGACGGTTCCATTATAGCTGCTGCTTTCAGCTCTTACTCTCTGTCTTCCTCTCTCTATCGCTCCCTCTCTCTCACCTGTTCCAGGTTGTCTGTAGATCTGCAGGCTTGCAGGAGTCGGTCTCCTGCGGCGGATCTGCAATAAACACACACAGATACGCTCATTTCAGTAATACGCCTTGAAACATTTTTGAAAAAGAATCATCACATACTTGGACTGAAAATGTCCCATTCACTACAACAGCAAAACCTTCAAAAATGCTTTCTTAGGTCATATGATTACAATTTTGAGCCATTCCCCACCCAGAGTTTCTGAGCCCAAAGCTTTAGTTTCAGAGTTAACAGTGTTACTATGGGGTTAGCTTAGCAAGTGCTGTCTTTATTGTTATTTTCTTTTAATTCCAGTCACCACACTGTTCCCGCCTAGTTCACTAATCTCAGATCATTGAAGCTTATTTTGTTCAGTTTTCACCATGATTTGACGGGTAGCATTAGCTTAGCTAGGCAGAGAGAGTAAGAGGTCAGGCCACCTAGCACTAGCTTAGCTGTCAGATGGCAGTTTGGTGTTATTGCTATTTTTAAATTCTCTGTATATTCACCGGACATCCTTGTTCATCTACCAGCCTTTGACCAGACATGTTGTTGTTTGACATTATTTTAGCTTATTTTACTTTAGTTTATTATACTCTGTCTGGGATCAAAGGCGGTTAGCTTTGATTGACAGTTTCCCATTCACTCATTTAGGGTTGTTTCTCTTACAAGTACTTGGGTGTTCACTTGAACAATAAACTGGAAAGGTCACACAACACCAACGATCTCTACATAAAGGGACAGCACAGGCTGTTCCTCCTGAGGAGACTCGGGTCTTTTGGAGTGCGAGGGGCACTCCTGAAGACCTTCTACGATTCGGTGGTGGCATGCGCAATCACGTTTAGAGTGGTCTACTGGGACAGCGGCATCATGGCAGCCGACAGGAAGAGACTGAACAGGCTGATCAAAAAAGCTAGCTCTGCTCTGGGGAGACACCCCGATCCACTGGAGGAGATAGGAGAGAGGAGGATAGTGGCAAAGCTGTCATCTCTGCTGGAGTCCGAGCCCCACCCCATGCAGGACACGCTGAACGCACTGAGGAGCTCATTTAGCAGTAGGCTGTGCCATCCTAGGTGCACGACGGCGAGGATCCACAGGTCCTTGCTGTCAGACTTTATAACCTAACCATGGCTGTTTGTAGAGGTCGTATTGAATGTGCTAAACGTAACAACTTTGCACAATAGAAACTGTCCCCTCCAATACACAACTAGGACAATAACAATCATTACCGAGGGTGGCAACAACACTGTGATTCAAATGCGAAATATACTGTCTGGATACATATTCATATTCTGCAGGGTAACTTAACAAACGATAATGCTGTTTATAACATCTAGCTGCAATGCTCCTGCACTGTGTCTATATCTGTGTACATATGTATATTCATTTAGTGCTTTGGCTAACCAGTTCTTATTGTCTTATTAACTATTGCTCTGAGTGCTGCTACCCCTTTGTTGCTGTAATCCTGAGATTTCCCCATTGTGGGACTAATAAAGGCTTATCTTATCTTATCTTATCTTGTCTTTCTGGGTTTATCATATTCCATATCCTATCAACCACTGAAACCATACACCTGTGCACCAGTGATACTTTATTACCTTCGTCAAGGGAGGAGGTAATGTTTTTGGAAGCGTTGGTTGGTTGGTTGGTTTGTTGGGTTGTCTGTCTGTTAGCAACATTACTCCAAAAGTTATGAACAGATTTTGATGACATTTTCAGGAAAGGTGTGTAATGACACGGGGAACAGATGATTAGATTTTGGTGGTGATCCAGATCACAATCTGGATCCAGGAATTTTTTGAAAATTATTTTATATATTAATATTGTGCTTTTCATGTACTGCCCCTTTAAGACATGTTCATGGAGTTACGGTGGAGTTACATGCATGGCCAAGCCATAGGGCCATGCACCTCCACAACCCAGAAGCAACGCACGCTTACCACCAAATACTGCAGAAAAAAGTAAAATGGCTTTGAACGAAAAGGAATTTAGTCTCCATCCATATAGGATGTGATGATTGACATTATTATCTGAAAACACCAAGAAAAAGCAAGCAAAGTGTGTGTTTAAGATGGCGCTTGGAGTGCGCGCGGATGTAACTCTGGCCGGCAGACAAGGATGTGAGTCACATGACCCACATGGTATGTAAACACAGTAAACTTCAGCACTGGACAATGTTTAACTTTTTTGTTTGTGAAATCACAATAGGCTTGTTCTATTATGCTCGTTTACTATGCACCACAGTGATATGATGCCACACTGTTGTGTAATATTGCTTAATAATTGTGAACCTTGTCAGTAAACTGTAAGGGAGAAGAGAGGAGGAAAAAAATGAAAACTGACCTGACAGATTCAATAAACCATGATGCTGATTTAAGGTGGAATTGCCCAGCACCAGTGTAGAGTTAATACAGTTATGACAGTCTTGTTATTATAATGTAGTCATATTGTTTTGGCTGCCGTTTCTCTGTCTGTTAGCAGGATCACGCAATAATTGATAGATGCATTTGGATGACATTTTCTCCAGAGGTGGCCCTTAGCCAATAAGATGAACTTATTAGATGTAGGAGGTGATCCGTGAGTGCATGCCTCCATCAAGGCCCTATCTCGCAATGTACAGATGGATGGCGCTATGGACAGACAAAGGGATGCGCTCTCTGAGTTCCCTCTAGTTTCATTCATTCTTTCAGACAATTTTACAAACCCCAATTCCAGTGAAGGTGAGACGTTGTGTAAAATGTAAATAAAAACAGAATACAGTGATTTGCAAATCCTTTTCAATCTATAATCAATTGAATACACTACAAAGACAAAATATTTAATGTTCAAACTGATAAACTTCATTGTTTCTTTGGAAATATTCACTTATTTTGAATTTATTGCTTGCAACATGTTCCAAAAAGCTGGGACAGGGGCATGTTTTCCACTGTGTTACATCAGCTTTCCTTTTAAAGGGTACCTGTAGTGAATTTTAATCAAAAACTATTTCAAAGGATCAAATATGATACTAGTGGTTCCGTCTGGTAATTTTGGTCATGATTCCATCTGAAAGACCCTCAAGTCTTAAGTCACTGCTCTGTCAGTCAGTTATGGTAAGCGAAATCTTGCCTCCTCCATGGGCTGTTGCAGCACCCATAGTAACGCACAGTCGTTGCTTTGTACGATTGACTGGGCTGCAGTATAGCAGTCAACAAAGTTTTAACATCAGAATTTTATGTAATTTTTTTACAACCATGTACAAGCAAATATACCCGCATAAAATTTAATGAAATAAAATTCTAGGATATCAAGATTTATTCAACGTGTTCTGAAGTTACTTGACAGGGAACTTGCCTGTTCATCAGATCCCCTTCAGCTGCTGGTCCCCGGAGGTACCTGCGGCTCATGTTGTCAATGAAGGCCATTTCCAAGGACAGTTTGTGCAGTATATATTCGTGCAGATTTCCCACTGTTTTTAACTCAGATCTCGACCCACTGAGCATCTGCTGAACATGCTTACTCATCCGCGGTAAACACGTTTATAATTGGTTTGAGGCAAATACACCTCACCCGGACCCACTGATGTTATTGAATGCCAGCTCTGAAGTGCTTACCCTGCAGGAACATGAGGTGAGACAGATACTGAGAGCGGTTCACCCGAGAAAGGCTACTGGTCCCAATGGAGTGCCAGGAAAGGTGCACAGAGCATATGCAGATCAGCTATGCTCTGTTTTGACTGACATTTTTAACTTGTCTCTCAAGGCAGCCGTTGTTCCACAGTGTTTAAAATCTGCAGTTATTATTCCTGTGCCTAAAAAGCATGTTACTAGCAGTCTGAATGACTATCAACCAGTAGCATTAACACCCATTGTTATGAAGTGCTTTGAGAAAATGGTATTGAAACATCTTTTGCCTAGTCTCCCCCCAGACTTTGATCGGTACCAGTTTGCCTACAGGCGGAGCAGATCCACTGAAGATGCTATTGCTATAGCTCTCCACTCGGCATTCAGCCATTTAGAAGACAAGGGGAGCTATGTAAGAATGTTGTTTGTGGACTATAGCTCGGCATTTAATACAATTATTCCCAACATTCTCATCACCAAATTGCTTCAGCTTGGTCTGCCTACTCACACTTGCAGCTGGATTAAGGACTTCCTAACAAACAGAACACAGACTGTTAGACTCGGACCCCATTCCTCCTCTACAGTCATGCTTAACACAGGCTCGCCACAGGGCTGTGTGTTGAGCCCCACTTTGTATTCATTGTACACATATGACTGCATACCTGTTCATCCCACAAACATTATAGTGAAGTTTGCAGATGACACAACAGTAGTAGGGCTCATATCAGGAGGAGATGAGTCCGCATACAGAGATGAGGTCCAGAAAGTGGTGAGATGGTGCTCAGATAAAAATCTGCTATTGAATACAAAAAAAAACAAAAGAACTCATTACTGATTTTAGGAAGCATAGCAGTGAGCTGCCTCCTCTATATATAGGCAAGGAGTGTGTGGAGAGGGTGAAGGCTTTTAAGTTTCTGGGTGTTCATATTTCTCGCAACCTTACCTGGGCAGTTAACACCATAGCTACGATAAAAAAGGCTCAACGTCTACACTTTCTGAGGCTCCTCAAGAAGAATGGCCTGAATGCACAGTTGCTGGTTTTATTTTATCGCTCTGCTATTGAGAGCATTTTGTCATATGGCATCAGAATCAGAATCAGAATCAGAATCAGCTTTATTGGCCAAGTATGCACAACACATACAAGGAATTTGACTTTGGCTAAAAACTTGCTCTCGTTGTTCAGGTGAAGGATTTAAATAAGGATTCAATGACAACCAGAGTATGTACAGTAAATTACAGTCTGTCCACGTTTCTATAAAAGGATGCAAATATATACAGGAATATATGCAGTTATTTACTCAGACTAACCACACTTTGCAGAAATATATGAAAAAATATACAATCGCACAGTATTTCAATGTGGACTCAGATTCAGTGATATAATGTGAATGAAGTAAAAAGCAGTGTGAGAGTTATGTGCAATGTAATAATGGATGAAAAGTCATGAGTACAGCAAACAGGTAGGACTAGGTGAATGTTAGGAGTTCATCAGAGTGATGGCTTGAGGAAAGAAACTGTTCCTGTGACGGGTGGTTTTGACCTTCAGTGATCTGTAACGACGACCAGAAGATAGAAGTTCAAACAGTTTGTGGCCGGGGTGTGATGGGTCAGCACAGATGTTTCCCGCCCGTTTCCTGGTTATGGACCGATATAAGTTCTCAATGGAGGGTAGGTCGGTACCAATGATCCTCTCCGCAGACTTAATGATCCGCTGCAGTCTGGTCTTGTCCTGTTTAGTGGCAGATCCAAACCAGACAGTGATGGAAAAGCAGAGGACAGATTGGATGATGGCGGTGTAGAAGACAACCAGCAGCTCCTGAGGCAAATCAAACTTCTTGAGCTGACGCAGAAAAAACAACCTCTGCTGGGCCTTTTTCCGGACAGTGTCAATATGGGAGGACCACTTCAGGTTCCGGGAGATTGTGGTACCCAGAAACTTGAAGGAGTCCACAGTGGACACTGTGCTGTTGAGGATGGTGAGTGGGGGGAATGAAGGGGGGTGTCGCCTGAAATCCACAGTCATCTCCACCGTTTTGGCTGGGTTAAGTTCAAGATGGTTCTGGCTGCACCAGAGGATCAGCTGCTCCACCTCCCGCCTGTATGCAGACTCATCATCATCCCGGATCAAACCGATGACTGTGGTGTCATCCGCAAACTTCAGGAGCTTCACCGGAGGGTCCTCTGAGGTGCAGTCGTTGGAGTAGAGGGAGAAGAGCAGTGGGGAAAGGACACATCCTTGGGGGGCGCCAGTACTAATTTTTCGGGAGCTGGATGTAAATCTCCCTAGCTTCACCTGTTGCCACCTGTCAGTCAGAAAGCTGGAGATCCACTGGCAGGTGGAGGGGGGCACCTTGAGCTGGAGGAGTTTCTGATGAAGAATGCCTGGGATGATGGTGTTGAACGCTGAGCTGAAGTCGACAAACAGGATCCTGGCGTACGTCCCTGGGGAGTCGAGGTGTTGCAGGATGTAATCACAGTTTGGTATGAGGGCTCTTCAGCCGCAGACCGCAAAGCTTTCCAGAGAGTGATCGAGACTGCTAACTAACTAACTAACTAACCTGCACTTATATAGCGCTTTTCTAGTCACAAAGACCACTCAAAGCGCTTTCATTAATACTAACCCTCTATTCTAAGGGCCTATAGGAAACAGATATCTAGGGACAATTTAGAACAGCCAATTAACCTAACATGCATGTTTTTTGGCATGTGGGAGGAAACCGGAGAAATCCCGGAGTAAACCCACGCAACACGGGGAGAACATGCAAACTCCACACAGATCACTGTTGGTCGGGGGCTGGGATCGAACCCACGATCCCACGATCCCCACAATCCCCCGGCCAAGGGTAAACTGTGCTGCCGCAGTGCTAACCACTGCGCCACCGTGCAGCCCCCACTGCGCAAAAAATCACTGGCTGTTCTCTCCCTTCTCTGGAATAGATTTCCAGGTCTCGGTACCTCAACAGAGCTACTGCCATCATTAAAGACTGTGCTCATCCAGGCCATGATTTCTTTCACTTACTCCCCTCAGGAAAGCGGTACAGATCCCATAAAACCCAAACTACCAGGTTTAACCATAGTTTTTTCCCAGCAGCAGTACGTATTTTGAACGGATTTATGTAACACGTACAGACTGCTGATATTATTTTAGGTTATTTTAGGTTATTTTGTGGCAATAGCCCTGTGTGTATAAGCTGGTCTTATATATTTATTGCTCAGTATGTTTTCATTATTGCTATGTACATATTGTATTCAACTTTTAGGTAATATTGTTTCAAGCATTATTTATTGTTGTAATTATAAGAATGTTAAATGCATGAGTGAACTGTGAGTGTGATAGTTTGTTTTTAGGGAGAAACATCTCAATTTCGTTGCATTGTTTATTAGCAATGGAATGACAATAAAGGCACTTTGACTTTGACTTTGACGTTTACTTGTCCGCGGTAAAGCCAGAATCAACAATTGTACGTCACTTCTGGCCAGCAATGGCTGCTCCCCGTTGATTTTGACCGAGCGGTTTTCATGGGATAAAATTATTCGGTATACTGACTCTAGGGGGTTATTTTTACTGAATAAACATATTTTTGGTTTATAAGTAATACCTAAAGCACCATTAATGTTGTTAAAATGACCAGTACTGGTTTCCTTTAACATCACTCAGTAAGTGTTTAGGAACTAAGGACAGTAATTGTTGAAGCTTTGTAGGTGGAATTCTTTCACATTCTTGCTTGATGTACAACTTTAGTTGATCAACAGTCCAGGGTCTCTGTTGGCGTGTTTTGTACTTTATAATGCTCTACACATTTTCAGTGGGAGACAGATCTGGACTGCAGACAGGCTAGTCTAGTGCCTGCACTCTTTTTCTATGAAGCCACGTGGTTGTAACGTGTGCAGAATGTGGCTTTTCATTGTTTTACTGAAATAAGCAGGGAGGTCCTTGAAAAAGATGTTGCTTGGGTGGCAGCATATGTTGCTCCAAAACCTATATGTACCGTTCAGCATTAATAGTGCCTTCACAGATGTGTAAGTTACCCATACCATGGGCACTAACACACATCCCTACCATCACAGATGCTGGCTTTTGAACTTTGGGTTGATAACAGTCTGGATGGTCCTCTTCCTCTTTAGCTTGGAAGACACAGTGTCCATAATTTCCCAAAACAATTTGAAATGTGGACTCGTCAGACCACAGCACACTTTTCATCAGTCCATCTCAGATGAGCTTGGGCCCACATAAACTGGCGGCATTTCTGGGTGTTGTTGATCTATGGTAAATGGCATTCACTTATATAGCGCTTTTTTTCTCATCTCTAGATGACCAAAGTGCTTTACAGATCCTGCTATCCACGTACACAGTCACGCACTGATGGCTGCCATGCACGGATGGCCTGACCCACCAGGACCAACTGGGGGTTCAGTGCCTTGCTCAAAGACACTTCGACATGCAGACTGCAGACAGAGCGGGAATCGAACTCCTGACCCTCCGATCAGTAGTCGGCCACAGTAAACCTGCGCCACAGTCGCCCCATGGCTTTATCTCTTGCTTGCTTGTTTTTTTCTTGCCTTCTGATTGTTGCTCTGAGTGTTGCTATCCCTGTGCTGTTGCAATCCTGGAATTTCCCCGTTGTGGGACTAATAAAGGCTTATCTTATCTTATCTTATCTTATTACAGGTATCAAATTCAAAATGAGTAAATATTTGCAAAAAACAACAAAGTTTATCAGTTTGAACATTAAATATCTTGTCTTTATAGTGTATTCAATTGATTATAGGTTGAAAAGGATTTGCAGATTATTGTATTCTGTTTTTATTTTTGCTTTACACAACGTCCCAACTTCAATGGCATTGTGGTTTGTATGTTAATTTGCTCAGGCTGTGTTTCCTACCAGAGTTAGGAGATAGCCGGCTAACAGCCTGAATATTGCCCTTGCTCCACCTCAAACAATGGGGTGAAACCAGGGCTCAGGAGTATTTGGAGCCATGCACTGAAATGAGCTGTTCTTTGGCAAGGCTGAGGATTAGTCACTGGGTCTTTATTACCCCAAATACATCTTAAAAATTTTGTTTTGTCCCATTTTATTGGCTGTAAAAGCAGTTTTGCCACATATTGAAATAAAGTACAGAAAATCAGAAGAAAAACTGTTGGAAAATAACAGTCACCACACTTAAATGTTGACATTTTACAGGGTGGGGGTCAGAGGTGAGTAGAGGAGTCACAAATTAAACTCAAGTAAAAGTAGTCTTAACTTTTGGTGTAACCCAAAAAATTGACGATTAGTGAGTAATGACTTTGTTCTCACTAGTTTGTGATGTTTTTCTTTTGAAATTATATTTGCACATAAATTAAAACGTTTTTCCTTATGATTTTTTTAAATATTTTATGCAGAAATGTGCTATTGATGTAAATAATTATTTCTAATTAATTTAATTTAATACATAATTTAACACTTTTATTAATATGTTTTCAATTTTTTTCCACATAAATTTCAGTGTTCATTTTGTAAATTTGTGGGGGGATTTCTCTTTGTATATCTGAGACTGCTGAGTTTTGTGATTAAAATTATTTTTTTCCACATAATGCTAATTTTTTCTTGTTCTTTTGAAACTAAGCTAGACAAATAAAGGAAAAAATTAGCAAAATAAATAAAGATGGAGTAATTTCTGATAAAACAAGTTACTACAGCACTAGCTGTAATAAAATGAACACTGAAATTTATGTGGAAAAAAATTGAAAACATATTAATAAAAGTGTTAAATTATGTATTAAATTAAATTAATTAGAAATAATTATTTACATCAATAGCACATTTCTGCATAAAATATTTTAAAAAATCATAAGGAAAAACGTTTTAATTTATGTTTGTCTCCCAAGACAAACTGGTCCTGGGTGAAGGGCCAGACTAAGAACGATCCAACAGACTCTCATGATAAATTGTATATCAAGGATTCAGTGTACCCCGCCCGGTATGGGGTTACCGGGGCCCCACCCTGGAGCCAGGCCTGGGGGAGGGGCTCGAAGGCTAGCGTCTGGTGGCCGGGTTTCCACCCATGGGACCCGGCCGGGCTCAGCCCGAAGGAGTTACATGGGTCCGCCCTCCAGTGGGTTCACCACCTGCAGGAGGGATCATGGGGGTCCGGTGCTATGTGGATTAGGTGGTGGTCAAAGGCGGAGACCTTGGCGGACTGATCCCAAGCTTTCTAAACTGGCTTTTGGTACGTGGAATGTCACCTCTCTGGTGGGGAAGGAGCCTGAGCTGGTGTACGAGGTTGAGAGATACCGGCTAGATATAGTCGGCCTCACCTCAACACACAGCTCCGGTTCCGGAACCAGTCTCCTGGAGAGGGGCTGGAGCTTGGCCTTTTCTGGAGTTGCCCCGGGCGAGAGGCAACGAGCAGGGGTGGGTATTCTTGTATCGCCCCACCTTGTTGCCTCTATATTGGCATTTTCCCCGGTGGACGAAAGGGTTGCTTCCCTGCGCCTTCAGGTTGGGAAACGGGTCCTGACCATCATTTGTGCCTATGCACCAAATGATGTTTCAGAGTACCCACCCTTTTTGGAGTCTGTGACTGGGGTGCTGGAGGGTGCTCCTCCTGGAGACTCCATTGTCCTACTGGGGGACTTCAATGCGCACGTGGGCAACGACAATGAAACCTGGAGGGGGGTGATTGGGAGGAACGGCCTGCCCGATCTGAACCCGAGTGGTGTTCAGTTATTGGACTTCTGTGCTAACCACAGTCTGTCCATAACGAACACCATGTTCAAGCATAAGGGTGTCCATATGTGCACCTGGCACCAGGACACCCTAGGTCGCAGGTCGATGATCGATTTTGTTATTGTATCATCAGACCTGCGACCGTATGTCTTGGACACCCGAGTAAAGAGAGGTGCAGAGCTGTCAACTGATCACCACCTGGTGGTGAGTTGGATCCGATGGCAGGGGAGGAAGCCATTCAGACCTGGTAGACCCAAACGTATAGTGAGGGTGTGCTGGGAGCGTCTGGCTGAGGCCCCTGTCCGGGAGGTCTTCAACTCCCACCTCCGGAAGAACTTCAACCACATTCCGAGGGAGTCTGGAGACATGGAGTCTGAATGGGCCGTGTTCTCCACCTCTGTTGTTGAAGCGGCGGCCCAGAGCTGCGGCCACAAGGTGGTCGGTGCATCTCGTGGTGGCAACCCCCGAACCAAGTGGTGGACACCAGTGGTGAGGGGGGCCATTAAGCTGAAGAAGGAGTCCTATCAAGCATGGTTGGCTTGTGGGACTCCCGAAGCAGCTGAGGTGTACCGGCAGGCCAAGCGGAGTGCAGCTCGGGTGGTTGCTGAAGCAAAAACCCGGGTATGGGAGGAGTTCGGTGAGGCCATGGAAGAAGACTTTCGGTCGGCTTCAAAGAGATTCTGGCAAACTGTTCGGCGGCTCAGGAGGGGAAAGTAGCTCCCCGTCCACACTGTGTATGGTGCAGATGGGACACTGTTGACTTCAACTGGGGATACCGTCGGACGGTGGAAAGAATACTTCGAGGATCTCCTCAATCCCACTGATACGTCTTCCACAGAGAAAGCAGAGTTTGGGGACGAGGGGGATGACTTGCCTATCACAGGGGCTGAGGTCGCCAAGGTGGTTAAAAATCTCCTTGGTGGCCGGGCCCCAGGGGTGGACGAGATTCGCCCTGAGTACCTCAAGGCCCTGGATGTTGTTGGGTTGTCATGGTTGACACGCCTCTGCAACATTGCATGGAGGTCGGGGGCAGTGCCTTTGGCATGACAAACCGGGGTGGTGGTTCCTCTCTTCAAAAAAGGGGACCGGAGGGTGTGCTCCAACTTTAGAGGGATCACACTCCTCAGCCTCCCTGGGAAGGTCTATGCCAAGGTACTGGAGAGGAGAGTCCGGCCGTTGGTCGAACCTTGGATTCAGGAGGAGCAATGTGGTTTTCGTCCTGGCCGTGGCACATCGGACCAGCTCTTTACCCTCTCGAGAATTCTTGAGGGTTCGTGGGAGTTTGCCCAACCAGTTTACATGTGTTTTGTGGACTTGGAGAAGGCATTTGACCGCGTCCCTCGTGGATTTTTGTGGGGGGTGCTTCGGGAGTATGGAGTATCGGGCTTGTTGTTACGAGCTATTCGGTCTCTGTACGACCGTTGTGAGAGTTTGGTTCGTATTGCCAACACTCGGTCGGAGTCATTCCCAGTGAGAGTTGGACTCCGCCAGGGCTGCCCTTTGTCACCGATCCTGTTCATAATTTTTATGGACAGGATTTCTAGGCGCAGCCAGGGAATGGAGGGTGTCATGCTTGGTGACCACAGGATCTCATCTCTGTTGTTTGCAGATGATGTTGTCCTGTTGACTTCATCCAGCAATGACCTACAGCTCTTGCTGGGACGGTTTGCCGCTGAGTGTGAAGTGGCTGGGATGAGAATCAGCACCTCCAAGTCCGAGTCCATGGTCCTCAGCCGGAAAAAGGTGGATTGTCCTCTCCGGGTTGGGGACAGGCTCCTGCCCCAAGTGGAGGAGTTTAAGTATCTTGGGGTCTTGTTCACGAGTGAGGGGAAAATGGAGCGAGAGATCGACAGACGGATTGGAGCAGCATCTGCAGTGATGCGGACGTTGTATCGGTCTGTTGTGGTGAAGAGGGAGCTTAGTTCTAAGGCAAAGCTGTCAATTTACCAGTCAATCTACGTTCCTACTCTCACCTATGGTCACGAGCTTTGGGTAATGACCGAAAGAACGAGATCGCGGATACAAGCGGCTGAAATGAGCTTTCTCCGTAGGGTTGCTGGACTCACCCTCAGAGATAGGGTGAGGAGCTCAGTCATCCGGGAGAGGCTCAGAGTAGAACCGCTGCTCCTCCACATTGAAAGGAGTCAGTTGAGGTGGTATGGGCATCTGATTAGGATGCCTCCTGGACGCCTCCCACTTGAGGTGTTTCAGGCACGTCCCACTGGGAGGAGACCCCGGGGCAGACCCAGGACTCGGTGGAGAGACTATGTCTCCCAGCTGGTCTGGGAACGCCTTGGTATCCCCTCTGAAGAGCTGGAGCAGGTGGCTGGGGAGAGGGAAGTCTGGGCTTCTCTGCTTGAACTGTTGCCTCCGCGACCCGGACCTCCGGAAAAGCGGTAGAAGATGGATGGATGGATGGATTACAGCACTAATTTACTGGAGCAAAAGTGCAGTTTTTTCTTCACACGTAAATGTACCCAAGCAATAATAATAAATAATAATAACGCATCGGATTTATATAGCACTTTTCATTGACACTCAAAGATGCTTTACAATGGATACACTATTCATTCACTCCACAGACAATGGTAGTGGTAAGCTACTACTGTAGCCACAGCTGCCCTGGGGCAGACTGATGGAAACGTGGGTAAGAGTAAAAAAAGTTTCCTGCAGTAAAACCATGGGAGAAAGTTAAACATTTATGATGAAAAAAGTTTCAAGTTTGAGTAAAACATCTCAGATTTATGGGGGGAGGGGGGATATTTATAGGGAAAAAACTTTCAAATTTACATAAAGTAGCAAATCTGAGAAAATAATTTTAATTCTTCCCCAAAAAATGTTGCAGGTGAACTTGTAGCTTGGGGCCCCCCTAGTGTCTGAGGGAGACCACTGCATTTGTGTATTCTGCTCTTTAGCCAGAAGCGGCTCTGGTAAATGTATGAGTAAATGTAACTAGTTACTACCCACTTCTGCCTATGCGGTGCCTTTAATCCTTTTAGATGATTCTGGGCTGTAGTGCTCAGCTGTAGATTGTGTTGAAAATTACCTGAAAACTAACTTAGGGAAAAGACAAGCAAACTTTTTGAACAAAAAAAAATCAAACTTAAAAACAAAAAACGAACTTAAAAACACTCAATGCAGAAAAATCCACCTATGATAAGAGGCGGTCTCACTTTTTTTTGGCACAGTTAAACAGTTGGTGGGCTTTTTTTTTTTTTTTAAATCAGTTATGCTGTATTCACATGCTGACAGTAGAAAAACTGGAATTTCCATTACACCAACTGGCAGACAGTGATGGACAATGAACCATTGCTATGGTAACTGGAGTGAATTAAAACATTTAGTAAATTTGCCAGTGTTATATAAAAGCAGGAATACTGTGGCTCTTCAGTTAGAAAAGGCAGTCGTGCTGTTTTTTAATAATTTTGTACAAGGACCATGCAGTAAATTTCTGCGAGAATTCCTATGACAATGGACAATTCAGAAGATATTTGAAACTATACATGTTTAAGTGTACACTACAGTATATTGAGCACATTTTATATGAAAGAGGCCCTGTTAAGCTTTTTGGGGATTCTCATTTATTCTCTCGGGTTATGTAAGATTTTTGTGACATCATATGGTCTGCAGAGTCAAACAGCCCAAAGTCCCCCTGCACAGGAGTTCTCCTCTCCCACAGAATCTAGGACTGCAACTCTGCCTGAAACACCACATTATGACTGGCTGTCTTCCCCTGTGACGTTATCGCATCATACTTCTACAGACCTGCCTCCTGGACAGTGTGGCATGCCCACTCCATGGAGGAAAAGAGGGAGGGAAGTTTCCCACTGAGCCAAACCGTGGTTTTTATTTTCTAGCCATCCCACAAGACACCAGTGGTCCCAGCTCATTCAATAGACAACAGTTGGTAATATACAGTATCTCACATCATTCTGCCCTATTTTGTAATACTAATATTCAGATGATCATACAGTGGAGATCAAAATTAGAGAACAATGTATTAATGCTTGATTTATTCTAACATATGTTATTCTTCATTGTTCAGAATTTGACAGAATATCAGCTGTGGCTACACTACTGCTGTAGCATGTTTTTTTTTTTTTGTTTAAATAACCAAGGCGAGTCAATACAAACATTTATTTTATGAAAAAATGAGCAAAATTAGAGAACAGTATCCACTGTGTCAGAAGAGAAGATTTAAACAATGTTTTTTTAGGGCTATAGGATTCAAAAATTCATAGGAAGTGTAGAGGCCTTTGCTTTGAATGACTTCAGCACATCTGCGCACACAGGACATCACTAGTTTCTCACACTGCTCTGGTTTGATCTTGGTCCATTCTTCTTCAGTCTCTTCCACAGTTCAGTAACTGTAGTGGATTTCTTAGCCATTATTTTGTCACCAAGGATTTTCCAGTTTCTCTGTGGGGCTTAGATCTGGACTCTGGGCTGGCCATTTCATTGTTTCAATGCTGTTAGACTCAAGGAATTGTTTAACCTGTTTTGCAGTGTGACAGGATGCATTGTCTTGCGGGCTAAAATTGTGGGCTGTTTGGGAGACAATTGCAGTGAAGGAACTGCATGTTGCCGAAGAAGGTTCACATAAACATTTGCATTCACCCTGCCATGTAGCTGTACAAGAGGCCCAACTCCTGCTGCAAAAAACATCCCCCAATCTATGACACTTCCTCCTCCAAATTTAACTGACTTCTTTACGCACTTTAGGTTCAGTCTTTCCCCAGTTTGATGCCAAACATATTGTTTCCCATCAGGCCCAAATAAACTGAACTTACTCTCATCACTGAAGGGCACTCTGAAGTGTTCTCTGTCCACACAACATGCTCCTCAGCAAAGGCAAGTGTAGTCTTTTTATCCTTTCTGCTGATGAGAGGCTTGGTCACTGCAGAGTGAGCTTTGAGTCCAAACTATGACACTGTGTGCCAAGACAGATCTTTGCCCTGTTCAGCAGTAAACTGGTGAGCAATTCCAGCTGCAGTGTTAAACTGATTCCCCATTGAGAGTCTCCGCATAACCCTGTCCACCAAGTCAGAGCAGTGTGAGAAACTAGTGATGTCCTGTGGGTGCAGATGTGCTGAAGTCATTCAAAGCAAGGGCCTCTACACTTTCTATTTATTTTTGAATCCCATAGCCCTAAAAAAAAAAAAAGTTTAACTCTTCTCTTCTAACACAGTGGTCACTATTCTCTGATTTTGCTCACTGTGGTTTTTTTTTTTTGGTTTTTTTTTTGGTTTTTTACAAAATAAATGTTTGTGTTGAAGTGCCTTGGTTATTTAAACATTATTATTACATGCTAGTATAGCAGTGGTATAGCCATGGCTGATATTCTGTCAAATTATGAACAATAAAGAATAACAATATTTCAGAATAAATCAAGTATTAATACATTGTTCTCTAATTTTGATCTCCACTGTATATCTTGAGTCATTCTGCCTTATTTGCTGCTGCAATCCTGGAATTTCCCCATTGTGGGACTAATAAAGGCTTAACTTATTTTATCTTATCTTATTTTGTTATATTTTGGCCACAAGAGACAGGTAGATTGGGCTACTGGTGTTAATTAGGGTGAGCAGAAGCAGATTGGTTTTCTGACTAAAGATGGGTGGATCTGGTTGGAACAGAGTGAAAGACAAAGTGTTAATGTTGTGTCTGAAATTACCTTCTTAAAGAATGAGGCCAGGTGCACAGCAGAAATCAGCTATATTAAAGAGCGTTTACACAATATGACTGTCAGGCAGGGGCATCGGCCAAGAGGCCGTAAAATGGATGCCTTTGGTATTTATAGGGTGGTGCAGTGGCAGAAGAGGAAGTGACCGCCACTACACCGCACTTCATTTATAACTGGGAACATTGCCGTGCTCCTAAAATAAAACATACCCAGGACAATTACAGTTTAAATTTTTTTAACACATACAAGCATATGAACATTAGAACATTAGAACTCTTTTTTTTTTTTTTTGACTCACACTACTGTCCTTCTGGCGGAAAAGGGCGTAGAACCGGCTTGTGGGGGCCCAGGGCAGCCCCTCAGTAGACCCGCCCCTGGAGGTGGCATGCCCCCGGGCCCGCAGCTGACCTCATAGACAAGAGTGGGTCTTCTTCTTGCCATCGCCGCCCCTCTCGTCCGGACCCTCCAGCCGAAGCCTCCTCCCGGGCACGCCGCAGCTCATTGGCGTGCCTCCACAAGCCGTCTGACAGCTGGAAGTAGGCCGCGCCCCGCTAAGCCACGATGCGCAGCCGCTCCTGGTGTCCCTCTGGCTGTCTTTTGGCCCGCACCCGCAGTGGACGTCCCTCCCCTCTAGCCCGGTCCAAGTACATAACTCTCAGAGGATCCCTCCGCCCCCGTGCTGATCAGCAGCGGTACCTCCTCACCATCCAGCGTGACTTTGCAGAACGTGTACCCGTTGGTACTCGGAGACACCACATGGACAGTTGTCGGGGCGGGTAAAGGTGTTTTCCTCTGTGGGCTCTCCAGCTGGGACATTTGGCACACCCTGACATAATGGTTAAAGCGTCCACACTTGCCGTAGCACTTCCCTCTCGCCAGGCAGTCCCTGGCCTTGAAACAGTGCTTCACGGACCCACAACCCATACACACGGGTTTTCCCAGGGCAAACCTACGGCTGGTAGTATTGGTCTCCATGGCGTCGTCGTCCATGCTATCCTCACTGTCTGGGACCGCTGCCGCAGTGGGAGGGTCCAGCTGCCGCTGTGACTTGTGCCCACTTAGCTCAGATGCTAGCTTGTCCACGGTCTCCAATTGGAGAGCTATCTCGGTAAGTCACCTGGCGCTGTGAGCAGCTTTGCTCGTATCGTTGCGCTGTTTGTCTGCTCCGCCAGCTGATCCCGTATCATCTCCTCCTCCAGCGGCCCAAAGTTACACTCACTAGCTAGCTGCCTCAGGTCAGTGACAAACTGGTGGATGGGTTCACCCACCCGTTGGTGTTGCTGCCGAAACCTAATCCTCCAGACAGTCACGCTGTCCGGGGCATGAAAATGGCACGCTAGCAACTCCATCACATCCTCGTAGGAGTCCAAAGCCCCAAGTGTGCTCAGGATCTGCTGGCCCTCAATCCCCAAATTGTGCATCAGAAGTGCATGTGCTCTCACCTTATCTAGCTTACCTAGGTTGAGCGTCACGGTGTAGGTCTCCAAGGCCGCAAACCATCTCCACCAGGGGATAGGCGGCTCGCCCGGGAGCTCCAGGAAGGGCCGAAGTGCTGAAATACACGCCTCCGTTTTTTATTCTTGTCGCCAAACTGTTGTGTCTGAAATTACCTTCTTAAAGAACGAGGCCGGGTGCACAGTAGAACTCAGCTTTACTGAAGAACGTTTACACAATATGACTGTCAGGCAACGAGGCATCGGCAAATGGATGCCTTTGGTATTTATAGGGCGGTGCAGTGGCGGAAGAGGAAGTGACCACCACTACACCGCACTTCATAACAAAATGCCACATTACAGCTAGCTTTGAGCTTAGCTTCGACTCAGTGTCTATTTATGCCTTTTTTTCTAAATATTCTATCAATCCCCCACTAAACACCCGTTTTCCTGGATTATCTACTAACCCCTGTTCATATATATTTCATTTACATATAAAAGGTAATTTAACTTATTTCAGTATAGTTTATTAGACTCTGCCCTGGTTGCCTTCTAGATCAGTACCAATTAGCTACTCATTCAGGGTTGTTTTTGTCGTAGTCGCAGGGATTGGTCATATGGACTGCTCAAACCACACACCTCTGTCTCTAATGATGCTTTATTTGGATTTGTACATTCTCACATTCAACCAACTTTACGTTAGTCTGACAAACTGAGCTAATCAGCTAACATTAGCTTCAAACATGGTGTCGTCATCAACACTCAGATCTCAGAGAAATGATGAAAGAGGAAAAATGGGGTTAACTGGAGCTCATTAGCATTTAAAGGAAATTAGCATAAAGCAGGTCATTTTGATGTGAGCTCCTTCCCCGTGTGTAAAATGGTACTGCAATAATTAAACCCTGAGGTGTTTTAACCAAATCATGTAACAAACACTTCTTTAACGCCTCTGGGAGCTGTGTTATGTGGAAAAAGAGCATAGTGGGGGCTTTTTAAATGCTCCTGAATGGCAGCTATTTTGATTTTTATTAAAAATCTCTACTGTTGGCCAGATTTGTATAATTTATATTGTCTGCCATTTATACCACCCACCACCCACCAAAATCAGCATAGTGAATGAATAATGCTACTGGCTCGCCTACCTCATTTATTCTAAGGGAAGAATTTAAAAGGAGAATTAGTTTATTCATTTGTGTGCAAAACAACAAGAACACAGCAAACTTGTGTAAGTAAGACTTGAAAAAGTCACAAGGGGCTTATGAAAGAAAGATCTGACCTTTAGAGGCACTTTAAATAAGCACATAATTATAAGTGGATTGTTCAAACAATCATTAGCTCAAAATAAACAACAAACATATTAATTAACAAGAGGGTGAATCTTTTATGAGTGTGTATGTGTGCTCATAATCATTGTTTCCCATGTTTTAAGTGAGACACTCGACCTTAATATGTGAACACTTTGGCAACAATCCTACAGCTCACAATTGTAATAACAGTTTTTTGTGTTTTTTTTGCTTTTCCTGGCTCCCGCTGTGCAGGGTGGTTACGCACAGCAGTGTTTGACTCAAGTTTTGACACTGTTATTTCTGAAAAAATTTAGATAATATAAACATGTTTAATCACTGGAGTGAAACAAATGGACTTCCACTCACTGCAACTAAAAATCACTCCTAAAAGCAATGACTATTTTAGGTTTTTCAGTGAATTTTCTTTGTCGTCATCAGGGCACTGTTTATCTAATGATAAACATAACCACTGTTCCAAATCTTTTATTCCTTCTGTAGTATGCCTTTTGAATTCTTATTTAACCTTTTTTTAAACTTGATGATAACCTATTTTAATTAAGATCTATCAGATATTCCCTTATTTCACTGAACTCCTTGACATATAAGTTTTATTTATTATATTCAGTGGAAAATTTGTTATTTTTTTAAAAGAGTGGTAGTTGTTGGGGATATACACAAATTTAACATAAGGTACAATGTAAATTAGGTATAAAGGTGCAAAAATATAAAGATGCTAACTTAACTATTTTAAAAAGTCATAAATTTACCTCAAGGTAAGTCCCAAATTTAGCAAAAAAGTTACAAATTTACAAGACGGGGGGAAAGGCGAAAAAGTTTAAGAGGAGGGGCGTCACAAGTTTACGAAACTAGGGAGAAAAGGCCACAGATTTCAGAGAGAGCTTTCAGAGAGAGCAGTCGCATTTTCACTCCTCTCCTACTTTCGCCTCCCTGATGATCTGATCCCAGCTTGCTGCTTCGTCTGTGTCTGTGTCTCGCTCCTTCTCGCTGATCTCAATCCAAACGGAAAACGGAAAAAATGGAATTTCAGGCTTTAATGCAATTGACACCACCTTTTCAACAGGAAATCGGGCCCGGGGGAGCCCAAATGTGTGACTCATGGTTAATTGGAACTCGTGTCTGTGTGATTCGACTGAAGATGCAGAAGACATCTATCTGTTTGGATATGATCGCAGGATTCTACTGTTTGGCTCCGGAGTTTCCTAGTGTATCGGAAATTAATAAAGTTGGAAGAGCTGGTCAAAATGCGGATCCCGGCGAAGCTCCTTCAACAATTCGACCAGCGATTTAAGCCTGTGAATTGAACTGAATTATTTGTGATGCACAGAATCGCATGAGAGTGGAAATTACTATGCTCCAAGTGACTGTGCTCATCTGGCCTTGATTCGACGTCCTTGGGAACTCGTTCCTCCAGGTGCAGAGATTGTGCTGGAAGGTGTTTTGGCTTCTCTTTAACCCAAACAATAACAACAATTGCTGTTGTTCAGCAAACCGGACTCTTCAACGACAGCGCTATCATGTGTCTAATACAGAACTTTGCCATCTGGCATGCACGAAGAGAGAAAGACTCTGGGACATGCTTATCTGTGTTTTGAATACATGATCATAACAACCATCTGTTGCCAGGAGGCGCCCCTTTGTTGTACAATAGCAACTGATACATTCAACACTGCACTCACACTGATTATTACATCTGACTACATACACTGGTCTCTCTTTGCTCCTTTGTATTGTGTGATCTGTATTAGTCTGCTAATTGTGCTTAGAGGTTTTTTTTCTATGTAATCACAATTTAGATTATCTATGTAATCTTTATTTTGATTAACTATGTTTTTTCTCTCTGCCCATTGTGTCATTCCCTCCTCCATTCCCCCCTCTTTACCCTCCACTGATGACAGGTGCCTTCAGGCTGCCGCGGCCCTGGGATGCGCTTCTGCGCACCCAAGGTCAAGTCAAATTCCTCGTATGTTTATTTTGTAAACATGCTTAGCAATAAAGTGATTCTGATTCTGATTCTGATTCAGATTTACAAAAGTGGGGGGAAAGTAGCAAATTTTTGAAATGAGGGAAAAAGTCACATATTTACAAAACTGGGTGAAAAGTCACAAATTTACAAAATTGGGAGAAAGTCACAAATATGAAAGAAGGGAAAAAGTTGCAAATCCACTAAACTGGGGGGAAATTCTTCAAATTTAAAAGATTTTAAACAGTCAAAAAAATTTAAGACCAGGAGAGTCGCAAGTTTACAAAGCTGGGAGGAAGGTCACAAATTTACGAAACTGGGGAGAAAAGTCACAAATTTGAAATATGGAAAAAGGTTGCAAATTTACAAAACTGGAGGAAAGAGTCCCAAACTTATGAAACGGGGAAAAAGTTGCATCTTTACAAAGCTGGGGTTAGGGCTGTGTGATATGATGATATACTGTACATCGGTGATGCGATAAAAAAAAAAAAAGCGTCTACCGTTTCATATAAAACTAACTAACTAACTACTAACTAACCTGCACTTATATAGCGCTTTTCTAGTCACAAAGACCACTCAAAGCGCTTTCACTAGTACTAACCCTCTATTCTAAGGGCCTATAGGAAACATATCTAGGGACAATTTAGAACAGCCAATTAACCTAACATGCATGTCTTTGGATTGTGGGAGGAAACCGGAGCCCCCGGAGTAAACCCACGCAGCACAGGGAGAACATGCAAACTCCACACAGAAAGGTTCCAACCCCTGCCAGCCTGGGGATTTGAACCAGGAACCTTCTAGCTGTAAGGCAACAGTGCTAACCACTGCACCACTGTGCGGGATTTAAAAGACACAAACCCATTTCTACTTGTCACTGCCCGGCCTCTCCCCCAGCAGTGTGCCAGGTGCACCACAGCAGCTAACAGCAAGCTAATGTTTTGCCGCTACTTCTATGGAGCCGCTATTTCTCTACCAGTAATGATGGACTTTTCCCCCAACGTGCTGCATCAGAGAGGATGTCCTCTAACCTCATTTTAATTGGAGGTAAGTAACGTTAACGCCATCTCACTCCAATTATAAAACAGCAAATGCTAAACGATGATGCTATGTTGTCACTAATAGGAAACATTATAGTGTGTCAGACCATCGTTCTGGTTTAAATCACTGCCGAGTTTCTTAATTTTGTCTGAAAAAATATTACTAAAGTTGCAAAAGTGCGTGACAGCGGCCACATAAACACTAAATAAATAATAAATAAATTAAAACGTGTCAGAGGAATAAACTGGCTCTCAATGTATCTTGATTTCGTAGCACTAACACCGACACGAAGCGACTCTGTCCCCGGTGATTGGGGCTCGCCGGAGGAACTTACCGAGGCAACAATTGGACAGGAGCCGGATCGGAGTTCGGGTGCAGCGGTGGTGGGAGACGGGGACCAGTGGAGGACCATTGGGGCCCCAGCCAGATAAGAGCCTGAGTCGGAGCCCAGTTACAGCGGCGGGGCTCAGCGGAGGATCTACTGAGGAAGACGGCGGTAGGTGGCAGGGCTCAGCGGAGGAACTACCGGGACCCCAGCTGGACAGGTGCGGGATCGGAGCTCAACTACGGCGGCGGCGGGCGGCGGGACTCGGTGGAGGAGCAGCAGGTACCCCGGCTGGACAGGACCTCAATTGCAACGGGACTATCAGCGGAGGGGGCTAGCTGAGGCCCAGCTGGATTCGAGGTCGGTCGGATCGGATACCGGCGACACCAGCAGAGATTGTTTTACTATCCACAGGTCAGTAAAAATGCCACCAAAGAAGGAGGAAATGGAAGAGATCAAAAAATCTCTGAACTTCTTGTCAGAAGAACTGACCAAAGTGGTTAGTCAGCAGGCTAAAATAATAGGGCTAGTGGAAGAAGTCCAAGAACTAAAATTAACAATTAAGGAAAAAGACAAAAAAATTGCGGACTTGGAGAGACGCGTCGAGGATCTTGAACAATGTTCTCGTATGGATGATCTAATTATAAGTGGACTAGACATTAAATACCAATCATATGCTCATGCTACAGCAGGATTGAGAGGAGAGGATGCTTCTGCAAGTGAATCAGTCTCCCTGGAAAACCAGGTGCTTCAGTTCCTTGATAGTAGAAATATAAAGGTCGAAGCAAATGCAATTTCAGCCTGTCATGCTTTACCCAGAAAGGATAATAAAACAAAGAAATCAATTGTGATGCGCTTTGTGAACAGAAGGGTAAAGAATGACATACTGAGGCAGGCCAGAAAGCTACGGGGAACAGAAGTTTACCTAAATGAACATCTAACAAAAACTAATGCTGAAATAGCACGGCAAGCACGGATGCTGAAAAGACAAAATGAGATACAGGCAACATGGACAAGAAATTGTAGAGTTTGGATCAAACTAAATGGAACACCTGAGGAAGCAAAGAGTATAATAATCAGAGAGATCACTGACTTAAATAAATATAGATGAACACTGATTAAGAAAATTAAGACACATGTGTCCATATCCACACACACGGCAAGAATAGTTCTTCTGTGACACCATGTCAATGTACTTTAAAAAAAAAAAAAAAAAAAACTAAAAACAAACAAAACTTATGACTGACTTGAATAGACATCAATTATCCCCAGTTGGAGGAAGTCATTTGACACAGAGTGAGGAAATTCAAACTCTGAAAATATGCCATTATGCTGAACATAAACTACAAGAGATGGAGCATGATATTGATCCTGATAACCACTTTTTCAATAATATTCATAATCATTGTGAATATTACACTGAAAAGCAATTCAAAAGTCAAGTGCAACTAGATGGTAAACTATCAATAATACACTTCAACAGCGGAAGTCTTAACAAAAACTTTCCACAGATTCAGGACTATTTAAAACAGCTGGACAGGAAATTTACAGCTATCGCAGTCTCTGAAACTTGGCTTAAAGGCCAAATGTCACGTAACAGGGTACTTTAAATATCTTGAAACTAGATATAAAAGGGAACCGATCCGTTTGGGTCTTCGTGCATATGCTTCAGTAACAACGGAATATTCGTTAATTTAAAACTGCCGCGCTTGGCCTGACACGGCCCCTGGAATCGCCTGGGGAAGAAGGCGGAAGTGACGAAATCGATTGTACCCTAGTTTAATGCTTGGGGTATTTCAATTGATTGTTTATATGGAGACTGGAAGGTTGAAGTGAGCAACAAGAAAGAAAAAATTGGATATTTCACCCATACCTTAAAACGGGACTATCAGGGACAGCTGGGTAATAAGGGACACTTCTCTGGGAAATGTTTTCATACCTGTCAAGTGAGACGTTTTCGCCGTACTTCAACACCGTAAAAAGCGGCTATAAGGAACGGCGGAGCAACAAGGGACACCTCTCTGGGAAATGCCCCAAATGCAACTCGTGTTGTTATTGTCAAATATTTTAAGGATTCATAGATATTTGACAATAACAACACAACTCAGCGTCCGGCGCTAAATAAAAAAAAAAAAAGCAGAATTCTGTATTTGTCAGGCGATCTCTGTCTGTTTCGCAACCGCTGCACAGCTGAACGTGTTAAACCATTGTCCTAATGACTTCTCATTGTAGTGAGAATAGCTCAAGCTGAGCGATCAGCCGCCCGACAATTAGACTAATGAGTGACTCCACACTTCTCATGGTAGTGCGAATAGCTCACGCTGAGCGATCAGCCCGCCCAGACAATCAAACTGATTTACTCCACACTTCTCATTGAAGTGATAATAGCTCAGGCTAAGCGATCTGACAGCACCAGCTGTGGGTGATCACACACAGGACGGGCTCCTCAATACACTCAGTTTTTTTTCCAGTATATTTTTTCTTTTGGGCGTACAGAAATGGCAATACGCCCGTTTTTGCTAAAATTGCATTTTCCCCGTATTTTCCTTAAAATATTTGACAATAACAACACGAACTACATTTAAAACATTTCCCAGAAAAGTGTCCCAAACCACTCCGCCGTCTCCCACAGCCGCGCTTGGCACCAAAATACAGCGAAAACGTCTCACTTGACAGGTATGCGCCTCCATTTTCATATTGATCTGGTCAATTTCTTGACAGCAGCGGCTCTCCTCCACTGTAATAATAATGGCTTCCGAAAAATCAATATTTATGGGGCGCCCTCGACAGACCACCTTCGGCTTCGCAATTCTGGAGGCGATTAATGTCCAGTTCAATGACATTTTCCACTGGTTCTGCTCTCTGGTCATCGTTGGAACTGTTGTCATCAGACAAAGCATCTGATTCCGTCTCGGACGGCTCGAACCTGTAAGGTTCTATGCCTCTGTCACTGTCTGAACCACTGACAAAAAAAAAAGACAAAACTAAACTAATTTGTTCACAATCGCTGTCACTTTCCGTCATGATTGTCCAATGTTGATAAGTGTGAATGCGGATAGGCAGGGCAGCCAGGGTACAACTGGTGATGTCAAAAACATGGGCGTGGTCTGGACTGGCTGTCACAAGCCAGCAAGCAAGGTGGGGCCTTCACCTGGTGTATTTTGTGCAATTATGTAAATACAGGTGGGTGATATGGTCTCCGGTATGAATATTTGGTTTAAGCTATGTGTATTTTATCTAAATTCGTTGTCATTTAGAAAAAAAAATTACGTGACATTTGGCCTTTAATGAAGAGCAGGCTCCTCTGATGGCAATAGAGGGATATCAGATGTTTCATATTAACAGATCTCAAAAAAAGGGTGGTGGTGTTGCACTGTATATTGATGACCTGTATAGGTGTAAGCTTGTAAATGGAATGTCCTTTGCACTACCAGGGATTTTGGAATGTGTTACTGTTGAGATTGACCAAGATAAAACAAAAAATCTAATTATAAGTTGTATATATAGAACGCCGGGAACTTGCATTGAGACATTCAGAGATAAATTAGTCGAGCTGTACAATAATATTACTAGTAAGAAAATGGTAGTAATTTGTGGAGATTTCAATATTGATCTACTAAATCCATATCAACAAAATGTAATTACAGAGTTCATGAATTCTATGTACAGCATGAGTCTATATCCCACAATAACACATCCCAGTAGAATCACAGTTCGCACTGCTACACTTATTGACAACCTGTTTGTTAATATTATTGATAAGAAAATAGAAAGTGGATTATTGATAAATGATATAAGTGACCATTTGCCAACCTTTGCACTTATCCATGGCCACACGGAGGTCAATACAGAAAAATTTTTAAAATCGTTCAGATACAAATCACAAAATGCAATCAGTTCTTTTAAAGAAGACTTGCTGAAGCAAGACTGGACAAAAGTCTATGTATCAGATGTAAATGAAGCCTATGACACATTTATAGACATTGTAACCACTCTTTATGAAAAAAATTGTCCATTAGTAAAGAAAAAGCATAAACATAAATTTGCCGAAAAGCCATGGTTAACCAAAGGATTACAAAAGGCATGTAAAAAGAAAAATTTATTATATAAAGCTTTCCTAAAGAAAAGGACAAAAGAAGCAGAGCAGCGATATAAAACATACATAAGTTGACATATATAATAAGATGTAGTAAAAGAGACTATTACAGTAAAGAACTGGAGAAAAACAGAGACAATATTAAAAATACATGGAAAATACAAGCCACCCAACCGATTTTTCAAAAAATAAAACGACTCATAGTGTGAATGCAGTTTCACCTGCAGATGAATTTAATAACTTTTTTTGTTAACATTGGTCCTAATTTGGCTCGAGAAATACCCATTACGGCACCTACAGGCAAAACAATAAGCAAAAACACTACTATAAAAGACTCCATTTTCATAAAGAACACAGACGAGAGAGAGGTCATTGAAATTGTTAAATCGTTTAAAAGTAAAACATCTATGGACTGTGATGGTATTGACACGCTCTTAGTCAAAACTATTATTGAATGCTTAGTGAAACCACTGACGTATATCTGTAACCTGTCTCTCCAAACAGGTATATTTCCCAATGCAATGAAAATAGCTAAAGTAATTCCGATATACAAGACAGGTGACAGAGGGGAATTCTCAAACTACAGACCAATTTCACTATTGCCGCAATTTTCCAAGATACTTGAAAAAATATTCTATGAGAGAGTTGACAACTTCATACTGAAGAATAATTTATTGTGTGAGCAGCAATATGGGTTCAGACACAAGAGGACAACTGCATTTGCTCTAATGGAATTTATAGAAAAAATATCAACTGCCGTTGATATTTTTTCTGCCGTTTTTTCTGCCGTTGATACTTATTCTGATTCTGAAAAAAAAAAAAAAAAAAAGAGTATTCAGTTGGGGTATTCCTGGATCTTAAAAAAGCATTTGATACAGTGGATCATAATTTATTATTAAAGAAACTACAAAATTGTGGTATTGGGGGGTAGCACTGTCCTGGTTATGTAGTTACTTAAAGAATAGATATCAGTATGTATGTGTTGGTAACAAAAAGTCACAGTTGCTGAAGGTTACTTGTGGAGTCCCACAGGGTTCAGTTTTTGGGCCATTGTTATTCAACATATATATAAATGATATATGTAAAGTTTCAGAAAAAAATGGATTTAATATTGTTTGCCGACGACACTAATTCATTATGCAGTGGAAGCAATTTGGAACAACTTTTGGATACACTCGGAAAGGAATTAGGAAAGCTCAAACTGTGGTTTGATTCAAACAAATTAACGCTCAATTTAAGTAAGATAAAATTTATAGTTTTTAACAACCATCACAACAACTTAGTATCTAAACTCAGTGTAAATGGTGTAGAGATTGAAATGGTATCCAAAACTAAATTTCTTGGAGTAATAATTGATAATAAACTGTGTTGGAAATCACATATTAATTATATTAAAGGTAAAATATCCAAATCAATTGCAATACTGCACAGAGTGAAATATTTGCTGAATCAACCCACACTATATACCTTGTATCATTCATTAATACTCCCATACATGACATATTGTACTGAAGTATGGGGAAACACATACAGTGGGGTAAAAAAGTATTTAGTCAGCCACCAATTGTGCAGGTTCTCCCACTTAAAAGATGACAGAGGTCTCCAATTTTCATCATAGGTATACCTCAACTATGAGAGACAAAATAAGAAAAAAAAATCCAGAAAATCACATTGAAGGATTTTTAATGAATTAATTGGTAAATTCCTCGGTAAAATAAGTATTTGGTCAATAACAAAAGTTCATCTCAATACTTTGTTATATACCCTTTGTTGGCAATGACAGAGGTCAAACGTTTTCTGTAAGTCTTCACAAGGTTTTCACACACTGTTGCTGGTATTTTGGCCCATTCCTCCATGCAGATCTCCTCTAGAGCAGTGATGTTTTGGGGCTGTCGCTGGGCAACACGGACTTTCAACTCCCTCCAAAGATTTTCTATGGGGTTGAGATCTGGAGACTGGCTAGTCCACTCCAGGACCTTGAAATGCTTCTTACGAAGCCACTCCTTCGTTGCCCGGGCGGTGTGTTCGGGATCATTGTCATGCTGAAAGACCCAGCCATGTTTCATCTTCAATGCCCTTGCTGGTGGAAGGAGGTTTTCACTCAAAATCTCACAATACATGGCCCCATTCATTCTTTCCTTTACACGGATTAGTCGTCCTGCTCCCTTTGCAGAAAAACAGCCCCAAAGTATGATGTTTCCACCCCCATGCTTCACAGTAGGTATGGTGTTCTTTCTCCTCCAAACACGACAAGTTGAGTTTTTACCAAAAAGTTCTATTTTGGTTTCATCTGACCATATGACATTCTCCCAATCCTCTTCTGGATCATCCAAATGCTCTCTAGCAAACTTCAGATGGGCCTGGACATGTACTGGCTTAAGCAGGGGGACACGTCTGGCACTGCAGGATTTGAGTCCCTGGCGGCGTAGTGTGTTTCTGATGTAGCCTTTGTTACTTTGGTTCCAGCTCTCTGCAGGTCATTCACCAGGTACCCCCATGTGGTTCTGGGATTTTTGCTCACCGTTCTCGTGATCATTTTGACCCCACGGGGTGAGATCTTGCGTGGAGCTCCAGATCGAGGGAGATTATCAGTGGTCTTGTATGTCTTCCATTTTCTAATAATTGCTCCCACAGTTGATTTCTTCACACCAAGCTGCTTACCTATTGCAGATTCAGTCTTCCCAGCCTGGTGCAGGTCTACAATTTTGTTTCTGGTGTCCTTTGACAGCTCTTTGGTCTTGGCCATAGTGGAGTTTGGAGTCTGACTGTTTGAGGTTGTGGATAGGTGTCTTTTATACTGATAACGAGTTCAAACAGGTGCCATTAATACAGGTAACGAGTGGAGGACAGAGGAGCCTCTTAAAGAAGAAGTTACAGGTCTGTGAGAGCCAGAAATCTTGCTTGTTTGTAGGTGACCAAATACTTATTTTACTGAGGAATTTACCAATTAATTCATTAAAAATCCTTCAGTGTGATTTTCTGGATTTTTTTCCCCTCATTTTGTCTCTCATAGTTGAGGTATACCTATGATGAAAATTGGAGACCTCTCTCATCTTTTAAGTGGGAGAACTTGCACAATTGGTGGCTAACTAAATACTTTTTTGCCCCACTGTAAAACAAACATATATCCAGTCTTTATGCTTCAGAAGAGAGCTATTAGAATAATAAACAAAGCTGCTTACAGGGAACCAACAAACCCACTTTTTCTTAAATTAAAAGCTCTCAAGTTGAAAGATCTAGTTGACTTTAAAACTGCAGTAATAATGTTTAAAGTGAAGAATCTATCACTGCCCGCAAATATCCAAAAGTTGTTCCAAATAAGGGAGAAACAATATCATTTCAGAGGAACATGTATATTTCAAAAACCTTCAGTGAGAACTACCACCAAGCAACACTGTGTTTCAGTGCAAGGAGTCAGATTATGGAACGCTTTTGGACCTGAATTAAAATCATGTACAACGCTTGGACAATTTAAACAAAAACTAAAGGAAGAAATACTCCAAACATATATACGAGATGACATGTAAAATCACATAAGGATTGTCATATCCAGTCTGCGTTGTGTTGTAGCTTAGTTTTTTGTCACATTTTGTCTTAGCTTTGTTCTGAATTGTAATCGCTCTTGTTTTGTTTTTCTTTTGAATTCTTGGATGGAATATGGGTGGGCAATATAAGCCACGGCTTCAGCTGTCACCCATTTCGGATAACTTACAGTATGTTGAACTGTATAATCAGAGGAGTTATTGTCTAATTTGACCTTGTTGGATTTTCTTCCCCCTTTGTTATATTATTCTGTTTCTTTTAATCTGTACTTTTATCTATCCGAAATAAATAAAGATTCATTCATTCATTCATTCATTCATTTCTAATAATTTTTAATTAGACAAGTAGCAATAATGAATAAAGTTGGTAATCTCAAATGCACATTAAAAACAATTTATAACACTGCAAAATTAAGAGGGAAAATGCATAAAATTAATGACATGAATTTGTACAATTGATTTTTTTCAGTATGTAATTTAAAATGTAGAAAAAGAGATGGTCCCTTTTTATTGGTTATCATATTTAAACTATAGAATTTACAGAAAATGTATGTTGTGATATATATCATTATCGTCAAATAAGATTACTTATAATTTTGGTCATATACACTACCGTTCAAAAGTTTGGGGTCACTTAGAAATTTCCTTATTTTTGAAAGAAAAGCACTTTTTTTCAATGAAGATAACTTTAAACTAATCAGAAATACACTCTATACATTGCTAATGTGGTAAATGACTATTCTAGCTGCAAATGTCTGGTTTTTGGTGCAATATCTACATAGGTGTATAGAGGCCCATTTCCAGCAACTATCCAGTGTTCTAATGGTACAATGTGTTTGCTCATTGTGTCAGAAGGCTAATGGATGATTAGAAAACCCTTGTGCAATCATGTTAGGTCTGCAATGTTGTAATTGCTGCAAATGGAGGATTCTTTGACGAAAGCAAAGTTTGAAGGAAAAAATTATTATTTCAAATACAAATCATTATTTCTAACCTTGTCAATGTCTTGACTATATTTTCTATTCATTTTACAACACATGGTGGTAAATAAGTGTGACTTTTCATGGAAAACACAAAATAATTGTCTGGGTGACCCCAAACTTTTGAACGGTAGTGTATATTTCATAAATTTATGAAATGGGGGGAAAAGTCTAAATGTAAAAGTATAAATGTAAAAAAATCGCTAGCTACTTGAGAACATGTGGTAAAATGTAGCTCATTATTATCCCATCCTTGGACTCTTTTGGACCCTTTATGGAGATTGCAGCTTAACAGGGGGGATGACTAAAGAGAATAGAATATAATCAATAGGTGATCTGAGGGGGGACGAGGGGGATCCCCCCTCAAATCACCTATTAATTATATTTTATTCTCTTTATCAATTACACTCATGTCGTTCTATGTGTTTGAAAGGCTAGCATGTCAAACAAATAGCCCTTGGTGGGATTTATAAAGTTGTCAGAATGTGAGCCAATAAATCAGTCTGGGTTGTAAATTTGGCTGACCAAAGTTGGAATAAACAGTTTCCTTTGGGCAGTAAAATAATTAGAATAATTACATAAACCAGACTAATGCAAAGTTGTTTTTACACCACTGAGATGAGATGTCTCGGTGCGGGAATCTAAAAGCAAACCATCATCTTGCAGGCAACAAAATCTGACATATGACAATCACTAATTTATCTTCAATCAGCGACTCCCCAGAGGGAGGCCTGATCGGTCTCCGTTCATTAGCAGCTTCCTTAAACACTTCATAAAGACGTCAGCACAGCAAATATAAGAGCTAAGTCTGTTTCTTCTTACTGTAGCTGCCATTCAGGAGCACTTAAAAGAAAATTACACCTAACATTAAAATCTGTTTGGCTTCTTTGTCTCTGTCAGCATTAGTCAGTCAGCTAGTTAGTTAGTAAGGAATGGGAGTAAGTTTAATTTAAAGAGCCCCTGTTCTGCTTTTTGTGGCTTCCCTTTTATTTTAGTTGGTTATGTAAGGTTTACGTGACATTAAATGGTCTGCAAAACCAAACAGCCCAAAGTCCTCCTGCACAAGCGTTCTCCTCTTCCACAGAAATTAGGACTACAATTCTGTCTGAAACGCTTCGTTTTGATTGGCTGTTCTCTTCTGTGAGGTCATCACATCAACAGACCTGACACAGACCTGCTTCCTGGGTAGTTTGTCCTCTTGATTCTTGTTTTTTTTTTTTAAAGTCACAATTCCAGCTCTCCTCCTTATATCCGGGCTTGGAACTGGAAAAAGTGGCCAAAAGAGGCACAGGTGGAGTTACGTAGGTTTTTTAAAGAACATTTTACATTTACATCTGGGATCAGCCAGCAGTGCATTCGCTTGCAGTCTGGATGCGGAGAGGTGAACATCTCCTGCTCTGACTGCAGATGAGAGGGACTGCTGCGCGACGCCTGGGCTGCCTGGGAGTGTTTTAGGACGGCTGAATGGCCCACAGCACCACTCGCTGGTCGCTGAGAAGAGTACAGGCGCGTTCACACCAAACGCGAAGCAAATTTTTTATGTGGCGCGAATATATGTAAAGTTAATGTAAACATGCGGAAAACATGAAAATTTGTGCATTCGCGCACAAGGGATAACCCAAGCTAGTTACCGGAGTAAAATTACAACACTGGAGAGTAAAGCAGTTTGAAAATGAGACTGCCACACACCTGCTGAAGGATGGACTGGGAGCTCTGACGCTGAAGCGGAATGTCTGCTGTTTATCAACCCATGTACTCCCACAGGTGTGCTAACGAGGGCTAGCAGCCGGCTAAAGTGTAAACAACCATCACCCAGGTGAAGTTTTGGAGGAGGCTGTGACAGATTTCCAGGTGACAGCCCTGGAGGATAATGTTGTAAACTTAAACATGACTGCGTTTTTGGGATTTCCACAGCAAGTAGAAAGCAGCTGCAGAAGTTATGAAAGCAACTGTGCCCCTCTGAAACTCGCCCAGACCCGAATTCACATCTGTTCGCATGTTTACAGAGTTAACACGTAAATGTGCCGTGCAAAAAAAGAATTCACTTCTGGTTTGAACGCACCTTAAGAACGATGCATACGTGCTTTCATGGCCGAGTCTCCAGAAGTCTCCAGTAACACCAGAAAAAGTTGCTAGATTTGTCACTAGTCGCTTTTTTGCAAAAGAGTCACGAGAAGGGAGTCTGAATACTCGCTAAATATAGCAACAAAGTCGCTAAGTTGGCAACATTGCTCTCCACTGAGCCTCAGAGCTCACATAGCTACGTGCAGCTGGCTTAGCTTTTGAGCTATCCGGCAACCCGACGGAAATTTTTAGAGTTTGGATCTTATCACCCCACTAGACATACAGGTATGTGTTTCCAGCTTGTTCATTAATTCACAGTTGGATAAACATATCGCATCATTCTTGCTTATGTTGTTATTTTTCCCGTCATGACCCAGAGAGAGGAACTGTTAGCAAACTGGCTAGCTTAGCGACGTGAATTAGCCTGACCAAGGGTTTTATAGCTCTTTATTGTAAATTGTAGTCACCATACTATTCCAGTTTATTCATTAATCCACAGTCAGTTTTATATCTCGTGCCATTCTGGATTATTTTGTTATATTTTTGGTTTGATATTCAAGTAGATTGGGCTGCTAATGTTAGCCGGCCCGAGTGGCCAAAGTTGGGATTTGTGACCAACTTCAAGGTCCATCTGCCGGGTACAAACTGAGAGTCTGCTAGCCTAACCATTAGAGCAGTGTTTTTCAACTGGGGGTCCCTGGAACATTCAGGTTTCTGCAGGAAATTTTCTAATTTCACTTCTTAATTGGTCCAAAAAACTTAACCCTTTGAGTGTGAGAATTTGCGTGCCCCTAGTGGCAGAGCGCGGCACTGTGCCTGCCTTCTCACGCTGACTTTGTCAAAAGTAAGTGAGAAATTTCTGGGGGGGGGTTTAAATGTACTGATTTCTTGTTCATATACTTTCAAGATAAGATGGTGAGGTACCTCTGTATAAAAAACGGTGTCAAAAGACTGAACCATTTTTTTGTGTAAATACGTCCAAAGTCCAGTTTTGACTGAGTTATGGAATTTAAAGAGGTGCCGTGAAATTGTGCAAATTAGATGCATAAATTTATTCCTATCTGAAACTTTGGATCATATTTTACATCTTTCTAACTGACAGTAAGCCATTATCTCTTACCACTTTCAAGTTATAGCCTTGGAAATCTGAACCATTTTATTTAAAAAAAAAATCTTTACCACTCTTGACCACTAGGGGTTATGTCACAGTTTGGCAACATATACACTCATAGGGTTAAAATAATTTTGCCATTGTTGTGCACGGGTGCCTACATGCACAACAAAGGCAAATTATTTGCAATTTTTCAGACAAATTAAGAAGTGAAATTAGAAATTTTCCTACGAAAACCTGAACGTTCCAGGGACACCTGCTTGAAAAATGCAGCATTAGAGGTCCATTTATGTCTATTTATTATATATTTTATCCATCACTACTAGACACCCATTTTCCCAGTTGGATCATCTACCAACCCTTTGCCATATATCTCTTTTGCAGATGATACTATATTGTATTTTATTATAGTTTATTGTACTTCTAACTGGACACATTAGCTATTCACTCATTCAGGATTGGTTCTGTGCTTATTACACCCCAGGGACCTGTCATATGCTACCAACCACTCAAACCACACACCCCTGACTCTGATCATTCTTTATTTTAAACTCTAACATTAAACCGATATTTGTTAGTATGTTACTTTGTCAAAACTAAAAGTTACTGTTAGCCAGTGACGTGAAGTGAGGTTTGTGGGTGGTGAGGCACTGACTCTTTAGTCAGATTTACAAATATATGAACCCAATAGCATAAGCTTGAATTTAATTTCAATTGAAAGTTTGCATATTTTATGATCTGGTAATTGTACATTATAAAATCCGATTATATATAACTTATTAACAAAACAAGGCATTTTGCTGAATTCCTTCTTGACAGAATGCACAGTGAATTTAAGTTCAGTTCTGCAATGCATGTCTAGAGCTTTTATTATGAAGGGAAGAAGCAGAAATAGTGCATTCAGTTGCTTTTGTTTTCCAGAAGTTCTGCTGACTAACAACAAGCTGGAATTATGGATGTCATGCATCCATGCTTTCATTTCATTCAACTCTCCTGAATATAAACAAAGGGCAAAACCTTTGGCTACACAAATAAAATGTATTAAGTTATTTTACAGTCAAATTTTGGGGGCCCAAAAGTGATTATAGACTACTTGTTTCTGGCCAAGGAAGAACTAAAAAGTGGCTCAGAGAGCACATTTGCTGTGCACCCTATAGCTCCACATTTCACTACAAATTCAAGTATATAAAACAAGTATGCATGGCCTTACCTTGACTGGTAAATGAAATCCATCCACCTATCCCGCTGGACAAAAATCTCAATGACTTTGTTGTAAAAGTCCTCCTTGTCTTCTTTTAGTTTTAAAAATCTCTGTCTCAATCGAGATTACTGACAGTTTTGACTGAAAGTCCAATTTTGAGAATTTTTTTAAGTTTAACTATAAAATCTTCCATTTTCAGTCTGTATAAAATAGAAGCACAAACGGAGTCCTCGGTACACCTGACGTTATGATTTTATCTTTAGCTAATTTGGCACTTAGCCTCAGCGTAGGAGAACAAGTAAACTCCTGTGCCTACGGTGCTCAAGCACGCCCCCCTTGTTGAGGCAACATTACTGCGCAGCCTCTGACTGTGATTTTTTACTAAAGTTTTAAGTCAGATTAAGAAGACTAAATATGTTATACACACACATAAGTGCATTACATAGATTATGGAAAACGAGGACACACAATAAAAGCTCCTACAAACATGACATTTTTGACGTACAGAGCTGTCACCAGGAACGCGCATCTTGCACGAACTCTAACCAGGCTGTGAGGAATTGTGCAATCCTTGTGAGACAGTGTTTCTTGCTGCTTCACCTGGCCTCTCTCCCTAGTTGTGCCTCGGTGAAACGGAGAGGCATACGGTAATCAGTTAATGTGTCTGTGTGTGGATGTGTGTATCTGTCCATCAGTCCGCCTCTCTGTTTCAGCTCGCCTGGTCAAAATTAAACTAAAGGCTTGTATCACTGTATTGCCATATTTTCTTGGCTTTTAATATGACAGAATTCATAGATAAGGTGTGGTTTTCGAAATAAACTCAAATTTAGCTCACCTTTAACATCAATGAAGCCGGGGGAAAAGGTATTGTAATAACTATGCCGGGCCACTAGAGGTGGCATTGTGACTTTTTTACAGCACAACACAGCACATTTTTTTTACAGCATATGGACCTGAACAGTTATAAAATAGCGGTTACTGAAAAAAAACACGTATTCTGCAACTACACCATTTATTCATCACATTGATGTTTTCACACTGGTTTTGCTGTTTAATTCAATTCAATTCAACTTTATTTATATAGCGCCATTTCACAACAACAGTCATCTCATAGCACTTTAGTTTTGCAGAGGAAGGACGAGGTAAAACTTGTTAAAAACTAGCTAAAAACTCCATTTCCCAACATTCCTCGCCCGCAAACGGTCGCAGTGAACTGCGCATGCACCCGGAAACTCATGCCACAGGGAAGTACTGAGCAATCCACCAATACTGGGTGAGCAAATGTCCATCTTTTTGCCCGTTTTCTTCCTCTGCCACTAAACAGCAAATGCTCCTGTTCATCTTGATTGTCACTGTATTCACATACCGCCATTGCTTCCGCCATTTAAAATGTCTGTCACCATGCTCTTCTTCTGTGTTTGGATTACAGCTGTTCAAATCAGTTTGGTGGCTCTTGGCTGCCGCCGACAGCACGGGCATGTGAACTGCAGATTATTTTCACTGCACATGCGTGTACTCCAAAACTACTGGATGGATTTAGATGAAATTTTTACCAGAGGTCGTCCTTGGGCTAGAGAGGAACCCATAACATTTTGGTGATGATCCGAGAATGCATACCTCCGCCAAGGCTTTGGCACCAATGCATCAGCACCTTGGTGCTTTCATATTTGAACAAGAAATGCACAGATTTGCTGATTTTAATTATATGAATATTGTTGAAATGATTGCAATCATTCAGAAATTACATTTAGACATACAAGACAGATCAGTGGACAAATAATAATATATTTATAATTATTTATTTTTTTATTTTTACATGAGCCTCCTCTGACCGCACGTCACTGCTGTTAGCCTCATTACCATCAAAACAAAAATCTCAGAAATGATGATGGAGGGAGGGTGTAGTGGATTTTGAGGATAGCGCCTTCCCTTTGTGTAAATTGGTGCTGCAGTAATTAGACCCTGGTGTGGTGGCACAGGTGGGGGATTCTACACCCAGAGACGGCAGCTGGGGAAAGAGGGAACAATGGGCTGAAGGAGGAAGCGTTACCGGGGGGTCTCAGATGGGACAGTAAGGACTATTCGCCCCCCGGGGAGAGGAGGAAGAGCCAGAGCCACTGGAGGAGGAAAGGGTGTGAGAAGCAGTACTGGCATTATGTTATGTTAATGTGCCACGCATGTCTTTGTTCCACACAATGTATTATGGTCGGGATTCCTGGGTCTCAATGCATGGAATTAAAGGTTATAAAAAGAGGATGCACAGAGACCCAGGCAGCGATTTTTACTACTTGATGTTGGAGGAGAAAATAAAGTTCAGGTGTCGTACAGCTCATTGCCTCGTCTGCTTTCTTCCTCCACATTGGCCAAGACGTGCCATGGAGAACTGGCCGAGCACCGCCCCGGAGACTACCTGGAGGGAGAGCACCAGCGCCACGTGCACTGTCTCAGTCAAGCTCCCAGACTTCTGGCTTCACAACCCGACTGCGTGGTTCCTGCATATAGAAGCCCAGTTCACACTCCGCGGGATAACAACAGACAACAAAAAATATTACTATGTGGTCACTGCGCTGGATGCACATGCCATGCAGCAGGTGACAAGCCTGCTCCAGGAGCCGCCGGCCCTAGAGAAATATGAAGCGCTCAAGTGGATCCTACTCCAGCGCTATACAATGTTTGACAGCGAGAGGGCAGAGAAACTCCTAACACGTTCTGAGTTAGGTGACAGATCAGCCGTGGAACTCATGGAGAGCATGTTGGTACTGAGGAGGAAGGATGACAAATCTTTTCTGTTCGCCCACTTCTTCCTCAGGAACCTACTGGCTACAGTGAGGGCGATCCTGGCCAAATCACTGCTGCTGGTTGCCAAGGACTACCACGCCCTGGCGCAGGAAGCGGATCGCATCATTTTGGCGACCAGAACTCTCAGCGTGCAGACAGTGGCACCGGCATCCATGAGGGACTCCAGCGAGGTCGAGGAGCTGTTGGTGGTAGCTGGGACGGACACCGAGAGACGAAGGAATGGGATGATCTGTTTCTATCATCACCGTTTCAGCTTAAATGCCCAACCGCATGCCTGAATGCTGTTTTATTTGCCTGAATTGCCTGTTACCATGCCAATTCAAGAAGCCGAGAAGACGGCACGTTCGGCATTTAGTAGCAGCTGCAACCGCTGGTGACAGGAACAAGCTGCTTTATGTCATGGACACATGTTCACGGAGACGGTTTTTGGTGGACTTCGGCTCCCAGAAGATCCTCATCCTGCTGGTCAACACAGACAGGTTGGCGGAAGGCAGCGATCCTGAGCTCATGGCCGCCAATGGATCCACCATCAGGACATTTGGTGAATGGATGCTGATGATATGCTTGCACAGACGCAATTTCCAGTGGGACTTTGTGGTAGCTGCATGTTCTTCCCCCATTTTAGGCGCAGATTTTTTATGTGCTTATGGGTTATTAGCCGATGTTGCCAACAGACGTTTGGTGGACGCTGTTTCTTTCACCTCCCTGCCTTGCACAGCTCGGGGAGCTGGGTCAGCAACATTGGCTAACGTTATAGCTCCAGGGATAAGTACCAGCAATTGCTTGCACAGTTTCCAGCACTCACGGTCCTGACTTTTTTCAGCTACGGTAACCAAACACAGGGTCAAACATTTTATAACCACAAAAGGCCCGCTGGTGTTCACATGACCTCGGCACCTGGACGCGGCTAAACTGGCCAGCGCACGCAAGGAGTTTGCCAATTTGGAGCAGCTGGGTATCATTAGGCATTCCAACAGCCGTTGGGCATCCTCACTACACATGGTGCCTAAGGCCGACGGGTCGTGGCAACTGTGTGGCGCTTTCCGGTGTTTGAACAACGCCACGGAACATGATCGGTGTCCCATTCCGCACATCCAGGATTCTTCGATGTACCTGGCCGGGGCGCGTGTTTTTTCAAAAGTGGATCTGGTCCGCGGTTATCACCAGGTCCTGGTGCTCATGGAAGATGTTCCTACAACAGCGATAATAACTCCTTTCAGCCTTTTTGAGTTTTTACGCATGCCGTTCGGATTAAAGGGCACAGTGCAGACCTTCCAGAGAATGATGGATGCAATGCTCCATGACTTATACTTCGTTTTTGTCTACTTAGATGACATTCTGGTGGCTAGCACGTCAGAGGAAGAGCAAATCGCCCATCTCAAGACAGTTTTCCAGAGGTTGGAAGCACACAGGCTGATAGTGAACCCAGCGAAGCGCCAGTTCGGTATGCCAGTGATTGATTTTTTTAGGCCACTGCATTTCGCCGGAGGGCGCAATTTCACTACCGGATAAGGTGCGCACCGTGTTGTACTTTCCGCATCCACAGACCGTGAGGGCCCTACAGGAGTTTTTGGGAATGGTCAATTTTTTATAACCGTTTCCTCCCCCGGGCAGCCCAGCTGATGCAGCCATTGTATGCCGCGTTGATGAAAAAGAAGCCCGCGGACAACATCGACCGGACTCCCAAGCGAATCCAGGCTATCACAGATGCCAACACAGCGCTTGCAGATGCCGCTTTGTTAGCCCACCCTGACCCGTCAGCACGGATAGCGCTCACTACGGACTCGTCTGACGTTGCCATAGGGGCAGTAGTGGAGCAGTATGTCTCCAGTTCTTGGCAACCGCTCACATTTTTCAGTCAAACAACGAACACAGCACGTTCGACAGAAAGTTGTTAGCTCTCCACCTGGCAATGTGCCATTTCCAGTTTTGGCTAGAGGGGTGCGAGTTCACTGCATTCGTGGACCATAAGCCACTTATGTTCACGATGTCCAAGGTCTCAGAACCGCGGTCGGCCCAGCAGCAACAGCATTTGATCGCAATCTCGGAGTTTACGACCGACATTCAACACATTGCTGGTAAGCTCAACGTTGTGGCTGATTGTCTGTCGCACGTGTTAGTCTCCCCGGTCTATATGGGAATAGATTTCCCTGTCATGGCTGCGGAGCAAGCCGGGGACGTGGACATTTGCGCACTCCAGTCGGTGCCTACTGGGTTATGGCTGAAAAGCAGGGTGGTGCAAGAAGGGTGCCCTCCCTTGCTCTGCAATGTCTCCACCGGCTGCCCGTGCCTGGTGGTTCTGAGCTCTTGGCGCTGACGCATTTTTGAGTCAGTCCACTCCCTTTCACATTCAGGCGTGCGCGCTTCGGTAAAACTAATAGGGGCGAAATTCGTCTGGCCGTGCTTGCGCAAGGACATGAAATTGTGGGCTACAGCTTGCGTCACGTGCCAGCATGCCAAAGTGCACAAGCACACCAGAGCCCCCCTCGAGCCATTCCAAATTCCGGCCAGGAGGTTCGACTACATCCACGTGGATTTGGTGGGATCCCTCCCGCTGTTGCAAGGTTTCACACACCTTTTGACAATCGTGGACTGCACCACGCATTGGCCTGAGGTGGTCCCGCTGGCTTCTACCACATCCGCGGAAGTGGCTCGTGCTTTTTTGTTGGCTTAGGTTGCACGGTTCAGATCCCCGTCGGACATCACTTCCGACAGGGGTCCGCAATTCATTTCCACGATGGCCCAGAGCCTGGGGGTTAAAATTCACCGCACTACCTCGTACAACCCCCAGGCTAACGGGTTATGCAAGCGTTTTCATAGGTTGCTAAGGTAGCGCTCAGAGCTTCGCTCACGGATACAAATTGGGTCGACTGCCTGCCCTGGGTTCTTTTAGGGTTGCGCTCCGCGCCTAAGTAGGATTTGACAGCCTCCCCATCAGAACTCGTTTTTTTATCAGCCGCTGCGGATCCCCGAGGAGTTTTTACCAGAAAACCCCGCACCCGGGACCGATCCGCCCGTGCAATTTTTGCACAGTACAGAGGCTTTTAACGTGCCGGGCCCAGCCCACCATTGTTTTCCCCGCACGTTCGTCCTCAAGACTTTACAGAATGCCAGTTTTGTTTTTGTCAGGCATGATGCAGACCGGACCCCGCTGCGCCCACTGTGCGACAGACCGTTCAGGATGTTGGAACCTGTGGCGAAGCATTTTGTGTTAGACTTGGGGGGGGCGTAGGGAGACCGTCTGCATCGACAGGCTGAAGCCCGCTTTTGTGTTGGCAGACGAGCAGGTGGTGTTGGCCCAAGCTCCCTGGCGCGGACACCCGCCGTTGGTAGTGTTCCCTCGGTAGGGACCTGCGCTCGTGAAGCTAATGTGTTTCCCCCCCTCCCTTTTTCCCTCCACAGACTGACGTGCCCTCCTGTACACCTTGCCAGCAGGGTGTTTCGACTGGATCAGTGACCTCCCATTGCAGCTGCTATGGGTGCCGGATCAAGCCCAAAGGATGGGGGGGTTAGTGCCCTGTCTGGGTGTTCCGGGGGAAGGGGGGCGTGTGGTGGCACGGGTGGGAGACTCTCCACCCAGAGATGGCAGCTGGGGAAAGAGGGAACAATGAACTGAAGGATGAAGTGTCACCGGGGGGTCTCAGATGGGACAGTAAGGACTATTCGCCCCCCGGGGAGAGGAGGAAGCACTAGAGCCGCTGGAGGAGGAAAGGGTGTGAGAAGCGGTACCGGCATTATGTTAAGTTAATGTGCCATGCATGTCTTTGTTCCACACAATGTATTATGGATGGGATTCCTGAGTGTCAATGCATGGAGTTAAAGTTTATTAAAAGAAGATGCACAGAGACCCAGGCAGCGATTTTTACTACTTGATGTTGGAGGAGAAAATAAAGTTCATGTGTCGTACAGCTCGTTGCCTCATTTGCTTTCTTCCTCCACACTGGGTCGTTTTGACCATGTGGAAAAAGTGCATCATATTAAATTGTTATGTCGCACAGGTTCTCTAGATTTCTATCAGCAGCTTATCATAAAGCAAATATGTTTTTAAAAAAAAAAGTGTTTCCTGGAAGAGAAGTTGTAAATATGCTGTGTAAAAGTTGGTGGCACTCAGAAATCGTTCCGGCCGTCACGCAGATACACACAGGCTGATTTGCACCCACTCACTGAAAATTCCAGCTGAGACTAGCAAGGACAGAAAAGCCTCTTTTTTTTAGCTGTCTCACATTCATGAACCAAAGTAGCCCAACTCTGACTCTTTCTCTCTCTCTCTGTCATACATGCCAGGACACACTCACATGTTCGGCGGCCTGCGGGTCAAGCTGTCCCTGTAGCGGAGGCACGGCAAACTGGATCTTCTTTGGACTGCTGGGCTCCATTATTACTGACTGAGCGATAGAAAGAAGCACAGAAAGAGAGAGAGAGAGAGAAAGAGAGAGAGAGTTTGTGTAGTAGGACTAGGGAGGGAGTAGAGAGGGAGGGAGTGATCTCCTCCTCCGGGCCGATGGGGTCCATTATCACTAATTGACAGATGTGGACAAAGAGAGAGAGTGAGAGGAAAGAATAGCAGCAGAGAATATGCAGCCTTTTCCATAATGTGGCCTGATATTGAGTTAAAGTATAATTTGACTCCAGTTTTTTCCATCCTATGAATGTTATTCTACACATAACACAACAGGCATGTGAACTCTGACCACTTCACGTTTAGATTCACAGCTTTCACTACAGCGGCCACATTTAGCTCTGGATCGATGCTATTTTAGGTCTGTTACGCTTGAAGGTTCTGAGGGTAGGGCATTGATTTTTATGATGGAAAAAGCCATGTGACTGAAGATAACAACAACAATAGTGAGCATCTGTCATAAATTTTTGCTCAGTATGAAAATGAAAGGAGGGATCTGTAGAAGGCTGTAGGTCTGCATGGAGGAGCTAGTCTGGTATGGACAGACCTAAATTTTTCTTAAATCGCATCACTAGAAAAGTCCAGCACAGTGCTGCTATTTTAGTGGCTTTGCATTTAAAACATACAACTACATTACTGACACTTTGCTATTTTCAGAACTCTCTTCTGTACTCCAGAGCTGTAGCAGCAGACGAGCCTCGAATATCTAATGATCCTGTTCACAAAGGCATCAGTTTTCTGTGCAAATGGATTGGCATCAGCTGAGAAACTGAAGATAAAATAAGTATCAGGGTCCCTTTTCGCACCAATATACAGTATATAGTAGTTACATTTTGAAGGGGACATATGATGAAAATTTTACTTTTTTAGTGCTTCTGCACATAAAATTGGGTATCTTCTTGGGGTCCCCAGCTGGTTCTTGGAGGGGGAGATTGTCTTTGCAACCACTATGCTGCTGTAGGTGCCGCATCATATGACGATGCTTTCCCACGCTTTACGAATAAAGTGTGAGTGGCATGAGCTTCCTAGTACTGCTGTTAGCTTTTACGCTAACGCCTTTGGCTCTCTGCCCATCTACATGACAGACAGCTAGGCTAGTCAATGGTAAAGCAGCAGGCAGGTCTCAAGATTTCCTGATGTATACAAAAGTATGGGTTTGGAGTCAAAGGTTAAAGGTCAGGGTTAGTATTCGTTATGCCATCTTACAATAGAATGAGTAAAGCTAGGATCAACAAACATGCTACACAGGTTCAGTCTGGGCTCCTGACCTACAGCTATGGGTTGTATACAACTATTTTTGTTGTTTATTCATGGAGGATAGTGTTATGTCTGGAAATAAGACGAACACCGACTGTGAGCGAAGTTAGATTTACTGTGCGTTAGCATCAAAGAGCAGTACAGAACAATGGGTAACTGGTGATAGGTATAGTGCCAAGACAGAGGGCTGGCCCTGGGCAGCCACATAATATACCCTCTAGCGTGCTGACGTCACTTGTGCATGCATGCTCTGCAGCACAGTGCGTCGTGTAGTTTCCATGCACTACATTCATCCCCCCCCCCCCCGAAAAGCTCAGTTCTATTATAGGACTAGGTGGTCCAATCCCGAGTAGCCAGCATTATCCTGGAGTTCATGTGCATGAGGAAAATACTGCTGGAATGTAGTGAGGGGTGTAAAGCATCATAGGGGCCGTCAGGTGGGTACCCTCTTCATAGGTATAGAGGCTAAGCCCAATGCTCAAAGCCCCTGAGATGCTGTGACCCGGATAATTTGCTTGACACGCTGATTAAACTTGACGCGATAAAATCAGTGCCCAAGACGTCTTAATACACTTAAAAACACTAACTTTATTCCAAATTAACATTAAAAAGCCATAACAACAACAAAGTTCCTTACGATGAAAGTTTCCTTATGACACAAACCCGTCTTGCCGTCTCAGCAGTCAAAACCTGTTTTTTTCTTCCGGGTAGAACACCTGCCCGGACAATGACTGGTTCCTATTTATACAATTGGGCTTAATTGGCTCCTACACACGGTCCCTAATTGTTACATGACAATTCAACAACAAAAAATGATAAAGGAGCCAATTACCATTCATTGCACATCACATGATTCAATAAAGTTTAGACCTCAGGCATCAAACAGTGTTTAGTTATTGACCTTTCAATGATGTTAGTTTTAGTTGTGCTATAGAAAATACCAGACCCCCTTCATCTGAAAACATCTCCAACCTTTCCAAGAGGCCAGGAACCATGTGATGATAAAAAAAATAAAAAAAATACATAATTGTTACACGTGGCTCTAGGGAGCCACGCAATAAGAGCCGAGGGCGAGCCAGTGAGTTGAGATGTTTATTATAAGGAAGGGTTAGGAACAAGGGATAAGGACACGGGGTAAGGAACACGGTCGTTGTAGACCCAAAGCACAGCTACTCATAAACAGGTTAAACTCACGAGTAGAACGGTACAGGAGTAAAGGGCTGGCACCGGAGAATAGGATACCAAGGCATAATACTCACAGCAGGGAACACTCACAAGGTTACTGCAAGAGAAGTAAGGGCTGACGCCGGGAATAGGGGTTTCAGCCTGTAGTGCTTTAAGTCGCAGCCCCGAGTGATCGAGGCTGCTCCTTTTTATTCTCATTAGCAGCGCCCCAGCTGATGAGGATTAATTGGCCCCAGCCGTCCCGTAATACTGACAGCTGGGAGCCAGCTGAGACGCTGTCTAATGAGAGGCGGAGATGAGGAGACATGGGCTGAGCGCCGAAATGGCATCTCATCCCATCGTGCCAGAGCCCCCCCTCAAGGTCGGGCTCCCGAACGACCAGGAACATCCCAGCTCCCCCCCCCCACCTAGGGTGGGCGGAAGGGGGGCAGGACCGGAGGGGGAGATGCAAAGGGAAGGACAAAAAAAACCCAATGGACAATGTAGGGTAGCAGGGCAGAGAGAAGAAAAAACCCAAATACAATACGTTACAAAACAGGGAATAATTAATCCAGGGCACAGATAGAGAAAACTGAGTCAGACACTGGTAACACACTACTCAATACAAACAATGTGTGGCCCAGGGCAAGGAAAAAAAACCCACCAAAAAGGTAACAGGGCAAAAATGCTGAGTACAAGTGATAAATAGCAAACACAATACACAACGCTAAATAGAACAGGAAGGTGATCACAGAGCATGGTTGATAAAGGAACCAAAACACATTACTCCATGAAACAAAAGCGGGCTAAGACCAGGACAAAAATAATAAGAATGACGTGCACCGGTAAGTAAAAAAAAATAACAAAATACACTGCGCCAAATGCAAAGAAGGACACCTAGGAGAATAATGGTGACAGGGTAACAGGACAACAATAAGATAAAAAGCTGAGTATGGTTAATAAGGGGAAAATACAATACACAGCGCTAAATATACGGGAGGTCCCCTAGCGGGAGAATGGTGACAGGTTCACAGGATAATGAGGTAAGATGCTGAGTATGGTTGATAAGGAGAGAACACAATACACAGCGCTAAATATACGGGGGGTCACCTAGGGAAATACTGGTGACAGGTACATAGGATAACAATGGGATAAGATGCTGAGTATGGTTAATACGGGAAAAAACACAATACACAGCGCTAAATATACGAGGGGTCACCTAGAGGAATAACGGTGACAGGTACATAGGATAACAGTGGGATAAGATGCTGAGTACGGTTAACAAGGGAAAAACACAATACACAGCACTAAATATAAGAGCAAGAGGAAAATGTTCGGGCGGCTAAGTCCAAACCCAGATCCCGAGAAACCAGTCCGCCGGTAGCTGTGCCAGGCCATCCAGAAGCACAAAGTTCGTCAGGGAGCAGGACCAGATCGCCGAACCGGACGTCTTGCGGGTCGAGCCGTCGACCCGTATCACTCAACCACCAGGACCGTTGAGACGGACGAAGGGTCAAAGCGGGCCCCAGTGGAAGAGGTTCAGGGGAGAGCCGATGACGAGGGCGACGAGCGTCAGGCCGCAGGGAAACAGCCACCTCCTCACCGGACCTGGACAATACCGGAGCAGCACCCACGTCGGACCCCGATTGGGCCTTAGGCGAACCCACGTCGAACACTGCTGGAGCAGCACCCACGTCGGCCCCCGATTGGATCTCGGGCGAACCCACGTCGGACACCGCTGGAGCAGCACCCACGTCGGACCCCGACTGGGTCAGCACCACACCAGAACCGACCTCCAACGTTGAACCTGGACCCTCCAGCATCACGAGGAACAGCAACTCCTCGCCGGTGACCCTGGAAGAAGGCTCGGGAGAAAAAACAGAACCGGGATCAGGCTCACCGGCAGCGCCAGAACCCGGCGAAACGAGCTTGGATGCAGCGGGCGGCTGCACCCGGCTCATCCCCCCTAGAGACAGGCTAAAGTGCTCAGAGAAATAGAGGGAGAAAAGAGAGGAGAACACTCGCCTGATCTCGGGTTCCGACGCCGTCCAGGACTGCGAAGATCCAGGATCCGTCATCCGGAGGTCGTTGTCAGGCTCCCACTCGGCTGCGTCGGGCCCCGCAGCCAGCACGATGGTCAGCGCAGCTTGAGGTTCCTCCCGCGTTGGTAACCACACCGACGGTCCATGCGGCGTGATGGCAGGAGAACCTCGTCCCGCTGGACCGAACCGCACCTCCGTGGAGACCCGGGGATGCTTGGTCGTCGGTGCAGACTCCACGTAGCAGTCAGTCCTCCTCCTCCGTCCACAACGTAGCTGCGGAACCGCAGGCCCTCTCCTTATCCCACCACGTTGACCCGGAGCCGGGGATCGCTCGGCGGAGAGAGACACAGAGGATGCAGGATTAAAGGCACAGGTTACAGCAGGTGGTGGGAGTTCAGGGAGCTGCGGACCCCGAACTCCACCTCCAGGAGTGTGACAGAGCAAATCATAAAACTGATGTGAATAAACTAAGACTTGCCTGCCTCCTGGAGGTTCGATGGCGCCTGCTGTCATGGACATAGCTTCTTCTTCTCCCCGCCAGGTGATAACGGAGGACCCCCTGGGAAATCGTCTGGGGACCGCTTGCGTTGTCTCCAGGAGAGGGCTCACCAGGCCGGGGTTCCAGGCACACACAGTAGTCAGGAGACGTGTCGAGGAGGAGGGGGTGACAGCCGCGGTGAGCCAGCCCGAATGTCCTGGGATGACAGCGGGGGAATGAGGCTCAGGGAGCGAAGCTGTGAAATCTCCACACTGACGAGGCGAGAAGGTGGCAGCTGCGTGGGAGGAGAGGTCCTGGCAGCAGCCCAGAACTGGGTCCGGACGGGGTTCATGCTGAGGTGACTTGGCGATGTGATGACGGCTATTCCCAGGGGACGAAGCGAGGGGGGAACCCAGGAATCACCGCTCCTGATCGGAGATCGAGGCGAGGAAGGCGTCGAGCACGGGAAAGCTTCGTAGCCCTGGAGTCCTCTCCACCAATCTCACTGCCACCGCCACATGCCCGAAGATGGTGACAGGTTGCACAGTGGAGCTCGCGACAGCCGCTCGGCCCCAGACACAACTGCTGTCAGCTGCGGCTCCTTGGGGGGAATCCCGAGTGACGTGATGCAGGTTGGGGGAAGCCCTCTGGTTGGCGCGAACTCCCGGGCTGGAATAGCAGCAGGAACGGGATCCCGAAGCAGGGGGCAACATCATCCACTTCGGCTTCCTGCCGGGGTTTCCATCCAACCCGCGGAGCTTCTTTCGCTGTGTACCTGTGCCGTCTATCCTGTCACTGTCCTCGAGATGGAACAAAGAATTAGGGTGACAGTCCAGGAGATCCTCAGCACGGCCCGGATGCCAGCGTCTCGAGTTGGAGGCGTCGTGCAGGGTGAAGAGCGTCCTGTCGACAGCCCCCGAGATGGACCTCAGCTCGTCGCCCTGGCTTCGGGAGTGACTCCTGGGAAACGGCATGCTAATGGCGCTAACACCCGGACAAGGAAGGTACAGTTCCACAAACTCACGGCCGCCGGCAAACTCGTCTGGCTGCGACTTACTGTTACACGTGGCTCTAGGGAGCCACGCAATAAGAGCCGAGGGCGAGCCAGTGAGTTGAGATGTTTATTATAAGGAAGGGTTGGGAACAAGGGATAAGGACACGGGGTAAGGAACACGGTCGTTGTAGACCCAAAGCACAGCTACTCATAAACAGGTTAAACTCATGAGTAGAACGGTGCAGGAGTAAAGGGCTGGCACCGGAGAATAGGATACCAAGGCATAATACTCACAGCAGGGAACACTCACAAGGTTACTGCAAGAGGAGTAAGGGCTGACGCCGGACATAGGGGTTTCAGCCTGTAGTGCTTTAAGTCGCAGCCCCGAGTGATCGAGGCTGCTCCTTTTTATTCTCATTAGCAGCGCCCCAGCTGATGAGGATTAATTGGCCCCAGCCGTCCCGTAATACTGACAGCTGGGAGCCAGCTGAGACGCTGTCTAATGAGAGGCGGAGATGAGGAGACATGGGCTGAGCGCCGAAATGGCGTCTCATTCCATCGTGACAATAATTAGAACAGCCTCACCCACAGCTAAATCCTTCTGATTTCACTTCTGTCGCCCCTGGAGCAATGGCAGATATTCTCGAACCCATCTTTTCCAAAACAGATCAGCAATGTAATGAACTTGTCTTCTTTGACGTTTAACATATACTGTATGTGAGATGGCTCAACAAGTTCTGAAGCCAAAGCTGGTTTTGTTTTTAATAGAAGCAGATGATTTGGTGTAAGGGATTCTAGATCATTTGAATCATCCGAAAGTTTTGTTATTGGGTGATCATTCAGTATGGTATCGTTCGCACACATGATGGCATAGAGTCCATCCTCACTGGGATCAGAAAAACAACATATTTGACTGTACATAGGCTCACTGCAGTCCTTTGGGTTTATGCATCTGTCCACGTTAAATGATGTTAGCAAATTAATAGCCTGCAACCACTTTTGCCACAGCTTTGACATATCTGGAGGCAAGGCGTCATCCCATCGATAACTTCTCAGACAAAGTTCTTGATGTAGCATCTTAATAAACAAGGTTATTGATGTCAAAAATCCCAAACAACTGTAGACAGAGCTAATAGCTAACAACATTCTTTATCTGGTTGGAGCATGCAATTTTAACTCCATCTTTAGTCTTTGTTGCTGACAAGAGTGAATTATGACCAATTCCACTTTCATCAACTCTTTCAAAGTCAGCATGCAACTCCTGGTTATTTCCACCTTTGATCTATCCACTTTAACAGTCTGTCCATTTGAGACCTCCAAACACCTTTTGACTTCTGGATCTTCAAATTTATCTACAATATCACAGTTTTCATTTGTTGGCTCTTGCTCCTCAGATTTCCAAAGAAAGCAAGGACCATTGAAGCAACCTTTGTTTAAGTAGTCAGATGCTCTCATTCCTCTTGAAGCAACATCAGCAAAATTCTCTTTAGACCCAACATGCCTCTGTGGAGACTGGCTTGCTACCTCTCCAAAGGCAGAAACCCTATTTACCACAGCAAGATTGTTTGGCAACAGAAAATCTGGATTATCAAGGGGCAATTTTAAACAATACTCATCTTGTTTTATTGATGATTCCATGATTTGCATAAATTTCATGTCCTCTCTAAACATTTCTTTCTCCTCCAAGGTCAACACAGAGAGACAGACAACCATTCACTCTCATAGTCATACCTAAGGACAATTTAGAATCCTCAGTTTGATGCCAAATAACCTAACTTGCATGTTTTTGGCATGTGGGAGGAAACCGGAGAAATCCCGGAGTAAACCCACGCAGACACGGGGAAAACATGCAAACTCCACACAGATCACTGTTGGTCGGGGGCTGGGATCAGGATCTTCTCATTGAAATCATGATTATTCAACTTGATTTTGGAGACTGAAATCCTATTTACTGCAGCAGATGAAAGTCCCACATCATGACTGGCATTTTCCTTTACAGGACCATTGACAACCCATCCCAATACTGTCCTTATAGCATACGTATGGGCCATCTCCACAGCTGCTGACAACTTCCCAGGGTTCCAATAACTTGGGAGCATTGGTGCCTATCAACAAGTCAACATTAGCATTGACATTAGAGATGTGAATCTTTGACAAGTGAGGCCATTTTTTCATATCTGCTGCTGTAGCAATGCAGTCTGAAATAACTGGCATTTGCTTTTGTGTGGTGTGAGGACCTCTGGCAAATGATGAAATTCATTGTTTTCAAGTACTGAGACCTCCAGCCCAGTCAAAGAATATGAAGGAACAATCTTTTCCTGACCCATAGTTTTCAAGAGAAATTTAGTTTTTTTTACAGTAAGTTTCAGTCTTTGTTTAAGATATTCAGAACAAAATGTTGCTGAACTACCAGGATCTAAAAATGCATACATTTGTACAACTTCATTTCCTTTAGTCGATTTCACCTATACTGGAACAATGGGGAGAATACATTGATTGTTTCCGGCCCCTGTATGACCACAGGTTTGGGAAGAAGTTGATACCTTTGTTTCTGATGACTCATCTGTTTGTTCCAGGTCAAGATTGGTCTTTTGAATATGTAGCACAGTTGGATGTTGTCTTTTGCATGCTTCACGAGTCAAACACTTATTACAATCAAGACTGATATGTCCAGTACATAAACATCCAAAACAAAGTCCTTTATTTCTTAAAAACTGAATCTTTTCTTTGTGCTTCATATTTTTAAACTGTTGACATATCTCCAAATGATGAGCACGTGAACAATAATAACAAATAGGACAATCTCCTTTCTTCATACCAGTTATTTGTTTTCCATTTACAGGCTCCACTGATGCAACTGTAGTGGCAAAACTGCTTCCCTTTACTCTGTTCTTTAATGGTGACTTAAACTTAAGATGTGAACTTGCTGAACTTTGTGACACGTTTCATATCTCCAAAGACTGGGTCAGAGAGGATCTTTACTTGCTTCTCAAAAAACTTCACTAAATCAATGAAGTGAGCTCTATTATCTGAGGAGTCCATTATGTCATGAGCTGTAGCTCTCCATCGCTCTCTGAATTTGAATGATAACTTTGAAACAATTTGTTTCATATTGGCTGGCATGTCCAACTCCTGCATGTACTGAAGATCCATCATCACATTAGAGCAATCACACAAGAATAAAGCATAGGCTTGTATGGCATCAACATCCTCAGATTTTATTGTAGGCCAAGCTAATGCCTTTTCAATATGTACTGCAGCAATCTTGTACTTGTTACCAAAATATTCTTCCAAAAGACCTTTTGCTATCATATAGCCAGACTAAGGAGGCATATGTTGACAGCTACGGACCAGTTCTCTGGGCTGTCCTCCTGTAAATTGTTCCAAGAAGTACAAACAATCAGCTTTGTTGGCTTTGGCCTCTACTCCTTGTTCAGATGCTTTTATAAATGGCTTACATTGAAACAGATCACCTTCAAACACAGGGATGTCACATGGTGGCAAAGACAATAGACGTTGCTGATTCAACAAAGGAGCTGTAATTTCATCTTGCTTGTTCATAATACTCAGTACATCTCCAGATGGATTATGATTTATTTGGTGCCCAATATTAGCATTATCAGCTTGATTTAACAGACTTACCGCTGCTGTTTCCAATTGCAAATTTTGTGATATTTCCAAGCACTGTTGGTCATTGAAGATGGTGTGTTGCTTTTTTTTACATTTAAATTCTCCATTTGATGCGTTATTGACCATTCTGTAGGCTGATATCCCTTTGCTGAAGGGTTAAGGGTGTTGCTTGTTGCCAATTTTCTTTTTTCCTTCTCCATGTATGAATTCATGGCATCTGACCTTAAATGAATTCAACTTCTTCCATCAGAAGCCTGCAAAACTGCCAACTTAGCATTTGAAGCTGCTAGCTGCTAGCTGTGAGACACAGGATTTTCATTTTTTAACACCCACTCTTTTGTTTCAGCAATAAATTCATCATTAAACATCATTTTTGCTTGAAACTATATTTCATGTCTGTCCTTTTCTTCTAGTGGCAACAAACCCAAAACAGAATTATGTGCACGTTATTTCATCACACAATTCAATGAAATCATCAAGGCCCTTTTGTACCTCTTAAGTTTTACCCTTTTACATTAAACGTTGTATCATTTTCTCTTTAGTAGCTTTACTTAACTTTGTTTTTCTGCTGTTTTGCAATCTGTCCAACTTTGCAGCCAGTACTTTAGCAGACAGTTTAACCACCCGCTTGCTGATTTCAGTTTCACTACAACTGGCCACCGCGTCCGGTTTGCCAGCTGTATGTACGCTGGTGTCCCATTGTTTATCCATGTCCACTACGCACGCTTCCATTTTAATAATTTTAATGTCAATAGAATAAAAGATCGTAACGAAAGAATAGACACAAAGTTTATCAATTAATGTCGGCAACCAATGCATTGGATTTACGCTTTAGGTGTGTACACACAAATTTAGATGGCCATCTATATGGTGGTAGCACTACTCATACCTTCTCAGGGTGAAAACTGCTCCGCGTTGCAATCAGCAAAGCTCGGCGTCCTCACTGGTGTCCGGCGCTGCAGCCCGATGCAGGCAATCAGCCCCAGTGCTCCAGAACCACCCCTCCTCTTGGCAACCTGCACTGGTGCAGCTCCTCCAGTGTTCAACCACTGCCCAGATGTCACCACCACGCCTCTCCAGCAGCTGGTCCAGGTGAACAGATGCCACAGCCATGTCCCTCTCCAGCTACCGAAGCGCCACTGGCCCTCCGGCATCCTTGGCTCCCACAGTGCTTGTCTCACTGCCCAGGACACCTCCACTCTGTTCCTCTCCGGTGCCCGACACAGATGAGCAGAAGCCGTTAACTGGCTGCGTCGTCCTGCCACCTCCACGGTTCTCACCAGCCAAACAAATGCCGTTAGCAAGTTGCGATCCTGTCCGCAACTTCAGCCACCTGCACAGCCACTCCCGGTCTCCTCTCCAGGTGAGCTAATGCCACAGTCAGCCATGTCCCTCTCCCTGGCTCCAACGTTGCCGAAACGCTGCTGACTCTCCGACACCCTGTATAGATGAGCAAAGGCCATTAGCTGGCTGTGTTCTCCTTCCACCTCCACAGCTCTCACCAGCCAAACAGATTCCATTAGCAAGCTGTGATCCTGTCTGCGACTTCGGCCGTCTCCCTGCACCCTCCCAGTCTCTTCTTCAGGTGAGCTGATGCTGATGAGATGCAGCTGCAGAGGCTCATCAATCAGTGCACTGTGCCAGGTACTCCTTGTCCTTACTGGTTTAACATTTAAGCAAAGTTCTTAAACCAGTCCAGATGGAAACAGTTTTTGACTTTAATATAGAGGCTAAGCCCAATGCTCGAAGCCCCTGAGATGCTGTGACCTGGATAATTTACTTGACATGCTGATTAAACTTGACATGATAAAATCAGTGTCCAAGACATCTAATACATTTAAAAACACTAACTTTATTCCAAATTAACATTAAAAAGCCATAACAACAACAAAGTTCCTTACAATAAAAGTTTCATTATGACACAAACATGTCTTGCTGTCTCAGCGATCAATAACTGTTTTTTCCTTCTGGGTAGAACATCTTGCCATCTCAGCAGTCAAGAACTGTTTTTTCCTTCCGGGTAGAACAGCTGCCCGGACAATGACTGGTTCCTATTTATACACTTGGTCTTAATTGGCTCCTACAATAGGTGTTTCGATGACAAGCCCACTACACCTCCAGAAGGCTCATCGACAACATGTGGCATCCCAGATGTGCCCCCATCTACCTTACCTCCCTGTTTCCCATGCACCTCTTTCACACGATTTAGGCAATCGATTAGTGATTTGTGATTAGTGATTAGTGATTAGTGACTTTCGACCCTGAATCTTGGACTCAATTGCAGGCTGTGGAAGGCAGGCCTCATCATTCTCATAAGCAACTGGCTTCGTCACATCCTCTGGAACATGGGTGTTGATGTCCTGCAGACTATGATTTTCATCCTGCTGCTGGACTTCACTTAATTTACACAACTTGCCTCTTAAGAAGTAGTGGTCGATGCAAGGCCCCTGTCCAATTGCCTTCACACACTTCTTCCTGCCTTGATGTATTCTTAGGCTTATAGAAGATGTTATTTTAGAACCGCCACAGCTGCCAAGTATGGAGCTTAATTCCTGGGTCAGGCGCTGTAGTTTCCGAGATAGTGCTGGCTGCTATTCTCATGGTCTCTTTCATCCCCGGGTCAAGTACCAGATTAGCTGTCAAGGAGTCATGCTCCACCCTGGCCCTCACTGACTCTGGGGGGTTTTCCTTCTTTTGGATCTCGGTAGCCATAGGTGGGTGGATCCCATGCAGTTTTGCCGCTGGGTTTTCCCTGCCACAGGTAGCTAGCCTGTGGCAGGCCCAGTGGGGTCTTTCCCTCCTATCAGTTGTCTATCCATGCTGTCACTAGGTTTTTCCCTAGTTGCCAGATGCTTGTTTCACTTTTCTAGATTCTTCCAGAAGATCAGTTCTATTATAGGACTTGGTGGTCCAATCCCGTGTAGCCAGCATTATCCTTGAGTTCATGTGCATGGGGAAAATACTGCTGGAATGTAGTGAGGGATGTTAAGCATCATAGGGGTCATCAGGTGGGCACCCTCCTTCATAGGTGTTTTGATGACAAGCCCACTCATTGGCAACATCTGGCATCCCAGAAGTGCCCCCCTCTGCCTTACCTCCCTGTTTCCCATGCATTTCTTTCACACGATTTAGGCCACCTGATTAGTGACTTTTGACCCTGAACCTTGGACTCAATTGCAGGCTGTGGAAGGCAGGCTTTATCATTATCATTAGCGACTGGCTTTGTCACATCCTCTGGAACAGGAGTGTTAATGCCCTGCAGATTGTGGTTTTCATCAAAACATTATACCTATAAGAATTAACCTTAGCAGGGTGGCAAGTAAAATGTGCATATTAGTCTACTGGCTAATGTAGAACTGAACATGCATGACTGGGTCAACATACAGAACCACCTAAGGCATATTTTCAACCATAACATCTCTAACTGCCGGTGTGCCCGCAGGGTCATGTGGGTTATTCTGCCACTTGAACAGACCATGCGCTGACTATCAGTGTATTTAAAGTTAGTAACATGGTCCTCAAGATGAATGGGTCTCCATCGGACTCGTACCAGGTGGGGCACAGGCTAAGCTGGCCCGGTGGTTCCAGCGGGTGCCTCACTGGAGCTGCGAACTGTTCGTCATCCCAGTCTGGGAGGGCTGGCTTGGGCATGGTCCATTGATCAGGAGCGGGAGGTGGTGTCATTCTTCCGCAGCGGCTGGCACACCATTGTGACCCATCAGTCAGAAGAATGGTGGCTGGTCCTAGCTGAGTGGTGATCCGCAACAGTGCTGGTCAGAAGAACTGCAGCTTGTACAAGCAACCAGGTGAACTTACCCAGACCCAGTTGAGCACTATGAGTGAAGGGCACTCCTCTTGGCATTCCTTCTCCATGAAGTATTGTTGTTGCTCTGCAACCCTGTTGTTAGGGGAGGGCTCCACCACTGGAGTGTCATCTGATGGGGACATGGCCGGTTCTGTTCAGTTACGGCTTACAACTCCTGCAGTGATGTGGCAGCTCAAGGAGGCTTGTGCTGTGTGATGCACTTCTGTTATTGCTGTTCCGTCCCACTGCTGTGGAAAGGCGCCATTACTGGAGTATCGTCTGGTGGGTCATCTGGTGGAGGACATGAGCTGTCCGGGGAAAGACATAGAGGCAGGCTGGTCTTGTTGCTGACGGGGTAGGCCTTACCTTCTTCTGGGTCCTGTGTGACCGTGGACCGGATCTCCTGTAATGAGGTGGCAGCTTGAGAACGCTCGTACTGTGTGACGACCAGCTCCAGGTCCCATGGGGATGCAGTCTGGAGCTCCTGTGGCAGCTCTGGGTCCTGCATGGATGCAGTCTGGGGTTCCTGTGGCAACTCTGGGTCCCGCGTGGATGTGGTCTGGGGCCCTTGTGATGGCTCTGGTTCTACAGGGTTCTGCTTGGCATGTGGTGCGAAGCAGGGGGTGGCTGCATCCATGTCTGAGTGCAGTGGACTCGGACCATCGTTGGTCAGACCGGGGCCTGTGATGAAGAAGCCCAGTGCGCAGAATAAGTTCCACCCCAGGATATTATCGCCATGGTGTGTCATCTGGAACCGGAACGCTGGGAGAGTTCTGTTGCCGTAGTGCACTGAGAAGGTGATGGTTCTGCTGGTCTTGGAGCATCCGTCATCTGGCAGTTCCACCACATAAGGTCACCTGGGAGTAAGCCTTCTAATCGTGGCTTAATTTTTCAGGGACCTTGAGGCAGCAGTGGCTAGCACCACCGATATACTAATGCCATCCAGCTTCACTATACACTGCTGTGCTGACAAGTTCTTGGGGCCCACAAAGTTGATGGCATCCATGCTGGACGTGGGGTTGAAGGGCTGAGCAGCCAGGCAATGGCCTGTTCCAGCGGAGCTGAGTGTGGGGAACTCGGGTCGGGGCCTGCTAGATGCGATGCTAACTCAGCCTCTAACTCTAGCGCTAGCTGGGACATTAATTCCACCACATCTGCCAATGGCAGGTCGTCCGGCACCTTTCACAGCACTGCACTTATCTCCGAATTCAAGGTTCGCGTCTCCAACTGTCCTCACACCAACCCGTCTTCCAAGTGTCCAAACTCACATGCGCTAGCCAAACAGCAGAGGGCATCTATGTACTGCGGGACCAACTCGTCCGGTCGCTGTCGGCACTGGTAAAACACTCTTCTTTGGGCCATTATGCTCTGTGGAGCAGTGAAATATCTGGTCAACAAAGCCACACACTCACAGTAGGTGTCCGCAAGTCCGAGCAACCAAAAGATGTGCTGTTCCTCGAAACCAAGGCTATGAATTAGCATGGCCTTTCTTTTAGCCTTGCTAATGTTAGCTAGGTAGGGGGGCAGATATGTAAGGCTTAACCGATTCATACCAGAGGATTGGTGGCTCACCAGGCAGAGTGAGGAAAGACGGTGGTGGTGGTGGCAGTTCAGTCTCCATTATGCTCAGTGTTGCGTGAGTCATCCTCATCACCATTAAGCAATATGGGCTTAAAGTGCAGACTCTCAGCTGTAATTTGAGAGTATTCACATCCAAATTGGAGCAAGGGTTTAGGAATTACAGCTCTTTAATACGTAGCCGCCTCTTTTTCAAGGAACCAAAAGTAATTGGACAATTGACTCAGAAGGTTGCAAAAAAAAAAAAAATAACAAGGCTGCATGGGCTCTTCCCTCATTAACCTGTCATCAATTAAGCAGTTAAAAGGTCTGGAGTTGATTCCAGGTGTCAGCAACAAATGTCCCAACGGCAGAACAGGCGGAGAGGAGAGCGAACTCTCAATGGCTGTGAAGGCGGAGGAGGACAGAGAGTTGCACGGGAAGAAGGGTCTCGGAAAGCCTTGGCAGGCAACCTTTCTACAGGGTGGACCAAGCTCTCGGCAGCCCAGCCATGGAAGGCAGTTGGTCTAGGGGAGGGACCCCCAACAAACGTCCATGGCTGAAGACGGAGATGCAGGACCCCTGTGGTGCCACAAACCTCTGCATCACGTATATCCGCTTCATGATGAGTCACACTGATGTTGCATGTGATGGTGCTCGTCCTCTGGGGATCCGCCGGGGAAGAAGAATACTGGGCCCTCAGCCTCAAAGGGGCCCACCCTCAGCTACCGGAGGTCACCTCACCTCGTCCTGCATGACCAGGGGACAGGGAACGAGGAATGCTACTAGCCAAAAAGAGATGCCAAAGGAGAGGAACGTCAACATCCTCCAGTGGAATGCAGAAGGAGTCTACAACAAAAAAATATCCCTTGCCAAAAGACTCCACTCAGAAGACATTGATGTCGCCTGCCTACTGGAGACACACCTGAAGGAAAACCAACGCTTCAGTATTAGGGGATACCAGGTCTTCAGGAAAGATAGAAAAGGACAAAAGGAGGAGTGGCGATTCTTGTCAAAAACGCCATACCAGCACAAGAGTTTGATGTCAGTACCAACAACCAGGCAGAAATCCATGGAGTTCGAATCATGGTTCACAATGAAAGCGTCACGATCTTCAGTGTGTACTGCCCCCCAGAGCGAGAACTCTCACTTGACCAAATGGAACTCCCAGACCACCAATGTTTAGTCATCGGTGACTTCAACAGTCACTCAGAGGCATGGGGATACAACGAAGCAGATAGAAGAGGAGAGGAGGTGGAAGATTGGCAAGTCGACAACAGTCTTCTGCTAATGAATGATCCTGATGATCCACCAACGTTCTTCTCCAGGGTATGGCTGAGTAACACCACGCCCGATCTTGCGTTTGCCACCAACGACATGGCCAGGCTGGCAACAAGAACGGTACTTGGCCAGCTCGGGGGAAGTGACCATAAACCTGTGAAGATCGGACTGGACATCAGCTACAAACCACAAGAAGCTAAGACATTCCCCAGGTGGAATTACAAGAAGGCCAACTGGGTACGCTTCTCAACACTGGTGGACCGGTACTCTGCGGTGATCTGTCACAAGCAGCAGAACCTCAACAAGAAAGTCAGGGTGCTGAACCATGCTATTCTGAAGGCTGCAAATGAATCTATACCTCGGGGAGCCAGAAAGAACTATAGGCCTTACTGGACAGAGGAGCTCCAGCAGCTTGAAGACAGTGTGGCAGAGGCAAGGGAAAAAGTAGAAGCAGATCCTACAGTAGAAAACAACATTGCCCTGAAGGCGGCCACTGCAAAACACAGGCAGACCTTTATACAGGAAGCTCAAAAGAGATGGCAAGAAAAGACAGAGCAGCTCAACTTGGACAAGGATGGCAACAAGCTTTGGAAACTGGCTCAAGCCCTCAACGACGAGAACAGCAAAAGCTCGCCTATCACAGTACAGGCAGATCAAGAACTGCTGACTGGCAAGAAAGCAGCAGACCATTTCATCAACCAGTATGCGAAGACGAGCCACCTTCAGATTCCACCAGAGAGAAGAAAGGCTGTCAGAGGAGCCCAGCGAATTAATCAGAACGCACAAATAGAACCAGTGATGAACTCGCCATTCATTCTCAAGGAGCTGGAGGATGCAATGACAACACTGAAGCTGAAAAAAGCCCCTGGATCTGACAAGATCACAAATGAATTGTTGCTGAACCTTGGCCCCAAAACCAAGAAGAAACTTCTGCAGCTTTTCAACGACAGTTGGAGATCAGGTACTGTGCCTCAGATCTGGAGAGAAGCCACGGTGATTCCAGTGCACAAAAAAGGCAAAGATAAGTTGAAGGCTGAAAGCTATCGCCCCATAAGCCTTACAAGCTGCATAGGAAAGCTGCTAGAGCGTCTCATCAACACCAGATTCATGTGGCACTTGGAAGGAAAACAACACATCAGCCCAGAGCAAGCAGCCTTCAGGCAGAACCGGTCTACAGAGGACCAAATAACATACATCTCTCAAGCCATAGAAGATGCCTTCCAGGAAAAAAAGCACACCCTCGCTGTGTGGATTGACCTAGAAAAGGTGTTTGACAGGGTATGGAAAGACGGCCTCAAGCTGAACCTGCGCCAGTGCGGTGTCACTGGGCGCATGTACAAGTGGATCACCCAATACCTGCACAACAGAAGAGCCAGAGTCCAGGTCAGACAGTACTCCAGCAAGAAGAAGGTGTTGAGGGAAGGAGTCCCACAAGGAGGAGTGCTCTCCCCAACACTCTGCCTTGTATTCATCAAGGACATCATCCAGAGTTTGCCAAGGAACATACAAGGTGCCATCTACGCCGATGACCTAGCCCTCTGGTGCAGTGAGGAAAGCATCACAACCGCAAACTACAGACTGTAGCAAGTTCTCCGGCTGATAGAGGCATGGACCAAGTCATGGCTTGTGAGCTTAAATGAGAGGAAGACTACATACACCGTCTTCACCCTGTCCACCCAACCCCAGAAGGTGAAACTGCAGATCAGCTCCCATGAGCTCCAGGCTGAATATGCACCCACATACCTCGGGATCACCATGGATCGCAGACTGACTTGGAAGAACCAGCTGCACAAGAACCAGGCAAGAGCAAAGATCAGGATGGCCCTAATGAAGAAACTGTCAGGAACAGACTGGGGTGCAGACCAGGGTGTCCTGAAGAAGCTCTATGTGGGGAGGATTCGGCCTGTTTTGGAGTATGGCATGGCAGCAACCTCAACAGCTGCCAAAAGCAACACTGAGAAGCTGGACAGACTCCAAAACCAAGCCATGCGAATGATGACAGGAGCCATGCACAGTACCCCTGTCAAAGCGCTGGAGACAACAACAGGCCTTGCACCACTGGAAGACAGAAGAAACATCAAGGTACTGACCCAGGCTGCCAAATTCAAAAGACTGGAAAACCATCCCATGGACAGACTGAGCAAGCCAACAAAAGGGAGACTTAAGAGATCAAGCTTCATCCACCAGAGCAGGACACTTGAAAGAAGAGGCCCAGAACTGATGGACCACATACCCACACCAATACCACCCATAGCATCTGTTCCCTCCTGGAACTGACAGAACTTCCCAGCCATACGCACAGACATATCGGGCATTGAGAAGAAAGGAACACAGTCAGACCAAGAGAGGAAGTCGCTGGCCCTGGAGTTCATTCGGTCTGCCTACCCTAAACAGCATTGGACTCATGTCTACACAGACAGCTCTGCCATGGAAGCAACCAGGAATGGAGGAGGCGGCGTGTACATCAGGTACGCTGACGAGGAGACCCACATTCCCATTGCGACTGGAAAGTACTCCACCAATTTCAGGGCTGAGGCAGAGGCCCAGAGAACAGCAGCAGCCCATGTCAAGGAACATCAAGACAAGGCACACAAGCGGGTCGTCATCTTCACTGACACCCTCTCTGTCTTGGATGCACTTCAGGACCCCCGACGCAAAGAACTGAATGAACTCACCCTCACTCTGTCTCAACTAGCAACACAGGCGAACGTATCACTCCAGTGGATTCCTGCCCACTGTGGAGTCTATGGAAATGAGACGGCTGACAGACTTGCTAAGGAGGGTGGGCAGCAAGACCAGGAAGACAGGCAGGTCTCTTACAGTGAGGAGAAAACCATTATTAAGGCCCTGTCTCACAAGAAGTGGCAGCAGCAACTCCCAAACTTCTTCAAGGATGACAACTACTACAGTCTGAGCAGGGCTGACCAAGTCGTTCTGTTCAAACTCCAAACTGGACATAACAGAATGCATGCTCACATGCACCAGAAACTTAAAGTTGGACAATCGGACAGATGCCCATGTGGTACTGCCCAAATGACCAGCGAACACCTCCTCCAAGACTGCTCAGACCACGCTGCACTCAGACGAGCTACATGGCCTGACCCCACATCGCTGAACCAAAAGCTGCACGGGGACCTCGGGGACCTCCACAGGATGGCAGCATTCGTCAGGGCAGCTGGTGTGACCATCTAGCGATCGACGAAGAAGAAGAAGAAGATTCCAGGTGTGGCGTTTGCATTTGGAAGCTGTTGCTGTGAACACACAACATGCGGTCAAAGGAGCTCTCAATGGAGGTGAAACAGACCATCCTGAGGCTGAAAAAAAGAAGAAGAAATCCATCAGAGAGATAGCAGAAATGTTAGGAGTGGCCAAATCAACAGTTTGGTACATTCTGAGAAAAAAAGAGTGCACTGGTGAGCTTGGGAACTCAAAAAGGCCTGGACGTCCATGGAAGACAACAGTGGTGGATGATCGCAGAATCCCTTCACAACATCCACTCAAGTGAAGAACACTCTCCAGGAAGTAGGTGTATCAGTATCTAAGTCTACCATAAAGAGAAGACTTTATGAGAGTAAATACAGAGGATTTACCACAAGGTGCAAACCATTAATCAGCCTCAAAAATAGAAAGGCCAGAATTGACTTTGCCAAAAAAACACCTGAAGAAGCCAGCCCAGTTCTGGAACAGCATTCTTTGGACAGATGAGACTAAGATCAACCTGTACCAGAATGATGGGAAGAAGAAAGTTTGGAGAAGAATTGGAACAGCTCATGATCCAAAGCACACCACATCTTCTGTAAAACATGGTGGAGGCAGTGATGGCATGGGCATGCATGGCTTCCAATGGCACTGGGTCACTTGTGTTTATTGATGATGTGACAAAAGACAGAAGCAGCCGGATGAATTCTGAAGTGTATAGGGATATACTTTATGCTCAGATTCGGCCAAATGCAGCAAAATTGATTGGACGGCGCTTCACAGTACAGATGGACAATGATCCAAAACATACTGCAAAAGCAACCCAGGAGTTTTTTAAAGCAACGAAGTGGAATATTCTGCAATGGCCGAGTCAATCACCAGATCTCAACCCAATCGAGCATGCATTTCACTTGCTCAAGACAAAACTTAAGGCAGAAAGACCCACAAACAAGCAACAACTGAAGACAGCTGCAGTAAAGGCCTGGCAAAGCATCACAAAGGAGGAAACCCAGCGTTTGGTGATGTCCATGGGTTCCAGACTTCAGCCAGTCATTGCCTGCAAAGGATTCTCAACAAAATATTGAAAAGTAACATTTTACTTAGGGTTATGTTTATTTGTCCAATTACTTTTAAGCCCCTGAAATGAGGAGCGTTTGTATAAAAATAGCTACAATTCCTACATGTTTAATCATATATTTTTGTTCAACCCCTTGAATTAAACCTTAAAGTCTGCACTTCAATTCCGTTGTAGTTGTTTCATTTCAAATCCAATGTGGTGGCATGCAGAGCCCAAATCATGAAGATTGTGTCACTGTCCAAATATTTCTGGGCCTAATTGTATCTCTTCTGCTTGCCAAGCTGCTGTACAGGACAGGTTAAAAAAAAACTGTTTGGCAACCTTTTGCAAACCCTGACAAAACCCAAAAATCCCTATGTTTGCCACCAGTCACCGCTCCGTGAGATACTGGGGTAAAGTTCTTTGTGGTTCGCCAAGTAGTTTCAGAAGGCAACCTCCGGTAGGCAGGAAAGTGACCCTTCAGGCGGGTAGGACTTTACATGTGGAAAACAATTTATTAAACAGGCTTGATTACACAATTCAGCTCGAGGACTGAGAACCAAAAGAGCTGACTTGGCTACAAATGCTCACAGATGAGGAACACAAACTAGAGGGAAAGTTCTGTAACGACGACACAGCGAGGAAAAGAAAGGCAGGGCTATAAATAGGGTCATGGGAATTAACTAAACAACAGACAGCTGGAATAAAAAAGGTTAAACGAAAACACACAGGAGTGGCTAGAGGTATGGGAAAATGATGGGAGAAACTAGAAAACATAGCTAAACCAAGAAACTAAGGATAACCCAACAAATTAATAAGATAAGATAAGATAAGATAAGCCTTTATTAGTCCCACAACGGGGAAATTCCAGGATTGCAACAGCACAGGGATAGCAACACTCAGAGCAACAATCAGAAGGCAAGAAAAAAAAAAACAAGCAAGCAAGAGCAGCTAATATACATATGTACGTATTACTATAAAATATATATATATACACACACACACAGACACACAGTGCAGAGCATTGTAGCTGGATGGAATAAATATATGAATATATGAACACACAGTGCAGAGCATTGTAGCTAGATGGAATAAATATGTAAATATATAAACACCCACAGTACGGAGCATTGCAGCTAGGTGGAATAAATATGCAAGTATATAAACACACAGTGCGGAGCAATGTAGCTAGATGGAATAATATGTAGATATATAAATATATAAACACACCCAGTGCTGAGCATTGTAGCTAGATGGAATAAATATGTAAATATATAAACACACACAGTGCAGAGCATTGTTGCTAGATGGAATGAAACAGCATAACCGTCTACTTAGTTATCCTACATGGTATGATTATGTGCCCATACATATTCTCACCCTCCATAGCGACCGGTAAGTTCCTAGTTGTATGCCGGAGGGGACCATTGTGTAAGTCTATTGCATCTTTTGCATTCAAAAAACTATTAGTTTGTTACGTCTTTTTGCTATCTCTGCGAGCAGCCCTGCTTAGGTTGTACAGTCTGACAGCCGTTGGTAGGAAGGACCTACGAAACCTCTCGGTTGTGCACCTGGGATGATGTAGTCTGCTGCTAAATGAGCTCCTCAGTGCATTCAGTATGTCCTGCATAGGGTGGAACTCGGACTCCAGCAGAGATGACAGTTTAGCCACCGTCCTTCTCCCTCCTATCTCCTCCATCGGATCAAGGCGCTGCCCCAGGACAGAGCTAGCTTTCTTAATCAGTTTGTTCAGTCTCTTCCTATCGGCTGCAGTAATGCCACTGCCCCAGCAGACCACTCCAAAAGTGATGGCTGATGCCACCACCGTGTCATAGAATGACTTCAGCAGTGCCCCTTGTACACCAAAAGACCTGAGTCTCCTCAGCAGGAACAGCCTGCGCTGTCCCTTCTTGTAGAGTGCATCAGTATTGTGTGACCAGTCTAGTTTATTGTTCAGATGAATACCCAGGTACTTATAGGATGTCACCATCTCGATGTCTGTTCCCTGTATATTTACTGGTACTGTGAGGGGCTGCCCATGCCTGCGGCAGTCCACCACCAGCTCCTTAGTTTTCCTCGCGTTGATCTGGAGGCAGTTCCGATGGCACCAGTCCACGAAGTCCTGGATAAGCCCTCTGTACTCAGCTTCATCTCCATTGGAGATGAGGCCAACGATCGCAGAGTCATCAGAGAACTTCTGTAGATGGCAGTGTGTTGTGTTGTGTGAGAAGTCCGCAGTATAATGATGACAGAATAAAAGGTGCAAACATTCATTCATTCACAGTTCAAAAACAATAGAAAGTGTGAACAAGACATCCAGATCATGAAAGCCCCCCCCCCCCCCAATTAAGGGCAGATTCCAGACGCGCCAAAAACAAAACAAAGAATACCCCAATTAGGTGGGAGGAGAGGGGCATAGGCACGGCAGGGAAAAACAAGAACACAAACACTAAAGAAAAAAAAGTCCCAAGACCACTAACAGGAGGAATAGGGCACATCTGGTCGCCACCAAACGGAAGAGCAGGATGGGTTGGGGGGGGGTCGCCCAGAGTCCATGGGCCCCCAGACCAAAGAACAGTGGGGAGTGCTGACCTCAAACGATGATGATGGAGCGGTCTGCTCCCACGACAGCGATGATGGAACAACCTGCTACGATGATGGCCCAGGTGGGACAGATTGCTCAGACGGCCCAGGTGGAATGGATGGCTCAGACGGCCAGGGTAGAGTAGACTGCTCTGATGGCCATGGTGAAGCGGACTGCTCTGACGACCTGGGTGGAGTGGCCTGCTCTGACGAAGGCTGACGGGTGGCAACCTCAGATGGCAAAAGCCGAAGGCCGGCACCCTCAGACGGCAAAGGCCAAAGGCCGGCAACCTCAGATGGCAAAGGCCGAAGGACAGCGACCTCAGACAGCAAAGGCTGAAGGGCGGTGACCTCAGACAGTGAAAGCTGAGGAGCAGCCTGATCTGACAACCTGGGTGGAGAGGACTGTCCTGATGACCCGAGTGGAGTGACCTGCTCAGATGATGAAGGTGGACAGATGGCAAATCCAGATGGTGACGACGAAGGCTGGCGAGTGGCGTGCTCAGGAGCCTGGAACTCCATCTCTGCTGCAGTCACTTCAAACGGGGAGGAAAAAACACAGGTGGGTGTTGGGTCAATACAGGTATCAGCAGTGGAGTCCAACGGAGGAAGGCCAGGAGCAGATGGGGACTGCAACTGGGTTGTCCCGTCAAGAGTAAGGCAAGACTTTTTAAGTACAGATGTTAAAAATACAAAATAAAGTTCTTGCCTTATCTCCTGCTCCACTGCAGGTGTGATGATGGGCAAAACAGCAAATGAGATGGTCAGGGGGTCAGCGGCAGGCGCCGATGCCATGGCAGCAACAGACAAGGAGAGAGGAGGAGTTGACAGGACAACCGAAGAAAAACTCTGGAAGGAATTGGAGGCTGCTGCTGTGGTTCTCTGAAGCGGTGAAGGAGCTGCTGCTGGAGGAATGGAGCATGATTCCTGTTTCACTGCCGCTGAGGGTACCACTGTCACTGGGACTACTGACAAAGAACTGGGCGAAATGCTCCATATGGCAGCAGAATTTGTCTGGCAAGGAGCTGGCGTCAGGGAATGATGAGGAGCGGAGGCTGGAGCTGAAGAACGGTGGAGTAGAGGTACTGGAGCTGGAGGATGGCGTGGCGAGGATCCTGCAGCTGGAGAGTGGCAGGAAGCTGAAGGCGTCTGCACATGTGCAGATGGGGGAGAGAGTTTCTCACCAGCCCGCGGAGCATATGTTGTAAATTGGGAACGGAGATGAGGAGCCCGGTGAGTCCTGGGTAGCTCCGCAGGCTGGGGTATACCTCAGTTACCTTTGCCGCCCCTTCCAGGTGCCTCAGGGCTGCCTCAGGAATGTGGAAAGTGCAGGCATCCAAGATAAAATCCCCAATTAACCACACTGCCCAACATTCGACCTTGTTTAGGCCGTAAACACTATAATCTGTACCCGCAGAGTCTTATGGTGGCATCATTCTGTCAGAAGGCAACGTCCGGCAGACAGAAAAGTGACTCCTTCAGGTGGGTAGGACTTTACATGCAGAAAAGGATTTATTAAACAGGCTTGATAACATAATTCAGCATGGGGGCTGAGAACCAAAAGAGTTGACTTGGCTACAAAGACTCACAGATGAGGAACACAAACCAGAGGGAAAGTTGTAAATCCAACAGAAAGGAAAAGAAAAGCAGGGCTATAAATAGGGTCATGGGAATTAACTAAACAACAGACAGCTGGGAACTATCAAGGCTAAACGAAAACACACAGGAGTGGCTAGAGGTATGGGAAAATGATGGGGGAAACTAGAAAGCATAGCTAAACCAAGAAACTAACGATAACCCAACAAACTAAGGATGACAGAATAGAAGGTGCACACAGTTCAAAAACAATAGAAAGCATGGACAAGATGTCCACATCATGACAAGTAGTGAACACTAGCAACCGTTAAAAACCTTTACAAGCCCTTGAAATCTGAGTGCTGATTGAATGCTGATAATGGTTTGCTCACCCTTTTCATAATGTCACTAATGACAGAGATGAACCCTGATTTTCACAAACATTCATCAGAAAAGTTAGCAAATCCAAAAATCAATACTTTGTGAGATACTGGCTTTCATTGTTAGCAATGTGGTTATGACCTAGTGGTCATCTGTCACTATTAATTAAGACTACTTTATTCAAGTGATTAACGGGACTGGCCTGCATTTCTAAACTATCTGTTATACAATATGTCTCATCTTCAGTACTTGTTTTTCTTTTTCAGCCTCTGAGAACACCCTCTGTTGACCATTAGATAGAATGCAAGTTTAAAACTCTGGCATTTGCTTTAATCTTTACCCTTGTCATTTATTTAGTCTGAGTATTAAATGTGTCTTAAATAATGAGGAATTCATTACTTTCTGTTTAATGTAAATGAATGAAACAGAGTTTTATTCATTGTAAAACAGCAGCACAGCAGCCTAAAGGGTCAACTTCTTTGTGCCAATCTTCATAGGGAAAACAGAAAATTTAAAAGGAACACGTATCAAATGAGTCCTCCTCTTTCCCTCTGTGTAAATCAGCTCCATTTACATATTCTACCCCCAGCCTGCCTCCGTTGCCACCTATGACATCAGTGAGTGAGATTCATGAGCTGGCATTAGCGGTGGAAACACTGTGCCCCGCTGGAGGCATCTGGAAACTTAGTGGCCACCGTAGGTGGAACAAACCACACACACACTCGTCGTACAAAGAGCCTCTTGTTTTTTTGTGTGTGTGTACTTGGAAAGCATCCACTGCTGCTCTGTGAAGGTGAGACAGAAAAGACTGAACCGTTGTCTGCACCAAACAAGCACCTGCATTTTCCACTCATGATGATCCACTTCCTGTGTGTGGGCTGTGGATTAGTGTTCTCAGAGCTCTGCAGTGTAAGTACCTGATAATGGAGCTCGTTACATAGAGAGAAATTCACTCAGAGTTGATGATATAGTTGTCTTTTTTTAAATTTTATTTTATTTCATATGGCCAGAGGTTGGCAAACACTGCTATGGAAAGAGCCAATTTAAGTATTTTTTAAACAAAAGAGAAAAAAATCTACTTGGCACCACAAAATATACCTGAGCTTTAAGTTGAAGGTAAATTTGCCTGTCAGCAATAATAATGAACATTTTTTTCTGTAAATTTGCTTTTTTTTTTCCTGTAAAACCTACTGTAAACTTCTTGCAGTTTTCCTTACCCATAAATCAATTTTCCTGTAAATGTGCATATTATAATTTTGTGACTTTTCTTGTAAATTTCCAATTAATTTACTTTAAATTTGCAAATTTTCTTGCAAATTAGTTTGGGGTTTTTTTGCTCCCTCATAGGTGTGCCCCTTTTTTCCTAGTAAATGTGTTGCTTCCCTATTGGTAAATCCAGTGGGTAATTTATTATTATTATTATTATTATTATTATTATTATTATTATTATTAACAAGGGGGATGGTGCAACTATAAATGTAAATTACGTATAAATTTGCAAGAACAAAAATGCAAAAATATGACAAAAGATACTAATGTACAATTTAAAGTCACAAATTTATGAGAAAAATATTACAAATCTGTGAAAAAAACATTAATGCAGGGGGAAAAAACACATTTTTGAGAAAAAAAATTATAAAGTCAAAATTTAAAAGAAAAAAATGTAAATTTAAAACAACAAAAGCTGCACATTTGTATAAATTTTGGACTTTTTATCCTCATAAATTTCTGATTTTCTTGGCAATTTGTGAGGAAACATAACATTCTTGGAAATCTCTAGTCTTTTTCTGTTTAATTTACTGCTTTTCCCTGATAAATTTGTGATTTTTCTGATAAATTTAGTAATTGTTTCCTTTAATGTTACCATTTTAGTGGTAATATTTTAGTGGTAGTGGTCAGAGAGGCTTTTGGCACTAGCTGGCAGCTACGTTTTCGTCAGTCTGCCCCAAGGCAGCTGTGGCTACAGTAGTAGCTTACCACTACCATTGTCTGGAGTGAATGAATAATGTATCCATTGTAAAGCGTCTTTGAGTGTCTAAGAAAAGCGCTATACAAATCTGATGCATTATTATTACTATTATATTTTTCGATACAAATTTACAAAGATGTACTTATAAATTTGACACATTTTTGCAACTTCTTTCTCATTATTTTTCTGAAATTTTCTCTTATATTTGTGACATCTTCCTCTTAGAAGTGTTAGAAACGTCACACGAGTCATAAAGGCACAATTTTGTAAAAAAGCTACTTGAGTACATGTAGTAACTGTAACTCATTACTATGCTACCCTTGTACTCTATGGGGATGGGAATGGGGGGTGTGGTGTTCTGAAACCACAAGTTTGGCCAGTGTCGGCGTGATGAAGCAGCCGCTCGGTAACGTTGTCACGCCGAACATATGAATGTAAGGGACACACGTTTTACAGCCTTTTTTCGTCTCTCTCTCTCTGGTTCGGCCTCCCAAACGACAATGCTCTGTATCACCATAATTAGCGTTTTATAATAAAGTTTGTGTTCCCAGCAAATTCCACTCTCTGTTGGCCCTTCCACATTTTCCAGACGTAACATTGTGCAATGAGAGTAAACTATGGAAGCATGCTTGAGGCCACTACGGCCATCTCTGGAGATCCCTGGAGAGCCGCTCGTACCGTGGCCGTGCTGGTACAGTTTCTCCACCACCTACATATCAGTGTTGGACCTGAGTGAGCTAGACAAGGTGTGGATGCGAGCTCTACTCGTACACAGCCTGGGCACAGAAGGCCAATGTATTATCTACATGATAGGACCAACAGAAACGTTTGCTGAGTCAGTCAAGCTGCTAGCTAGCTACTTCGCCACACCCGGCAACGTGTTGGTGCGGCACATTAGATTTCGCCAACAGTGACAGAAGACCGGAGAGACGACGCAACAATTCGTTGCGGACCTTCACCACCTAGCTAGCACATTCACCAAATTCAGTTTGTTGGAGGACAAAATGGTGCAGGACCAGTTAGCCAAGCAGCTGAGCTAGACGTCACTAGCACATGCGGTAACCACAGAAGGGTCCGGTGATACGGCAGAAGAGGCCAAGGTAAACACCGCAGATCAGAGGGACGCTATGAGGTGCTTCCCATGTGGTAACTGTGGCTCCCTGACACACCGAGAGAGAGCGTGTTCTTGACCAGCAAGGAGGCAGAGATACGACCAGTAGGACACAACACACTGAGACAATGACAACGAGGGTACAGCCGTCCCATGCTCACAGGAGGAGCACTGCCCGGAGAAGGGGCAGCGACCGGACTTGCCTCAGATCCTCGCCCAGCATAAGCCTCAGGGAGCCACTGCAAAGCTGCAGGAAAGGGAGCCGGTGTCTATCGGGAACACTGGAACACAACAACCCGGCGCAGGTTCTACCAACAGCAACAGCAACACATCGCCATGATCAGACTTCCCAGGAGAGGGGGAGAAGAGGCCGGACTACATATGAATCTGCTCCCGGCACCAGTCTCCAGGAGCCGTCGCTGAGCTGCAAGATGAAAAGTCCGCAATTCAACAAAACGCAGTAGAGCCGCCGGGCTGTTTTCAAGTCCGTGCTCGGTGTCGGCCTCCAGGAGCCACCGCTGAGCTGCAGGATGAAGAGTCTGTGACCCAACAGGATGCAGCAGAATCACCACAACCTGGCGGACACCCCACAGCAGATGTGAGAGCCACACCATCACAACCACGACACTGAATGCAGCCGAATGGAGCACTACTCGCAGTGATGCACTGGGTCCGGGTCCGCAGAGCGAAACAGCCAGACCCGCAGTTGGCCTCAGCGCCATCTCCACCACTACCAGCATCCATCAACATCACCGCGCAGCTGGGGCCAGCGACCTTCCAGCTGGAAGATGCTTCGGTGTAGCACGCCAACCGTCTTCACAGAGTTCGAGCAGCTGCCCCAGATAACACGGCTGTGTGGGAGTCGACTCGCACGGTGTGGGACCCAGACTGGGGTTTCGAAGAAGACGATCCCGGTCCGTGGGCCTCCGCACCTCCAGGGGCGCGTCCATCGTGGGCTCACCACAGGGCCCCTCCAACTGAACTGCCTTTCTCAATAAAAACAAGGACTATTTAGATAGAGGTGCAGCTGCCAGCGAATAGTGGCACAATAAACCACTCAGTCACGCTGGGCCACACGGTAGTCTTACCCGTTGGCCCTAGCTAGTTTGGGAGTTTCACTGTACCAAATTGGGGAGGGTCAATTCAGCTATATGTGTTGTTCTGTTTTTCCAAGAGGGGGTGAATGTGGTGTTCTGAAACCACAAGTTTGGTCAGTGTCGGCATATTGAGGCTGCCGCTCGCTGACGTCATCACGCCAACCATATAAATGTAAGGGATGGCCATTTTACAGTCTCTTTTTAGGCACTTAGCCTCCCAACCGACAATGCTCTGTATCACCATAATTAACGTATTTTAATAAAGTTTGTGCTCCCAGCAAACTCCCCTCTTTGTTAGTCCTTCCTTGTTTTCCAGACATATCAGGGGGATGGGAGCTTAACAAGGGGGATACCATCCCCACTCAAATCACCTACTAGGTAAATGTGAATCTTTCCTCAGATTTGCCTTTTTCATGTTTTTTTTTCATGTTTTTTTTTTAAATTATAGATAACATTGGTAATACAGTAAGTAAACCCTTCAGTGACCTGTTGGTTTTCCCGAGATAAGGCCTTCAGTAGGATGGAAACAAGAAATGATTTCTTCAGTTATCTGTCTATGGTGGTTGATACTTTATTCAAGAACACTGAAAGATAAGGCAGGAATTCATCAGGAATGGGACATTCAAGGACACGTATCTTAATATCAGGCCCCCCTTATCTTTTTTCCCCCTGCCAGGAGTGCTGATGGCTTTGCAGAGTTAAGCAAAGTGAAGACCTTTAATGTAAGATATGAGTGAAGTCTTGGGATCATCTTGGTATCCTCTCTGAAGAGCTGGAGCAGGTGGCCGGGGAGAGGGAAGTCTGGGCTTCTCTGCTTTGGCTGCTGCCTCCGTGACCCGGACCTCTGAAAAAGTGGTAGAAGATGGATGGATGGATGAGTAACGTTAGTATTTTTTCAATGATTGCACCACCTGTTGCATATTCAGTAGAAGGAAAAACATTACATATCACTCCATTGGTTGGAGCTTCACAATTCTCTTTTGATGATTCAAATTCAAAATGCTTCTCAATACATTTGAACATTACTGTGTATAAAATCCACTGTGGATGATTGCACACCAAAGACTGGTAAGTGGAAAGAAGGGATTGTGCTTTTGAAAGACAGATAATGTAGAGTCATCAGAAATTTCCCCCAGCTCAGTAATACTAACTAACTAACTAACTAACCTGCACTTATATAGCGCTTTTCTAGTCACAAAGACCACTCAAAGCACTTTCATTAATACTAACCCTCTATTCTAAGGGCCTATAGGAAACAGATATCTAGGGACAATTTAGAACAGCCAATTAACCTAACATGCATGTTTTTGGCATGTGGGAGGAAACCGGAGAAATCCCGGAGTAAACCCACGCAACACGGGGAGAACATGCAAACTCCACACAGATCACTGTTGGTCGGGGGCTGGGATCGAACCCACGATCCCATGATCCCCACAATCCCCCGGCCAAGGGTAAACTGTGCTGCCGCAGTGCTAACCACTGCACCACCGTGCAGCCCAATATTACCATACCAATAATACCACGTTTAACGTTGGCTGAAAGCTATTTGATGATAAATGCCAGGCTCTTATATAACTGAGTAAAGGACAATCTGACTACAGATTAAAGCTCACCACAATTTTAGAGTCAGCCTTCAAATAACTCTGTCATATGTGACAGATAAATTTACACAGGATTTTTCACAGTATTAACTATCATAAGCCAGCAATAATCATAAGCTGAACAACTCACCGTAACAGCTGTGTGGTTCTCCACTGGTTTCCCTCACACCACAGATTAATTTCTGGCTGGTGGCTGTTATTTCTCCTAATCCCCCTCTGCTCCTGGTCTCATGATGTCTAGCAGATTCACAATTATAAGGCTGTGGTCATACAGACTTATATTGTCCTCCTTTTCTGCTCCTCAGAGGATAAACTACTGCTGATTTTCATTACTGACAGTGACCAGCAGGTCTGTGCTTGCTTCCACTGACATCACAGCCAAGCTGCTGCTTTACAGATAACCATGTTTCTTTGTAATATCTGTTTATTGAATCATTTCTCAACATATTAACTGTAGTTGTTAACCTGGGAATTGCCCTTTAATGTTCTTTACATGAAAATGCACTACAATGCCCATCATCCAAAACTTTTCTTTGTTAGAGACATACATCTGCTAGTAAGTGTGAACTGTTAAAAGCAGTAGGCGAATGTTTTTTCAACAAGGGGGATGACTGGTATTTACAAATGCAGCATAAGGTACAAACAGATAAATGTAAATTAGATGTAAATTTTCAAGAAAAAATGTGTAAAAATATGATACAAAAATACCAATTTAAAAATTCAAGAAGTTGTAAATTACAATATAATTGCACTGAATAAAAAAATTAACCAGCATCCAGATGAGCATTACAAGAAAAAAGGGTGGAAATTTACAAAAGGAAAACCACAAATTTATGAGAACAAGTTGCAAAATTGCAAGAAAAAAGTTTCAAATCTACAAGAAAAAGTTGCAAATTTACAGGAAAAAAAGTTGCAAATTTTTGAGAAAAAAAATTGCAAATCTGCAAGAATAAAATTACAAATTTACAGGAAAAATTTGCAATCTTTTTGAGAATAAAGTTGCAAATTCTTAAAAAAGTTACCAATTTTCTGAGAAAGAAGTTGTAAATTTACAGGAAAAAAGTTGCACATTTTTGGGTAAAAAAAGTTGCAAATTTACAGATAAAAAGCTGCACATTTTTGAGAAAAATACTCGCAATTTTAGGAGGAAAAACATTGCAAACCTATGAAAAAAATAGCAAATTTCTAGTAAAAAACCGCTAATTTTTGAGGGAAAAAAAGTTGCAGATTTCCAGGAAAATGGTTGCAGATTTATAGGAAAAAGTTGCAAATTTCTAAGTTGTAAATTTTGAAGAAAATGTTACAAATTTGAAAGAAAAAAGTTGCAAATTTTGAGGAAAAACTTGCAAATTTTTGAGAATAAAATTACAAATTTACAGGAAAAAATTTGCAATCTTTTTGAGAATAAAGTTGCAAATTCTTAAAAAAAGTTACCAATTTTCTGAGAAAGAAGTAAATTTACAGGAAAAAAGTTGCACATTTTTGAGTAAAAAAACGTTGCAAATTTACAGGTAAAAACCTGCACATTTTTGAGAAAAATACTCGCAATTTTAGGAGGAAAACATTGCAAACCTATGAAAAAAATAGCTAATTTTTGAGGAAAAAAAAGTTGCAGATTTCCTGGAAAAAGGTTGCAGATTTATAGGAAAAAGTTGCAAATTTCTAAGTTGTAAATTTTGAGGAAAAGGTTACAAATTTGTATGAAAAAAGTTGCAAATTTTGAGGAAAAAAGTTGCAAATTTGGGGGAAAGAAAATGCAAATTTACAGGAAAAAGTTGCAAATTTTTGAAAAAGTTGTGATTTTTTTTAAAAAAAAATGCAGATTTACAGGAAAAAAGTTGTAAATTAAAAAAATTCAAGAATAATAATTCTTTTTTTGCATTTCTGCTTAGAATTGATGCTTCAAAGTAATTTTACTTAGTTATGTAATGTGATTTATTTAAGAAAGGCTTTACTGGAAGGAACATTCTCTCTTTTTTCCAGGTTGGGGAGAAATGTTCCCCCTGCCCCCCCCCCCCCCCCCCCCCCCCCCCCCCCCCCCCCCATGATTCATGAATGGGGATGAGGCAGGTTAACAATGGGGATGATATTGGGTCATTTTGCTAACAAGGGGGATGGCATCCTCTCCACCCCCCCATTCAAATCATCTACTGGTTAAAAGATAATATGGCCAGAGCAGATGCTGAAATTCCAGGTGGATCATTCTCTAAGCTTTGGATACTTTGACCAAGAATCCTGGCCTACACCACTGCAGGACCGTTTTTAGTCCGAGTATCAAAGCAGATGTGCACCAAAGCAGTTAATGACTCCAGTATGGGTAGGGAAAGTGTTTGCAGTAACAGCACCAACACGACGGACCAGTGAATGACTGCAGATGTGCTGGGTAGAGAAACCCAGGCGGAGTGTTCAGTAGCGGCGGCGGCGGCGGTGGGGGTAACCTTGGACCATGAACTGAGAATGGAGGAAAATAAGGAGGTAGATGATGTTGATGTGAAGAGCCTTGCTGATGCCACTGAAATGGAGAGGAAGGACGAATGTTGTGGGGTTCTTCTTCCTGATTGGTGTTTTTCCCACTCTCTGACAAGCGGATCGTGTAGAAGGTGTCGTGGTTGTATTTCTCCTGTAAAACCTGCAGGTGAAGGGTGGAGACGACCCGAGGAGGGTGAGGCAGCTGAGTAGTCATAGCTCTGGGAATCGTTCTTTCCTCGTCATCCCTCCTCTCTGGTATGTCCTCAGCGTCCTGTTGGGCGTTGCAGTCTTGACGGTCAGATTCAGGCTCGGCGGGGTCGCCACCAAGAGGTGAACTCCTCTCAGGTGTCTCCTCTGCACCAAGCTCCTCGGAGCTGCTGCTGCTACTGATGGAGCTGATAACAGATTCTGAGTCCGAGCCCGCATCTCGTCCGCTGTCTTCGCTCGACTCGCTGTCGCCCCGCCGCCAATAAGGGGAGCTTGTTTTGTGGTTGTAGCAGTCGGCACAGCGGGACAGGCTGTAGAGTTCTGGAGCCAATGTGGACTGGAAGCACAACAGGAAAAGGACACAAAAACAGGCTCAATGAAGATGAATAGAGGGAAAAACACAGATCTACAAGAAATAGTCAAAAATTTGTGACAAAAAGTTACAGATTTGCAGAAAAGACCAAAAAAAAAAAAACCCACAGAAAGGATACAAGCTATGAAAAAAATTCAAGCAAATAGTTGATAGTATACTTCTGGTAAAGAGCTGTTGGATTCAATCATCAGAATTTTCTTAGACAGTTTGACATTTTTGTGTCTGTTGGTATAGCCTGGGTTGTGTTTGTAGAGCTGCACATTCCTGTCATATCTTTTCTATCCCGCACTCCTTCAGTTAAAAAAAAAAAGTCATTTCTTTCTGTACTTTTCTGACGCTGGAATGCTTTGAACATTTTGGGATCTTCATACAGCAACAGGAGGCATCAAGCCCGAAAAATGAGAAAAAAAAACTCCACCTGAACACAACTGACACGATTAATGTCCTAAATTAAAACACATTTTGGTCACCTGAATAATTCCTGCTGTCTGTACTGGAAGAAAAAGTCATTCAAATGTGTTGGAATAATGACATTTTAAAGTGCAGCTTTGATATAAATCATTAATTATTACTTTTGATTGTTTTGAACTGTCTGCATGTTGATCCTCGGTGGATCCTTCAAGGTCTGATTGAAGTCCTTCAGATGCGTCTAGGAAAAAAGTAGACAAAATATAACAAGAGATGGTAGCAAAGCATGCCTAGGTTTGTCTGGGTCTATAAAAATAACCTGGACCTTTAATTTTCCCAAAATGTCTTATAATAACAACACTGATTAAGTTGGGGCAAACAGAGAAGTTCAATGATAACATGTACTAGAGAAGTGATCTGTCAGTTTGCGAGAATTCTTATAAACTCATCGTTTTGAAAGTAAATTAATTTCCCAATTATTCCTGAAAGTGACTGGTGAAAATTAAGTTTTTTTTTTCATTAGCATTCAATTCAATTCAATTCAATTCAATTCAATTCAATTCAATTCAACTTTATTTATATAGCGCCATTTCACAACAACAGTCATCTCATAGCACTATCAACTGTAGGGAGGACCCCCACAGTTGCAGAAAGACCCCAGCAATCAGGCGATCCCCTGTGAGCAAGCACTTGGCGACGGTGGAGAGGAAAAACTCCCTTTTAACAGGAAGAAACCTCCAGCAGAACCAGGCTCAGGGAGGGGCAGTCATCTGCTGCGACTGGCTGGGGGGTGAGGGAGATGCACAGATTAGCATGTCTGCAACATGTTTTTTTTTAATGATTTACAAGACATATCAAGAGCAAAATTACCCATAAGTTCCACATCTGTTTTTCTGCTATGAAAATTCTGTTCAGCTCCTCCCCCTTCAAAGGGGCAAGTCCACTGATTGTGTCCACTCTCCAGGTACAGGATAGAGCTGCCTCTCTGCTGCCCCAGTGCATGTGTGGTTGCATGTGATATACAGTCGATCTGGTTGTTCCTCTAAACTGTCTGGTGGTCTTCACTTTTGAAGTTTTGGATATTATCATGCAAGCACCACTCATGGTCTGCTTTTGGGCGGCTGTATGTAGCTCACATTCTGGCAGAGGATAGTGGTCACGGTCAATGTGTGCATCGTGCTGCTTTGCTGTGGTGCTCAAGTGGTTGTTTGGACCCTCCACAGTCATGGCAGCATTCTATTGTAATTTATTAAGCATGAGGTATTCAATACTGTCATTCTGTAGTCAAATTTACCAGCTTGCACACTTCTGTGTGCTGTGGTGCTCGAGGAGAGGCAGGGCATCAGTGTCCTCCTGGGCAGGATGTGGATAGGCTTAATTAGCATGCTCATAGATCTTGGCATTTAAGAGAGGCTGAAAAGGGAAAAATTTTCACAAGCAATTGTACAACCATGAAAGATTTTTTGTGGAAAAAATGGCATAGAATACCATTTTAGACAACGTAATTTGTTTTCAAGGGGATTTATATTAATTGAAGTGTCTTTAACCTTTAAATTATGAAAACTTTGGAAAATCTGGTTTTATTGACACCTTGTGGCTGCTCACTGAACTGCAGACCCACTCACATTAATTTCTGATGATGACAGTAAGTCAAATTCCCCCGTAAAGCAGCTGAATCATGTCATTTGTGTTGTTTGTGAATGATGTTGCACATCAGGTACATAACAGCCTAATTAAGAATGGTTGGTAAATGTCTGACAAGTCTCCACAATTCTACAGTGGATATAAAAAGTCTACATACCCCTGTTCAAATGCCAGGTTTTTGTGATGTTGTGGGACACATATGTGGGTTTCATATGCTTCATATGTATATCACTGTATGCTTACTGTATGCTTCACGTCTCAGATGAACAAAAGGACTGAGCCTTCTAGGAGATAACAGGAGGATGTGAAATGTGGTCTTTGGTATGCAAAGAGATGGCCTTGGTGGATTTCCTGGCCGCCAGTGACTTTAGGTGGAGAGGATAAGACCTGGAAGAAGACGCATTGTGACTTGGGATTAAATACAATGTGACTGTGTGCTTTGATGTCCTGGGATATAAAAGGATGAATGTCTGGGGGTTTCTTTCTCATTCTGTTTTTGATGATGTTGGAGAATGTGAATAAACCTCGTCATTTCCACATTCTCCACACTGGTGACCCTAAGACGTATCATGAGTGAAACAAATTCCTCCGAGCCAGACTCGTCAGGAGCCAGCCAAGCGAATGCAGCCACAGCCCAGCTACCGGACTTCTGGCAGAACAATCTGCGCTCCTGGTTTAACGCGGTTGAAGCGCAGTTCAACCTCCGGAGGATTTCAGTAGACGCCACAAAGTTCTACCATGTGGTTGCAAAACTGGACAACCACACAGCCCAGCATGTGGAGAGCCTGATCAACCAGCCGCCGGACAGTGACAAGTATGGCGCGTTGAAGGCTGCACTCATCCGGTACTTCACCCCTTCGGCGGAGGAGCGAGCAGAGGGGCTCCTGGCGCTGACTGAATTTGAAAGCGACAGACCCACGGACCTGATGGAGAAGCTGTTGAGGTTGAAAGACTCTGACGATGATCACTTCATCTTCACCCACCTCTTCCTCAGGACCCTACCGTCAGCGGTGAGAGCGACCCTGGCTAGTTCGCCACTGTTGGCCCAACGAGACTACCGTGAGCTGGGTCAGGAGGCGCAACGAATCGTCAACGCCACCAAGCGGTGCGCGGCCACGGCCGCGGCAGCGGAGCTCAGAGCGACGTCCGGAGATGGCAGAGGGCCAGAGGCAGCAGTACCAGACTCACTGACGACGGCGGTGGCAGGGGCCAAGAAACACGGAACAGACGACGTCCTTTGTTTCTATCATCGCCACTTCGCAGAGAGGGCACACAAATGTATACCACCGTGCCATTTCAAGCGCTCGGGAAATGCCAAGACCGGGGGTCGGTAGCAGCTGCGGCCCTCGGGGAGGAGAACAAGCTGCTCTACTTGAAGGATGCGCGCTCGGGGAGGCATTTCCTCGTGGACACAGGCTCCCAGTTGAGTTTCATTGCACCTTCCTCCGCTGACCGGCTGGCGCCTTCCAGTGGTCCCGTGGTGTCAGCAGCAAACGGCTCGGCGATTAAGATCTTTGGTGAGAGGACTCTGCTTCTGTCCCTACACGGCCGTACATTTGAGTGGACTTTTGTCATAGCTGCAGTCAATTTCAATATGTTAGGGGCTGATTTTCTGTGCTCACATGGTTTGTTGGTTGATCTTACTAACAGGCGCCTGGTTAATGCACTCTCTTTTTATTCTATTCCCTGTACAGCTTGAGTGGCCCCGCCAACAGCACAAGCCAACGTCACAGCTGCAAGTGGTAAGTTCCACACACTGCTCACTCAGTTCCCAGCACTCACGGTCCCAACATTTTCGGCGACCGTGGCTAAACACGGGGTGGAACATTTTATTACTGCCACCGGACCGCCTGTTTTTGCAAAAGCTCGGCGCTTGGATTCAGCTAAACTGACCATAGCACGCGAGGAGTTCGCCAACCTGGAGAAGTTGGGCATCATCAGGCGTTCAAAAAGCCCATGGGCTTCACCGCTTCACATGGTCCCGAAAGCTGATGGCTCGTGGCAACCTTGCGGAGATTTCCGCAGGTTGAACAACACTACAGCGCATGACCGCTACCCAATCCCGCATATCCAAGATTTTTCAGTTCATTTGGCGGGGGCGCGCGTTTTTTCTAAGATAGACTTGGTACGCGGTTACCACCAGGTCCCAGTGCGCGCTGAAGACATACCCAAAACAGCGGTAATAACTCCGTTCGGGCTATTCGAGATTTGCGCATGCCATTTGGGCTTAAAGGCGCGGCGCAGATGTTCCAACGCATGATGGACGCGGTGTTGTGCGATCTCCCCTTCGTGTTCGTCTACCTGGACGACATATTGGTAGCCAGCGCATCCGAAGACGAACACGAAAACCACCTCACGGCAGTTTTCTGGAGGTTGGGAGAGCACGGGTTAATAATCAGCCCAGCGAAGTGTCAGTTCGGGGTGACGCAGATTGATTTTTTGGGGCATCGCGTCTCTCCAGAAGGAGCGGTTCCTCTGCCTGACAAAGTGCGCGCAGTAACAAATTTTCCCCAGCCACAAACGGTCAAAGCGTTACAGGAGTTTTTGGGAATGGTGAATTTTTATAACCATTTCCTCCCCCGCGCAGCGCAGCTCATGCAACCATTGTATGCTGCACTAAAAAAACAAAAACCCACAAATAAAATCAAATGGTATCCGGAGCGAGAGTGTGCATTCTCGGAAGTCAAAACAGCCCTGGCAAACGCTGCATTGTTAGCCCATCCAGTCCCAACAGCCCGCATAGCGCTCACTACTGACGCGTCAGATGTGGCCATAGGGGCGGTCATGGAGCAGTATGTAGCCGGAGCTTGGCAACCGCTCGCCTTTTTCAGCAGGACCTTGCGTGATAGTGAACGAAAATACAGCGCATTCGACAGGGAGTTGTTAGCTCTCCACTTGGCCATTCGTCACTTCCAGTTCTGGCTGGAGGGACGCCGTTTCACCGCGTTCGTTGACCACAAGCCGCTGACTTTCGCGATGGCCAAGGTTTCAGAACCGTGATCGGGCCGGCAGCAGAGACAGCTGGCCGCGATCTCAGAGTTTACTACCGATATCCAGCATGTGGCGGGTAAACTTAATGTAGTGGCAGACTGCCTCTCGTGCGCCGTGGCGGCTCCACCCTGCGTAGGGGTAGATTTTGCAGCCATGGCCGCGGATCGGGTTAGCGACGCAGAAGTGCGCGCGGCCCCAGTCCGCTTAGGGATAGATTATGCAGCCATGGCCGCGGATCAGGTTAGCGACGCGGACGTGCGCGCGCTCCAGTCTGGACCAACAGGGTTAAGACTGGAGAGCAGGGTGCTGCAAGACGGTATGCTCCCCCTAATCTGCGATGTCTCCACTGGGCGACCGCGTCCGGTAGTACCCGCCGCGTGGCGCCGCCGCGTTTTCGACTCGATTCATTCTCTGGCGCACCCGGGAGTGCGCACGTCAGTCAAAATGGTGGGAGAGAAATTTGTATGGCCGAGCCTGCGCAAACAAGTTAGGGAGTGGGTGACACCTGCATGGCCTGTCAACGAGCCAAGGTACACAGGCACACGAGAGCTCCTTTGGAGCCGTTTCACATCCCGGCTAAGAGGTTCAATCATGTTCACGTAGACCTCATAGGTCTCCTTCCGCCGTCACAGGGGTGCACACACCTTCTGACAATGGTGGACCGCACCACGCGCTGGCCGGAAGTTGTCGCGCTGGCCGGAAGTTGTCCCACTGGCGTCAACCACAGCCAAGGAGGTGGCGCGCGTGTTTTTAACAGCATGGGTAGCACGCTTTGGAGTCCCGTCGGATGTTATGTCCGACAGAGGCCCTCAATTCTTTTCCGAACTTTGGTCAGCAATGGCCCGCAGCCTGGGGGTAACAATCCACCGCACAACCGCGTACAATCCACAGGCTAACGGGTTATGCGAACGTTTTCACAGGTCATTGAAAGCAGCTCTCAGAGCGTCGCTTACGGATTCAAATTGGGTGGACAGGCTACCATGGGCTTTATTGGGGTTGTGTTCTGCACCTAAAGAGGATTTAGAAGCCTCCCCGGCTGAGCTAGTTTTCACACAGCCACTTCGGCTGCCCGGGGAATTTCTCCCAGATAATCCTGCGCCAGAGTGCTCCCCAGCTCAGCGGTTGCAAAGTAGTACGGAATCTAGCACGCTGCCTGGCCCCGTTCACCACAGTTTTCCGCACGTTTTTGTGCTTAAGGCTTTAAAAAATGCGGAGTTTGTTTTTGTCAGACACGATGCCCATCGCCCGCCGTTGCGACCACCTTATGATGGACCATTTAGAGCGCTGGAAACAGGAGATAAGCATTTTTTGCTAGATTTGTGGGGCAGAAAAGAAATGATTGGCAAAAACAGGCTCAAACCCGCTTTTGTGCTGGCTGACAAAGGTGTGCAATTGGCCAGGGCTCCTCGGCGCGGCAGACCCCCTAGGGAGCATTCCCCAGAGCACCCACAGGGATTGACTAACAGTTCTCATCCTCAGACAGTAGCTCCCCAGCAGGAGGGCGCCGCGGAGGTGGTAAAGCCCGCTTACAGCAGATACAGGAGAAGACTGAGGCCCAAGCAGCATGTGGACTGATGTGTGTGATTTTATCATGACATGCAGACTGTTATTACGTTGTTCCATCTTAGACGTTTGGGACACATATGTGGGTTTCATATGCTTCATATGTATATCACTGTATGCTTACTGTATGTTTCACGTCTCAGATGAACAAAAGGACTGAGCCTCCTAGGAGATAACAGGAGGATGTGAAATGTGGTCTTTGGTATGCAAAGAGATGGCCTTGGGGGATTTCCTGGCCGCCAGTGACTTTAGGTGGAGAGGATAAGACCTGGAAGAAGACGCATTGTGACTTGGGATTAAATACAATGTGACTGGGTGCTTTGATGTCCTGGGGTATAAAAGGACGAATGTCTGGGGGTTTCTTTCTCATTCTGTTTTTGATGATGTTGGAGAATGTGAATAAACCTGACTCGTGAGATAAACTCAGCCTCGTCATTTCCACATTCTCCACAATGTAAAAAAATGAGACCAAGATAAATCATTTCAAAACTTTTTCCACCATTAATGTGACCTATAACCTGTACAACCCAAATGAAAAACAAACTGAAATCTTTTAAGGGGAAAAATAAAAAATAAAAAACTTACAATAACCTGTATGCATAAATAAGCACACCCTCTTATAACTGGGGATGTGACTGTGTTCAAAATTACCCAATCACATTCAAACTCATGCTAAATGGGAGTCAGCACACACTTGCCACCATTTAAAGTGCCTCTGATTAACCCCAAATAAAGTTCAGCTGTTCTAGTAGCACGGTGGTGCAGTGGTTTGCACTGTTGCCTAACAGCTAGAAGGTTCCAGGTTTGAATCCCCAGGCTGGCAGTGGTAGGAACCTTTCTGTGTGGGGTTTGCACGTTCTCCCTGTGCTGCATGGGTTTACTCGGGGGCTCCGCTTTCCTCCCACAATCCAAAGACATGCATGTTAGGTTAATTGGTTGTTCTAAATTGTCCCTAGATATCTGTCTCCTATAGGCCCTTAGAATAGAGGGTTTGTACTAGTGAAGTGCTTTGAGTGGTCTTTGAGACTAGAAAAACACTACATAAGTACAGGTCCTTTTCCTGTCATTTTTGTAGTCAAATCTTACAGCACAAGCCATGGTCCGCAGAGAGCTTTGAAAGCATCAGAGGGATCTCATTGTTCAAAGGTATCAGTCAGGAGAAGGGTACAAAAGAATTTCCAAGGCATTAAATATACCATGAAACACAGTGAAGACAGTCATCATCAAGTGGAGAAAATATGGCACAACAGTGACATTACCAAGAACTGGACGTCCCTCCAGAATTGATGAAAAGACAAGAACAAAACTGGTCAGAGAGGCTGCCAAGCGGCCAACAGCAACATTGAAGGAGCTGCAGGAATTTCTGGTAAATACTGGCTGTTTAGTACATGTGACAACAATCTCCCATCTTCTTTATATGTCTGGGCTATGGGGTAGGGTGGCAAGACAGAAGCCTTATCTTACGAAGAAAAACATCCAAGCCTGGTTACATTTTGCTAAAACACATTTGAAATCTCCCAACTGCATGTGGGAAAATGTGTTATTGTTCAATGAAACCAAGGTTGAACTTTTTGGCCATAATTCTAAAAAGGATATTTGGCGCAAACACAACACTGCTCATCACTAAAAGAACACCATACCTATGTACAGTGAAGCATGATGGTGGCAGCATCATGCTTTGGGGCTGTTTTTCTTCAGCTGGAACTGGGGCCTTAGTCAAGGTGGAGGGAATTATGAACAGTTCCAAATACCAGTCAGTGTTGGCACAAAACCTTCAGGCTTCTGCTAGAAAGCTGAAGATGAAGAGGAACTTCATCTTTCAGCACAACAATGACCCAAAACACACATCCAAATCAACGAAGGAATGAATGAATCTTTATTTTGGATAGATTAAAAGTAAAGATTAAAAGAAAGGAACAGAATAATATAACAAAGGGGAAAAAAACATCTTACAAGGTCAAATTAAACAATAACTCCTCTGATTATACAGTTCAACATAAGTTATCCGAAATGGGTGATGGCTGAAGTCGCAGCTTATATTGCCCACCCATATTCCATCCAAGAATTCAAAAGAACAATGACTTCACCAGAAGAAGATTTTGGTTTTGGAATGGCCCAGCCAGGGTCCAGACCTGAATCCGATCAAACATCTGTGGGGTGATCTGAAGAGGGCTGTGCACAGTAGATGTCCTTGCGATCTGACGGATTTGGAGCGTTTTTGCAAAGAAGAGCGAGCAAATATTGCCACATCAAGATGCGCCATGCTGGCAGATTCCTACCCAAAAATACTGAGTGCTGTAATAAAAGCCAAAGGTGCTGCAACAAAGTATTAGTTTAAGGGTGTGCATATTTATCCTGCTACGAGAGCATTTTCAGAGAGATTAGCATGATGTTGTTTACTGAGACGTAGCTAACAGAACTAGCAACAGATGCTAACATCGAACTGGAAGGTTTCCACGCAATACGGGCACATCGGACACCAGACAGTGGGAAGGCAAAGGGTGGAGGAGTGATAATTATGTCAATAACAGCTGGTGTAAACCGGGACACATCACAGTTAAAGAGCAACACTGCAACAAAGACATGGAGTTGCTAGCTGTTAGCATGTGGCCTGTGTATCTCCTGAGGGAATACTCACACGTGATCTGCATTGTTATTTATGCAAATCCAACGGCGAATGCTGGGGCAGCGTGTGATGCCATCCACTCAGTCACTGGCAGGCTTCTGACAGAACACCCAGATGCTCTCCTCCTCATCTCCAGTGATTCTAACCATATCTCACTGTCCCCCATTCTGCCCACGTTCACCCAGTATGTCACATGCCACACCAGAGACAATAAAACACTGGACTTATTCTATGTGAATACTAAGGAGGCGTATACCTCATCGCCACTCCCCCACTCGGGAGATCGGATCACAACTTGGTTCATCTCCTGCCGGTGTACAAAACTCTAGTACACAGACAACCTCCGGTTATGCGCACGGTGAAGTTATGGTCTGAGGAGGCAATGGACGCTCTAAAGGACTGTTTTGAAACCACTGCCTGGGAGCAGTTCTGCGATCCACATGGTGAGGACATCGACGGCCTCACTCACACCATCATGGACTACATCAACTTCTGTGTGGACAACACCGTACCCACCAAGACCATACGGTGCTGCTCGAACAACAAACCCTGGATCAACCCTGAGATAAAATCACTACTGAGAGAGAAGAAGAGGATCTTCAGGTCGGGGAACAGGGAGATGCTGAAGCCAGTACAGAGGGAGTTAAGGAGGAAGATCAGAGAAGGCAAGGACAGCTTCAGGAAGAAGATGGAGGACAAGCTGCAACAGAGCAACATCGGCGGGGTCTAGAGAAACCTCAAAACCATCTCTGGGCTCCAAAATACCTCCTCCCAGGCCACGGGGGGCAGGGAGTGGGTGAACAATCTGAACCTGTTTTTTAATAGGTTTGACCAACCACCCTCCCCTCCGCTTGACAACAACCACTGCTGCCTCTACTGTCATTGAGACCTGCTGTCCAACACCCCCCCAGCAACACCCCCCACTCCCAGCACACAGCCCCCCAGCCCCAACCTGACCCTCACTAAGACCCAGGTGAGGGCGGAGCTGAGGAAGATCAAGGCGAGGAAGGTCTCGTGTCCGGACTGCATCAGCGCAAAGCTCCTCAAGTCCTACGCAGACCAGCTGTGTGGGATTGTGGAGCACATCTTCAACCTGAGCCTGAAGCTGGGGAGGGTACCACAGTTGTGGAAAACATCTTGTGTGGTACCCGTACCAAAGATTTCCCACCCCAGAGACCTGAACAGCTACAGACCAGTGGCCCTGACGTCTCACCTGATGAAGATCCTGGAGAGACTGCTCCTTGCTCACCTCCACCCCCTGGTGGGACCAGCGATGGATCCTCTCCAGTTTGCCTGCCAGCATGGCATCGGGGTGGAGGATGCAGTGATCTTCCTCCTTCACCGTTCCCTGTTCCACCTGGAGAAGCCAGGGAACACGGTGAGGATCATGCTCTTTGACTTCTCCAGTGCTTTTAACACCATCCAACCAGTGATCCTGATGGACAAGCTGCTGTGCGCAGAGGTGGACCAGCACCTGTCATCGTGGATCCTGGACTATCTCACAAACCAGCCATAGTTTATGAGAACCCGGGATTGTGTGTCCGACACGATCATCGGCAGTATGGGGGGCCCCTGGGGAACGGTTTTGGCTCCCTTCCTGTTCACCCTTTATACTGCAGATTTCTCACACAACACAACACACTGCCATCTACAGAAGTTCTCTGATGACTCTGTGATTGTTGGCCTCATCTCCAACGGAGATAAAGCTGAGTACAGAGGACTTATCCAGGACTTCGTGGACTGGTGCCATCGGAATTGCCTCCAGATCAACGCGAGAAAAACTAAGGAACTGGTGGTGGACTGCCGCAGGCAAGGACAACCTCTCACAGCACCAGTAAACATCCAGGGAACAGACATTGAGATGGTGACATCCTACAAGTACCTGGGTGTTCATTTGAACAATAAATTAGACTGGTCACACAATACCGACGCACTCTACAAGAAGGGACGGCGCAGGCTGTTCCTACTGAGGAGGCTCAGGTCATTTGGTGTACAAGGGGTGCTCTTGAAGACCTTCTACGTTTTGGTGGTGGCATCAGCCATCACTTTTGGAGTGGTCTGCTGGGGCAGAGGCATCACAGCAGCCGATAGGAAGAGACTGAACAAACTGATCAAGAAAGCTAGCTCTGTCCTGGTGCAACGCCTTGACCCAGTGGCGGAGATAGGAGAGAGAAGGATGGCGGCTAAACTGTCATCTCTGCTGGAGTCCGAGTCCCACCCTATGCAGGACATACTGAACGCACTGAGGAGCTCATTTACCAGTAGGCTACATCATCCTAGATGCGCGACCGAGAGGTTTTGCAGGTCCTTCCTGCAGGTCCTTCCTAAAGCTGTGTCAGAATAACCTAAGCAGGGCTGCTCGCAGAGATAGTTAAAAAAAAAACAAAAAAAAAACAAAACGTTACAACCTAATAGTATTGAATGCAAAAGACGCAACAAACTTACACAAAATGGTCCCCCTCCAGTATACAACTGGGACAATATCAATCACTACAGAGGGTGACAATATGTATGGGTACCTATTCATACTATGTGGGGTAACTAAATAGACTGTTATGCTGTTTATTCCATCTAGCTACAATGCTCTGCACTGTGTATATATATCTATATATTTATGTGTACATATGTACAGTATATTCACTGCTCTTATTTTCTTATCTTCTAAATTATTGCTCTGAGTGTTGCTATCCCTGTGCTGTTGCAATCCTGGAATTTCCCCATTCTGGGACTAATAAAGGCTTATCTTATCTTATCTTATGCAACCGGGTTATTGTAAGTTTTTTATTTTTCCCCTTAAAATATTTCAGTTTGTTTTTCAGTTGGGTTGTACAGGTTATAGGTCACTTTAATGGTGGAAAAAGTTTTGAAATGATTTATCTTGGTCTCATTTTTTTACATCACAAAAACCTGGCATTTGAACAGGGGTGTGTAGAACTTTTATATCCACTGTATGTGGCGAGAGTGTGAATACTGTGGAAATTATAGACAAATATGTTTAATAATTAATCTCAATGTTTTTTAGCAAAGGTGTCTGTTTATTTCCAACGTTTCATCACAGGTAGTGGCATTGGATGACTTCAGTTTACATCTTATAAACACTATGCCCTCACTCTCCTAACCATAATCAGAGTGACTATAGCACAAAGCAGAGATCCTCTCCTGTTGTAATGTGAGCACATGCTAATTAATTAACTTCATCCTGCTAGCTCTCACCAATGCTGCACAGCACCTTCATAAAGCCTTATTCCAACACTTCAGCAGGCTGCTCAGCATTTAACCAAATAGCTTCCAAACTCTTACACTATAATGGACATAACTGAGGGACGCTGCAGTGAAGGCCTGCTAACTGTTGCAGTTAGCAGTAGCCACACATACAGGAAGATGCAATAAAACTTTTTTGACATGAAAAATTCTGTCATATTCTAATTTTCAGTCATGCTATTTTGCATGTAAGACATCAAATAGCTTCATGTTGTGTTCACATGTTCAGTTTTAATCATGAACCTACAGGAAACAGCAGTCAGATTATGCAGTTATTTATCAATTCACTGATTTATTTTTTTTTTAGTACAAGTGATGCAACAATACACCAGCAGCTGTGCATGCTTGCGCTTCGTTCTCCACATCACCAGTCCCTCTTGTTTCACTCCAGTTATCAACAACATCACAACTGTTTGGCATTTAAAGAAAGTTTTCACACTGCTTTGACATTTTTGCAGCTGTAATGGATCAGTGTGTGTAGCCGCAGACAGAAGAAAAAGTGAACTGATATAAAAAACATTAACACACTAAAATCAAAGAGGAGAAAATACTAGATAATCTTCATTTAATATGCACTATGAACAGGGAGTGAACAGTAGTTTTCTGCTTGGCAAAATGCTGCACACAGTAATGGGATTGCAGGGCCTCGTCATCTTTCCGCAGCCAGGCAATAGAGGGTGGCCTCACTTTTGGACAGCTCTCGTGTCATCCACATTTATTTGCAGTCTGTGGTTTAAACACCTGGCAAGTGTCATGAAGGTAGGCTCCTTTGTAGTTCCCAGCAGCTCCCATAAACTAAACAATTCTCACTTGTTGACTTTTTCTAATTTATTTGCTGATCGATGCCCTCTGAGGTTGAGACAGGTGAATGCTATCTTAACAGGCCTCAGGCTTTGTGGTTCTGAATCGCTGCCAAACAGAGCATCCCACATATTTGTCATGTATAACTTCTATTAGCTCGTGGTTAGCTAAATAGCCAAATTGATGCTGTATGGTTCAGGTAATTGCTCATGTTCCACTTTTAAGCTTCTCTATGCATCTTGTTGCGGCAGCGGACTCAAGAGTGTTTGTAGGGCAGAGGAAAAGAAGTCAAAAGGGGACCCACGTACTGCACGGTACTGGACCCCACTAGCAAGTAAAACTTGATGATGCATTATATTTAATGCTAAAATCAACTGTTGTGATGTTTGTATTTCAAACTCCATACCAATACCTTGGAAAATAACTGATACTTGATAGCATTTCTGATACCACAAGGGGGAAAAGCTAAAATGAAAAAGAAAAATTAAATGACAATGACAACACTATGTTCAAATTAAGAATAAAAGTTACAATTTATGAGATAAAAAGTCACTTAATTTGGGGAAAGCAGTTGCAAAATAAGATAACATAACCTTTTATTGTTCCCCATGGGGTAAATTCAAGTGTTACAGCAGCAGGAATTCAGAAATGGCAAATATAACAGAAAAAAAACTATAAATATACTAAATATATGAATGAAAAGACAAAAGGAAACAAAAAAAGACTACAGATACAGTTGAATCAATATATGTGTTGTTTCTGAAACTACCTTCTGAATGACGAGGCCAGGTGCACAGTGGAACTCAGCTTTATTGATGGTTTAATTGCACAATACAGCCACCAGGCAGGGCCATTGGCAAAGAGACGGTAAAATGGATGCCCCTGGTATTTATGGGGCGGTGCAGTGGAGGAAGTGGAAGTGACCGTCACTACACCACACTTCATAATAAAAGTTACAATAATTCAACATCACATTTTCATCCCCTGTAGAAAGTCCAAAACCACACATACAATTGAGACTCTCCCCAATTTAGGACCCAAATCACGAGAAAACTAGAACTTGACTCACTAAATGGCCGATCACATTCACACAACAAACCTAAGCTAGGGGGGACAGGTGGACTACTGTCCCACCCCACATGGCAAGGTGGGTTATTCTGCCACCTATAAACTAGCCAAAAGTCCATCTATAACTGCAAACATTGCCGTGCTCCTAGAATAAAACACACCCAGAAAAAAAACAAAAACAGTTTAATCTTTTTTTAAACACATACAAACATATGAACTTCAGAATTCTTTCTGTTTTTCAAACTCACACTACTGTCCTTCTGGCAGAAAAGGGGTAGAACCGGCTTGCAGGGGCCCAGGGCAGCCCCTCAGTAGATCTGCCCCTGGAGGCAGCATGCCCCCGGGGCCGCAGCTGACCTCATAGATGAGAGTGCCTCTTCTCCTCGCCATCGGCCGCCTCTCTCATCCGGACCCGCCATCCGAAGCATCCTCCCGGGCACGCCGCAGCTCATTGGCGTGCGTCCATGAGCGGTCTGACAGCTGGAAGCAGACCGCGCCCCGCTTAGCCACAATGCGCAGCCACTCCTGGTGTCCCTCTGGCTGTTGTTTGGCCCACACCCACCGTGGATGTCTCTCCCCTCAAACCCGGACCAGGTCTGTAAATCTCAGAGAAGCTCTGCTCGGCCTGCAGTGTTGTTTGGCACGCGGTCCCTCCATGCCTGTCGGTCTGGCCCTGACCTCTTTTAAAGCTGCTACAGCAGTCGCCGTTGTAGCTTCAGATTCTCCAGCCCTCTGCGGCCAAGCTCTGGAGGAATCTGAGGCTAGCTTGTTGGCGTCACTTGCCAATGCAGGCGCCTCGCCGCCACGCTCGGTACCCTCTTCCGTGGTACCCCGAGTGCCGGCACCAAGACCCTCCTGCATTGAACTTAAGTGAGGCTGGTCCTGTTTGACCGCCGTGGTGCCCAGTAAATCCTCGCCCCACACCGCGTCGTCCTCTACTACTGGAACCAGACAGTTCCACTTGCCTCAAACAGACCACTCTTCCCCAGCGTCGTCTTTAATGGTAAATCCCAGTCCATAAAACAGGTCGTAGCCCATGAGTGTCACCTCGGGCTGTCACATGGAACGTGAAGTCATCCATCTCCGCCGACTTGTATCGAACCATCAACTCCAGTGTCCCAACCGTGCACAGCCTTCCACCTCCATAACCGTAGAGCGGTGCTGGGTTACCTCTAATTCTGTAGTGGGGGAAAAAATTTCCTCACTGTGGCCCAATTCAATAACAATCCCTCCGCCCCCGTATCGATCAGCAGTGGTACCTCCTCACCATGGTGCTCGGAGACACCGCATGGACAGTTGTGTTGTGTTGTTTTTAGGACTTATTATTGTGTGACACAGGTGGTGGCTCCACCTTTCCAGTTCTGCCGACACCTGGAGTATAAGATGGCTGTGCGGAAGAGGGACGGTCTCTTTGACCTCACCTCTGCCTGACAGGAGCATCTGTACTGTACAGTGAGTCAATAATAAAGTCGTGTTCTGTTATGCCTCCAGCCTCACCATTGGTTCTCATTTGCCAACATAACATTTGGCGACGAGGATAAAAGTATGGACGCAGGAGTCGCTAACATTCGGCTGTTTTTGGAGGTTCTCGGTGAGCCACCGCTTTCTTGGGTGAGGTGGTTTGCTGCATTCCAGAATTATTTGGTGGCATTGAACCTCGGTGAACTGGAGAAGTTACAGGCACGGGCAATGTTGGTTCACAATTTAGGTATGGAGGGACAACGCATCCTTAGTACCTTGGGTGACAGTGATAATTTTGAGGACATGGTTGAGCTAATGGCGCATCATTTTCGAGCCACTGAGAACATCATTGTCCAGAGGATTCAGTTTCGGCAGCGCCGCCAGCAGACCAGCGAGTCAGTGCAACGGTATGTTGCAGATCTGTGTCAGCTAGCTGGGGACTGCCAGTTTGGAGCATTGGAGGAAGAAATAGTCCGCGACCAGTTGGCGGAGCACACACTTTGCTCAGCGGCACGGTCAAGGCTCCTCATGCACTCCGACAAACTGACATTGGCAATGGCTGTCGAGATAGCTCAGCAGTGTGAAGCAGCAGACAAATTATCACATGACCTCAGTGAGAGAGCTACACTCCACCAATCTGAATCACAGTGAGCGGCACAGGCTGTGGACCCAGACAGTGATGATAGCGTGGAGGATAAGAAAGAGTACGCTACTGCTGTGAAGATAAGGTCCGCCCCGGGATCACCCAGGTGTTTGGGTTGTGGGTCCACCAAACACCATTATAAGGCTAGAGAGTGTCCGGCAAGAGGAAAATGTTGCGGCAAGTGTGGACTTCTGCATCATTTTGCCAGGGCCTGTAGTAGGTTCGAGCGAGGGGAACGGCGATGCAAAGTGGACCCCCCCCCCCCCCGCTCCAACTCCCACGGTCATCCACACCGTCTCCCCAAGCACTGATGGTCATACATACTGTATGGTGAAATTGGATGGGGTGGAGGTGCCGCTGCTGATTGACACGGGTGCGGTGAGGTCTGTGTTGAATTGGCCCACCGTGAGGAGTTTCTTCCCATATTACCGAATAAGAGGTCATTCAGCACCGCTGTGTGGGTATGGTGGAAAGAGGTTGGCCACGGTGGGATCGGTGGAACTGATGGCTCGGTACAAGTCAGCGGAGGTGTCCAACCTGAAGTTCGTGGTAACCGCCAGTGGCGAGAATATTATGGGCTGTGACCTTTTTTATGGACTGGGCTTCACCATTACCAGCGGTGTTGGAGAGGAGTGGTCGAGCCGTGGTTTGTGGGACCGGCCGGTTCCGCGAGTGGTGGATGATGTGGCATGGAACAAACCTTGGCCTAGCATTCTGGAAGCTGAGCAGAACCAACCCCACCCAGGGCCATCGCGGGAGGGTTCTGGTGCCAGAGCCCAAGTAACCCTAGTTGAGGGAACTGGGCGGCAAGGCGGGTGGAGCCGAGTGGAAGGCCCATTCTGCTTCTGGAGTTCGGCTGGGCGGTACCAAGGACCAAGGGGTCACAACGGCATGCCGTGGACAAAATTGTTGGTACCCCTCTGTTAATGAAAGAAAAACCCCCAATGGTCACAGAAATAACTTGAATCTGACAAAAGTGGTAATAAATAAAAATTCTATGAAAATTAACCAATGAAAATCATACAGTGCTTTTGAATTGTGGTTCAACAGAATTACTTTAAAAAACAAACTCATGAAACAGGCCTGGAAAAAAATGATGGTACCCCTAGAAAAGATTGAAAATAATGTGACCATAGGGACATGTTCAACCAAGATGTGTCCTCTAATTAACATCACAGGTGTCTACAAACTTGTAATCAGTCAGTCAGCCTATTTAAAGGGTGACAAGTAGTCACTGTGCTGTTTGGTGACATAGTGTGTACCACACTAAACATGGACCAGGGGAAGCAAAGGAGAGAGTTGTCTCAGGAGATTAGAAAGAAAATTATAGACAAGCATGTTAAAGGTAAAGGCTATAAGACCATCTCCAAGCAGTTTGATGTTCCTGTGACTACAGTTGCTCATATTATTCAGAAATTTAAGATCCACGGGACTGTAGCCATCCTCCCTGGACATGGCCGCAGGAGGAGACGGATAATACGAATGGTAACAAAAGAGCCCAGAACAACCTCTAAACACATTCATGGTGAACTCCAAGGTCAAGGTACATCAGTGTCAGATCGCACCATCCATCGTCGTTTGAGCCAAAGTGGACTTCATGGGAGACGACCAAGGAGGACACCACTGTTGAAAACAAATCATAAAAAAGCCAGACTGGAATTTGTCAAACTGCATGTTGACAAGCCACAAAGCTTCTGGGAGAATGTCCTATGGGCAGACGAGACAAAACTGGAACTTTTTGGCAAGGCACATCAGCTCTATGTTCACAGACGCAAAAATGAAGCATACCAAGAAAAGAACACTGTCCCTACTGTGAAACATGGAGGAGGTTCTGTTATGTTCTGGGGCTGCTTTGCTGCATCTGGCACAGGGTGTCTTGAATCTGTGCAGGGTACAATGAAATCTCAAGACTATCAAGGTATTCTAGAGAGAAATGTGCTGCCCAGTGTCAGACAGTTTGGTCTCAGTCGCAGGTCATGGGTCTTGCAACAGGATAATGACCCAAAACACACAGCTAAAAACACCCAAGAATGGCTAAGGGCCAAACATTGGACTATTCTAAAGTGGCCTTCTGTGAGCCCTGATCTAAATTCTATTGAACATCTGTGGAAGGAGCTGAAACACGCTGTCTGGAGAAGGCACCCTTCAAACCTGAGACAACTGGAGCAGTTTGCTCATGAGGAGTGGGCCAAAATACCTGCTGAGAGGTGCAGAAGTCTCATTGACAGTTACAGAAATCGTTTGATTGCAGTGATTGCCTCAAAAGGTTGTGCAATAAAATATTAAGTTAAGGGTACCATCATTTTTGTCCAGGCATTTCATGAGTTTGTTTTTTAAAATAATTCTGTTGAACCACAATTCAAAAGCACTGTCTGATTTTCACTGGTTAATTTTCATAGAATTTTTATTTATTGCCACTTTTGTCAGATTCAAGTTATTTCTGTGACCATTGTGGGTTTTTCTTTCATTAACAGAGGGGCACCAACAATTTTGTCCACGTGTGTATATACGTACATATGTATATATGCATATATACACATATATGTGTGTATATGCATATATATATACAGTGGGGCAAAAAAGTATTTAGTCAGCCACCAACTGTGCAAGTTCTCCCACTTAAAAGATGAGAGAGGTCTCCAATTTTCATCATAGGTATACCTCAACTATGAGAGACAAAATGAGAAAAAAAACATCCAGAAAATCACATTGAAGGATTTTTAATGAATTAATTGGTAAATTCCTCAGTAAAATAAGTATTTGGTCACCTACAAACAAGCAAGATTTCTGGCTCTCACAGACCTGTAACTTCTTCTTTAAGAGGCTCCTCTGTCCTCCACTCGTTACCTGTATTAATGGCACCTGTTTGAACTTGTTATCAGTATAAAAGACACCTGTCCACAACCTCAAACAGTCAGACTCCAAACTCCACTATGGCCAAGACCAAAGAGCTGTCAAAGGACACCAGAAACAAAACTGTAGGCCTGCACCAGGCTGGGAAGACTGAATCTGCAATAGGTAAGCAGCTTGGTGTGAAGAAATCAACTGTGTGAGCAATTATTAGAAAATGGAAGACATACAAGACCACTGATAATCTCCCTCGATCTGGGGATCCACGCAAGATCTCACCCCGTGGGGTCAAAATGATCACGAGAACAGTGAGCAAAAATCCCAGAACCACATGGGGGGACCTAGTGAATGACCTGCAGAGAGCTGGGACCAAAGTAACAAAGGCTACATCAGAAACACACTACGCCGCCAGGGACTCAAATCCTGCAGTGCCAGACGCGTCCCCCTGCTTAAGCCAGTACATGTCCAGGCCCGTCTGACGTTTGCTAGAGAGCATTTGGATGATCCAGAAGAGGACTGGGAGAATGTCATTTGGTCAGATGAAAACAAAATAGAACTTTTTGGTAATAACTCAACTTGTCGTGTTTGGAGGAGAATGAACACCATACCTACTGTGAAGCATGGGGGTGGAAACATCATACTTTGGGGCTGTTTTTCTGCAAAGGGACCAGGACGACTGATCCGTGTAAAGGAAAGAATGAATGGGGCCATGTATCATGAGATTTTGAGTGAAAACCTCCTTCCACCAGCAAGGGCATTGAAGATGAAACGTGGCTGGGTCTTTCAGCATGACAATGATCCCAAACATACCGCCCGGGCAATGAAGGAGTGGCTTCGTAAGAAGCATTTCAAGATCCTGGAGTGGCCAAGCAAGTCTCCAGATCTCAACCCCATAGAAAATCTTTGGAGGGAGTTGAAAGTCTGTGTTGCCCAGCGACAGCCCCAAAACATCACTGCTCTAGAGGAGATCTGCATGGAGGAATGGGCCAAAATACCAGCAACAGTGTGTGAAAACCTTGTGAAAACTTACAGAAAATGTTTGACCTCTGTCATTGCCAACAAAGGGTATATAACAAAGTATTGAGATGAACTTTTGTTATTGACCAAATACTTATTTTACTGAGGAATTTACCAATTAATTCATTAAAAATCCTTCAATGTGATTTTCTGGATTTTTTTTTTCTTATTTTGTCTCTCATAGTTGAGGCATACCTATGATGAAAATTGGAGACCTCTCTCATCTTTTAAGTGGGAGAACTTGCACAATTGGTGGCTGACTGTCATGTCAATCATCACTGTTTTCTTCATGCATTACCGACTGCACTATATGGTTCTCCACATTATCTGCTGCTCGCTAATATATTTAAACTGCTGACTAGTATTACTCACTCTTATTCTACACTTTATTGCATGTATAGCTTATTTCTTTTATTTTATCATGTTTAATGTTGCAGCATTGCACCGAGACAAATTCCTAGTTTGTGTACCACATGAACAATGGCAATAAATCTGATTCTGATTCTGATTCTGACTAAATATTTTTTTACCCCACTATATATACAGTATATATATATATATATATATATATACACACACACACACACACACATGTGTATATATGCATACATATACATACATACACATATATATACACACACACACACACACACACACACACACACATATTATATATATTCGGGGTGGCCGTTCCACTGTTGACATGATATTGACTCTACGGCAGCTCCAAGAGAAGGCAGGAGAGCAGCACCAGCCATTGTATGTTGTCTTTGTTGACTTCACAAAGGCATTTGACACCGTGGACCGCACAACCCTCTGGAAGGTCCTCGAAATTTATGGATGCCCTGACAAGCTTGTTAACATCATCAAGCAGTTCCACTATCCAATAAAGGCACAAGTCTCAGTCGGCGGTGAACCCAGTGATGCCTTTGTGGTCAACCACGGTGTGAAGCAGGGGTGTGTGCTGGCACCAACTCTTTTCTCCCTCTACTTTACAGCTGTGCTGGACACTATGAACAAAGGGCTCAACAAGGGTGTGTTTCTCCGCACAAGGACAGATGGCAAATTGTTCAACCTTGCCTGTCTCCATGCCTATACAAAAACACAGGAGATGTGCATCAGAGAACTGCTTTATACTGATAACTCCGCCCTTGTGGCCAGTAACGCAGCTGATATGCAGCAGATTGTGGATCGTTTCTCCTTTGCAGCTGATATGTTTGGCCTAAAGATCAACATACCTAAGACCGAGCTGCTCTACCAGCCTCCTCCAATGTCCACTGAACTGCCAGAAACGATTACGGTCCACGATGAACCACTGAAGACAGCCGAGTCTTTCACTTACTTGGGCAGTACCGTCACAAACACCAGCTCTGTAGATTTGGAGGTGGAAAGAAGGATCCAGTCTGCCACAAAGGCTTATGGTGCACTATACAAGAGACTTTGGAGTTGTCATGATATCAGCACGAAAACCAAAGTGATGGTTTATGCAGCTGCAGTTCTTCCTTGCTTGCTCTATTCCATCGAGTGTGCCACTCTTTACCGTAGACACATCAGGGCTCTGATAAGACTCCAGCTTCGCCACCTACGCTCCATCCTCAACATCAAGTGGCAAGACCGTATCCCAGACATTGAGGTACTGCGTCATGCACACACAGTCAGTGTTGAAGCCCTAATTACAGTGTCACAGCTTCGCTGGGCAGGGCATGTATGTCGGATGGCGAACAGTAGACTGCCAAAAGCTGTGTTCTACTTGGAACTGAGCCAAGGAAAAAGGAGCCATGGAGGACAAAAACTGTGTTTCAAAGATGTCCTAAAGCAGCATATGAAGAGAACTGGCATCCCCTATGATACCTGGGAGGAAGAGGCACTCCGGAAAGTCAGTTGGCAAGGACTGTTGAGGAAAGCAACGTCAGCTGTAGAAGAGCAACACCAGCAAGAATATCAGCGTGCACATGACCGATGACATTCAGCAACTACTTTAAGCATTTTCCGGTGCAACAACTGTCAGCATTTCTGCAGTTCCCGAGCAGGTCTGATTGCCCACACAAGAGCCTGCTTGGGATAGATCTCAACTCGAACACAAGACAAGGCAGTCATCTTCGGCAACGGACAGCCATACACATACATACATATATATACATACATACATATATATGGCTGTATGTGTACTCACCGGCCACTTTATTAGGTACACCTGTCCAACTGCTCGTTAACACTTAATTTCTAATCAGCCAATCACATGGCGGCAACTCAGTGCATTTAGGCATGTAGACATGGTCAAGACAATCTCCTGCAGTTCAAACCGAGCATCAGTATGGGGAAGAAAGGTGATTTGAGTGACTTTGAACGTGGCATGGTTGTTGGTGCCAGAAGGGCTGGTCTGAGTATTTCAGAAACTGCTGATCTACTGGGATTTTCACGCACAACCATCTCTAGGGTTTACAGAGAATGGTCCGAAAAAGAAAAAATATCCAGTGAGCGGCAGTTCTGTGGGCGGAAATGCCTTGTTGATGCCAGAGGTCAGAGGAGAATGGCCAGACTGGTTCGAGCTGATAGAAAGGCAACAGTGACTCAAATAACCACCCGTTACAACCAAGGTAGGCAGAAGAGCATCTCTGAACGCACAGTACGTCGAACTTTGAGGCAGATGGGCTACAGCAGCAGAAGACCACGCCGGGTGCCACTCCTTTCAGCTAAGAACAGGAAACTGAGGCTACAATTTGCACAAGCTCATCGAAATTGGACAATAGAAGATTGGAAAAACGTTGCCTGGTCTGATGAGTCTCGATTTCTGCTGCGACATTCGGATGGTAGGGTCAGAATTTGGCGTCAACAACATGAAAGCATGGATCCATCCTGCCTTGTATCAATGGTTCAGGCTGGTGGTGGTGGTGTAATGGTGTGGGGAATATTTTCTTGGCACTCTTTGGGCCCCTTGGTACCAATTGAGCATCGTTGCAACGCTACAGCCTACCTGAGTATTGTTGCTGACCATGTCCATCCCTTTATGACCACAATGTACCCAACTTCTGATGGCTACTTTCAGCAGGATAATGCGCCATGTCAGAAAGCTGGAATCATCTCAGACTGGTTTCTTGAACATGACAATGAGTTCACTGTACACAAATGGCCTCCACAGTCACCAGATCTCAATCCAATAGAGCATCTTTGGGATGTGGTGGAACGGGAGATTCGCATCATGGATGTGCAGCCGACAAATCTGCGCCAACTGTGTGATGCCATCATGTCAATATGGACCAAACTCTCTGAGGAATGCTTCCAGCACCTTGTTGAATCTATGCCACGAAGAATTGAGGCAGTTCTGAAGGCAAAAGGGGGTCCAACCCGTTACTAGCATGGTGTACCTAATAAAGTGGCCGGTGAGTATATATATATATATATATATATATATATATATATACACACACACACACACACACACACACACACATACTGTATATATAGTGTATATATATATATATATATACTGTATATACACACATATATATAGTGTGTGTGTGTGTGTGTGTGTGTGTGTGTGTATATATATATATATATATATATATATATATATATATATATACAGTGGGGTAAAAAAGTATTTAGTCAGCCACCAATTGTGCAAGTTCTCCCACTTAAAAGATGAGAGAGGTCTCCAATTTTCATCATAGGTATACCTCAACTATGAGACAAAATAAGAAAAAGAAATCCAGAAAATCACATTGAAGGATTTTTAATGAATTAATTGGTAAATTCCTCGGTAAAATAAGTATTTGGTCAATAACAAAAGTTCATCTCAGTACTTTGTTATATACCCTTTGTTGGCAATGACAGAGGTCAAACGTTTTCTGTAAGTTTTCACAAGGTTTTCACACACTGTTGCTGGTATTTTGGCCCATTCCTCCATGCAGATCTCCTCTAGAGCAATGATGTTTTGGGGCTGTCGCTGGGCAACACGGACTTTCAACTCCCTCCATAGATTTTCTATGGGGTTGAGATCTGGAGACTGGCTAGGCCACTCCAGGACCTTGAAATGCTTCTTACGAAGCCACTCCTTCATTGCTCAGGCGGTGTGTTTGGGATCATTGTCATGCTAAAAGACCCAGCCACGTTTCATCTTCAATGCCCTTGCTGGTGGAAGGAGGTTTTCACTCAAAATCTCACGATACATGGCCCCATTCATTCTTTCCTTTACACGGATCAGTCGTCCTGGTCCCTTTGCAGAAAAACAGCCCCAAAGTATGATGTTTCCACTCCCATGCTTCACAGTAGGTATGGTGTTCTTTCTCCTCCAAACACGACAAGTTGAGTTTTTACCAAAAAGTTCTATTTTGGTTTCATCTGACCATATGACATTCTCCCAGTCCTCTTCTGGATCATCCAAATGCTCTCTAGCAAACTTCAGACGGGCCTGGACATGTACTGGCTTAAGCAGGGGGACATGTCTGGCACTGCAGGATTTGAGTCCCTGGTGGCGTAGTGTGTTACTGATGTAGCCTTTGTTACTTTGGTCCCAGCTCTCTGCAGGTCATTCACTAGGTCCCCCCATGTGGTTCTGGGATTTTTGCTCACCGTTCTCGTGATAATTTTGACCCCATGGGGTGAGATCTTGCGTGGAGCCCCAGATCGAGGGAGATTATCAGTGGTCTTGTATGTCTTCCATTTTCTAATAATTGCTCCCACAGTTGATTTCTTCACACCAAGCTGCTTACCTATTGCAGATTCAGTCTTCCCAGACTGGTGCAGGTCTACAATTTTGTTTCTGGTGTCCTTTGACAGCTCTTTGGTCTTGGCCATAGTGGAGTTTGGAGTCTGACTGTTTGAGGTTGTGGACAGGTGCCTTTTATACTGATAACGAGTTCAAACAGGTGCCATTAATACAGGTAGCGAGTGGAGGACAGAGGAGCCTCTTAAAGAAGAAGTTACAGGTCTGTGAGAGCCAGAAATCTTGCTTGTTTGTAGGTGACCAAATACTTATTTTACTGAGGAATTTACCAATTAATTCATTAAAAATCCTTCAATGTGATTTTCTGGATTTTTTTTTTCTCATTTTGTCTCTCATAGTTGAGGTATACCTATGATGAAAATTGGAGACCTCTCTCATCTTTTAAGAGGGAGAACTTGCACAACTGGTGGCTGACTAAATACTTTTTTGCCCCACTGTATATATATATAAACCATAACATAACATGTACATAAAACACACAGAACCATAAACACGGTGCTACCGCACAGTCACTTGTGTGGGAAAACTGGAACCGGCATGGGGGGGCCCAGGGCAGCCCCTCAGCAGGCACGCTCCTGGAGCCAGCAGGCCCCCGGAGCAATGGCTGATCTTCTGGATGACGGAGACTGGATCCCACACCGCCATCACCGACTCCCGTCCAGCCTCTCCACCTGGAGTGTCCTCCTGGACACGTCGCAGCCGGTTGGCATGCCTCATCAAGCTGTCGGACAACCAGAAGCACACCGCTCCCAACTTCACCACTATCCGCAGACGTGCTTGATGTTTTGCTGGCTGTTGTTTGGTCCATCTTCGCCGTGGACATTCATTACTCTGAACCCGAACCAAGTCCATAACCTGAAGTGGAATTTTACTCTGCCTGATGAGCTGCCAAGCATGCAGTAACTCCATGGTCACTGGTCTGGCCCCGTCCTCTTCTATAAATGTTATAGTGTACACCGTCATAGCTGCAGACCCCCCACCCAACTGTGGCCAAGTACCAGAGGCATCTGGAACTGGCAAGGTGTCGCTCATCGGCATGAATACCGACACTGGGCGAGAACTAGTTGACTTGAAAGCGAGGGTGTTCGTTAGCTCTTCATACCATTCGCTCCCAGTGTCCGTCAGGGCGGGTGGGGTGGTTTTTCCCGTGAGTTCCCCAGGTAAGGCAAACGGCACCCCCTGGCATAGTGATTCAAGGTATCACATCTACTACGTTTTCCTCTTGCCGGGCATTCCTTCGCTTTATGGCAGTGCGTCGCAGACCCACAACCCCTGCATCGGTAGTTTCCCAGGGCAGACTTTTGGCTGGCAGCATTGATTTCCCAATAATCTTCGTCCAAGCTATCTTCAAATCAAATCACCCTTTTATTGTCATTCAACTGTACAACCAATCATGTACAGTAGAACGAGATTATGTTTTACCTATCTACAGTGTTAATCACACACACCCCAAGTGTAGAATCAGAGGGCCACTGCCATGCAAGGCGCCGCCACAAATTTCCCTCCTCCATTCCGTTATTGCTGAGCACCAAGCTGGACAGCGGGAAGTTCCACTTTTATATGGTCTTCGGCATCACCCAGCCGGGATCGCTATCAGGGTCTGCAACATTAGCTGAGGCGGGCGACTCCGGCGGCTTCTGTGGCTGGCGCCAATTTAGCTCCACAGCTAGCTTATCAATGGCTTCCAACTGAAGAGCTAGCTCAACTGCTTTCCCTAATGTCAAGTCATTAGGCACCACTAATAGCCTAGCACGCAGCTCAGTGTTGCACATGTGCTCTGCTAGTTGGTCACATACCATTTAGTCTTCAAGCGGTCCAAAACGACACTCGCTAGCTAGCTGCTTCAAGTCAATAACATACTGGCGGATAGGCTCACCTACACGCTGGCATCTCCAGTGAAAGAGAATTCACCGAACAGTCACGCTGTTTGGGGTGGAGAAACGTTTAGCTAGCAGCTCCACGACATCCTCGTATGAGTCCGATGTGCCAAGCATCCGTAGGACCCTCCAGTCTTCAATACCCAGGTTGTGGACGAGAAGCACCCATGCCCTCACCTTATCGAGCTTCCCAAGGTCCAGTACTGTAATATACGTGTGATAGGCCTCCAACCAATGCGGCTATGGCACCGGTGGTTCGGCCGGGAGCTTGACGAAGGGACGGAGTGATGTAATGCACGCCTCCATGAGTTAATCCTCCATCGCCAAATGTTATGTATGTAAAACCTGGTGACGAATGAGGCGGAGATGGTAGTAGCATCAAACACAGCTTTATTGATGATCTATGTGCAAGCACCAGCAGGATCATCTGGCATAAGACACCGTAACATGGCAGCCCAGCCCACTATATAGGGCAGTGTTGTGACGTGACAGGAAGTCCACGTCACCACACTGCGCTTCACAATAAAGTGCCACAATCCCATATACCACACTTTATACAGACCTTCCCAGGGAGGCTGAGAAGTGTGATCCCCCTAAAGTTGGAACACACCCTCTGGTAACCCTTTTTAAAAAGAGGAACCACCACCCCGGTTTGTCATGCCAAAAGCAGTCCCCAACTTCCACGCAACATTGCAGAGGTGTGTCGACCATGACAGCCCTACAACATCCAGGGCCTTGAGGTACTCAGGGCAAATCTCGTCCACTCCCAGGGTCTGGCCACTAAAGAGTTTTTTAACCACTTTGGGGACCTCAATACCTGTAATGGGCGAGTCGTCCCCCTCATCTTCAAGCCCTCCTTCCTCTATGGAAGGCGTGTCAGTGGGATTGAGGAGATCCTCAAAGTATTCCTTCCACTGCTCGACGATGTCCCCAGTTGAAGTCAGCAGTGCCCCATCCGCACCATACACAGTGTGGACAGGGAGCTGCTTCCCCCTCCTGAGTCACTGGACAGTTTGCCAGAATCTCTTGGAGGCCAACTGAAAGTCTTGTTCCATGGCCTCACCAAACTCCTCCCACACCCGAGTTTTTGCTTTAGCAACCACCTGAACTGCACTTTGTTTGGCCTGCTGGTACACCTCAGCTGCTTCAGGAGTCCCACAAGCCAACCAAGCCCAAAAGGACTCCTTCTTCAGTTTGATGGCCCCCCTCACCACTGGTGTCCACCACTTGGTTTGGGGGTTGCCACCAGAATCAGAATCAGAATCAGATTTATTGCCATTGTTCATGTAGTACACAAACTAGGAATTTGTCTCGGTGCAATGCTGCAACATTAAACATGATAAAAATAAAAGATAGAAATAAAAAACTATACATGCAATAAAATGTAGAATATGAATGAGTAATAGTAGTCAAGCAATTTTTAAATATATTAGCGAGCAGCAGATATTGTGGAGTACCACATAGTGCAGTCGGTAGTGCAAAAAGAAAACAGTGATGATTGACATGAGTCTGGTTGAGCTGCTGTACGCAGTGCACGAGAGTCTAATAAGTCACATAGTGTTCAGCAGTCTGATGGCAGAGGGGAAGAAGCTGTTCATGTGACGGGAGGTTTTAGTCTGAATGGACCGAAGTCTTCTACCTGAGGGGAGGGGGGCAAACAGTACGTGACCAGGGTGTGAAGGATCGGCTATGATCCGGCCTGCACGCCTCCGGGTCCTGGAGATGTACAGATCCTGGAGGGATGGGAGCTTGCAGCCGATCACCTTCTCAGCAGCGCGCATGATGCGCTGCAGCCTTAGTCTGTCCCTGGCAGTGGCTCCTGCGTACCACACGGTTATGGAGGTGGTGAGGATGGACTCGATGATGGCCGTGTAGAACTGCACCAACATCTTGGTGGGTAGCTTGAGCTTCCTCAGCTGCCGCAGGAAGAACATCCTCTGCTGGGCCTTTCTGATGAGGGAGCTGATGGTCAGCTCCCACTTGAGGTCCCGGGTGATGGTTGTGCCCAGGAAGCGGAAGGAATCTGCAGTGGTGATGGGAAAACCTGTGAGGGTGAGGGGGGGCAGAGGGGTTGTGACTTTCCTGAAGTCCACGATCATCTCCATTGTCTTCAGAGTGTTCAGCTGCAGGTTGTTGTGGCTGCACCAGGACGCCAGCTGGGCCACCTCTCTCCTGTAGACGGACTCGTCGCCATTGGAGATGAGCCTGATGAGGGTGGTGTCATCTGCAAACTTGATCAGCTTGACAGACTGGTGGATGGAGGTGCAGGAGTTGGTATAAAGGGAGAAGAGTAGGGGGGAAAGTACACAGCCCTGGGGTGATCCGGTGCTGATGCTAACAGAGTCTGAGACAGTCTTTCCCAGCCGCACATGCTGCCTCCGGTCCGTCAGGAAGTCAGTGCTCCACCTGCAGAGGGAGTCAGGCACGCTGAGCAGGGACAGCTTGTCCCGGAGCAGAGCGGAGCGGATGGTGTTGAATGCAGAGCTGAAGTCCACAAACAGGATCCTGGCGTAGGTTCCCGGGGAGTCCAGGTGCTGCAGGATGGAGTGGAGGGCCAGGTTGACTGCGTCGTCCACAGACCTGTTGGCTCGGTAGGCAAACTGCAGCGGGTCCAGTAGGGGAGTGGTGATGGACTTGAGGTGGGGCAGGACCAGGCGCTCAAAGGACTTCATGACTACAGAGGTGAGCGCTACAGGTCTGTAGTCGTTAAGTCCAGTGATCCGTGGCTTCTTGGGGACAGGGATGATGGTGGAGGTTTTGAGGCAGGTCGGCACGTGGCATAACTTCAGGGAGGTGTTAAAAATGTCTGTGAAGACAAGAGTCAGCTCTTCCGCACAGTGTCTCAGGGTGGAGGGAGACACGCCGTCCGGACCGGGGGCCTTGCGCGGGTTCAGTCTGGAGAACTGTCTGTGCACGTCCTGCTCACTGATGACAAGGGCGGGGGGGAGGAGGGGGGGAGCCTTTGATGAAGTGGGAACCGTGGAGGCAGTGGGGCTGGGGGGAGGGGGGGAGATGGACACAGCTGACGAGGTGTCAAAACGGGCATAATGTTGGGACAGTCTTTGACAAAGGGCTTTGTCATCCTGACCTTTAGAAGCCTGAGGCCGATAGTTGGTGATTTGCTTCAGTCCTCTCCACACAGAAGCAGAGTCGTTAGCAGTGAACTGCTGCTGGAGTCTCTCAGAATACACAGATTTAGCTCTCCTCAGCTCTCTGCTAAACCGGTATTTGACCTCCCTGTAGCAGTCCCTGTCTCCACTTTTCAACGCTGCTTCCTTCTCCTTCCTGATCTGTCTGAGCTTAGCAGTGAACCAGGGCTTGTCATTGGAGTAACTCACCCTGGTGCGCAATGGAAGAATGCTCTCCTCACAAAAGTGGATATATGAGTTCACAGTGTCCGTGTACTCATCCAGATCATGCGTGGCTCCTTTAAACATGCCCCAGTCGGTTATTTCCATGCACGTGCTCAGCTTCTCCCCAGCTTCACTGGTCAATTTCCTCGTAGTGCTCACAACAGGTTTAGTGAGCTTTAGTCTCTGTCTGTATGTGGGAATGAGGTGGACCATCACGTGATCAGATAGTCCGAGCGCAGCACGGGGAACAGTGCGATACGTGTCCTTCACTGTAGTATAACAGTGATCCAGCGTGTTCTTTCCTCTGGTGGGGCATTTAATAAACTGTTTGTATCGGGGAAGATCATGGCTCAGGTTACTCTGGTTAAAGTCGCCAACCACAATAACCAGAGAGTCCGGGAAAGTCCGCTCCGTTTGTTGAATGTGATCAGCGAGCCAGCTGAGCCTCGCACGCATCTGCGTTGGGCGGGACGTAAACAGCGGCCAGGATGAATGAAGCGAGCTCCCGCGGGGAATAAAAAGGTTTGCAGTTAATGAATAAATATTCCAGAGCGGGGGAACAGTGTTGGGAAATCACCGTTACATCAGAGCACCAGCTGCTGTTGATGTAAAAGCAGACTTCTCCTCCTGAGGACTTGCCGGAGAGCTCTGTGTCACGATCAGCACGAAACAGCTGAAATCCCTCGAGGAGGAGCGCGCTGTCCGGAGTCACTTCCTTAAGCCAGGTCTCAGTAAAGCAGAGGGCAGACGAGGTAGATAGGTCCTTAAATCGCATCAGCAGTCTCAGTTCATCTACCTTGTTAAAGAGAGAATTGACATTGGACAGAAATATGCCAGGCAAAGCCGTGCGCGTGCCTCTCCTGCGAAGCCGCACGAGAGCTCCCGCTCGCCTTCCTCTCTTTCGCCGTCTCACTTTTTGGGCTAAAAAGTGAACCAGATCAGCGGCAGGAGCCAAAAAAACTGGGAGTAGGTCTGTGGGAGTGAAAGTCCTGATATTTAGTAGCTCTTCACGGGTGTAAGAACAGGCAGACACACAATTGACGAGCAAAAACATACAAAGAAAGGCGCAGCGAAGCACCATGGCAGCCACTGTGGGCGCCATCTTGGATCAGGAGTCACACACCACAAGATGCTCCAACAACCTTGCACCCACAACTCTGGGCAGCTGCTTCAACAATGGAGGTGGAGAACATGGCCCATTCAGACTCCATGTCTCCAGACTCCCTAAGAATGTGGTTGAAGTTCTTCCGGATGTGGGAGTTGAAAACCTCCTGGACAGGGGCCTCAACCAGACGTTCCCAGCACACCCTCACTATACGTTTAAGTCTACCGGGTCTGAGTGGCGTCCACCCCTGCCATCGGATCCAACTCACCACCAGGTGGTGATCAATTGGCAGCTCTGCACCTCTCTTTACCCAATGGTCCAAGACATATGGTCGCAGGTCTGATGACATGATAACAAAATCGATCATCGACCTGCGACCTAGAGTGTGCTGGTGCCAGGTGCACATATGGACACCCTTATGCTTGAACATGGTGTTCATTATGGAGAAACTGTGGTTGGCACAGAAGTCCAATGACTGAACACCACTCGGGTTCAGATCAGGCAGGCCGTTAATCCCAATGACGCCCTTCCAGGTTTCACTGTCATTGCCCACATGTGCACTGAAGACCCCCAGTAGGACAATGGAGTCTCCAAGAGGAGCACTCTCCAGCAGCCCAGTCAGAGACTCCAAAAACGGTGGGTTCTCTGAACCATTATTTGGTGCATAGGAATAAATGATGGTCAGAACCCATTTCCCAACCTGAAGGCGCAGGGAAACTACCTTTTCGTCCACTGGGTAGAAGTGCAATGTCGAGGCAGCAAGGTGGGGGATATAAGAATACCCACCCCTGCCTTTCGCCTTTCACCTGGGGCAACTCCAGAGTAGGCTTAGCTATAATAATAATAATAATGGATTAGATTTATATGGTGCTTTACATGTCAAGTGACATCTTAAAGCATTTACAGTGAGTCCATTATTCATTCACTCCAGACAGACATTGATAGTGGTAAGGTACTACTGTAGCCACAGCTGCCCTGGGGCAGACTGACAGAAATGTGGGTGCCAATCCGTGCCCACAGCCTCTCCAACCACTAGCGAACATTTATACACATTCATACCCAGTGTCATGGACACTGGAGGCCAGGAGGGTAAAGTGTCTTGCCCAGGGACATAACGGCAGGATGGCTGGGGAGGGCGGGGTTCAAACCACCAACCCTCCGGCAATTGAACAACCCACTCTACCTCCTGAGCCAAGTCAAATATACATGAAAAAAGCTGCAACTTTGAGAAAAAGTCACAAATTTACATGAAAAAAAACAACACACATTTAATAAGAAAATGTCAAATTTTTGAAGTAAATGTTGCAAATTTACTAGAAAAAAAACACAAAATTTACAAGTCTTAAATTTAAGAAAAAGTTTCTAATTTGAGGAAAAAGTAGCATATTTACCTGAAAAAGTCAATAATTTATAAGAAAAAAGTTACAAATTTACATGAAAAAAGTCACATTCACAAGAAAACATCACAAATTTATGAAATAACTGTTACAAATTTAGTCGAAAAAACCCCACAAAATTTACAAGTTTCACATTTGAGAAAAAAGTAGCATATTTACCTGAAAGAGTCAATAATTTATTAGAAAAACTTCACAAATTTACATGAAAAAAGTTTAAAAAAAATATGAGAAAATGTTGACAATTTACTAGAAATAACCAGCAACTTTACAAGATAAGATTCTCTGAATTCAGGTGAAAAACTGGCAAAACTAAACTCACGCGCATGTGACAGAGTGCTAATCCTGAATTAAACATTGTAAAATTTAACAGATTCTGACACAGACTTCCCCTTTTTTCAGTCTTAACTCCACATAATACCTGACATCCAACAGACAACATTGTGTTTTATCTTCAGACACCTTTACAGAGGGAAGTTAATCATTTATCATGTAGCGCACTCACCCATATCTCTCCCGCTCTGCTGTCTCCTGTTCAGGTGCAGGATGTGATCCAACTGTGTTGACTTCTGTTTCACTCATCTGAGTTTGTTCACGTCAGCATGATTCAGGTGAGCATGTCTCTTCATGTATGTTGTGAGAGTACATAGCGGGTCACGTTAGACTCATCACTGTCATAAAGAGAAAAGATGGCAGCCAAACCACAGACACTCTCACTCCCTTTGTAAACAGACGGCGCAATTGTCCGTCAGGCCCCCCTACAAGTTCCCACCACTTGAACACAAACACCTACCTCTCCATGAAATTTTTAACGAGACTTTGGTATTAACTCAAGAAATCCACACATAGAAAGAAGTCAAAACAGTTATGTTAATCAATAAAGTTATAAAGTAGAATGAAACTGGGAAAAGTATTGAACACAGTAACTGAAATGTGTTTAATACTTAGTTGAGAAATGTTGCAGATTATTTACAAAAATATCCTGGTAAATGGTCCAATTCATTGTTCTTTCAATTATATGGAGTCTGCTTGTGCCATGATGAGAAACAACCCAAGACCATGACGTTTCCACCTTCAAACTCCACTGTTGGAGTAGTTTGTTGGATGATGTGCAGAGCCATTTCTCCTTCAAACATGGTATGTAGTATGACAGTCAAAAAGTTCACGTTTTCACTTCATCTGACCACACTACATCCGAACAATATTTCACTGACTTGCTTTGTAAACTTTAAACAAGCTTCCCCATGTTTTCATAGGTCGCTTAAGGCAGCGTTCAGAGCTTCACTCACAGATGCAAATTGGGTTGACCGCCTGCCCTGGGTTCTTTTAGGGTTTCGCTATGCGCCTAAGGAGGATCTGGCAGCCTCCCCGGCAGACCTCGTTTTTTCTCAGCTGCTGCGGATCCCCGGAGAGTTTTTACCGGAAAACCCCACGCCTGGGGCCGATCTGCCCGCAAAATTTTTGCACAGTACGGAGGCTGTTAATGTGCCGGGCCCGGCCCACCATTGTTTTCCCCGCACCTTCGTCCCAAAAAACTTACAGAATGCCAGTTTTGTTTTTGTCAGGCATGATGCGCAGCAGACCCCGCTGTGCCCACTGTATGACGGACCGTTCAGGGTGCTGGAAACTGGGGCAAAGCATTTTGCGTTAGACTTGGGGCGGGGGGGGGGGGGGGGCGCACGTAGGGAGACCGTCTGCATTGACAGGCTGAAGCCTGCTTTTGTGTTGGCAGATGAGCAGGTGGTGTTGGTCCAAGCTCCCCGGCACGGACGCCCACTGCACATTGATGTTCCCTTGGTAGAGACCTGCGCTCGCAAAGCTAACATGTTTCCCCCCAACCACCCTTTTTCCCTCCACAGACTGATGTGTCCTCCTGCACACCTTGACCAGCAGGGTGTTTCGACCGGAGTGGAGGATTCTCCACCCAGAGTCGGGATCCGGGGGAAGAGGGAACAATGGACTGAAGGAGGAAGTGGTACTGGGGGGTCTCAGACAGAAGAGAAAGGCCTATTCGCCCCCCGGGGAGTTCAGGAGACACCAGAGCCGCTGGAGGAAGAGAGGGTGTGAGAAGCGGGACTGGCGTTATATGATGTTAATGTTCCACACATGTCTTTGTCCACTGAATGCATTGTTGTTAGGCTCACTGGGTCTCCTGGGACGGAATTAAAGGTTATAAAAAGAAGGTGCCCTGAGACCCAGTTAGAGTTTTACTGTACTTGATGTTGGAAGAGGAATAAAGTTCATGTGTCGTCTAGCTCGCTGCCTCGTCTGCTTCCTTCTTCCACAGTACCAGGAGATTATGAGATTAGATGACAGACTGTCGACACAAAATCAGGCAAACCAGACCCTTCAAATGTCACAGAAACCATCATGGATATTAAAAACTGGAGCAGGTTATGTAGCTTCTGATTTGGAATTTATGTTAGATGCAGAGCTGTTTCTAGGTTGTAATGGGGAATCTTTTAAAATGGGAAAAGAAAACAAGAGCAAGGTAGCAAATTTATAAGAAACAAGCTGAATTTTAATTTGCCCCATATATATAGTGGAGAAAGGAATAGGCAAGGCAGCGAGCTGAACGACACAAGGCTTTATTCTTTCTCCAACAACATAACAGCAAACAGCGCTACAGCGCCCCTGGGTCTCTGTGCATTCCCCTTTTCTAGCTTTAATACCATGCATCGAGACCTGGAGCTTCCGGCCATCATACATTGTGGTTTAACAAAGGAATGTGTGGCACATTAACATAACATACACCGGTGCCACTTTCACACCTTTCTTCTCTCTGCGGCTCAGGTCATTCTTACTCTCCCCGGGGGCGCGCATAGAACCAACAGTCCCGTCTGATACCCCCCGGTGACACCTCCTCCTTTGGTCCATTGTTCTCCCCTTCCCCCTGCCTCTCTGGGTGGAGAAACCCCCCACACCATGCCCCCACACAGCCCCCCCAAACACCCAGAAGATGCACTAACCCCCCCGTCCTTTGGGCTCAAGCCGGTGCCCATAGTGATTGTAGCAGGGGGTTGCTGATCCAATAGAACCGTCCTGCTGGTGAGGTGTACCGGAGGGCATGTCAGTCTGTGGAGGGAAAGGGGGAGGAGGGGACACATCAGCTTCGCAAGCGCAGGTCCCTGCCAAAGGATCGTCAACTTGCGGAGTCAACAACAGTGAGCGTCTGTGCCGGGGTCCGGTGCGCATCATGCCTGCCAAAAACAAAACCGGTCTTCTGCAAGCTACTTGGGACGACTGTGTGGGAAAAACAATGATGGGCCAGGCCGGGTCGCTCCCAGCCTCCGTCTGTGTAAAAATTGTGCGGGAGGATCAGCCTTGGCATGGGGTTTTCCGGTTAAAACTCTCCAGGGATCAGCAACGGCTGAGAAAAAAACGAGTTCTGCTGGGGGGACTGGCAAATCCTCCTTAGGTGCGGACCGCAGCCGTAAACGAACCCAAGGCCGGTGGTCGACCTCATTTGCGTCTGAGCGTACGTACCGTCTCCCCAAATGTGTGTCTGTGACATACAGCAACTTATTTCTGTCTCCAGCATCACAGCTGCTACTGACTGCTGGCCGTGCCATTTCCCGACTTCTTGCATTGGCATGGCGGCACACATCGCTCGGCGTCTGAGCCGAAACGGCGATGATAGAAGCAGATTGCCCCGTTCCTGCATCTCCTGGCGTCTGCTCCGACTACCACCAACGGCTCCTCAACCTCGCTGGTATCCCTCCAGGACGCTGGTGGCTCCTGGGGCAGGCTTGTTGCTTGTTGCATGGCACGCACGTCTGGCGCCGCGACCACATAGTAGTATCTTGTGTCATCCATAGTGATCCTGTGGAGTGCGAACTGGGCTTCTATGTGCGAAACTCACGCTGCCGGGTCGTGAAGTCAGAAGTCTGGGAGCTTGACTGAACCAGCGCACGTGGTACTGGTGCTCTCCCTCCGGGTAGTCTCCGGGACGGTGCTCTGCTTGCTCTCCATGGCACGTCTTGTGGTCACCAGTGTAGAGAAAGAAATAGACGAGGCAGCGAGCTGAACGACAAGGCTTTATTCTTTCTCCAACAACATAACAGCAAACAGTGAAACAGCGCTACAGCGCCCCTGGGTCTCTGTGCATTCCCCTTTTATATCTTTAATTCCATGCATCGAGACCTGGAGCTTCCAGCTATCATACATTGTTGTTTAACAAAGGAATGTGTGGCACATTAACATAACATACACCGATGCCGCTTTCACACCTTTCTTCTCTCTGCGGCTCAGGTCATTCTTACTCTCCCCGGGGGGCGCATAGAACCAACAGTCTCGTCTGATACCCCCCGGTGACACCTCCTCCTTCAGTCCATTGTTCTCCCCTTCCCCCTGCCTCTCTGGGTGGAGAAAACCCCCACACCATGCCCCCACAAAATATATGTATAAAATAAAGTAAAATTTAGCATGCAATAGTCAAATTTGATATATGAAATAATTTTGCAACCACAAAATTGTGGCCAGTGAAAAGGCTGAGTGGCTAGTAACTTTGGAAAATCACTAGTGACAGTGGCCAGTGAGTACACACACACACACACACACACATATATATATATATATATATATATATATATATATATATATATATATATATACACGTATATACATAAACTACTTAAAGTTTTATATATATTTATATAAAGTTTGTGTGTGTGTGTGTGTACACATACTGTACATACATACACATATAGGGCTTGACATTAACCTCCCACTCAGCCTTTTCACTAGCCACAATTTTGTGGCTGGAAAATTACGTTTAATATGATCAAATTTGACTATTGCATGCTAAATTTTACTCGAACTAAATTTACAGCCTTTTTAAATGTAAATGACCCTTATACATACATAAAATAACAAGAGTAACACTGCTTAATTATTAACAGCAGTAAATACTGTAAAGCAGTTGAGAAAAATATTTGCAATAAGGTAGATTTGGGGTCCGTCCCAATTGTCATTTGTACCTCTTCCCCTTTGCCTGCCCCACCCCTTGGTCCTTGAAATCAAAGCCCAAGAGGCAGGGGTTGAAAATGACCCCTATGGACTGGGACACCCCTTCAGGGCTGCACAATGTCATTAGTAATTGCTAATTGATTTAATCTAAATCGCCACTACCTGTTTTTACCACAAAAAAGAAAAAAAGAAAACTGATGAGGGAAAAAGTCTCATCTTAAGGAGAAAAATGTCCCAAATTTACATGAACAATTCTAATCAGTAGAAAAAGTCAGAAATTTGTTAGAAAGAAAGCTGTAAATTCAGAGAAAATTTTGGACCCCCTGCGGGCCGTTTTTGGCCTGCAGGCCACATGTTTGACACCCCTTGACCAGCACATTAAAAATGCATAATTAGAGATTTTACTTCCATGAAATAGCTGCATATCACAGATAAACAAAAGTTCACCTCAGAAGGAGCTTCATTTGCTCTTTACAGCAACATAAAGTTTAGTCACTTTCTCTCTCTGTCATATGAAAACTTAAATTTGCACAGCTGTGGACAGTACACAGGAACTTCTTGCTCTAAAAATAATCCTATTTACTACAGAGGTAGGAGCTAATGTGTGTGTGTGGGGGGACAGGTTATTCTCATCACTGGGACAACAGGAGATCAGGGGCAGTTATCCCTGTGATCTGATCATCACTGTTTCTCTCCAGACTGGAAAGCCAACCTGTGAAGCCAGACTCCTGGGCTGCACCTGGCTGACATTGGACCAATGAGAATACAGTGTGTGTGTGCAGATAGTGCTTATGGGAGTTGTAGTTTTGTAGTCTCACTTTGCAATAGGTTTATTATTTAGATGTCATTTGAGAAAACTGCAACCCGCCAAAGTGGCTAGTGGGAGTCGCTGTATTACCTGCCACAGCCGAAATATACCTGCCAGTGTCGGGTGGGCAGGCGCTAATGTCAAGCCCTGTATGTTGCAGAAAACTCAGGTTGATTTCAAACACATTTGTCAGTAACATTTTTACCCATAACATACATCTGCTACATAAACCAACAAATCCAACATTAAACTCTCTAATTAGACCAAACTCTTGTTTAGCCTCAGTAGATTAGAAGTGACTAGATAAGCAGTTTTCACAGTACTTATTTTAAAGTGAAGCTAAAGCTGAGGAAAACTTTTTTGTTTTTGGTGAAAATAATTGAAAGAACAAAGGAAGGAAGGACCTCTACGCCACTGGAGGCCTAGAGGTAGAGCATCCGCCCCACAACCAGGGGGTCACAGGTTCAAGTCCCAGCCGGGTCATACCAAAGACCATATAAAAATGGTACTTCCTGCCTTCTAACTTGGTGCTCAGCAAAAACTGAATAGAGAAAGGAAAGTTGGTTACCCAGCCACAGGGGATACGCATGGCAGTGCACTCCCTGTGCTGGTCTCAAGCCCAGGTAAATGGGCAGGGTTGCATCAGGAAGGGCATCCGGCATAAAAATCCTTGCCAAATCGGCATGCGGATCATCACGACAGAAGGTGATGATACACTGTGGCGACCCCAAAAGGGAGCAGCCAGAAGACAAAAAAAAAAAAAAAAAATCCTGAAAGAACAAAGGAAGGCTGTTTTAAACATTTGAATTTAAGGCTTCTGCAGCTTTAAAAAGGAAAAAAAATATGAAAAACTGCATTAGTTTCACAATGATCACACACTGTACCTTCTACAAAACAAATGTTTTTAGCCAGGGCTGTTTCTAGCTATTTTTTTCAAACCTTAAAAAAATTCTCTACCCTCTCAACAAAAACATCCACTCAAATTTTCGCTAAAATACAGTAAGTTTATGAGAAAAATGTTGCCAATTTACAAAAAAAAAAAACTTACAAATTTAGAAGAAAAATTTTAACTCTTTCCAACAAATGTTAAAGGAGGAACTTGTAGTTTGGGAGCCTCCTAGTGGCTGATGGGGCCGTAGCGTTTATAGCCAGAAACAGCTCTGGGTTCAGTGGACATTTCAAACTTTAAAGTGCAGAGGAAACACACACACACACACACACACACACACACACACACACACACACACACACACACACACGACGTCCAGAAACTAAATACTAGGAAAAAGTCCTGTAAGGTTATCAGTGTTATTTAATTTACTCCTTTCAGAAGAACACCACAGATGTTTCCTCTAAAATCTACCACCTGCTGCTCCACCAGTTTATAAGTTCTTGAACCAGGAAACTCAGTAACTGAATCATGTTTACTCTGCACCCACATGATGTCTTCATCGTGTTCAAACATTAATGAGAGCATGACGAGAGTTTTCAGCACTCACAAATTCAGTTTAAATCTGCCAGCTTATATTTAATCTTTAGACTCATTTATTTATTTGCAAATTTATGACAAAAAAGTCACATTATTTCTTAGAAAAAAGTTGCAAATCTATGTGAGAAAGGTTTAAAATTTACAGGAAAAATGCAAATTTACAAGAAAAAAAGTCACAAATTTCAGGAAAAAAAAATGCAGATTTATCAGAAAAACATGAAAATTTACAAGAAAAAAGCTGCAAAGTTACAAGAAAAGAATGGCAAATGTATAAGGAAAAAAGTCACAATTTTAAGAAAAAAGGTTGCAAATTTACAGGACAGAATTGCAAACTTACAAGAAAAGGATTTAAATTTATGACAAAAGTTGCAAATTCTTGAGAAGTTTCACATTTGAGAAAAAACTGAAAACTTAGCAGGGGAAAAATGCAAATTTATGAGAAAAATGTTTCATATTTATGAGAAAAAAATTTAAATTTACAGGAAAAAGATGCCAATTTAGTAGAAAGCATGACGAGTTATCAAGACTTACAAATTCAGCCTAAATCTGCCAGCTTCTATTTTACCTTTAGACTGATTTATTTCAGAATTCATGTTTGGTGTTGTTTTAAAGAGCCCCCATTATGCTGTTCTTCCACATGCTGACAGCTCCCACAGGTGTTAATGACATGATTTGGTCAAAATTATTTCAATTGTTGCAGTACCATTTTAAGCAGAGGGAAGGCGCTCTCCTTAGAAGAGGCTGTTTTTATAGCGTATTGCTTTTAATGCTAATGAGCCCCAGCTCACCTCACCCTCACCGGAGTGGTGGCCTAGTTGGTAGAGCATCCACCCCACAACCGGGAGGTCGTGGGTCAAATCCCAGCTGGGTCATACCAAAGACCAAATAAAAATGGTACTTTCCGGCTTCTAGCTTGGTGCTCAGCATAATAGAATGGGGAAAGGAAAGTTAACACACAGAGCTACCAGAGGACTGACCCCCCCACTGTAGCTTTCACTACTCACAGTAGCTGTGTGGCCCAGGGTCAGTGAAATAGAGATAGGCGCTGCCCCATACACCACATGGTGTTCCACATGCTGGGGGGGGAGGGGTTGGACTCACCTCACCCTCCTGCATTTGTCAGTTCCCAAAACTGTCAATTCTGATGCTAGCTTTTAACATTGGTTGTTGAACTAAGTAAACTGCTAACAAATACTGGCTAAATGTTGGCGCTTAAAAGGCCAAATAAAACATTATCAGAGACCAAAGTGTGTGGTTTGACTGGTCGACAGCGTATGACCAGTCCAGGTGTAATAAGCACAGAAACAACCCTGAATGAGTGCTAACAGCAGTTAATCAAGGATATATCCAGTGCAGAATATAAATGACTAGAATAAAATAAGTTAAAATAACATCTGTGAATAAAATATTAGGTCAAGGGTTGGTAGATAATCCGGCAGGTGCCTAACAGGGATGGATACAAAATAGAGAAAACAGACATAAACTGATATTGAGCAGCTAAGCTATAGATTTCTCTTAGTTTGTACCCAGCAGGTCAGCATCAAAATCCCAGCTGTGGCCACGTCATAGATGCCGGGATATGTGAAGGGGGAGGCTTGTGACGTTGAGGGCCTGTTTGTCTGGCTCCTAGCACAACACGGATTAGTTCCCCTCTCCGTGGCGCTCACTGGACCCCGCCGACTCCTGGCTGGTACCGGTCGTCGGCTCTCTTCGGGTGACCCAACCCCAGCGCCTCGTCCACTGCAGGCAAATCTGTGGAACCTGCAGTCACTTGTGTGCACTCCATCTTCTGCTGTTGCTCGGACCCAGCAGCCATCAGGATGGATCTGGTTGATGCCAGATCCATGTCAGATAAAACGTTGATCTTAAATAAAGGAAATTTCTTCTCTCTGGGAATGGATTTTCTCTGCGTGACTGAAATGAGTCTGTGTTTTCTGAACTCTCTTTTTTGTTGTTGTTATTTACAAGTATTTTTTTAGAAGAAAAATATACTAAAACAAATAATTCCTTTTGCATCATATATTATCATTTTATTAATTAAATGGGCAGAGCATAGTTGTAACTGAATGCTGACGCTGTGCTCCTGGGATGATTTACAGCACATTTTCTTTTAACATAAACCAAAAATAATTATTTAAATACAACATTTAGTTTATTTTGCTAGTTATATAAGGCAACTTTGAGTATAATAAGGACTTTTTAAGAGCTTTATTTATATATACAATATATTTTTTATAACGGATGATAATGGATCATGAAGGAATTTTTACAACTCTCTCCATCAAGATGACGGACAGCAATAAATTGTAGCGCAGCCTCTGATTTGAACCAGCTGTTGCATAAATAAATATATGAATGAGTTTAGTACAGTTGCTTCAAATTACAAAAAAAAAAAAAAAAAAAAAGAGCCATGAAATCAACTGGTTGTGGTTATTAGCACTGCAAAGCTAGCAATGCTAATAGTGTCGGTACCCTTATCATGCTGGGCAAAAAAATAAAATAGGCCAGAATGATGTGACATACGCTCAACTGCAGATTCATGAACAAACTGGGGTAACTGATGTCTAGTGGGGTGACTAGAATTTACAGAGAAGCGTTTTAAAAACCACGGTCAGGCTGCTAGCTAAGTTAGCTGCACTGTAGCTATGTGAGCTCCGAGGCTCAGCGAGAAACGCCCTGTTCTCCTCTGAGGACAGGACGGACCAGACTATCCAGGAGGCAGGTCTGTAGTCCTAGATTCTGTGGGAGAAGAGAACTCCTGTGCAGCAGGACTTCAGGCTGTTTGACTTTGCAGACCAAATAATGCCACAAAAATCCCACATAATCCACTAAAACAAAGGGGAAACCTCAAAAAGCATAATAGGGGCTCTTTAAGCTGTGAATAATACAAAGATAAAGTAATGAATCAGTTTAAATGTTCAGAATCATCTCTGTGGCTTCATGTTTAACTTAAAATTAAACCATCTACGATCTGATGTGTTGTCAGGGTTTCTTTTTGGCGAGGAAACACTCAGACATTCACACCTTCACTATCTGTAATTTGGCAGCTCCAGCTGAAGTTGAATGGAGTGCAGGTGAGGAGAAGAAAAAACAAACAAAACACCCAAAAAGAGAAGAAGCAGCCAGATTCAAACACAGAAACACTGTCCTAGCTGAGCAGCAGGAAACGGGAAGATGGCGGCCGTAAATGTGGATGACTGTTAGTGCAAACCTCCGGGGGCGAAAACTGACACCCTCAAAGCTGGCAGGAACGAGGATGGAGTCTCTGAGCGGGAGAGCTCGGCTGGAGGCCCGGAGGACGGACAGAATCAGCCTGCGGTTCTCTGTGGAAAAGGCTTTTGTGTCACATTCTTATACGTCCTGCTGAGTGAAAAACACTTGGCTGAGGGATCCTTCTTTGGCCACAAAACACATCAAACAAATCCTCCGCAGGTTCAAACCTCTACATTCGCGGGTCTGTTAAAATGTTGGTCCAGACGACGTCACGGTTAATCAGGTTGAGGAAATCCACCGGACTGGAGTGTGGAGTGCGAGGAAGGCCGGTTAAAGCTTCACATATTCAACGCTCACGTTTAATTAAAAAAAAAATCAAATTCCAGCTGAGGACGGCCCTCCTTCAGTCTCTCCAGTGTTGTACCGTGCAAATGAAAAACTTCAAATCAATCAAAGAACAAAGTGCTCGTGTTTGGCAGTCAGCTGATTTCAGAGGGGGAAAAAAAACCCATTAAGGATGTTGAGTTCATCCTTGGTTTAAATGATCCTAACTGACAGGAATCTGGAGGTGGTTTTGGGGGGAGTTCAGATGGACAGGTCGGTGTCCGTGTCCGTGGGAGTCGTCTTCGGGCCTGTGCTGTCTCCTCTCTCCTCAGGAATGGAGGACGAGTCTCCGTTGAGGCCGGGCAGCAGACCTGGATCACAAATTCATCAGTTATGCATTATCATCATCGTCGTCATCATCATGTTTTATTTTATTCCACACATATGAGCAGTTGGCTTACTAGCAGCTAACTTCTAGTTCTAAAGTTCACTCACTGTCTTGGCCCTGATTACTCCGTTTCCGCTTCACACCACTGGAACCTTTTTGTCAGCACCACCTCAGAACTTCCTGGTTCACCATCTTTCCTTCATCCCCCTCTTTTTTCTTCATTCATCAGTTCCTCAAGTACTCCTTTTCAGGCACTAAAATGGTTCTGATACACTTGGTAAGAATGTGCTGAATGAAAGCAACTACCAGTGATAGTCTCTGAATCTAAAAAGGTTCCTGTGGTGGAAACAAAGCTTTCGAGTTAATAGATTGCACCAGGCTGAACAATAAGATGGAGGTGACACCAGAACCTGCAGCAGGTGGAAAACTGGTTCAACCCACTGAGCTGCAGAACCAGTTCAATCCATCCAAACTCTGCAGTTCAGGACTGGAGCTGGAGTCTGTCCATGAGGAGGTGACTGCAGAGGCAGCTGATGTCTGACTGCATTATTTATTCATTTTTAAAAATGAATCTGTGGGAGACATTTAAGTTGCCTGTGAGAGCTGAACCCTCTGTACCCCACAGCAGATGCCATTGTATCATACTGCTGCCAATTAATAGTCAATGTGAAAACTCATACTTCCTGGGGTCATCTTAATGTGAAAGTCTGATAGGTTTCCTACGCAATCTGAATAGTCTGCACATGCTGCATTTAGTTCAGTCTCTTCCCACGCCCAGGATTTCAATTACTCTTTCGTTTTTATTATTCAGTTTCAACAGTTTACATTTAATTACACAGGGTTTTGTAATCTTAGAGAATCTGTGTAACACGGTTGACGAAAACAAACTGAATTTTGTATTTTCATTCAAGTATAACCATAAATATGCTGTAAGAGTTCGATGGAAACCAGGTGACTGAGAGCAAAAAGACAGCCAAAACAATCCTGATGCTTCTTTGGGCCTCTACATACTCCACAAGACCAGAGAAGTTTGGTCTTTTTCTTGATGTGGTAAGAACAAGAACAAAGTGCTTTCTGGCCAGGACATTTCATACTTCACGAGAAACTCCTGTGAAATTCAAATTTCCAATCACACAATAGCTGTCAGACACCACGCAAGAAAAAAAGTTCTGCCACGATGATGAGTCAAGAACAAGCTGCAAGAACTCCCAAAAACTCCCAAAATGACATCATTTTGTTTTTGCAGCCCTGGGAGAGAGAACAAATTTCTCTGTTCTTGTGGAGCATGTAAAGGCCTTTAATCTCACAAACTGCTACTTAATTGTCCATATTTTCCATTAAATATTCAGCAGGTTTATCTTCTGAAGCAGCTCACTACGTCAGTGTAGCTTGCAGAACTGATGGTATGTATTACACCATCATCACCACCTGCCTAATAGTGTGTTGGTTCCCCCTTTTGCTGACAAAACAGCCCTGACCCATTGAGGCATGGACTCCATTAGACCCCTGCAGGTGCACTGTGGTATCTGGCACCAAGATGGCAGCAGCAGATGCTTTAAGTCCTGTAAATTATGAGGTGGGGCCTCCATGGATTGGCCCGTCCAGCACGTCCCACAGATGCTGGATTGGATTAAGATCTGGTGAATCTGGACGTCGAGACAGCACCTCAAACTCATTGTTGAACAACTTCAGCATTTCCTGAACCATTTTTGCTTTGTGGCACAGCATATTATCCTGCTGAAAGACGCCACAGACATCAGGGAACACCGTTTCCATGAAAGGATGTACAGTACACCCCTGCTAACATCTTGGTGCAAGATACCACAGCACACCTTCAGGGGTCTAGTGGAGTCCACACCACGACGGGTTTTGTCAGCAAAAGGGGGACCAGCACACTATTAGGCAGGTGGTGATAATGTTATGCCTGATCGATGTATATAATCAACTGGAGAACTGTGGATGACTGTGGTGATTTACAGTTTGAAGGTCTTCGGTTCGACTCCCAAATGTCCGCATCATCCATATACTAACGGAAAAATCCCACAATAATAATCATTTCCCCAGGTTTTACGTACAGTTTCCTAACAAGGTCCTTATTTCTCCTGTATCTGAGAGTCTAGTGTTGCAGTGATTTTACAGTTTTAGCGTATCAGACTTAACCTTACGTTCGGTGTCGTAAACGGAGCTGTCAGAGCACGTTCGGTTTCTGCGCTGACTTGATTTCTGGCCTCCGCTCACATACTCCTTTAGAACACCTGACCTGTGAGAGAAAAAAATAAACATGTTGTAGTATAGTTCAGAGTTTAACAATATGAACCAGGAATAATGCAGCATTACGTTATAGCTGATCAACTGTTAACCCATTAATGTCAATTTAAAGACAGAAATTTTACTGTTACTTTATTGCTGATCAGTTATGTTGGATCTGTTTATAATGGAGAATCAAGACTGGAACATTTACAGACTTACAGGTTTGACACATTTCAGAACCCGTAAATAAACACGTGACTCTAGTCGTCTCTGACATCTAAATCATCTGTTTAATGTCACACACTAATCCAGTCTGTAGATATTATCTCGGATCTTTATACACATTACAACAGGGTTTATATACACTACTCGCAAAAAGTTAGGGATATTCGGCTTTTGGATGAAATTTCAGGATGCATCTAAAATGCACCATTACCTTTCCAGGTGAACTTAATTTGACCTTCTCTCACCTTCTGAATGCACATGTCCAACTGTTCAATGTTTCAGCACTTTTTGCATAACTTGCTGTTCTCTAACAAGGTGCTTAATGGCAACATTCACAACAGGTGTTTGATCCATGAATCGACCAATAAATTTTCTGGTTCAATGAGAATTGGTATTTAAACAGTCCTCTTCATCATGCTTTTCACATTTTGACATCATGAGACCAAGACAACACCTCACAATTGATCAACAGTACCTCACCATTGCCAGGCTTTAAACGGAATGTTCTCAGAGGGAAATGGCCACTGAGCTTAGCGTGTCAGAGAGTGTCATCATCAGGTTGCAACAGAGATACAGAGAGACTGGAAGAGTCAGAAAGACATAGAAGTGGACGTCCTTTGGCCACATCCCACGCTGATGACCACTTCATTGTGAACAGGGCCCTGTGGAACCGGATGATCAATGCCACTGAACTCCCGGCACATTTAAGGGAAGTGAGAGGCACCCAAGTGTCACGTCAAACCATTCAAAACTGTGAACATCAGCATGATCTGCGTGTTAGATGACCTGCAAGGGTACCTGACCACACTACCAAGCACAGGCGTCATCGTCTTGGATGGGCCAGGGAGCATTTACGCTGGACAAGGGACCAGTGGGCCTCAGTGCTGTTCTCTGATGAAAGTCGATTCACGCTGAGCAGAAATGATGGCCACCAACGATGTTGGAGATGTCAAGGAGAGTGCTATGCATCAGCCACTGTTGTCACCAGACGAGCCTTTGGTGGTGGTGTTACAGTCTGGCCAGGTGTGTCTAGTCAATACACAACTGCTCTACACCTTGTGAATGGAACGGTGACAACCCGATACTACCTGAATAACATCATTAATCCAGTCATGGGGCCCCAGCATGAACAACACAGGCCTAATTTCATCTTCATGGATGACAATGCTCCAGCTCATCAAGATCGCATCATTAGAGAATGGCTGCTGGAGGCTGGGGTACCTCAAATGGAGTGGCCTCCACTTTCTCCAGACCTGATATCCCATAGAAAATCTATGGGATCAGCTGAGTCGCCGTGTAGAGGCTTGTAACCCTGCACCCCACAACCTCGATGACCTGAGGGCCGCCCTTCAAGAAGAGTGGAATGCCTCAGACACTAAGTCGACTTGTGAACAGCATGAGACGTCATTGTCAAGCTGTAATTGATGCTCAAGGGCACATGACAAGTTATTGAGACACTGACATTTTTTGTTGTTGTATACCCACCACTGTTGTTGACTTTTGTTTCAGTAAATTGTTTGAGATGAGGAAATCACCATTGCATGCTTCTACTTAAATGTCCTACTTTCATGATATAATATCACTGTAGTGTGAACTTTTACATTTTCCATAAATTTCACCCAAAAGCCAAATATCCCTAACTTTTTGTGAGTAGTTTATATAAAAAACTGTCCTAAAGCCAACTTTACTGCAGTCATTTAATTGCAAATTTGATTTTACAGAAATAAAAATCTGTAGAAAGGCGGTGGTGTGAAAAGCTCTTTAATTGGCCTCTAAAATCTTAAATCTTCTTGTTATAGTAGTGAAACAAAAGCTCTACATCCTCCATCTGTATTTATTCAAACTAAATTTTGGGACATGAGAACATGCTGCATTGGTGGAGACAGTTGAGTTTATAAAGGTCAACTAAGTATTTGTCAACCATCCAAATCAAAACATGGTCGACCAAATTTAGTATTTGATGAATTACTATAAATTGTGCCTTTAATTTAATCCCATAACTTTATATTCAGATGTTTACATGCTCACTAATTTCTGAAGTTACCAAATTATCCCTATTAACAGCATCATCTGATTTTCTTTATGAGATAAAGACAATTATCAAATAAACACAGCTGGTTTACTGCCCAATAATCATTTTTTTAGTGCAAGTAAACCATGTAGGGATGTCACAATAGTAAAATTTCAAACTTGATGATACCTGGGAAAACATCTGATACTCAACAGTATTTTCAATACCATGGGGGAGGGGGGGTCAAAGTCACAAATTAATGTGAAAAATAAACTTGCTAATTTCAGAGAAAAAAAAGTTTAAAATGACAAGAACGTTTCAGATGACAAGAAAAAAAGGTGCAAAATTACATGAAAAAAGTTGCCAATGACCAGAAAAAATTTTGCAAATTTATGAGAAAAATGTTGTCAATTTATGTAGAGAAAGTTGCACTTATGCTGAAAAGTTGCTATATTACAAAAAGTCACAAATTTAGAGAAAAAAAGTTGCAAAAGTAGCAAATTTATGAAAAAGTTGCAAATTTATGAGAAACAAGTTGCAAACTTCAGAGGAAAAAAGTTGCAAATTTACAAGAAAATATTGCAAATTTACAAGAAAAAAGTAGCCAATGTATGAAAAAAGTTGGAAATTTATGAGGAAAAAAAATAAATTTACAAGAAAAAGTTGAAAATTCATCAAAGTTGCAAATTTAAAAGGTAAAAAAAAATTTGCAAGAAAAAATATTGCAAAGTAACAGGAAAAAAGTTGCAATCTCATGAAAAAAGTTGCAAATCCATGAAAAAAGTTGCAAATGTACAAGAAAGAAATTGTAAATTTACAAAAAAAAGTTGTAGATTTATGAGAAAAAAACTTGCAAATGACAAGAAAAAAATTACACACGAATAAGAAAAGTTGCAAATTTACATGAAGAGTAGCAAATAATGAGGACAAAAGTTTCAAATATGAGAAACTTTTCAAATTTATGTGAAAAAATTACTAATTTAGACTAAAACTTACAAATTTACAAGATACATGTTGCAAATTTGTTTATTTTTGTAAATGCAGCACAAGAGGTGCTGGTTAAGATATGATGTTTGTCAGAATTGACCAAAACCCAATTATCCAGTCTGGATAGGACATCCACATCTGGGTCCAGATCCAGTCTGTGGTCCACCCATTGGTGACCACTCCCTGTTATGGATATACTAGAAAACAGTGCGACCCTCATCTGAGAAAGTTGGTAGAGCCAATGTCTGGAACCCTGAACCAAATACTAGAATTTGACTGTACTGCGTGCTGAACTGACATTATCACACACGCACACACACACACACACACACTTGAGGCTGCTTCCTATTCCAGGTCACCATGGTCTTTGCTATGACCTGGCTGGGGCTTGAAGCCACAACCTCCTGGTTGTGGGGCGGATGCTCTACCACTTGGTCACCACGCCAGTGAAGTGACATTATCAAGAATATTAAAAATTTCATATAAAGACGTCTAAAAAAAAGTCTTGAGTTTAATCTCAGTTAAACCCACAACCTATTTCATAGTTTGTGTGAAGTCTTATGTCCCAGTAAACTGAAGGTACTTATACAC